>JAUPFV010000001.1:372736470-373349577 GCA_036936605.1 Limnanthes douglasii subsp. nivea
ACTCGAACATGATAAACTTCTAAAGCAATATTTGAATATCAATTGTAAAAAAACTTGAAGTATAAATAATAGAAAATATAGACACGACTTTAGTACATCAGATGTCAATAAGAGATTTGAATTAGGAATTAAAACTTAGAATTGGTATCAAAATCCTAATAAATTATATACGAAAAATATAACAATTTTGTATATCCTATTAACTACAAAAAGCTCCAAAAATAGTATATAAGTAAGAACAAAAGCTTTGAACAGTAATTTGTCTCCAGACTATCAACTTTAGTGATATATAGTCCCTAGACTTTCAAAAGTCATCTCGTAGTACCTGAACTATCCAATTTGGATAAAGTTAGTTCATTGCATCTCTTGATTCATGTTAAACTTCCACGTGGCACCATACTCAATAGAAATTTGTATGACTAATGGTTCCTCGACTTTAGTTCTAATTTTAACATTTGACTAAATGTCTTGTTGGCATTAAAGTGGCTGACTTGATTTTTTTGTCATATGTTAGCCCTAATTCTCTCTCTTACTACGTATATATTTTCTTAGTACCCACATCACTCTCAAATTCCTCTCTCACTCTGTATATATTTTCCACGTATCTACATCACTCTCAAATTATCTCTTACTCTGTATATATTTCCTTCGTACTTGTATCATTTTTTTATGTTTTTTTCTTTCTTTCGTTATTGTTAAAATGATAAATAATTTATAAGCTAATTTATGTCACATGTTTGTAATCCAAATAAGTTTAGCTACTCTGTTTTTCCTTTAGTTAAGATTACATATTTTTTTAGCCATTTTTTTTATTTCGGAGTTGAAATTTATTTCAGATTAAACTCATTTGAGAAACACTTTGTTTACGTTTCTTTTACTATTAAAATAATAAATAATTTTGTAAACTAATTTATCTTATATACTTATAATTAGTAAGTTACAAAGTGTAAAGACTTGAAACGGAGATTTGGATGGAAACCACTCTCTTTATATTTTATTTTTTCTTTACTATTAAAATCATAAATAATTTAATAAACTATTTTTTCTTATATATTTTTAATTCAAAGTATACCGTTTTTATTTGGTTTTTGTGATTTTTTTATTTTCTTTTTTGTTATGTAGTTAAGTAAGAATACCTTTTCTGTACTAGGCAATGGATTTTGAGAAACCTATTAGTATTTGTGGGATGTTAAAGGTGTCTGGAGGATTTGTTGGGATCTCCATTGTCTAAGTCTTCTTTTGAACTACATGGGCCTTTAATTGTTATTTGTGATCTTTTAATTTATTTTTGGTTTTAGAATTGTTTAAGAACACTTTTCTGCACTGGGTAAGGTACTTTAAGAAACAAATTAATATTTGGGGATGTTAAAATCAGATAGTCTTGTTTCACTTATTATTTTGTCTTTGGTTGTTATTCTCTGTCTTTTTATTTTCGAATTCTTTTTTTAATGATATGCATTCATTTTACAAATCTCTTAATTTATGTTTATTGGCTTTTTTGTTTTACTTTATTGACTATATGCTTGATTGCTATCAATTTTAATATTTATCTTTGGTTTTTTTTTGACGAAATCCGCAGCCGCTATTCAGAGTGCAATGAGTGCGCACAGGGTAAAACCCTCAGTCTGACGCGATAGCCTGCAAACCAACGCCAGAAGGTAAACCACACAAGGTGACAGGCTCAGCCGAGAAAACGTATGTAGAGGAAATCGAACTCATGACCTTTTTGGTCATAAGAATGCCATACTCAACCAACTCGGCTACCCCCTTGGGAGCTTTGGTTCTGATTATTTTATGTGAGGATAAAAGTTTTCGAAACTTACTTTGCAATATAAATATATAAGATAAATTAGTTTATAAAATTATTTATTATTTTAATAGTATTAAATAAAATAAAAACATAGAGTGGTTTCTATTCAAGTCTGTGTAACTTATTTTGATTTTTATCTCAAATATATACGATAAATTATTTTATAATATTTTTATTTATTTTAATAGTAAAAATAGAAAAGAAAACATAAATAAAATGCTTTCGAAATGAGTTTGATCCGAAGTAATAAATAATTTCGACTCTGAAATCAACAGTGGATTCAAAGACCGTGCACAATGTGTATTCTTAACTACTAGAAAAAAAATAAGTTAAACTCACTCTGAATTACAAATATATAAGATAAATTAGTTTATAAAATTTATTATTATTTTAAAAGTAAAGAAAGGAAGAAAAACATAAAAAGAATGATAATGTACGAAGGAAATATACAAAATACGAGAGAGAGTATTAGTGCCACGTATGAAGGAACAATCGAGTTAGTCACTCTAATTCCAACAAAGCATTTAGTCATTTGTCAAAATTGGAACTAAAGTCGATGAACTATTAGTCATATAAATTTCTGCTGAGTATGGTGCTACGTGGCAGTAAACATCAATCAAGAGATGCGGTGGACTAACTTTATCAAAACTGGATAGTCCAAGGACTATGAACGGAAAGTCTAGGGATTATCTATCACTAAAGGTGATAGTCCATGGACGAATTACTGTTCAAAGCCTAAGAACACATCTAAACTACTATGAGATTTTTTGAAAGTGGATCAAAAGTGAAACCCTTTAGGGTCTTCGGGCCGAAAGCGAACCATATCATACTAGTATGGATTGAGGTATGTTCTTAATTATATACCATTGAACATTCCCATCTTTAACCAATATAGGATGTGGAAATTTGGTCGCCACTACAAATACTCATATGACAAGTGTCATTTAAGCAGCATCTTAATTGATTTATATCCCGCCACTATAATCAAGTTAGAGACTACCTGAATGATAAAAGCACTACTGATGTAGCGGCTCACTCTTATTAGACCACGTCGCTTTGTTCCTTAGCCGAATCAAGTCACTCTGTCTTGATGCACTCCAATTAAGTCACATTGTTTGATGAGCCATGGGCACTCCAAACTAGGCAATACTAGTGATCTATAAATCATATCATTCACCTTGAGCATCACGGTTGGTTTATCATGTTCAACATCTGAAACTTTCACCCACATCGCATTCTGTTTGGAACTATAACTCTGATATAATTTATTGGAAATAAGAGTACCGCATATTCTGCTTCCGTAAATTAGTATGAATAAACTAATCTCCTCACTAGTATAACAGTATCCATTCTCGATCCAAAAACCAAAGCGATTTTGATTTTAGTCATTCTAAACAATATAGAATGAGATTTATTTATATACTATTAATCTATTTTCCATAATAACCAGTGCTTATTTATAATAAACTGAAAAAAATATTAAAAATATTTTTAAAATAATTTCTATCCGAAAAATAATTAACATAGTTCGATACGTATATACAATTAGACCCTAATTCCAACCCAGAGGGATAAGTAAATTCTATTTTGATATTTAAAAGTAATCTTTATTTATCAAACATACCATATTTTTTATAAATTAAACGTAGGGTCGGATGCTGATATTTTGACTACAGTTCGGGTTAAATTTATGTTGTAATTTTGATTCCTTTTCGATGAAACTTCATAAAAGACACGAGATCGTGTTTATTAATTCAATATTAATAGATAATTATTGAAGCAATACGACGGGCTGTGTGACATCTTCTAATCATGTTTGACTTTTGTTAACTAATTATACAAAGAATCACAATAAGTTGAACTCTTCTTTCAGACCAAATCTCAATCCCATCTTCTTAGCAAACCATTACCAGAAGCAGTTCAAGTTCGGACGAGGTGAGTTTGTTTGTTAGCTTTCTTTCTTTTAACTAACTTACTATATATATATGTTGGGAAAAATAATCCCACGAATGCGGAAATTAGAATAAACAAGAGAAAAAGAATTTAACGTGGTTCGGCTAACTTGCCTACGTCCACGGGAGAAAAATAAGAATTATTATAACTCAAAAATATTACAAAGGATTGGAGTCTCACTCCATACACTCAAGAGTTATACACTCACTTTTCTCACCCCAAATATTATACCCCAAAGAGAATAGTAATCTCACAGATTACTCAAACAAATTCTCCTAAACACTACCCGTATTTCTCTCTCACTCAAAGTGTTTCTCTCTAAATTGTGTCACACACAATATTGCACTCTAGAATATTTCTTGCAAGTGCTTCAAGTGATGCCTCTCCAAGACCAACTCATGGTCCTATTTATAGTAAAGCAAGGCTTACAAAGGAAGCCACTTTAGCTTCCAAATGAAGCTAGTGGTTGCTTGCAAGAAACCCACTTGCATTAAATGAAAGGAGGTTGCTTGTAAGTTACCCTTCATTTAATGCTTAGTGGTTTCTTGTAAGAAACCAAAAGGTAGGGCCCACAATATTAAATGTGAGAGAGAAGTGAGCAGGCCCTACAAATCTCCCCCGCCTGCTCAGGAGGAGAGTGTTACCAGTCCGGCAATCTCTGTGCACACATCAAGCTTTTGTTTCGGCAGTGACTTTGTCATCATATCTGATCCATTGTCATCAGTATGGATCTTCTCAATACCCAGCTGCTTTGACTCTAAGGTTTCACGAATCCAATGGTATCGAACATCAATATGTTTCGATCTCGAATGCAAACTTGGATTTTTGCTAAGATGAATGGCGCTTTGACTATCGCAGTGGAGAGTATAGTTTTCTTGATTGAGGCCCAACTCTATAAGAAACTTCTTTAACCATAAAAGTTCTTTACTAGCTTCAGTAATGGCAATATATTCAGCCTCGGTAGTGGATAATGCAACACATTTTTGTAATCTTGATTGCCACGAAATTGCTCCCCCTGAAAACGTCATCAAATATCCCGAAATAGATTTTCTACTATCCACATCACCAGCCATATCTGAATCTGTGTAGCCTTCAAGAATAGGTTTACCATTTCCAAAACTTAAACATAATTGAGAAGTTCCTCGAAGATACCTGAATATCCATTTTACAGCTTCCCAATGCTCTTTTCCAGGATTAGATAAAAAACGACTGACTACTCCAACGGCATGAGCAATATCAGGTCTTGTACAAACCATGGCATACATCAAACTGCCAACAGCTGAAGAGTAAGGTATTTTATTCATTTCTTCCATCTCGCTTTCTTTTGTAGGTGATTGCTTGGAAGAGAGTTTAAAATGCCCTGCAAGTGGAGAAGTAACAGGTTTCGCTTTGCTCATGCTGAATCTTTCTAAAACCTTCTCAATATATTTTTCCTGGGACAACCATAATTTGTTGTTCACCCTATCTCGAGTGATTTTTATCCCAAGAATTTGCTTTACGGGACCCAAATTCTTCATTGCGAAAGATTTGCTGAGCTCCATCTTCAACTTCTCTATCTTTCCAATATCACGACCAACAATCAACATATCATCCACGTAGAGCATAAGGATGATAAAATTATTTTCAGAAAATATCTTAATGAAAACACAATGGTCAGATGAAGTCTTATTATACCCGTGTTCCACCATGAAGGAATCGAACCTTTTGTACCACTGTCGTGGGGCTTGTTTGAGACCGTACAAACTCTTCTTTAGTTTGCACACCAAATGCTCTTTATCTTTAGCCTCAAACCCTTCAGGCTGCTTCATGTAAATTTCTTCTTCCAAATCACCATGGAGAAAAGCAGTTTTCACATCAAGTTGTTCAACTTCCAAATTCAAGCTAGCAGCTATTCCAAGAACAACACGAATAGATGACATTTTTACTACAGGTGAAAATATTTCTTCAAAATCAATACCTTTTCTCTGACCAAATCCTTTGACAACCAGCCGCGCCTTGTATCTTGGTTGTGGATTTCCTTCTTCAGTCTTCAGCTTAAACACCCATTTATTGTTGAGTGCTTTCTTCCCTTTTGGTAACTCTACCAAATCGTATGTGTGGTTCTCATGCAATGACTTCATCTCTTCTTTCATGGCTTTCCACCACTCCTTCTTTTGAATGTGCAACACAGCTTCTTCAAAACATTCAGGTTCTCCCCCGTCAGTTAGTAACACATACTCATTTGTTGGGTATCTAGTCGAAGGCCGACGATCTCTAATGGATCTTCTCAAATGGGGTTCTTCAGTATGATTTCCTTCAACGTCAACTGTTTCTTCATGGTCGGGAGCCTCGCCATGATCCTCATACTCAACTGGAAATGGTGCATCCGGAACTAAGTCAATTTTAGTATTGACATCTGATTTTGTATTCTCGTCGTTCTTCATGTCTCCAAGAGTTTGGTCTTCGAAGAACACAACATCTCTACTTCGAACAACTTTTCTACTTCTTGGATTCCAAAGTCTATAACCAAACTCATCATGTCCGTAACCAAGAAATATGCATTCTTTGGTTTTCTCATCCAGCTTGGATCTTTCATCTCGAGGGACATGTACGAACGCCTTACAACCAAAGACCTTCAAGTGTTTGTAACTTATGTCTTTCCCGGTCCATATTCTTTCGGGAATTGCACCATCTAAAGGAACTGAAGGGGATAAGTTGACAAGATCTACCGCTGTCATCAATGCTTCACCCCAGAAGGACTTTGACAATCTTGAATGGGAGAGCATGCACACGATCTTGTTACAAATGGTTCTATTCATTCTTTCTGCAACACCATTATGTTGCGGGGTCTTGGGTACCGATCTCTCAAGCCTGATACCATGAACTCTACAATATTCTTCAAATGGTCCAATGTATTCACCACCATTGTCGGAGCGAATACATTTCAAAAGTTTTCCAGTTTGCCTTTCAACGTTGGCATGGAACTTCTTGAATACTTCTAACACTTGATCTTTGGTCTTCAAAGGATAAGCCCACACCTTTCTGGAATGATCATCAATGAATGTGACAAAGTATAATGATCCGCCGATACTTCTGTCACCCATAGAACATACATCTGTATGTATTAGATCAAGAATATTATTCTTTCTATGTGGTCGTCCTGCTCGAAATGCGACTCTGTGTTGTTTTCCTGCCAAACAATGAGTGCATTGCTTCAAAGGAATATTTGGAAGATTCGGTAGAAGATTTTCTTTCGTGAGAATTTTAAGTCCCTTCTCACTCATATGACCAAGTCTGGCGTGCCATAAGTTCGTCGAGTCTTCAGACTTGATCGCATTCGCTTCTACTCCACTTGATTGTTTTGTTTGCATATAATACAAACGATCAATCTTCTTACCTCTGGCCACGACCAGATTTCCTTTCTTAAGCTTCCAAACTCCATTGCCAAATGTGTTTTCGTATCCCATATCGTCAAGTTGACCAGTAGAGATCAAATTGATACGGATGTCTGGAACATGTCGAACATCTTTTAATAACAGCTTGCAACCGCTGCTAGTTTCCAGTGTTGCATCACCTCGACCAACAATTTCACATCGTGCCTCATTTCCCATCTTGACAAAACCAAACTCACCACTTGTGTAAGTGGTCAAAAGACTTCTATCGGCTGTAACATGGAATGATGCTCCAGAATCAATCATCCATGTGTCTTGGCATGCGAGGTTGACACGTCCATCGTCAAAAATTAGGTATGTTTCACCATCGTTGGATATGACAGCTGCATTTCCTCTATTGTCTTCATTATTTTCCTTAGCCTCCTTTTCTCTCAGCTTCCAACAGTCCTTCTTGAAATGTCCAGGTTTGTGACAGTAGTTGCAAGTGAAGTCGCCTCTTGACTTTGATCTGCCTCTAAACTTGCTTTTGCTTCGCCTGTCTCTGGAGAAACTTTTGTTTCTAGTTCTTCCTCTCTCTGTGACTAGTGCTTGTCCTTGAGGGTGGTTGAAAGAGCTTTGCTCCGCTCTTCTTTTGCCTTCTCTGTTGATACTTTCCTTTACCATGCTTAACGTCACCTTTCCTTGTGGTGCTGAATTGCTAAGAGCTACCACAAGTGTTTCCCAGCTATCCGGCAAAGAACTTAACAAAATCAGCGCTTGAATTTCTTCAGCTAGGGCCAGCTCCATGTTCGTCAAATTGTCGAGAATCTCGTCAAATTTCGCCAAGTGGTCAGATACACTTTGCCCATCATAAAGTTTCAGGTTCACAAGTCTCCTTATGATGAAAGCTTTATTTTGAGCATTTTTGGGCTCATACATTTCTTCTAAATGTTTCCATAATTTGAAAGCATCAGTTTCTTTTGCGGTGTCGCGAATCGCCCTTGTTTCAACCCACTGTCGAATAACACTAACAGCTTTACGGTTGAGTTTCTTCCAATCTGCTTCACTTGTTGCACCTTGTTTGACCCCTTTTAGTTCAATAGGATCAAACAAGTCTTTACAGTACAACAAATCTTCCATCATGGTTTTCCAAATGGAATAATTTGTTTCCGTGAGTATGATCATGGAATTGCCACCAATATTCGTACGTTCCTCCATTTTTGTACGACGAAGGAGGATATGGAACTGCAACCAGTGCTCTGATACCAGTTGTTGGGAAAAATAATCCCACGAATGCGGAAATTAGAATAAACAAGAGAAAAAGAATTTAACGTGGTTCGGCTAACTTGCCTACGTCCACGGGAGAAAAATAAGAATTATTATAACTCAAAAATATTACAAAGGATTGGAGTCTCACTCCATACACTCAAGAGTTATACACTCACTTTTCTCACCCCAAATATTATACCCCAAAGAGAATAGTAATCTCACAGATTACTCAAACAAATTCTCCTAAACACTACCCGTATTTCTCTCTCACTCAAAGTGTTTCTCTCTAAATTGTGTCACACACAATATTGCACTCTAGAATATTTCTTGCAAGTGCTTCAAGTGATGCCTCTCCAAGACCAACTCATGGTCCTATTTATAGTAAAGCAAGGCTTACAAAGGAAGCCACTTTAGCTTCCAAATGAAGCTAGTGGTTGCTTGCAAGAAACCCACTTGCATTAAATGAAAGGAGGTTGCTTGTAAGTTACCCTTCATTTAATGCTTAGTGGTTTCTTGTAAGAAACCAAAAGGTAGGGCCCACAATATTAAATGTGAGAGAGAAGTGAGCAGGCCCTACAATATATACCTCTTAATGTCTCATGTTTACGTACTGGATAATGAAAATATTATGCTTTACCTTTAAATTGAAAATCAAGAAATCATAATAAGAAACTCAAGCAAAGTGAAGTTATTTAATACATATAGAACTCGAAAAAGTTTACATAAGTATGTTAGCAACTTTAATTTTTATTAAAAGAATATATAACTTGCAAATTATTTTGTAATGTATGTAGGCACAACAGAAATGGCAGATATTGTTGTTAAAGTGGTGGCAATCGGTTTATCTTATTTTTTGGGCGGTGTAAAAGTTCAATACCGTTATTTGTTACGCTTTGGTGTCTTCAGAGCTAAGCTTGAGAAAGAAGTTGAAAATTTGAAAGGTGTGGAAGAGACTATGGTATCTCGTGTCGAGGCTGATCGGAACAACGGTCGAGAAATATATCCTAATGTGGAGAAATGGTTGGTTGATGTCTCAGCTATCTTGGTTGAGGCAGATAAACTAATCGATGATATGAAGAATAAGGAGGGGTGTTTCGTGGGACGGACCTGTTGGTATCCGTTAAGTAAAAAGTTTGATAAAAAAAGAGTCGAAATTATTGAACTTCGAGAGGAGGAAAAAGGTTACAAAGAAGTGAGTCTGCCCAGGGCTCACTTGCCCATACCTTATGTTTCATCCAATTACTTCGTGCTTTCTAACTCTTCGAAAGCAGCTCTTGATAAAATCATGGAAGGTCTGAAGGATGAAAGAACCAAAGTTATTGGTCTGTATGGCATGGGTGGAGTTGGGAAGACTACTTTGGCCGAGCAGGTGATCGAATCAGTCAAAGGTTCAAAACTATTTGACAAAGTTTTGATGGTTGTTGTGTCTGAAATTCAAGATCTCATGGCCATTCAAGACAAGGTTGCAGCTGATTTAGGTCTCAAATTTGAGGATGAGAATGACGTGAGAACGAAAGCTGGCCCGTTAAGCTTGCGTTTGGGAAAAGAGGAAAAAGTTCTGATTATCTTAGATGATATTTGGAATTTCATCGACTTGCCGGAGATTGGAATAGCATTCACTGAACAACAGAAAAGTTGCAAACTTCTTATAACAACCCGTGATCGTGGTGTGTGTTCTCGAATGAAATGTAACAAACAAATTCACATTGACGTTATGTCCGAAACTGAAGCATGGGATTTATTTAAACTGAGAGCTGATCTCAATGAAGAATCTCCCATGATTGATATAGCAAAGGAAGTTGCAAAAGAGTGCGGGGGTTTGCCTATAGCAATTGTTCCATTAGCCCGGGCTTTAGTGAATAACACTCCAAACCAGTGGAAAGATGCACTACAGTGTCTTCGGAACTCTAACCTTCGGGGCATTAACAACATCGAAGATAAAGATGCTTATAAATGTATGAAACTGAGCTATGATAAATTGAATGGAGAGGAGGTCAAGTTCTGTTTCTTGATGTGTTCTTTGTTTCCAGAAGATTATGAAATTGAGATCGAGTCTCTTGTTGGATATGCATGGGGTCTAGGCATCTGTAAAGATGCGGACACGATTGAAGAAGCAAGAATCAAAATACAGTCATCTATTGATCATCTGAAAGACTATTGTTTGTTAATAAATTGCTATAGAAACAAAGTGAAAATGCACGATGTGGTGCGACATTTTGCACTATGGATAGCATTCAATGTGGAGAAACACTTCACTGTAGGATATATCTCGAGAAAGGCAGTCATAAGGAAATCCCTTGAAACTTACAGTGCAATCTCTCTAACTATAGAAGACACCAAAGACCTTCCAAGTGGATTATTATGTGGAAATTTGAAGCTTTTGCTACTACGCGGGAAGAGTGGAATGAGTGTTTCTGATACCTTTTTTAAGCAGATGGAAGCTCTACAAGTTTTAGCTTTAAGCAATTGTTCTTTGGCACTTCACCTTGGAAATATTCCGATAAGCATTCGAGTTTTGAGTTTAGAAAGATGCAAAGTCGGTGACATCTATTCACTTGGAAACCTCAAGAAACTTGAGATTCTTAGGTTTGTTGGTTCTGATATCCGGATATTACCGGATGAGATGGGTGAAATGAAAGAGTTGAAGGTGTTGGATCTGTCATATTGTGAAAATTTGGAAAGGATTCCAGCTGGCTTGATACAGAAGCTTTTATGTCTTGAGGAACTATATGTTACTGGTTCATACAGAACAGCATGGGAAGTTAGAGGGGTGGATTCAGGCAGTAGTGGTAAAGCTCGTCTTTCAGAGATAAATTCGTTATCAAAGTTGAGTGTACTTTGTCTGACTAATATAGGTGAATGTCTTCTCCCGGATTGCTTTTCTCTGCCCAAGTTAACAAGATATCAGTTTATTGAGCCCTATAAAGCTTGAGATAAAAGATTGTGATGAGTTGGAACATATCATATCAGAAGAAGAAGAGAATGGCCTAGCACCATCCACAAGTATGAGTCATCTTATCTTCACAGAATTGGTAGAGGTATCCATCGGTGGATGCAACAAATTGAAATATGTATTTCCCATCTTCGTAGCTCCTTCTTGTCTTCAGCAATTAAAGGAGATTGTTCTATACCAAAATGGTGCGTTGGAGCAAATCTTTAACTATGGAGAAGGAAATCAAATGGAGATTGTCTTGTCTCACTTACAAATTTTAAAAGTTACTGGATCACCAAATCTTGTTAACTTCGGCCGAGGAAATTGTTCTTCTCTCTCATTCCCATCTTTGCAAAAGTTGTTCCTCTTTCATTGTGCCATACAATTCCCGGGTCGTATGGAAGCAAAGGTATGTGAATTGTTTTATATTGCCTTTTCCCTTATCTTTTCTGACTTTGTAACTAACTACCTCCGGATTTGTTGTTTCTGCTTGTAGCAATTAAGGGATGTGTTTCTCATATATGTACCAAAGGAATGGGGGAACTCTATTTCATCTCAGCTATCTATTGGACACTTGTGGAATTTGCAATTCCTTCGTATTGAATCTCTGATTGGTGTAGAAGAAGTAATTCGACTTGAAGTTGACAACCAAAGATCAGATTTGATACTTCCTATACAGGACTTGGAACTAAATGATCTTCCTCAGCTGGTACATATATGCAATTGCCCCTCCTACACCAGCATCCTCCAAAACCTTACACACTTAAAGATATATCGGTGCCATAAACTGAGTTATATTCTTTCACCAACATTGGCTCAAAATCTGCGCATGTTAGAGGAGCTATTAGTAGAAAATTGCAAGGAATTGGTGCACGTTATTGGCAATGCCGACCAAGGAGTTCCAAACAATCTCAAGCTAGAAGATTTTCCTAGTCTGAAAAAAATCAGAATAATAAACTGCAACAAGATCAAATTTGTTTTTCCTCTATCCCTTATTGCTGGTGGTCTTCCAAAGCTGGAAAGACTGGAGATCGAAGAATGTGATGGAGTAGAGTATGTATTCGGAAACGAAACATTAGAAGCGGGAAAGAACAGCATTGAGAAAGAGGAGGTAGTACTCCCTAAGCTCAAGAATATAGTACTCAAGGAACTACCAAGGCTTATGGGATTGTCCGTAGCGGGTTACAATATTATATGTCCACGTATTATGAGTGAGACTGATTTCCAGATGACAGATTGTCCAAACTTTACTGAGAGCTTCACTCTTTCAACTACACACGGTTAGATCCATCCCCTCTTTTCTCTATTCTTTATCGACTATTATTAATAGTTGATTCACGTCTCTTTCTTCATTCAATAGCTGTTTGTTTTTACATATACACATGGATGATTGTTTCATATTTAAATAAAAATATAGGAAAATACTTATCAGTTATCATGCATTATATTTGTTGCTCAGGAACAACAGAAGAAGATTCAGAAGGGGAGATTGAGTCAGTGATCGGGTCTGGTGGTGAGAGTGTGGATGATAGTGATCTAATTAATTTATGAGAGAGTAGCGTAGAGGATATAATTAAGATATTGTTTTTTTCTTTGCTTTGTAAAGAGATATGAAACGTGTACACCAAGTGTCTGCAGGTGTTTTCATCCTGATCAATACACCTGCTTTGGACGATAATTACTAAGCAGTGCTTTTACACATAAATCTACGTCTGTTTAATAAAAGTTCAATATCTAGTTGGAGGTATCTCGGTCAGAAACGAGCAAGGAGACATTGTTTTTGGTTATGGTCGCCTCTTCGGTAAAATGGATTCCTTCCAAGCAGCATGCAGAGCTCTTGTTGAGGGGCTCATTCTTTGCAAAAGAAACCATTTGCAGAATGTTGATGTAGAGTCAGATTGCTTGACACTAATCAACATTCTCGCCTCCGGCATTGTTGCCCCTCTCCATGAGCCCATGATAGCAATTTGTCGAAGCCTGATTTTCCCAGCATGAGCCTTGGCCATATTCCCATAATGCAAAACTCGGCGACCGATTGGATTGCGAAGTGGGTCTTGTCGGAATGCAATAACCACTCTTTCAAAAGCTTCAATGCACCGATTCCACTACTGGCAATAACAACTCTTGAGAGCCTGGAAATCGGGTACATTGATCCCGGTTAGATGAAAGCTGATTCGCCACCCCTCTATGTCTAAGCCTGTCCTTTCTCTACTCGGGAATGAATTCCGATTTCTCTTCCTTGACTGTTTTGGTAAAGAAAGCTTCGCCTGTCAAACTTGGTACTTCCCATACAGGTATTGGCACTCGAAGATCTTCCTCAGCTGGTGCATATATGCAATTACCCCTCGTACATCACCATCCTCCAAAATCTCACACTATTATATATCTCTTCGTGCCATGAACTGAGTCATATTTTCTCACCAACATTGGTTCAGAATCTGCCCATGTTAGAGACGCTAAAAATAAAAGATTGCAAGTCACAGGCTGTCCAAACATCACTGAGACTTTCACTGTTTTGTCTACAGATGGTACGATTCGTCCCCCCTATTCTCTATTATTATTAGTAAAATACCTATTATATTTGTTGCTGAGAAACAACAATAGCAAAGGAGAATGCATTTTTTCAATACCATGATTCAAAAAAAAGGAGATCGTGTTAGTGATCCGGTCTGGTGGAGTGAAAAAGTAGAATGTTTTATTTCTTGTTTTTGCTCACTGCGTTACATTCACATTTGTAGGTGGTTATATCCAGAAAACTATAGTGAAGGAATCCTATGAAGGTTGTTATTTTGGGAGAGGAGCTTGAGGAATATTCTCCTGTTAGAGTTAGTGGTGCTATACTATTTGTTGTAACAGAGAGAGAGCTGTAAGTCGAGAGGTGAGAGATGAGTGGCTGTATTTCAATTTATGTGCTCAAATCTTAAAAACTTGACTATGCTACTTTTATCGTACATACAATATTAACAAAATTATAAGCATTAGATTTTTTTTTTTTGAACAAACCTTGCTTCCACAACTCTAACAATCCCTTCATACTCACATGTCTCAACCTTCTATGCAATATGGTTGTATTATCTAATGGTCCTTCATAATAGCTAGCCAATGTGCATATACCAATGTCATTAGACAATTTTCCATTCGTTAAAGTTATGAAACGTCTAACAATTTTCATATAACCATTCTCAAGTTTGATAAAACAACCTAAATTGTCCAACATGCCAAGGAAAATTAGATTTCTTCTTAGATAGGGAAATCTCACATTCATCAGAATCTGATCTCAATCATCAAACATTTGAATCTACACATATATAATTCTAGCTATCTTCCAAGCCTTGTTATTACCAAGTAACACAATGCTTCCATTATTCTCTTCAAACAAATGGAACCAAACCCTGTGTAAACTCATGTGGAATGAGCATCTAGAATTAAGAATTCACTTCATTTACCCTTCATATGAATAGTACACCAGAACCTCTACAGAGTCATATCCTTCATAAACAATAGAAACATCTCTGGTATCTGATCTACAATCATCTTGATTTATCAGTCATTCAGGACATTCTTTTCTCGAATGACTCAGGTTCTTTCAATGATGATATATATTCTTGTACTTATCAAAAATAATTATCGACTTCGATCTAGATTTTCCTATGATATTACTAGTATTACTTCTTTATAATCTGCCTCTAATATTTAAAGCTTTATGGCTACTTCTAAATGTCTCAGCCATTCAAAAATGCATGAATTCAAACTCTATTGATCTAATTGCATTTTCTAATTCATCCATCGACTATATTTCTTTGTTGTATCATATAGTATCCTTCAATTTTACATATGCTGAAGATAATGAGTTAAAAACAAGACCAATGCATGATCATAATCATTGATTACCTCACTGATGTTCGCCAAGGTGATCACTAAATTGGATAATACATCACGTTTCTCATCAAGATACTTGTCCTCGTGCATCTTGAAACCAAAGAAATTCGCCATCAAATAGGTTTGATTTGTCAGGGAAGTTGTCATGTACATTCTATCTAGTTTGTTTCATAATTTATCTCCTAAATTTTCTTTTGCGGCCTGCATTAACATATTATCACTTTGAGACAGAATGATCATGATGTAAGAAATTTCGAGAATTTATTCTTTATCAAACTATACAATATTTCAAGCACCTTAGTCTCCCATGTTAGGGCTAGAGCAACCTTATATTGAACTAGGACTGCTCGCATTCGTTGTTCTTAGATTTTAAAATCTCATTTCTCGTCAAACTTTTCATTTTAACTTCTTCAATCTCATTTGGATATTCAAGAATCATTTCGTAATCAGGATCTGATACCAATTTTAATACTATGAACAAGATCTATTTGATTAATTCAAGTTTCAAATTGATCGTTTAAGAACTATGTCACTTAACACGTAGCAATTATACTGAAAAATAAAATGAAGCAATAACATAGTAAAAGAAAGTTGACTTGCATACGTCCATTCTGAGCCATAAGAAATTTTATTACCATGGGTTTTCGAAAATAACAACAATTATAAAAGATCGTGATAACGAAAAAGACAATATTTATGGAAACTCCAAACTTCAGAGCTGACACTCGATATTAAACTAATATCACCCTATGATCTACTAAGTTTTATTTTGTTAATCACTATTACACACTTCACCAAATTCCCGTCAGTCTTTTTCGAATTCCAAAAAACACTATTAATATTGCATGATGATAATAACTCTACAAAAGAATGTAGCAACTCCTCAACTGAAATAACCATTTATGTTGTAACTAGGAGTATCCGATTTGATATAACATAAGATCGATCTAACCACTATAGTTGATATCTCATACTAACATTCTCACTCAACAACTCAAGTTCATGTTGTCAACCTCTTGGCTAGTATAAATTTTACCTCATATGTAGTTCTTTGGTCTGAGGAAACCTTCATGAAATTAGGAGTCCCCCAAGCCTATGACCTCGCTCGACATTACCAATGTATTTCCAGCCGTAGCAACCAATGCATTTGTCGAAGGCATCCTAGCAGAACTAACAATTCAGTTTGTCTTATGACTTCTTATTTGAAATAGGAAATTTCTCACATGATACCATTCTCGTATAAGTAGTTTCTCGACTTTAACAAAGGCTTCCAGACTGAAGCAACGAATACATTAACCAAAGCAACCGATGTCTCGATATTTCCTAAGCCTATAGAGTCAATGCCTCGATGGTTCTTAAACCACTACAGTTGATGAATAACATTAGTTATGCTTTTTCTCACCGATTTAGAACCATACTTTCACACAAGGTGTTAAGAAACCAAACGAGAAATGAAATAAGCTTTATCATATGCATTTAGTCAGATAAAAAGTGGTTTTGCTTCAAGTAGTGAATGTTTAATAGATATTTAAAAATTCTCTGTAATTTTTTCAAACTACACATGCTTAATTATATATGACGAACTACCTTATAAGATCTTCATAATATGCTCCCAACTTACTAGCTATGTTTTTCTTATTGTCGGAAAACTTACGAAAAATAAAATCTTATCCTCAAAAGTTTTGAAAAATCAAATCTGGGCCATTATGGTTTTGTATAAAGATTCGATGGTATTTGTTATGAACTTATATATGATCTTTTTATATTATAATAAGTTTGTATCAATTTGGAGGGTTATAATATTATTGGATTTGTCAAAGACATCTCAAAGATATGTTAAAAATATAATCTCGATTGGATCATTGCTTCAGTTTTATAAACCATAAATAACTAGTTACATTATAATAAGTCTAAGTTATTATTATGTATGCCTAAATAACTCTCGTTAAAATTTTGAGTAATTTTCATCTAGCTTTGTTGAGCTTCCATTTGATACTATAAAATCGTTTTATTTAAAACCTCTATCAAATTGTTTGCCTAAAGGTGAGATGTCGATGAGAAACAATAATTGATCTTATACTTGCCGTATAAATCTTTTATCTTAGAATTATGAAACTATAGACATTTCCTGAAGTTATCATTCTTAGAATACTGTAGTGCATTCATTTTTTTTGTCTATAACTTATATTGAAGCCTGCCTTAATTCTTCTAAAGTGTATGAACTTGAATTATTTAGAAACATAATCCACAACTATAATTAATAAATTTTATGTTCCGTGAATTTCTATGCAAAGGTCCCACGAACTTAATTACACAGTGGATGAGCACTATAGACCCTCAGATTGCACATAACCTAGTTGTTGGAAGGTTGTTCATCCTTCTAAAATTTGTGTATTTTTTACACCTGGCTACAGTACTTTGGCTTCTAACACAATTATTGGTCAATAATATTCCATTAAATATTTATGATTACATTTTATACCCATAATATATTTCACCCTCATTTTGATGAATTTAATAAATAATATATGATGTATTATTGGGCCTTACACAACGATCATAAATACGATTTAAGCTTCTCTTACCATAATGAGAAACTTGGCACTTTGAATCATGAACATCCCTAACACCATTGGAGTTGGCTAGAAATAATTTAATGTTTAGGTCATTTCTAAAAGTCGTCTTCATACTACTTCCATCAAACCTTCAAATTCAAAATTATGTTTTCATTTGTAACTCTTTGTTACAGGTATCTTCTATATCAATTTTACTTTTTAACGTTTTATGTATCTACTCTGATTGTTTGCTAAACCATATTTGGATAATTTGTCTACATAATTTCTAAAATAAAAAATATTTCTAAGTTTCATAGTATTATCGCTCGAATTCTAATATTACACGGACTTCGTCTTCTCATGAATCCGCAATTACCCTTTCTTTATGAGTATATGGGTGCGAAAAAAAGAAAAAACAATCTCAAAACCCTACCACCACTGAAACCCCAATAGAACTAGAGTCTGAAAAACTTCCTAGGGATGTGGTAGAAGACACAAAATGTTTGAAAAGAATTATTTTGTAACTTATCTAGCCCATATAAGTGTATATCTGAAAAAATATCATTAACTTTATCTCTTGCATGTCTTATTTCGAGTGTTAAAATTGAAAAAAATTGCGGCACCCCTTTCTATAACCTAACTTTAAGTAATTCGACCTAAATTATTAATATTCATTATTCCGAGAATATCTGGAAATCAAATTTCATCTATATAACTGTCATCTGGAAGTCTAAGAATTCTTTTGATGGGTTTGGCCAAATAGAAATGAGGTGGATGCAAACACGTAAGATATGATCCACTTAACTTTATTTTATCCTTAGCAACTCTATTTCTATTATTTTTTTACAACGGATAATTCCATCCAAGTCGGTATTTTGTCTATTTCATAAATCGAAATGAATCATGATGGTAAACCTATTGTACGCAAGACTAGGGAACCCGTTACAACAAAAAATTCTCTTGTTATACTTCGACAACGAATGCAAACCATAAATTAATATGGAATTAAACTAGTTGTTCCAAAAAGTATATAACAAAAAACATCATTGTTGTTGATTATTCTCTTAAAAATATCCCCAAATAAAGCAATATATTTCCACTGTTGAGAATTCGACTCCTCAAAATAACGATCCTAAAAAACTTGTTTCTGTTACAACCTCTCTTCAACAAACTAACGATCTTGACGACCCTTATGAAGATTGTATTATTGATGAAAAAACTCTTACGAAAAAACAAAAAGTCAATCCAACCAAAAAATTTGTCGACATCAATATTATCTCTGAAAATCCTTGCGAATTCCCTTCTGCCAATACCATTAAAGCAATTATCAAAGGTCCCATCAACTAACATTTTGACAAGCCTCCTACAAATCTTCTTTGTCCATCAAACAAACAAATTGATAACGAAAATTATATAATTGTAGACAATGTCCTTCCCTCGGCTCAAAACCAAACTAAATTTATTGTAAAAACATCAAATCAAAATATAACAAAAATACTACAACTTTTGAGAACACTTTTTTTTGCTTTATCACTGATTATACCTTGTCAACTTTCCTTTTATCCCAACATGGCTCACTATAATAACATGAGAGTATATGATGACCTTGAGAGGTCATTTGAAGTTCAATTAGAGGTTTGTCTCTAATATTATACATATTTTTAAGTTATATTTTTAAATTATTTTTAATCCATATTGATTATCATTTTTTAAAGTATTCATAATTCGATAGCACTTGTTTACATAAAAATGACTCCATCAGATATTTATGCAATGGTTAACTTTCAACTTGATCATATTATGATTTAATCTAGGAAAACGAGAAATGATTTGGTAGCTTTTGAGTAAAGACTTCACAACTTGAAATAAGCTTATGAAAAACTGAAAAAATGAAAAAATTGATACTGACATCTATGTTGTGAATATGCAATCTTGAAAAAAATACTATGATTGTAAAAAACAGTTGATCTCTCAAAATACAATTTAATTAAATAGTGTACATCTCTAATTTCTCTTAACACCGACGTGATTGCACAAAATGTTACTTTATGAAATTAAAACAAATATTTGACAATTCAAATTGAAACTTTTATTACCCTAATCACTACTCTGTTCTTAGATGTTAAAATACTTCAAGAAAAATTTACTAGTTTTTAAAAAAAAACTAGAGATGAAGAAATCAAAAATACGTTAAATGATGTTGCGGGTAAGACTACAAAAGTTGTTAACAACCATTTTTATAACTGGTCTTGAAAATAATATTGGTCGAGATCTCATTATCTACCAAAACGTGCATGAGCATGACCTCAATTATGTCCAAATTAATTATCAAAGTTTCTTTGTAAGGGGTAACAACGCTGCCCAAATCATCATTATTAAAGGTCAGATCGGCTACCGGTTTCCTATAATGGTGGTATGATGATTTGTCCACTAGGTGAACCTCTAAATATTTCTTGTTTTTATAATGGATTCTTGGTTTGGCCCCGATACCATATAAACACTAGATATAGTATGCATCCACTCTTATTTTCCAATGTCGTCTCTCATGTTTTCCAATCCTTTGTCACTCGTCTCTTCCTTATTCTTTCTTCGCGTCGCTCTGCTTCCTTATGCTTGACGAAATAAATGAGCTCACCAATTTCAATTAACCTCTTAATCTCGTTCATCAATATCCAGAAGTTAATAATGGCATATCCAGAAGATTTGCCTTAAATTGTTATTGTTTTAAATCTTTAATATGCATTTCCAAAAGCTACATATTAGACAGAGTAGCCAACCTATCTTTTTTGGATGTATGTTCTCCCTAAATATGTGTAGGATAATGATGGACACGAGGTGCTGCAACAACCAAACCATATTGGGCATGATTACCCCCACATTGCGTATCGGACGTCACTCTGACTAGTTGAACACCAACTGCCACCATGACTTCTTGGGTCCTTTGTCCTTAGAAATAACGATGCATGTGGCATTCAACTCATCAAAACATTATCTCGTTCTGAGTTGCTTCCGTCACACGACAAGTTTTTCTTGATTCTTTGAATAATGATTGGATTATCTTGAATATGACAAGTCCCCAAAATTTCCCTTTCGATTATCAATTTTTTCATCACCATTGGTATGTTAAGGTTTGAAACTTTGAAAATAAAAATTCACATAGACGGCGCCAAATTTGATAAGTGATTTCCTTCTCAAATATAGAGCTAATATGACGAAGGAAAATCGAGAAAGAATATGATAATAAATATAATGATTTTTTTTGTATCAAAATACGATCAGCCTTTAGATAAAGAGTTTTACCCTGATTTATATAGTTTACTAGATACACTATATTTCCACATTTAATTAGTAACTGTTACAAATTTGAACGTGTTATCGTGCTTTACATGTTAGTCATATTTTCTAATAATTTCAAAGACTTATTTCTTAGTAACTTATAATGTAGTAACACATGTCGTTCCATCATAAATGTTCAAATGTTCTCTTCACGCGCTCGTCTTATGTCTTCTTTATTACCCGTGTCTCGTACTTCTTCATGACCTTCATCTGGTAGCTTCTTTACGACCCTCAGCTGACGTATTTTTTACAAAACCTCATCTTGTACTTCTCTTTATGAACTTCATCTCATTATACATTATAGCTCACGTATTAATCCATACAATTGTGATAGACCTTTTATGTTTACAATCCTCGTCTTACACCTATTTCACGATCGTCGTCTTGCTCTACTTTGTAACCTTCGTGTTAATCCATACAATCTTCATGACCCTACATATTAATTGCACATTATTAATTTATTATCCTACTTACCTCGTCATTATAAGGAATATATATTATATATAGGATATAGCCTTATCATTAAGCATTTTAACTCAATTTAGGTATGTAATAAACAATTTTTTATCTGCACTAGTTACTAGTAATCAACATTTCTCTTACCATTTGTGTTGCAGTTGGAAACTGAGATGTTTTTTATTCTTGTTTCATAGTATTATATATACTACATTCTATGAATATTTTCGACTTATCCATTCCTTAATTTGTACCAAGATTTGTTTGTGCATCAGCCTCGGAGTTGTGCTCCCTAATATTTAACTGATCTTACAAGATATACATTTTTATTTGAGCTCATTTGTCTATCTACAAAATCCAATTATAATGGCTTTCTTGACTTTCCATATACCATGGGTTTATTAAATAATGGTTCCATCTATAGCAACTATAATATTTTATGCACCAACTTGCCCATGATTACTCTTCGGATGCACCATCAAACCTAAGAGTACAACTATTACAAGTTTTTTGATGGTCTTCGTTCAGCCTCCTAGCTTATGGAAGGGTTGTTTCTTCACTCCTTGAATAACTAGTGAGGAAATTCTCCACAATGGCTTCTGAACATCCTTATCGCAGAGCCCGTCGGCCTGAACCTCATAGACAATGTTGTTAGCAAAACCTCTTTCTCTTGGTTTTGGTTCACGTGGCCATATATTCTCAAAGCACATACACAAGAACGATATGGAAAAATATAAAGAATGATTTTATATTCTGTCGAATATTTTGTTGGGCTTCAAATAATTTGGTTGAACGAGCTTCAATTTCTTAATGTACGTATCTGATGGACCAGGAAAATTCAATCTTTATAACCTATACATATATAATTTAAATATAAAAGAATACAACTAATATTTGTATATGGCATTCCAACCCTATTTTGTGAAGCTGGTATTTTAATTACCGTTTTATCTTTTCTTATTAACTGTCTCAAACTATTAATTTTTAATTCATTACATTTTAGTATTATAAAAATCTTTTTTAACCTAATCACCACATTATTCTATTTTTAATTCATTAATAATTTTTTATTTATAAATATTATTAATCATAATAATAATAATAAATTATTATTTTGATTTTTTAAAGGTGATTTACCAAATGAAACCTATGGAAAAATCAGTTGCGGGTTAGTGGCTGAAAAGTACAACTTACCAAAAGGTATTTAGACCATATTTTTTAACCAAAAATGCTCCTCTAATGTAAATATATGTTGTAAAAACTTATATTTTTTCTTTAGTTTAAAGTAGGGATAGATTAATTCGATTGAAGCACTTGAAAATATAAAAGATGATCAGGTATCAAATTTTGCATTTTGCACTTAGGATTTATCTATATTTCAGACTTGGCATTTGGAAATTTTATGCTTCATACTTCTCATTTGATTATGATATATTTTATGATTCGCATATATTTGTGTTTTTGCGATTCACGTTTGGATATATTTTACACTTTGCACTTTGAACTTAAAAAATCAAAAATTCTATAGGATTTTGTTAGATGATTGGCTTTAACATATGAAAAAATGAGGCATTGGGGTTTGAACACTCAAAAGAAGAAGGATGTTCTGAGGAGAAATAAGTATATGAGGAATGAAAAAGAGTTTAATGACGATGGTTTTTCAGGTGGAGCCTGGGAACAAAATAGATATATGTTCAACCATGCATAAATAAGTTTACTAAAGCTTAAAGAAATTCTAGTTCCAAAAATATATTTCATTTATAAATAGTATTTTCTACTTGACATAGACTTACTAAAAAGAGAAGAAATCCTTCACAAATACTTATGTATCCACAAACACCACTAAGTGGTCACATTAAAAGTTAAAGTTTTTTAATAAGATAAACAAGTTAAAATTAGACAATAAAAGTATAATGTAAATAATGACAAGAGAAATGGTGAGAATCAAATTCACATTTCATATATAGTAGTTGGTTATTATTCATATATTACTTTTACTTTTACTACTTGTTTTGCATTTAATATTTGGTAATGATACTTTTATTCATATTTAGTATTTATACATTGATTCGCATCTCACATTTATAATTTAATCTTGACGGACGATTCTCACTTGGTGTTTAGTCTTTATTTACATTCCGCACTTGTATTGATGGTTATGTTTCTGTTATATTTTAGGGAAAATATGCAAACACTCTCGCAACCAATGGACAAAAATGTTCTGATGGATAAGGTGACTTAACTGTCAACCATAAATATCGAGCTGCAACGTTAGATTATTGAAAAAGATAAACTCATATCATTAATAAAAGCATAGTTGTATTAATATAAGTTACAAAGCGTTTAACTTATATATATTGTAAAAACTCTAACTTTGGGCGAATCAAGTTCTAATAAACACAAATAAGTGGATAATGCATCGTCTCTTGTGCATAAAAAACACATATTAAAGTAAATGAACTACAGGATGATGTGGTGATTATTGGTTCTGTTATAAAATACTATGCAATTATCACAAAATGACTCAAGCACAAAATATATGCAAATGAAAGATTTAAACGAAACACATGATTTAACGTGGTTCGACAATTGTCTACGTCCACGGGCGCCGCCAGAGAAAAGAGTTTCACTATGATAGAAAAGGTTACAGATTTCAGATTGTGTTTTGTGTCGCCCTAGTAATCTATTTATATGGAATTAATAGACTTACTAGACTATGGGCCTAATGGGCTCATACCACAAGACTAGCTCTTTTGAAGTAATTGGACAATATCATTATCACAACACAAAACTTTCCTGCCGAACACAGTACACTGCCAAGGCACTATTCGAACTGCCGGACACAGTACACTGTCAAGGCACTATTCGAACTGCCGGACACAATACACTGTCAAGGCACTATTCGACTCATTCACAACAAATCTTCCCCTTGAGGCGAATATCCTTTCTTCACTATCAACAACGAATCTTCTCTTCTTCTGACTCACCAAATGCCCTTAAGGCATTCACTCTATACTGCGAACACCGATCCAGTTTAGGCATTCCCTAAACTTTCGAACTGATACTGCCTTGGTCATTATATCTGCTGGATTATCGTGTGTAGACACTTTCTTCACATAAACAATTCCCTTTGATATTATATCACGAATAAAATGATACCTGACATCTATGTGCTTTGTACACTCATGGTACATCTGGTTCCCTGTAAGGTGTATGGCGCTTTGACTGTCACAAAACACTTTTGTAGTAGTCCTATCCAAGCCCAAATCTGCCACCAAACCTTGCAACCATATTGCCTCTTTAACTGCTTCTGTTACCGCCATGTACTCTGCCTCTGTTGTAGACAAAGCTACAGTAGTTTGCAACTGTGCTTTCCAACTGATCGCACTCCCAACTAGAGTAAATACATATCCTGTCAGAGATCTTCTTTTATCCATATCACCTGCAAAATCAGAATCAACAAAACCAACCAATGATCCTGCAACATCATTCAGCGATTCACCAATATCGGTTTTGTTAAAAGTTAAGCCAACGTTCACAGTATTCTTTTGAAGAGATTCAATCTCTTCCCCTATAGCACCAATCCATCGATTTGCCTCTGAACTCGCTATAGCTTCTCTATAGCTACTAGGTTCCTACATCTCAACTTCTTCTGCAACTGACAGAGCATATGCAACTAGATTCGCATACCTTTTTGGAAGTCTAATATCTCTTCTTTCTCTGCCCAATGCTATGCTATAAGGTTGTTGTTCTGGTTCAGGCGCATCATCGTCACTATCATCTGATGCTAACGCTTCACCTCCTGATTCTGGATCCACCTCAGAACCACTTGAATTATTGGACCTGCTAGGAACTGATTCTACTTCAAGCTCCACCTGTTTACTCACAACCGATCCTGATTCAACCATTTCTCCTACTTCCTTCTGACTGTCTATCGAAGCAAACTCATTAAAAGTAACGTCCCTACTGATGAGAAAACCTGGAGACTTTGGAGAGGTACACCATAACCTATATCCCTTCACTCTAGTAGCATATCCTAGAAATATGCATCTCTTTGCCCTCGGCTCAAGCTTACCATCTCTCACATGAGCATACGCAGGACAACCGAACACCCTCAAATGTTCATAATCAGCCGACGATCCAGACCAAATCTCAAAAGGAGTTTTACAATCAATAGCCGTTGATGGAGACCGATTCACCAAGTAACACGGTGTATTGATAGCTTCAGCCCAAAAATCCTTTCCCACACCGGAATGTGAGAGCATACTTCGTGCTTTGTCACAAAGAGTTCTGTTCATTCTTTCTGCGACTCCATTCGGTTGTGGTGTTCTAGAACAAGTGCGATGGCGCACTATTCCCTCAGCTTCGCAGAACTCGTTGAACTCACGACTGCAATATTCTAACCCATTATCTGTCCTAAGACGTTTGATTTTTCTTCATGTTTGCTTCTCAATCATCGTCTTCCATTTGACAAAGGTTGAATATGCCTCATCTTTCGTTTTCAGAAAGTAAACCCACGCCATCCTTGAATAATCATCAATCAAACTCATGTAGTATCTGGCTCCGCTCTTGGATGGAATTCTGTTTGGACCCCAAAGATCTGAGTGAATGTAGTCCATTGTGCCTTTAGTCTTTCTTACAGCCGATTTGCTGAATTTGACCCTAGTTTGATTACCAAACACACAATGCTCACAAAATCCCAATGATTCTGCTTTATACCCTTTCAACAAATCTCTCTTTCCCAAAACAGCTAATCCTTTGTCACTCGTGTGACCAAGACGCCAATGCCACAACTTATTTTGATCCTGCCTACTTTGGCTATTACTCCCTGATGATGCTACTACAACATCGCCCATAACAACACTCCCTTGGAGAATGTATTGACCCTTCTGCAAACTACCTTTCATGCATACCATTGAGCCTTTTGTCACTTTGATTACACCATTTTCTGCATGGTACTTGTAACCCCGAGAGTCTAGAGTCCCAAGAGAAATCAGGTTTCTTTTTAACCCAGGAACATGCCAGCACGTCAAGATTCTAACAACCCCGTCAAACATTCTGATTCTGACGTTACCAATACCACCAACAGTCAACGAATGATTGTTCCCTAAATAGACAGTTCCCTGCATTGGCTTGTACGTATCAAACCACTGCTTGAACTGACACATGTGATATGTAGCACCAGTATCAAGTACCCAAGAGTTTTGCCCAAAGTCTGAACTCACGGACAATACATCTCCTTTACCACTGTTTTCACTATCGTCGGAATCGTTCACACCTTCAACAATGTTTGCTGCATTTTCCTTTTGATTTCCCTTCTTACCATTCAGTTTCGGACAATCTCTCCTATAATGACCCTGCTCACCGCATTCATAACAGTTTGAGTGCTTCACCCTTAACTTGGACCTCAAGTTCTTCCTTCTTAAAGAACTCGCTTTGCTTTTAGATCTTCCCCTAGTCATAAGACCTTCCCCTTCAGCTTGATTGTCTGACTGCAACTGTCTCATCTCTTTTGATTTCAGTGCCCCTTTGACATCTGCTAGCGATAACTTATCCTTACCATACATAATGGTATCTACAAAGTTTTCATAGGGAGCTGGTAACGATCTCAATACAAACAAAGCTTGATCCTCATCCTCAATATTGATATCTATGTTCTCCAAGTCTATTATAATTGATTTAAAATTATCTAGGTGCTCTGTTATGGACTTACCTTCTTTCAATCTGAAATCATACAAACGTTTCTTCAAATATAATCGGTTTACTACTGATTTCTCTGAGTAAAGATCTCCTAGCTTTCTCCATGCGCAGGCAGCAGTCTTCTCACAACTAATCTCGCGAAGCACATTGTCTTCCACACTCATTAAAATCCAGCACAAAGCCCTTTCTTGAAGATCTTGTTTCTCCTCTTCTTTCATCTCTTCTGGTAACTTATTCTCCACAGCCTTCCACAGCCCTTGCAGTACCAATGAAGATTTCAGTTTAATCTTCCACAACGCAAAGATGGATCCCCCATCAAATTTTTCAATCATGTATTTTGTTGCTGTAGACGCCATTGTGAAACCCTAATTGCAAAAGCCCTAATTCCACCACGTGGCTCTGATACCAATTTTGTTATAAAATACTATGCAATTATCACAAAATGACTCAAGCACAAAATATATGCAAATGAAAGATTTAAATGAAACACAGGATTTAACGTGGTTCGACAATTGTCTACGTCCACGGGCGCCGCCAGAGAAAAGAGTTTCACTATGATAGAAAAGGTTACAGATTTCAGATTGTGTTTTGTGTCGCCCTAGTAATCTATTTATAGGGAATTAATATACTTACTAGACTATGGGCCTAATGGGCTCATACCACAAGACTAGCTCTTTTGAAGTAATTGGACAATATCATTATCACAACACAGAACTGTCCTGCCGGACACAGTACACTGTCAAGGCACTATTCGAACTGTCGGACACAGTACACTGTCAAGGCACTATTCGAACTGCCGGACACAATACACTGTCAAGGCACTATTCGACTCATTCACAACAAGTTCAATGAAGGTGATCATAAGCTTATTACAACTAAAACATCCACATGTTTAGCAATAGGTAATTAAGGAGATAAAAAACGATGCACCGTTAGAGGAGCTGAAAGATAAAGAAATGATAAATACACTACAGAATGAGGAAATATTGCAACATGAAGTTTTTAGTTAACAACTAGAAGTGGATGTTGAATTATTGTGTCAACATGTGGAGGGAGAGGTAAAATATGCAGAAGTTAAAGATGCATAGGGTGCGGTTGAAGTGAACGATGCATATATAGAAAATGTACATTATCCTCTGGTCATACATAATGCAAGTGGTGAAGATAATTTTTTTGTAAGAGATGTGGAAAATATAGAAGATCCAAAGAATGTAGAGGTTGAAGTGAATTTAAATGTTGCATAGGTTAAAGACGTTGAACATTACAATTCTAATAAAACTTAATTTACATTTCCAAAATGATGTTAATGTTCATATATTTGTAAAATTATTTGTTATTTATTAGTTAAAATGTTGTGTTTTCCTCTTCGTTATTATCAAAATTAGTAACCAGATTATCATTTTGCACTCTTCATAAAATATACACGACCATATGTCGCACTTTGCACTTGTATTTTGTCTTGTTTTGCACTTGTTTTTAGTCTTGTCTCGTACTTTGCACTTGTATTTGTTTGTTTTGCACTTTCCATTTTTTTGCATGCATCACGATTCATAATATTCTTTTGTATATTTTACACTTTGCTCTTGCATATTGCATACTTCGCACTTTGCATTTTTCTTATATATGTTTCACACTTCGTATTTGCAATTTGCTTTTGTCTCGTACTTTGCACTTGCTTAATGTTTTGATCGTACTCCGCGCATACAATTGGCTATATAATTTTGATATAATGTGATTATGTATTTGTAACAGGTTGCTTAAGTTCAACTACTTTTACATATACATAAAGGTAAAATTCAAGTTCTACCAAATACAAAAAAGGTAAAAATGATTGACAAGAAGATAAATAAGAAACCTATAATAAGAAATCTGACCAAGATTTTAAATTTGTTTGACTAGTAAATAATTTTCAGAGTTGCTGTGAGATCGCCATGACTAATCAATCCAAAAAAAGATGAATCTATTTATATGATAAGAGAGATTTTTAGAATATTAAAATTAAAAATACCCAATTAATAGATAAAAATTAGATTTAATAAAAACCTAAATGATCATCGACCCTTAAAAACAATGAAAGGACTTGTATATTTATTTTTTACTAGTGTGATTTTGGACATGCAAATCTCCTTATATTTATTTTTTACTAGTGTTATTTTGGACATGCAAATCCATCATGCTATTTATTATTTTCTATAAGAGAAAGTTTTGATCAAACAAAATCCTATCATCTCTAAGTTCGTATGCATATACTACCTAATTACTTAAACACGTATAGTTATCCTCAATCATCTAAATTCTGCACCGGTGGACAAAATAATTTTGAAGAAATCAATCTCCTAAGTACTCAAAAACACTAACATTTAGTTCATAAAACATAATGATAAGATTGATAGTAAGACAATTACAAGTAAACTGTGAAATAGCCTTATTCTAAAGAAAATGCAAGATATATGCAATTTGGTCCGAAACATATCAACCGCGCGAGGATGCTCTGGAATAATGTTATGTATAACTATAAAAGCTTTTATTTTATGAACTCTTTTTGTAGGGAATATGGGTGTTGTGAATTAGGGGTCTGGTCCGCATATTCCGCCTCCGTATATAAGTAAGAACACAACCGGTCTCGACACTAGTATGATATTGTCCGCTTTGGCACCCGAAGGTCCTCACGGCTTTGCATTTGGTCCACTACCAAAATGCCTCATACTAGTTGAGGTATGTTCTTACTTATATACCACTGATCTTTCCCATGTTTAACTGATGTGGGATGTGGGGCTTTGGTCGCCACCCTAACAAATCTTCCTCTCGAACAAAGTACCACTTTAGCCTCCTCTCAATTGACTTTCATCCGCCCACTCTAATCAGGTTGGAGACTACCTGACCATAGAGGCACTACGGATGTTACTGCTCACCTCCTCTTAGACCACATTCTCTTGTTCCTTAGCGCCACTCCAATCAAGCCACACTGCTTGATGAGCCACGAGCACTCCGAACTAGGATCTCTAGAGCAGATCACCTTGATCATATGGCTACTGGTTCATCATGTTCGACCTCTGAGAATTTCACCACCATCGCGTTCTGTCTGGGCCTGACGCTCTGATACCACGTGTAGGGAATATGGGTGTTGTGAATTGGGGGTCTGGTCCGCATATTCCGCCTCCGTATATAAGTACGGAACACAACCGGTCTCGACACTAGTATGATATTGTCTGCTTTGGCACCCGAAGGTCCTCACGGCTTTGCATTTGGTCCACTACCAAAAGGCCTCATACTAGTTGAGGTATGTTCTTACTTATATACCACTGATCTTTCCCATGTTTAACCGATGTGGGATGTGGGGCTTTGGTCGCCACCCTAACACTTTTTATGACAAATTTTCAAAAGAAAATGATTATCAATATATTTTACTCTATAATTTTAACATTTAATTGCATGTAAATAGAATAGTCCACAAGCTCAAAACATAATAATAATTCTTCAATTTATTAAAAGAATTTTAAAAAAATTAAATATTTTTAAAATTATAAATATTTTGAAAAGAAAAATAGATGAGATATAATATCCGTGCTACACATTTGCTATTTTAATTGTGTATCCGACATAAATAAATACATAAGGAAAGTCTATATAAATTAAAAGTCTCCAACATAATCGAATCCATTATAATAAAAAATATAATTATTCACAAATATATTTTCTTTTTATCTTTTTCATTTTAGCTTTATACATTCTCTTTAAAAAAAATTAGTGTTTGATTGAAGTTTTTACTTCATCAAAAATCACGCTTAGATTTACAACTACGAGGTTGTGTGTTTGATTGGAGTTTTTCGCCTCATCAAAAATCACGACACACACTGCTACATTTACAACTATGATGCTGTGTACAAGGTACGGTTCGAGTGTTGTGCAAGAAACTCTTTAAACCAAGTTGCTGATAATTTAGGGCTTCGTTTAAGCGTCGAGTAATCGACATGGTGCAAGCCAAACCTTGTTGTATAGCCCGATAACCATTCAAAATCATCCAATAGTGACCAGGTGAAATAGCCTCCTACATCAGCTCCTTCCCTGAAAATGAAAATGTAAAGTTTATGTACAATACTATAAGATAACTATAGCATAAGAAGCTCATTTTTATTGAGCTTTAAACTGAGTCGATCCCGGACAACTATCTGATTGTTTGAACAAACTAATAATGTTTGGTTGGAACTGGAAATTTTATTTTATTTTTGAGCTAGCTTTACCCTAAAGGATATACTTGTGAGCTCAAACCGACCAATCAACTCGAATTTCAAACCTAATGTTCTAGTTCGAACGCTAAAATCTAGTTGTTTGAGCGTCAGACACTCTTTACGCGAAGAATATTGTTAAAAACCTGACTATATTGAACTAAAAAACATAAGAATATTAAAAAACATAGAAAAGAAGCCTAATACTATTATTTTGACGAAAAGTAATACCTCATTGCTCTGATTAGGGAATTTATGTAGCTCGACATGTAATGTACTCTTTGGACATCGTTTCTAACATCTTCAATGGTAGAATTTACATTATGAATATCACCATATCCTGCAAAGTGAACGAAATGAACATACAAAGTTTTAGAACGTGGGGATTAGTGGGAGACAAAAATGAACAACATCAACTAGTACGAGATAAACGCGAAATATGAAAAACCCTCGGCCATTGTAAACTAGCAAGGCGAATTCGGTCTTACCGTTTTCAGTGATGAACATGGGTGTGTTGTTGTATCTATCTTTAATATATTTCACAATCTTATACATTCCGTCTGGATAAACCCTCAGCCAGTCCAGATCCGTGGACTCTCCTATGGAAACACCATCTTTTTCGTATATATGTTGGGCATATCCTTCTGTTCTGGAAGCTCCATAGCCCGGCTTATAATCGCAGACCGTGAAGAGACAGTCTTGAATGTAAGAACTCGAATAATGATTTATCCCGATGAAATCAAGTCCTTTCTTAAGTTTATCGATTTCGTTGTTTGTAAATCTTGGCAATGTAGTTCCAAGAATGTTAGTCATCTCTTCTGGATATTTTCCGAAAATAATCGGGTCCAAGAACCTAAACAAAGATATAAGAAAGAGTTTTAGTATTCAGTGTTTGGTTGATGTTCGGATATTGAGCTGAATCTGAATATACTTACCAGTTCATAAAGAAAGATTGAGCTCTTTTGACCGCTAACTTATCGGCCGTGGAGTCATTTAAAGGTTCGAACCACATTGCGTGTAAGACTATTCCGATTGCGCCTCTTTGTTTTTTCTAGGTTGGTCACAGGAAAGTTTCGAGTCAGATAAAAGCAATTAGTAAACAAAAATATAGCAAACACAATATATCAGATCTTGGTCGATCCAAACATGGTTTTGATTCATATAACATAAACCGAACCGAACAGTCCAAAAACTAAATTTATAGATTTTTACCAAATTCAACCAAATAATTTTTAAAATCAAATATCCAACGCATTTGGATATTAATAACTGTTTAATATATATGTATATTATTTGTGATAAAAAAAATATTGATTTATTCAATTCCTTTAGTTCAGAAAATTACACACAAACAGAATCATTCTTGGCTCTTCATTTTTCATTTTATCCAAAAATATTGAAAAACTACTAATATTTTTGAAATCAAAATTTTAAAATTATTCAGTCATTGTCATATAATATTCGACACGTACCTGGTATATGGTTCGGTAGATATGGACTGCATTAGCGTGAGCGAGAATGATGTTATGCGCAACTATAAAAGGCTCTTTCTCCGAATCCCCTTGGGTGCAATCTCCAAAAGGAAATGAACATCTAGACGGCGGATATGTACCTATTCGATAACCGAGCACAGCTTGAAAATTCGGCTCGTTAAACGTCGTCCAGTGTTTCACTCTATCACCGAAATATTTGAAACATGTATCGGCCAGATACCCAAAATCTTCCCTGCAAAAACAACAATATCACACTTACAATCTAAATCAATATTTGTTTTGACTCATATATCTCGAGATTGGGATACAATCTAAATCCGAATCTGATTCACTCAGTTTTTATTGCTTACTGTGATTTGGAGCTTAACCAACTACCGTATCGAATCTCCATTTCTTGAGGAAAATCCAAGTGACTCAATGTTACGAACGGTTGAATTCCTGTTAAAAATAAAAATTAAATCATATTTAAAATTTAATATAGAATCTAGATAATTTTGTAAAATACAAAAAATGAAATCAGAAAACAAACCTTTAAGTAATAGGGAATCAATGAGTTTATTATAATGGTCAATACCAGCCATATTTATCCCTCCGAATCTCCCTTCTGTATATTTAAAAATTTTAATATCGGTGACAGGATCCGATATCGATATAATACAAAATGCAATTAAAAAATTCCAAAATATTATACGAAATTAAAGTTTACTTGGTAAAATTCTGGCCCACGATATCGAAAACCGATAGCTATTAACTCCAAGATTGTCCATCAGCTCAATATCTTCCTATAATATTTAAAACCATTTCAATTTTATATATTTCTATACCAATTTTGTTCAAGCCAAAAGAATGGAACTAATTATTAAATATGTCCAGTTTTTTAATTAAACGCAATAAAAAGATGTAAATATACTTATACAATATTTTTAGATCAAAATATGTACTCCTAATACAAAATTAGAAAATAATAAAAGATTTGCTAAAAGTGGAGTAGGTGTACCAGATAGCGATGATAATGATCGACGGCTATATCTCCATTGCTTCCATCAACTATATGGCCTGCAAACACAATAATTATTTTTTTTCATCGATTCTAAATTTAAAAAAATAGATATATGATATTTAGTTACTTATGAACCACTCAGTAATAAAAATAATTTGAGATCGAACTCATAACGTTTGATCACAAACATTTCCTACCACGGTTTAACCGTTTAATTTTGATGCAATCTAGATAGAGTTTTGATCGGATACTTTTGTTAGTATTTTTAACCTACCAATTTTATTAAAATTAGTGAGAAATTATGAATTAATTTTCTTATAATGTATAAATTAATGGATAAAATTTATTTAACATTTAAAAGACGGACGAAACTCATTGAAGGCTGCTAGTCCTAAAATCTTTATCACATATTTAATAATAATAATAATAATAAATATTTGTTACGTGTGACTAAAATTTCAGATCTCTTAAATATAAAAATATAAATGGTATAAAAATATAAAAATAGATCAAAATAAACCTTACAAACTTTTGTATTGAAATGACTAATATCATACTGGATAAAGATTGATAAAATCGGTATTAGTAGGCCCGTTGGGCATTGGCAGTCGATTGAATTTTAATAAATAGTTTGGTAGGCCGGTTTTATTTTGAACATGATAAAAAGTTGAAGTTGTAGAACTATTTTCGAACCAAACCCATACATTTGGAATTAAATTTAATTCCAATTAAACCGATAAAAAAGAATTCGATCGAACCAGTAAAATAGATATAAAATTATGATAGTCGTTTTTTTTTAATTTAATCTATTTTGTGTCCATTACTCTTAAAATTATTAGATAATGATAGATTAAAAAAATCAAAATTTATTTTTTAAAAAATTTAATTTATCACAAACTTGTTCAATACATCACAACAGGACTAAATTTAAATATCAATCGAACCGGAACCAAATCGAATCAATTTGGTTCAAATATATAAATTTTACTTATCGAACTTACTCAATCAAAACCGGACCATAAATCGAACTAAATCGAATATGGATCAAAATAGAACCGACTTGTACTTCCAATAATCAAATCAAAATTTGATTGATACCGTCGAAACGTGAATCAAAACGAAACGAACCTTATCCGTCTGGTTTGGTTCTAAAAATCAAAACCCAAATTTTATTTTATCCATTTAATATAAACCCTATAAACTTAACGGTCCGACATCTGATTTTATCAAAATCCGAACAGATTCATAACGATAATAGCCTTAGTGGATACATACGATTGCGTGTTTTAACTCTACTATAAACTAGCCGAATGAAATGAAATGGGGCGCTAGTTTGTAATAAGTAAATTTATAATGCTTATACTATAAAACTTATGATTAATATGGAGATGTAAATGTATGAATTTTAAATAAACCGATTTTCGTAATTATGATTAAAATTGGTGTCTGCTTCATAATAATTTTACTAATATTCATACTCAAATAAAAATTCAATGTAAATAGTATAAATCCTATCTCTTATATCTCAATTTCATCTTAAAACAATTCTATATAATAATCAGAATTCTGTGTACCTGGTTTATTTTGATGCGTAAAAACATCCCAGTTGTTTAGACCTTTACCATCAGCCAAATAAGCACCTTCGTACTACAAAATTAAATAGTAACAAAAATTATATACCAGGAGGTGAAAAGGGAAAAATATGTTAAATTCTGTAATTTCTCATCTATATATATATATATATATATATATATATATATTATCATCAATATATTTGTGTGTTTTGGTTATATTCTCCAAAATATTTTTATATCTGTAATATATATTATCATCAATATATTTGTGTGTTTTGGTTATATTCTCCAAAATATTTTTATATCTGTATTAAATGGGAACCAACTATTGTTTTTTGTCCGAAAAGGATAAGAAGTTGAAGAGAGATTGGAATTTAGAGAAACCTGATAAGCAGAGGAAGCTGTACCAAACAGAAAATCTGATGGAAATGAGAAAGATTCGGAACCATCGTTAGACACAGCTTCTATGTTCTTTGAATAAACAACAACAATGTTTGATAGAAATATTTTCAAGATTGTAGTAAGATATTTCATGGCTGTTCTGTCTCCCTGCTCTGCTGCTGCGCTCTCTCTCTCGAATGCTCTCGCCTAACTTTCCTAGTATGTGCGGGGACACGGACTAGAAAGTCTCAAAAGTGTTTTCTCTAGATAACAGTACTATTATTCTATCTCTTCTTTTTTTTTTTGGTTATAATATTCAAACTCCTTTATAGTTTCAATCAAACTATAAAATTGTTTTTAGTTTTCTTTGTTTTTAATATTATGTGGGTTCGCTAATAATTTTCTTTAATGGAGTTTTTATAACTATTAACGGAATTGGATTCATATGTAATATTTTTGTCGAATTTATCGATAATCATCCAACATAATTATTAAGAGTTTTTTATAAACTACGGATAAGTTTTTAAAAGATTTAGAAATATCGATAATTATTTAGTAGTCTAATATATTTTTTAACTATTTTTTTAATAGTATATTTTTTAAATCATAACTTTAAAAAAATCCGAAAATGTTTTTGGTTTTGTTGTTTAAGACGAAAAAGTTAGGTTTATAAAATATATTTTTTGATTTTTTTAGTTGCGTAATTATATGTAATTGGGTTGAAAAAAATTTGGAAAAGCAACTGCATTCCAGTTGCGGAATTATGTGTAGTTGGATTGTGAAAAAACAGTTGTGTTCCAATTACGGAATTACTTGTAATTAGGTTGCGAAAAAATAATTGTATTCCAATCGTAGAATTATGTGTAATTGGGTTGTGAAAAGCAATTGTGCTCTAGTTACAGAATTGCCTAAATAAGAAGAAAATAGTTGTATAAAAAAGATTTTGGTTGTTATGTAACTAGAACTTTTGTTGCGAAATAAATCTAGGAAATAATTGTATTTCAATTGCGAACTTATGTGTAATTTGGTTCGTAAAAAACCGATCTAAACACTAGTATGATATTGTCCGCTTTGGCGGCCGAAGGCTCTTACGGCTTTGCATTTGGTCCACTACCAAAAGGTCTCATACTAGTTGAGATATGTTCTTATTACTTATATACTAATGATCTTTCCCATGTTTAACCGATATGGGATGTGAGACTTTGGTCGCCACCCTACCATTTGTCGAGTTACACAATTACATGTAATTTGATTGCGAAAATAGAAGAAAAAAAATCTCTAAAAATATCACTCATGTTCTTCGTCTTAAAAAAATAAATATATATGTTGTTTTAGATTGTTATTTTTTATATAAGGTTTGAAATATATGGAGTCTTGAAGGTAAATATAACTAATTATTGAATTTATAAGTATTTTCCGTGTTCAGAAGTATTGTTGGAAGCATTTATGTTGCAAGTAGTTTTTGGTAAACTTCATTATCCAAGTGGTTATTAGAAATTTTAATTTTTTCCATGTTATCGGTTACTTACCATATTTTCACATATAGTCAATACACAAAACAAATTTAAAAAAGTCAAACGAAAAAAAAAATTAACAGGTTCAATATTAAAGTTTACGGTCCACCGACCGTTAATAGTTTTTTACTGTGATATAAGAAGGTTACAGATTTCAATGTTTTTTTTCTATAACTATAATAGTGTAATTATATGAGAATAAATAGACAACGTATGATGAGCTTCGAGGTGATGGACCTAACGGACCCAAATGCTATAAACTACTAACAACTATGATGCGAGCACAATGTACGTTATGAAAACAATGTGCATTGTGAACACAAAGTACATTTTGGTCTCTTATATCACTAATCATTCAAGATCTAAAGCCTCGTGACTATTCTACTCATTCTCAACAAATCTTAGCACTGAGGCAAATATCATTTCTTCACTGTTAACAAACAAATTTATCTTCATGTGACTCACCACATGCCCCTAAGGCATTCACTTAATGTTTCAAAAACCAATCCAAGTTAGTAACTTCCTAAAATTTTGAGCTAATACTGCCTTAGTCATTATATATGTTTGATTATCATGTTTAGACACTTTATACACATCCGCAATTCTTTTTAATATTATATTACGAATTAAATGACACTTGACATCTATGTGTTTTGTGTGCTCATGTTACATTTGGTTCTTGTAATGTGTATGTCATTTTGACAATCTCATAATATTTTTGTGGTAGTTCGATCACACCCAAATCTGCCACCAAACCTTCCAATCATATTTTCTCCTTAGTTTCTTCTGTTACAGCCATGTATTCGGCCTCTGTTGTAGATAATGTATAGTATCTTGTAGCTGTGATTTCTAATTAATTGCAATCCCAACTAAAATAACCACACATCATGTCAAATATCTCATTTTGTCTATATAGCTTGAAAAATCATAATCAACAACACCAAATACTGATCATACAATATCGTTCAACGATCTACCTATATCGGTCTTGTTGAATATCAAGCCAATATTCACAATATTATTAAGATATAAAAGTATATATTGCACTTTATTTAAGTATTTTTTTTCCATGACATCCTATGTGCATATTAACCAAATTAACCACATGTGAAATATCAAGACATGTGTACACATAACATACATGATGCTACCAGCTGCAAATGAGTATGGAGCCATCGATATTTGTTCCAACTCAAAAATTTCCTTCTCGATCCTACTACATACTAATGAGGTCGGATAATTTTGACATTGTTACTTAACCTTATCTGGAGGGCAGTTTGGACTGAACCAGTAACATAACATACCAAACAGGGTAAAACTAGTGGAATTTGACTAAGCTAGGTGCTGGTCATTTCATACCTTGGGCTAATGGGTTCTTAAATTTAACTCAAGCCCACGATCTGACCTGAAAGTCCCATGGGTCAGTAATTAAGTATAAATACCCCAAATACTTTCATTGATGAGGGTGATCAGAATTTAACACAAGCACACACTTTAATTATCTCACTACGCTCCACCTTAAACATTAAATTCCCAAAAAACTTTACTAAATTACCCTCGATCAGAAATAATCCCCACCAAATTGGCGACCACAGTGGGAGCATGACGGTGCCTGAATTTGATATTCAAAACTAGCATACAAGGTAGTTCAGATGGATCTGAATGTTTATAATGTTCCACCTCCTGAGGTGGAGGTTGTAAAAGAAAACAATTAATACATTATTGAGGAGCGCGATCAATTGAGAGCTGAGATGGAGGCCTTGAGAGCGCTAAAACAAGTAGAAAAATGGGTTTAAAAGAAATCTGGTGCGTTGGTGCTTCACCATACTGACAATCCTTGAGAGAACAAGCAGTCTCTAAAGACGCATCTCAGCTCCAAGAAAACGCGCCGATCTAAACATGTGAAAAGTTCTAAATCAGAATCCTCCAAAAGCTTATCTAATGAGACCGAACTTTAAGAATCAGTGTCCAAAAACAGTGATGAAAGGCGGTCAAAAAAGAAACTGAGGCTGACTAAAAAACATTCAAGAAAAAGAGATAGGCATGGCAGGCTTAAGAAGTACCATGGGAAGGGAAAGGGTTCAGTTGATCAGCATATTGACCGTTTGTTGATTGATCCCTTTGCTTTTCAGTCTGAACCATGTATTTTTGCTACACCGAATGAAGATACCTTTTTTTATCTGTGACAGAAACTGGAGACAATCGCCTTTATCTGCAAAGATACTGTCCAAACACCTTCCCAAGAGGTTTGACAGCTCTAAGATGGAGAAATCTGATGGGAGTAATAATTTGGATAACTATCTGGAGTAGTTTAAGAACTTTATGATGAACTTCGATGACGACGATAGACTGTTGTGCAGGGCCTTCTCTCAAACTTTCACACGAAGTTCCCTCAAACGGTATAATAGTCACCCTCAGGGATCTATAAAAAAAATTTGACATATTTTGGGTTGCCTTTCGGAGGCAGTTTGTTGGAAGCAATGAGCTTAAGGGTAATGGGGATACCATTATCCATTGTGCTCAGGAGTCAAATGAGTCTCTGAAGGGGTACATCAGCCGATTTGTGAATACAAAGAATGGACTAGCAGATTGCTTCGAACAAGTTGCAATTGCTTCCCTCAGACAAGGTTTTAAATCCGGGAAACTTGGCTGATTTAGTCACCCGAAAGAAAGCCATGACATTTGGGGGTTGTTAAATCAGGTGGAAAAACAAATCAATATAAAAGAGACTAAAAAGACCAAAGTACCTCGCCAGATAAGGTCCACTAGTACAACATCAACACCTCAGGATGCTAATCAGTCCGGATACAGGTCAAAGGCGACTGGATACGAATCTAACCGATCAAGACAGAGTCAGTCTAACCAAAATCAGATCCAACAGGTTAGAAACAAGAGAAGACCATGGGTTCAACCTGAGTGGTTTGCTGAACTAGGGAAAAGTGTGGCCACAATCTATGACAAGACTAAAAACGAAGTGCCCTTTAGAAAGCCAACATCATTATAGTCCTCCAGAGAAAACCAGAGTACTTGTTTTTGAAAATACCATAATGACATAGGGCATGATGCCCATGATTGTATAGCCTTGAAGCAAGAGGTTCAGAACCTCATTGAGAGGGGTGCATTGGGGGCCTATGTTAAAAACGAGGGGGAGCAGACCGGATAATACACAAACTAATGCCAACGCTCCCCGAACTACTCCATCTAGAAATCGTGGAACATCTACACAGAAAGATGCTATGGTGATTACTAAAAGGTTTGATATAGACTCTGAGTACCTTGATCCGGATCCGAGTCAGAATATGGTGGGGGTAATAACAGACAAGACTAAAACGGTCTCCAGTATGATTAAATATTTTGAATCTTTGACCATCTTTGGAAGGTATACTGTGACTGCACCTTCTACTTATTCAAGAAAGAGGCATATTCACAGTTTGGGTGCTCAGTTGGATGGAGGAATATCCACCCACATGTATCAAACTCCATCACCCTTTATAGTTTTCGATGAGGATGACCTAAGAGATATTGCAGGGCCTCAAACATCTTATTTCTAAGCTCCTACAAACAGATGAGAAAATCTTCTGTTTTAAAATGTTCGAACAAAACTATCGTAAGATTCACATGGAGTTTTGCATATGTGATTGGGGAATTTGAAGAAGAAGTATTGTCGGGAAAGAGGCCTTTCAAGAAAATGGTGAGAGTCTTATTTGTTGTGGTAGATTGCCCAACATCTTATGATGCAATATTTGGGAGGTCTTAGCTATCTAAAATGCATGTTGTGGCCTCTATGGTCCATCAATGTTTGAAATACGTAGTCCATGGACAAGTAGGTGTTGTCCGGAGCAGTCAGAAGATAGCCAGCGAATCTTATGCAACAACCCTTGCCTCTATGTCTATAAAGGCAGTCAAGATTAAAATAGATTAGTAGCTATTGGAGCCTCCAACTGATGAGAATGAGATTGATGATCCCAAGGAGGCTCACAATGTCATAATACCTCTAGAGGAGGTTGAAATCAATTCCCTAGCTGAGGGCAACAATATTAAAATTTTGGTACCAAGTTAGCGCCAAGTTTGAAACACGGGTTGTTGTCTTTTTTCATGAGTAATCAACATGTATTTGTTTGGTGCAATGACGATATTACTGGATTTCCAACTAATATAATTTTCACAAGTTATCTATACGAACCGATGTCACTCCAGTTGTACAACGAAGAAGGTCTTTCTCTAAAGAAAAATCATATGTGATTTTTCAAGAAGGTGATTGTCTGACCAAGATGGGCCACATAAAAAAGTCTCAATACCCTTTATGGACTGCTAACCGTGTCTTAGTCAAGAAAAAGAATGACAAATGGTGCATGTGTATCGACTTTACTGATTTTAATAGAGCATGCCCTAAATATCCTTATCATGTTCCTCAGATATATCAGTTGTTGGATTCAACTTCTGGAATAAATTGGTGGCTTTCATGGATGCATTTTTGGGGTACAACCAGATACAAGAAGATCTGAAGGATCAAGATCACACCACTTTTATTACGGACAGTGGCCTTTATTGTTATAAGGTGATGCTGTTTGGATTGAAAAATGTTGGGGCCACTTATCAAAGATTAGTAAATAAAGCCTTTGCTAATGAGATTGGCAGAAACATAGAAGTTTATATAGATGACATAATGGTAAAGAGCTTGGATGAATATGCACATATATCTGACCTTCAAGAAATGTTTTCTAATTTAGAGGCTGTGAACTTGAAGTTAAACCCTAAAAAGTGTGTTTTGGGGATCCAATCTGGAAAATTCTTGGGCTAGATAATAAGTAAAAAAGGAATCCAACCTGATCCGGATCGACTTAATGCCCTACTAGCTATGGACCCTCGTCGGAGCACCAAAGAAGTTCAAAGGTTGACCGGACAATTGGCTGCTTTGAACAGATTTATTTCAAGGTCATCAAACAAATGTGCTCCATTTATCCAGGTGTTAAGGAATCCCTAATTGGTCTCCACAATGTGATCAAGCATTTCTTGAAATCAAGAAGGATTTGTCTTCACCTAAAACTCTCTTCAAACCTATTCGGGAGAAAAATCTCTACATACATTTGGTTCTATCAGAGTATGCAATAAGTGTTGTGCTAGTAAGAGAGGTGGATAATTACCCTCATCCGGTGTATTACATTAATAAAAGTCTGTTGGATGCTGAAAGAAGATATTTAATGTTTGGCAACCATAGCTTATTCTGTGGTAGAATAAATCCCTAGATCGGAGAATATTGTGGCAGATTCTTTGGCAACCATAGCTTATTCTGAATCTTACCGTTGGATTTTGATGTTACAATGTCCATCAATACAGATGGGCCAAGAAAAAGGTAATGAGAATGAAGAAAGTTTGAGCATACTTGTTGTTCAACCTAAAGACTGGAGGTATAATATTCTCCAGTTTATTTCCGATGGGATTTTGCCTCCAGATAAATCCATGGCTAAGAAAATTAAATACAAGGTTCATGGTTTCTTGGTATTAAGGGAAATTCTTTATAAGAAGTCTTTCAGCAAACCCTTCTTGCGTTGCTTAGGATTTGAAGAATCCCGAGTTGTGTTATCTGAACTGCATGATGGTGAAGGTTCTCACACTATGGCTACAAATCCTTAACCATGCGAGTCTTATTATCAGGGTACTACTAGCCAACCATAATGGTAATGCTAAATATATGGTAAGGAAATGTGATCTTTGTCAGAAATATGGGAATGAAATTCATGTGCCAGCAGTTCCTATGGAATCCATGTCCGAGCCGATACCCTTTGATAGATGGGGATTGTATTTGGTTGGGCCTCTTCATATGGCATCTGGTGGTTGTCGAACAATCATTGTTGCTATTGACTATTTCTCTAAGTGGATAAAGGTAGCTCCTTTAGCTGGAACCACTTCTAAGAAAATTATTAAATTCATTTTATCTAATATATGTTGCAGATTTGGAGTTCCCCGAAAGATCACCACAAACAATGGATCACAATTTAATAATAAAAACATGGAAATGTTTTGCACCTCTAGAGGAATTCAACACTTCTTTTCTTCTCCTTTCCACCCTCAAGCAAATGGACAAGTTGAAGTTGTTAATCGGAAAATCTTGTCCGGGCTGAAGAAAAATCTGAAAGGAGCTGCAGGAAAATGGTCAAGTTATCTATAAGAAGTATTGTGGGCTTACCAAACAAATCTTTGGGTTGCTACACAAAAATATCCTTTTGCCCTTGTTTATGGGATGGATGCAATCATTCTCATAGAATTTACTTTACTATCTTACAGAATCCAGAACTATTCTGAACAGGCAAACAATATGGAAGTTAGGAATCAGTTGAGTTTGATTGAAGAAAGAAGAATTAAAGCGCATCTAAGAACGACACATTACCAGGGGTTTATGAGAATCATATTTGCTTCTAAAGTTAGAAGAAGATATTTTCAATTGGGGGACAAAGTCTTAAGAAAAGTCTTTTTACACACCAAGGAAAAATAGTTCGGCAATCTAGCACCGAATTGGGAAGGTCCTTATATGGTATGTAGAAAAGTCAAACCAGGAACATATAGACTTCAAGACAAGGAAGGGAGAACACTGAAGCACCCATTGAACATTGAATATCTCAGGTTATACTTAGACTAGAACTCTTTTGTAAATATTTACTTTTTGAATGTCAATGTAAATATTAGGGGGCATAGTCTCTTCTACCCTGGTGGCGTGGAGAGGTTTTAACGAGGTGTTCGAGTTTTCAATAATATATGATGCCTTCTTCAAAAGTTTGGTGCAAAATTCTTCTTGACTTAACCATCGTGTGATGTGGTCAGATATTAAATACTTAATAAAAACCGGATCTCAAACATCTTTGAGAGAATCAGATATGTTAGACACTTGATCACATTTATTAAACATATGTGATCAAAGTAATTCAATACACTTATCTAACAAATCTGAAACATTGAAGGCTATTTAAACACTAGCAGTAAAAATTTAAACAAAATTCACACAAAAGAAAGTCTGATCGGAGTAGACCCGATCCATGGTTTGCAAATGCCTTGGCCCTTCAAGGACTTTAAGTTCTAAGAACATAAACTAACAAATAATGCAACAAGATGCCTTGGCCATCCAGGGACTTTAGTTTTTTAACAAAAAATACACAGCATAACAATACAACCTAAGGGCTTGTTCCCTTCGGTCTCTTCATCACCATCGTCTTTCTTCGGACTTTTGAGTTCGGCACTTGAGCTCTCACCAACTCTTTCGTTGTCCTCAAAATCTTCCCCACTTGAGTAGTTGTGTTTATCACCATCAGCCATCGTATGAAAAGGGAGGTAATCATATTCCACAAATTCCCACAAAGGACCAAGAGTCCTCTTAGGAAAAGTCTCATGGAATAGTAAGACCATATCGGATTTGATTCCATCATCTCTTTTCTCCAAAGAGTCCACCACTCCAGAGGCATACTTCTCTATTCCAACAGTTATCTCTTCGACTTTCTTCTTTACTGGAGAGGTATTCTCCGCTGTCTTCTTCGCAAGAAGATCTTCCAAAAAGTCCTCTTGATAGTTTTGTCTCTAGTCTCTAGTTGTTCTTTTAGAGCTTTGATTTCATCAGAGGAAGAAGTTTACAGTCCGGAATACTTGATGTGGAGATCTTTTTTAGCCTCTTCTGACTTGAGCAATTTAACAGTTAGATCCTCTTTTTCCTTCTTCAAGGATTTTATGCTTTGCTGAGCGGCGGAGAGACTGTTTGTCAAGCTTTGATTCTCTAAAGTCAGGGAAGTTATGGTACTGCTTTGATCCCTCACTTGCCTTTCCAAGTCGACTACCAGACGAATATAACCTAAGAGAGCATGACTCAGAGTGTCTTGTTCACTTGATATCATGTATGTCTCACCATTGTGGGTTACATCATTGGCCGAATCGGTAGGACGATAAGGTCCCACAAAGTCATCATTGTCCAGTTCATTAAAATATATCGTAATATTCTGAAAATAATCAAGATTTACCTCTCTATCAGTAGTGGCCTGTTTGGTATAAAGGTTGGGTGGAATTTCTTCTTGCAGAGTAAGATCAGCAGGAATCGGAGGAGGAAGTTTAGAAGGACGTAAAATTATCTCTGATCCCATAGTGATTTTCTTCTTCTTTACAGCTTTTTCATCATTGTTTGCCTTGCACTTCTTATCATTCTTTGTAATCTTTAATGGGTTGTCTGATCCACCAGCCTCTTTGACGGTGACTTCGACTGCTTCCACCAGAACAACATTGATCCCTGGTTGATTTTCTGAACCGGTCCCGTTAGTAGTTGGTTGAGGTGGGGTTGTTGTACTTTTATTCTTTCTTTTATTCTTTATCTTGTCCATATGGCTAGGGGCTTTAACCTTGGAAGGCAGATAAAGCTTGGCGTCCTTAGCCTAGTTCTCCTCAAGATGACATCTGCGGGAGAATGAGTGGTCAATTCCTCCAAAGTGAGGTCCATTTTCCCTATAGTATTCCATAGGTGAGATCTCAAAAAGTTCATTGAGGTAAAACAATTGTGGAAATCATTCTCCCATTCTTTAGAGATCATGCGTTTAACTTAGCACAGGTGCTTTGGCCAGCCTCTAGATGGTCTAAGAACTTCTTAGGAAAAACTGAAAAAAGACACAAGTCGGTTCGAAATAACCACATAGTATTTGAAATACTAAGGGAAACATCAATAAAACTTACTTATACTCTTCCAGCGACTAGTCAGTTGGCTTGGATTAGAGTCAACTTTTATCTTTTCCCATTCTCTCAGGACCCACTAATGAGCATGAATTGTGTCCTCCATGGTTTTTTGGACTCCAGTAAGTCATTCACTATCTTGTAGTTGTTTCCCATATTGTAGTGGTAAAATGGAATGTGGTGGTTCTTGCACAGAATCAGGGAATCCCCACTTTGTTCGAATACGACCCAATTTAGCAGTATGGGTGTACACGTAAGCGATGTTCTGGATGGCTATCAAGTACTTCACACTAACTTTTTAAAAGTTTGACCCCACCTTTCCTTTCAGACACTCTGGAAGTGCATCCGGATTGGATAAACCCATTTTAAGTCTGCCCTTCCGGTCTGCTGTTGTGTCCTCCGTCTGTCCGGACACCTCAAAAGCAGTATCTTTCATACTATCCTCCATAGTGTTTTCCATACGATGGACTGCTCTTCGGATAACTTAGTTTCTGCCAGGGGCTTTATCGTCTCCGAACTAATAGGTTTCGAAAAGCTAAAGGTGGATTTAATGACGAGTTATTTGGCGAGGGGTGCTCTTCTTAGGAGACTTCTCAGCGTCTGAACCCATGGCTAGGAAGGGAGAAGGTTTCCTAATACTGGAAACAGCCTTTTCTTTAGGGAGGGGGTTTTGAGACTCTTAGACAGAGGACCCTAATTGAAGAGGAGAAAGGGTGGGGACAAAGATTAATTTTCTGACCTTAGACGTCTTTGATGATGATGAACCTTGATCTGTATTTACTGTTGGTTGATTGATTTCTTCACCAGGAGAGACAGGAAGACCAGCTGCAATTCTCTCGTTTCTTGCAACTTTTCTCACTTTCTCCAAATCAGACAAATTCAGCCAACCTTCATTTACCAGTGTGTTTCTGGCTGTGAACATAAATTAATCAGAAACAATTCGAAAAGATTACTAATCTTTCTCTCTAGAAGTGTTTGTGTTCTCAAAGACAATGAAACAGTGAAAACGATTTAAATAAGTGTGAAAATATAAGAGGTTACCTAGGGGAAGATAAACCGATCATAGTCATGATTAAGGGCTATAAAGCATAGAGATTACACCTTAAATACGTTTCTAGCCTAGTAGGTACAAGAATCTAGGAGAAAATGGCTGAGAGGTCGAACCAGAGCATGGCACGTGTCCCACGTCGAAAAAAGACTTGAAATTCTTAACGATAAAATCAGTCCCACCAAATTCTGATCGGGTTTAACACATTAAGGTGATCTATTATGTTCGAATACAAAGGCAGGTCGGAAGGACACGTTGGAAATGCGTTGATTTCTATTCTTATGGGTTAGCTCTTCCAAAGATTCTTTGCAAGACCTAAAGGGGCTACTGATGAGGTTGGATAATTTTAACACTGTTACTTAACCTTATCCAGAGGGCAGTTCAGACTGAACCAGTAACATAAGATACACAGGGTAAAACTAGTGGAACGTGACTAAGCTAGGTGTTGGTCATTTCATACCTTACGCTAATGGGTTCTTAAACTTAACTCAAGCCCACGATCCGACCCGCAAGGCCCATGGGTTAGTAATTAAGTATAAATACCCTAATTACTTTTATTGATGAGTGTGAAATGAATTTAATACAAGCACACACCTTAATTATCTCATTAGACTCCGCCTTAAACATTAAATTCCCAAAACACTTTACTAAATTACCCTCTATCATAAATGATCCACACCACGTACAACTTGAAATGAGTGGCAAACGGGATACTAACTACCTTGGCATCAAACATGTAGAAAACTTGAATCATTTTCTCAATATAGCTTCGTCGAGATAAATGTAACGATCTTACTCTTATGTTCCTGGTAATCTTCATCTCTAGAATCATCTTTGTCCTACACACGTTCTTATGTTCAACCTCGACACTAACATGTTTCTTTATCTTTAAAATATATGACATGGTACAAGGAACAGTGAGCATATCATCCATATGCAACAACAAGTAAACATAAGAATCATCTGACATCTTCTAATGATACACACAACTGTCATGTGGAATCCTTGTAAACCATATTGACATCATGAATGTATCAAATCTTGTATACTATTGTCTAGATAATTTTTTGCGACCATACAATGACTTTCTAAGAAGACAAAATTTGTCATCCATTTTAGGTTTGATAACCCCTCCAATTATCTCATGTGGATTAGTTCATCTAAGCCACCACGTAGAAATACAGTCTTCGCATCCAACTGTTCAAGCTCTAAGTCTTGCAAAACTACTATGGTTAACAAAACTCAAATTGAATTGTGTTTCACCACTAGAGAATACACTTTATTGACACCGAATTCTTTTCTTTTAGTAAAACCCTTAGCAACCGGTCTTGCCTTGAATCGAGGTGTCTCAGCCCCTAGATTACCTTCTCTTTTATTGAATACTCTTTGTAGTCTAATAACTTCTATCTTTTAGACATATCAACAAGCTTTTGTATCTAATTATTATGAAGAGATTCAATCTCTTCCCCCATGGCACTGATCCACTAATTTTCTTTTGAACTCATTATAGATTACATATAGCTACTAGGTTCATGGATCTCAACTTCTTTTGCAACTGACAGAGTATATGCAACTAGGTTCGCATACCTTTTGTAGAGGTATAATCTTTCTTTTTTCTTTACTAAGTGATATGTTATAAGATTTTTGATCTAGTTTCGGCGCATCATCGATAATATCATCTCATGTTAACATTTTACCTTTTGATCATGAATCTACCTTAAAATCATTCTAATTATTTATATGAATTGATGCTGTTTACTCATAATTGATCCTGATTTGACCATTTTCCCTACATCATTCTGATTGTCTAGCAAAGCAAACTTAATAAAAATACGTCCCTACTGGTGAGAAAAAATATATACTTTAGATTGGTATATCATAACATATATTCTTTCATTTCAATAACATATCTTTGAAATATTCACCAATTTACTTTGGCTCAAGTTTATCATCTCCTACGTGAGAAAATATAGAACAACCAAACATCTTCACATGTTCATAATAAGCTGGAGATAGAGACTAAATCTCAAAATGACTCTTACAATCAATAATCATTTATGGAGACCGAATCACCAAGTAAGATGTTGTATTGATAACTTCAACCCAAAAATTATTTCCAACATCAGAATGTAAGAGCATGTTTCGTTCTTTATTATATAGTGTTCTATTCATTCTTTATGTGATCTCATTCTCTCATAGTGCTCTAGAATATGTGCGATGATGCATTATTCCCTCAACATCACAGAACCCGTTAAACCTACGATGGTAAAATTCTAACTCGTTATATGCCCTATGACATTTAATTTTTCTTCAAGTCTGCTTCTTGATCATCATCTTCTATTTCAGAAAGAATGAATATACCTCATCTTTGGTTTTTATAAATTAAACCCATACCATATTTAAACAATCAACTATCATACTCATACAGTACATAGTTGCACTCCTTGATGAAATTATGTTTGAGCCCAAAAGTTATGAGTGAATGTAATCCACCATCGAATATATGCTCTTACTTATATACCACTGATCTTTCCCATGTTTAACCAATGTGGGATGTGGGACTTTGGTCGCCACCCTAATAAATCTTCGTCTCAAAGAAAGTACCATTTTAGCCTCCTCTCAATTGACTTCCATATGTTCACTCTAATCAGCTTATAGACGACATGACCCATAAATCTTTTACAATAGATCTATTTGCTCACTCGACCACCCTGCATGTTCTTTAGTACCATTCTATAGGCACTCTGAACTAGGTCTTATCATTGATCACGCCATATGTTCCTTAGTGTCACATCAACTCCAAACTAGGTTGTATAAATCAGACCATTCACCTTGAGCATGGTTGTTGGTTCATCATGTTCGACCGCTGATAATTTCATCCACATCGCATTCCATCTAGGCCTGAAGCTATGATACCAATTTTTGGAAATATGTGCACCGCATATCCACTTATGTATATAAGTATGAACAACTAATCTGAATATATGTAACCCTTTTCTTCTAAAGTCGTGCGCGTATTTAGGATCTGATACCATTTTTTGGGAATATAGGTACCGCATATTCCGCTTCCTTCTATAAGTAAAAATGATATGATCTCCACACTAGTATGATATTATCCGCTTTGGGTCTGAAGGCCCGCACGGCTTTGCTTTTGGTTCACCAAAAGGCTTCATACTAGTTTGGATATGTTCATACTTATATATTATTGATCATTCCCATGTCTAACCAATGTGAGATATGAGACTATGGTCCCCACCCTAACACTTTCTTTTTTAGAATTTTGTTTGTATAAGATTGCTATAATACTCTACGTGAATCAGAGTCATGGTAGACAAATCAACCAATAATATTCTTTCTTCCTCACTTCTCTTTTGCATCAAGACTTTTCGTTCCTCTATCTTACTCCATTTATACTATCATTTCTCTTTTATAACATTATTTTCTCTTGTTTTTGAAGATATGCATTCTAAAAAAAGTCTTCACTATATAAGATAGTTTGATTTTTTTCTATTATTGACGTAGAACCTCTATTATCAAAGTATCATATATTTTTTCTTGTTTTTTATTTATTTTTAAAAATTATTTTCATCTTTCTACTTATTGGTTTATTCAATTTTTCTAGATAATCACAAAATTTATAATGTTCCCCTAAATTCAATGTATCCATACGAGAAATTATGTTTACACATCAAATATTTTCTTTCCATACCACAATCAAACTATTTTAGTTGAAATCTCAAATTAATCTAGCAATGATCCATTAATTTTAAACATTAAGTTTGTTTTAATAAGCTGTAAATAATGACAACAAGATACAATGAATTGAGAAAAAGAAAACTTCATAGGAAAAAAATATACTTTTAATATAAAAAAATTACATACTTTATCTTGTTCACTGATACCACTTTGACATATTCCTTCAATTTGAGTATAACATCCACATAATTTGATTCCGGTTTTTTAAATATAGGACAAGCAATTCTGTAATATAATATGATTGCGGTTGAGTTGAGAAGCTTTATGTTTGTGGAATACTCATATATTCTTCGAAAATAATTTTTACTTTTATGTTTCCAATTTGTTGAATATGGGACAAGAAATTCTGCAATGAAATATGATTTATCTCGAGTTAATATGTTTTATATGTATGGAATACTTAGATATTCTTCTCCATAAGTTGTACTTTTATGTTCGTTTTCGTGCACTACATCCATGCTTATATTAATCCAAGCACATATAACTATTATATCTTCACTAATAAAAAAATTAATTTTTCTTTTTTTTTTCTTTTGAGAATCAGACTAAATCGAGCATTTTGTAGAATGGGTATGAATGAGGGATCGATTCTCGTATAGATTTTTAGAATAATTTTGGTGATTTGTCTACATAGTATGGGTTGGAAATTAATGAGAAATTTGTTTAGTAGTCATTGAACTAATAATAATAAAAGGAGCTCATGTGATTATAAGACATGATTGTGGGGTTTAGTTTTTGTTTATTTTATACCTCATTTGAGAATTATTGTAGATAAATTATCGTAAATGGTTTTTTTTCTAATAATTCACTATAATTAAGTCATTATGCAACGTTTTGAGTTAATTTATATTTTTCTGTTTGCATCTTTAGGTATAATCAATTATATAAATGTTCATATTGTCCACACACATATCCAATATTTTGACAAAAATCAAGTAATTTATAATAGAGGTATGTCTCGGTCAAGGTGAAGGTGAATGACTTTGATTTTTTTTATACTCTACTTATTCACATGTCTCGATTAGACAAGGGGTATCTCTAAGGTATCCATATCAACAAAGATAATTGGGGCACCTATTAGATGTTATTTTTAATACCAAAGGAGGTTGCCTAACACTACTTTTATGTTTTTTGGTTGCCTATTATTACAACAACCTTCTCATTCAAAATGTACCAAAGGAACTTATGCATTCTTTATACTACAACATGCATCTGGTCAAACCAAAGACTTTCCAAAATCACATTATACAAAAAAGTGCATATATTATCATAACAACCACTAAACCCTCTTTCTAAACTCTTATTGTCCTACAATGACATCAAAGTTTAACTATCTCAAAAAAGTAATATGTTTTCTCCAGTAAACCCAGTCAGAATCCTCTAGGATGGTATTAAGATCAGAGCACCACATATCTTGTCATAAGTGGTGTGGATTATTTTCAACTCAGGGTAATTTGGTCATGTGTTTTGTGGTGTTTCAAGTGTATTTAATGTTTAAGTGTTTAGTAGAGTGAGATTTAAGCTACCTGGTTGTATTTAATGTTCATTACCCTCATTTAATGAAAGTGGTTGGGTATTTATACCCTTAATTATGGGCCACATGGGCTTCCGGGTCATACTTATGAAACCGGGTCGAGTTCAAAACCCCATTAGTTTATTAAGCAGATTAGCAATTAGCTTAGTCAAAAAGTGATTAGCTTTTAATACTTTAGTCCAATTCGGATGGTTCAGTGGGTGGTTTTTGTCCGAATTGCCCCTGTCCGATTTCTACAGTGAGTGGTGAAAATATCCGGACTCATCAATAAGTACTCTCATATAGTACGTTGGCCGAACTATTAGTATCAATCATTACTCTATTTACTTTTACCATGATTATCTCAATTTTAATTATTACTTCATCTTGGAGAGATGTCGTAAACCCTCTTAGGTCATCATCATTGAAATTAAAAATTTGTTAAGGGTTTTATATAAGTGGGTTGACGTTTGAACAATGCATTGATATTTTAATTCCTTAATATATATTTTTCTATAAGATTTTGTAATACCTGGGAGTGAGTCCCTTGGTACGATTGTGCCAATGATCTATCTGTTTGGGTCTGGATCTACGTAAGTCTATATGTTGTCCACTATGACATTATTTTTCTAAAAATCTCAGATGTTTAGCAAGAGTTGCAACTTGTGGTTTCCGCATTGCTGGAGGTTGGGGTTCACCTACAAGATGTCTCAGCTCAATTTTATGTTTATTCCTTACAAATTTTAAAAGCTTTCTTTCAACAATTGAATTTTAAATTTCATCTTTCAAAACATAACAGTCTTGGGTATAGTGTCTCATGTCATTGTGGAAATTGCGGAACTTGTTATTGTCCCTCATCTCCCTATAAGTCAACATTTTCTTGGAATGCCAAAACTTGACCGCACCTTAGTCTTTCATAAGCGAATCTTAAGTTTTTATTAACTTGTATATGGACATCGCCTACCACCTTTTAGCTTTCGATTGGTATTGTTGTTCCTGCTGAAGTTTCATGTCTATTTTCCTTTGAAACATTTATTTTGATTGTTGTAATGTCTTAACATTGTCAAACTTTCACTATATATGACTTGGATGCCAAAACTTCGTGGTGACTAAAGACAACTTTAATTGTTTGAACTTGCTTTATTTATAAACATAAACTTAGATTGAAAAGACTTTAATAGAATTTTATTTTAGATCATTAAACCTCACAATCAAATTATATTACATTAATATATATAATAAAATTTTGGTCAAATCAACTTTAACAAAAACATTAATTGAAAACAATCAACAACTGTTGCTAAAGGAATAACTTAACTAGATGACCTAATGCTTTGCAATAAGATGGAATTAAGAATGGTGGATATGAAGACTGATTATATGCTCTTAATTGTAATTTTGGCCACTAGAAAAAGGGCTTTGGTATCTAGAATCTATTTTACATTGTTCGGAAGCTTTGATTTATCCTAACATGTCAATTAAGCATATTTTCAGGGAGCAAAAAAATAGACAACATACTGGTTGGCCAAATAGAGCTTAAAACAAAAGAAAACTCCAACTTGAATCATAGTCAAGCCCGTGCTCCCTTTCGAGCTATCATACTTCTCTAAATTTTAGGAACAAGATACCTCATATCAGAGGAATTTGAAGATTAATATATAGTTTTGTTTTCGTCTGAGTTAACTAACGGATCTCTGCACGTTCTACCTGACTATCTTCTATCTATAGTCTCTTTTGTTTGCAAATAGGAATCTAGAAACTTGGAAACTCAAAAATAGTGAAATCAAGTACATTATATGCACAAAAATCTGAAAGAATTCTAAAGAAATGATTAATATGAAAGAAAACAGAGAAATTACCTGGTCAATTCCAAATTGACATTTAAAAATTTGATGGATGAATTTTATGGTTTTGATTTATAAAGTTTATTGGGAATTGATTTTTACAACCTTGATGGATGATTCTCATTAAGGTTTCGATTTATAAAGCTTTAAAGGATAGATAAAAATAAATGAAAATTCAATTGTCATTTTGATAAGTTATTCTATCTAAAACAAAATAAAATAAAAATTTGAATTCATAGTTTGAATGAAATATCACTTTTTTCCTATGGAACTGTTAATTTTTCTTTCAAATCTTCGTCAAAAAAATACATTTGCTGAGTTTCAAACCTGATTTTGTGAAGCTTCGGTCAGTTTTTTGACGGCAAACTTTCCCTCTTTAATTATAGTGTTACCGGTGTAAATATTTTCTTTAATATATTTCTTTAAATAAACTTTAACAACCATATATGTGTTTTACCTTTATTACTGCATATAAATAATTTATTTAGTTATATTCATGTGTTATATTTTTCACCTGATTTTAAAATGATTGAATAAAAAGGTATTCACGTAAAATGTATTTTTATTATGCAATATATATATATATATATATATATATATATATATATATATATATATATTTGTTTGACACTTCTATATATATATATATATGTTGGGTTATGCTAATCGGTGCCTATGGGCATCGATTAATGATGCATTTAATGACTATTTTTTTATTATTTTATATTTTTTTTATTTGGAAGATTGTACTTATTTTTAATTTCAACATTAACCTTATTCCTGCGTCTGTATTATTTTATTTTTTGTTTCAAATAATTATACTTTCACAATTAAACAATGAATTACAATTTAGTAGAGAATGTTTTTATATTTAATTCTTACGTTACCTTTATCAGATTTGTACTTATTTCATTTTATAAAATGTTATAAGTGATTATGATATTTTTTAGATATTTTCATATAAATATTTTATCAAATTTGTACTTATTTCATATAAATATTTTTTATTAAATTAAGTTAATAAAAAATATAAAAAAGGAGTCTTGATTTTATATGAAAATATTTTAAAATTATCATAATCACTTATAACATTTTATAAAATGAAACAAGTACAAATCTGATAAGGGAAACGTAAGAATTAAATATAAAAACATTCTCTACTAAATTGTAATTTATTGTTTAATTGTGAAAGGATAATTATTTGAAAAAAAAAAAAACAAATTAATGATTTGGAATAAGGTTAATGTTGAAATTAAAAATAAATACAGTCTCCTAAATAAAAATATATATAAAATAATGAAAAAATTATCATTAAATACATCATTAACGGATGTCATAAACACGGTTAGCATAACCCATATATGTTTAAGAGTAACCCGTATCCGAGTAACGAGAACGGCAATTATATCGATTATGGAATAAATGACATAATTCACATCCAATGATAACGATGGCCCTATCTCATAACTTAGGCAATACTTAAAGGAATTATCCTACTCCCACCAACCCTAATTAGGATTTGTTTTTGTAATTAATTTCAAAGTTGGAATATTTCGGTTGAGCGAAAGCTCTTCTGATGTCGACGTAAATTTGAACTTATCTACAATTGTTTTAATTTTTTGTTATACTGTGTCAAAATTTGTCTCACTCTCCGTTTTATTTATTAGTATTAAAGTCGTTAGATGTTTGGTTGCGAAATTTTTATGAAATATCTAAAAGATCTAGGGAAATATTCGATCTTATCTATAAATTTTGTTTATATTGTACTTTAAACTTTTCATACTGTTAGATTTATTTTGTATACCATTAATATCTGGATATTTTTATATTAGGAGATTTATTATTTACTAAATAAGTTTTTTTAATTATTAAATATTTTTATACTCTCGAAAAGTGATATTAAAAATTGCGCGAGAGTGAAATGGAAGAAGTTGACCAAAGTTTGGTCAAACAAAATACAAACAAAGCGAAAAAATTAAGGCCGAAATGGTTGGCCTAAACATGGCTTGTACGACGGAACCAAGAAAAGTGCTTAAATCAAAATTAACAGAAAAACGGAATATCAGCGACGTAAAATAGAAGATACATCAATCGAGAAAGGGGAGATAACTGCAACAAACAAACACAAAAACAGAGTTAATAAGAATTTTAAACGGACATGCTAGGCCAATCAACCTTGGTGCCAAGAAATATGAACTGGAGGTCGAAAAATACGCAAAATATATCGCAGAGGCGAGGGGCGAAGAGGATCTAAAAAGTCTAACATTCTTCTCACACCATATGTGGTAGACAACAACGCCAAAGCAGGCACGCCAATTGTACCGATATCTGGAAGGAGACCAGTTAGACGCCTCAAGGATCTAAGAGATCCAATTGGTATTGTGACTTAATGAAAAACCAAACTTAGAGCTAACGATGCCCTAAATGCTCTGAGTGAAACTACAGTCATATAGAATATGATTAATGGTTTCTAAGACGGAATTGCATAATATACAATTAGGGAGGATTTTAGACCCTAGCTCAAAATCTTATCCCTAATGGAAATTTTTTCATAGATAGCAAGTCAAAGGATGAGAAAGTGGCAAGGAATATTAAATTTATGTCAAACAAACCCCGCCCACCCGACACGAGGGATAGGCGAAAGAATGACATTGTAAGTATCCTTAATATTGTACTTGGTTATACCAATCTTAGCATTCCGGTAATGAACGTCGTTGAGAGGATGTTAGGGGGTGAGAGGGAAATGATGAGGTGGTTAATCTCCTGGAAGGTTTGATTGTTACTAGATCTGACAGACCTTAAATGAGTCGGCCAATTCCAGTGGTCGTCCATAATGATATCGGAAACCTTGAAATTGCTCCGCAAACGAGAATCACGAATAATAATATGCCCATAATGATTAACCAAAGAGGTCAAGAGAAACCATTGGTCAACCATTGGTCAAACCAAATAGAGATCTTCTCCCCGTTACCAATCGCAACCCTGTACAAATTGTGAGCGAGAGGCCAATGATTCAAAATTTCTTCCAAGTCCATGAAGGAAAATAGTCAATCTTTAGAGACCATAAGTTATTGTCTTTAATCTTACCAGCTCAATCACATCAAATTGAGTTAACAACTTTACAAACGACAGACTATGAATGTTTAAGGACAACCGCCTAATTCTAGGTTTTTAGGTTTAGAATCTCAAGGTCGCCATCAAACAAGGTAAATGTAACTACAGACCATGCCACTATAGCACCTGTAGTCTTCATTTCATGACCTGACCAAGGGAAGCGACACAGTGGCTGGGAGAGCTCTTTAAGAACTCTGGCAGGAAGAATAAAGATCAAAGATCAGTAAACTTGCCTTGCAAAAGGCACTAATTTAATAAGCTGAAGCAGGGCATTCGCCGTCCTAGCGCTAATATCGCAATATTCTCTACGATTAAGGTCACGGTGGGAAAATTTAAACCGAGAAAGTTTTTGTGAAACCATTCTCATACCTTAAGCATAGATCTAGAGGTTCCAAAAAGAAGACACCAGATCATTATAAGAATGATGGGTCTGCAACATATTTTAAAAAATTATAAGCTTTTTAATATGTGGCCTAGAGAGACCCAAATTAAGAATAATGGTGGAATGATTGGAAGAGTGGGTCGAACCAAAATGGGAAATGGACATGGGAAAAGAATCGTTCTAAACATTATTTGCAAGAACACGGTCAATTCTTAAAGTAATAGGTTTTAAAGGTTTTTATCGATCCATGTGAAAAAACCATATGATCCAAGGTTACTCGGTTCACATTGATCGCAGCATTGATTGAACTCATTAATCTCACCCTGAGGGAATGAACTTAACTTTAAGTAAAAGGATAATTAATATATTAATCGAAACCATGATATATAATTTATGAATAGGTAAAAGATGGGTAATACCCACATGACCATACGAAGTATGATTATACTAATTAAACTTTAATTGGGAGTTGAGCACTTCTTTATCACCCAAATAAAGGAAAGCTTCAGATGCACCACTAACTAAAAAACTAAAGAATGAGTAATAAATTGGATTGGGCCACTAAGCCAACAGTAAAACCCTTGGAAAGAGGACCAGAGAAGAGGAGTACAAACCCGAAAGCAGCCAAGTTGGTGGAGTAATATAAGTTTGTCACCAAAGGCCATGATTTCGATTGCCTTTACAAACGCTATCTTGGTTGAGCATATCACATTGTGTGGTTTACCTTTTAGCTTTGGTTTGTACGCTACCGCGTTAGATCGAGGTTTTACTTTGTGCGCACTTGTTGAGTAACGGTTGCGGGTTTCCTCTAACAAAAAACGAGAAGAGGAGTACGATATACCATGGAGACCACCAAATTCGGTAGTTCTAATCTTTACCGAATGCAGAATGGGTACATGTAACATCTGGAGACCACAAAAAAATGAGTTTGATGCAAAACAACATCAAGATCCCCGTCGATAGCGAGGAGCCCTATGATGGAATGGATACCGTTGGGACCAGCACCAACCCTCCTAACGAGTTCCGAAATTATAACATGTGTTACATGTAAGTAGCGAAAGGGAGAGAGAAAAAAGCATATCAAGAAATCAATGACCAATGTCGGCGAGACCACAACTAAATGGACGCTCACTCAACCAGAGTTATTCTTAAAAGCTTGGAATAGATTTGAGATGCCAAAAAGTGAATATAAACTAACAGCCACATACTTCACATTCACCTCAAGTGCCAGATCCTTCCAATCAGGAGAGAGCACTAAGTCTTCATCAACAAGTAGGAGAAGAGACTGACTAGATTGTATAGGAACAAAAAAGACTTTTATTCACCAATGTTAGTATCAAATTATTTGTGTCTAAGTTTGTCTCTGATACGTAAGTGCTTTAATATATTTTTATGAGTTTGTTAGATGTTTTTAACTCATTGAATGTGAAAATAAAACAAGTGTTTGTGATGTCGTTACAAAACCAGGTCTTATTTTTCAATCGGATATCGGATTTTTGTTAACCAGGTATTCAAATTAAACATCTTAACGAGTTCAGCGATTATCGAAAGCGTGACCAAGTCATAAAGTTTAGGCCCAAAATACTGTTTTTGGTTCAAAAACCCATTGTAGTGTATTCTTATCAATACTAAAATATTTGAAAATATTCTCGTTATAAAGGTGTACGATCATATCCTTAACTTAGTTATTTGATACCACCAAATATGGTGTTATTAATCTTATTGGATTATAAAATACCACACTTAGCGAACTGAAGATTGATGTAGTTTTGGGATAACGAGAAAAAATATATATTTTATGGTGGTGGATGGTCCATCATCATACCGTGTTATATTTAAAAATATTTTGTTAAATTAGATGCACGATATTGTATCCATCATACATTAATGTATAGGGTTTGTGATCAATTGTAGAAGTAGCTCGAAACAGATAATGAATAGCCTATGAAGTTTACAATACTTCTCTATTTCCTTCAAAATATCAACTAGTAAGTCCTCTAATTGACTTAAACGATATGAAAGACCCAGTGGAGGCCCTCCGAATTGTGGAACTATGGGATAAAGTAGAAGAAGTCAACCTAAAAGATAAAACAGTATTCTGTGTTGGTTAGGACCTACAATGAGAAATATAAACTATATTTTCAAAATTATTTTTTCAAAGCTTAGATATGTTCGCATGATTGACAAATGATGTAACGGATTCCCCAACTCGAGTAGAGGGTTATTTATTATTCATTAATAGAAACGTTAGGCCGGTAAAGCAAATAAAAATATATTTCTCTCCCGATTAAGCATAGGCCATCATTCCTAAAGCAAGTTAAGAAAAATTAGTAACAAAAGGGAATGACTTTACCTAATATGGACATCAAATCCATTTTTAGTCAAAATGAAAACTAATATATGGTGAATTTATGTAGACATTATTTTGGGAAACATGATGTGTCCTTCATGGATGCATACTGTGGATACAATCAGATGATATATATCATTTTGGGAAACCTGATGTATCTTTCATGGATGCATACTCTGGATATAATCATATGGTGTATATATATATATATATGGATGTGAACAATTTTAGGGGATGATCATAACCAATTTTTGATGATGTGATTAAGCGTTGTGTACCTGCCTATGTTTAAGCTAAATAGGCTACCAAAGTATTGCCAGGCCTGCTAATAGATATTATAGTGAATAAATAAATGGTTTAAGGTTTAAATGTTTTTACACTGTTGCCATTTAGAGGCTAAGGATAAATTCATGTTATGAAGGATTGTGTCAACATAAATCAAATTATTTAGTAGCCTTCAAAGAAGGAATGCACACGTTTTTGGATTAATATTATTCTAGATGCTTGTGAACACCGTAGATTTGGAGCCTTTAGTTTTTATAGTTTCTTATGTGTATCTTGTGTTATAATCATCGTTTTTTAGAAAAGGTCTGGTGAGGTTAATCTTCAATAAAATCATTTGTATAAATATTTATAATTATGTCAATGTCTGATGGTCATACTGTAAAAGATAACTTATCTATGTTCTAGCTCCCGTTGTGCCAGAAGTTCTTTATTTTTTCTTGAGCATACCATGAGTCATTGGATACATTACAAAGTGAGATCAAGGGATGTATGGAGCACCATCTGTCTAACCATAATTCAGTGTTTCATTGATCAATCTTCCAATAGATGAAGTCATCTGCTAAGTTTCTAACACCTACTAGCCTTTAAAGGTATTAGATCTTTTAATTGTAAGGTGAACTTACATAGGGTAAGATTCAGTGTAGTAGTTGTTTATGCATGCATTGGCCCAAAGATTCTTGTTTTGTCTAAACTTATACCAAAGCTTGTAAGAGAAGACAATCTGAATATCTTCAAGATTTCTAATGTTGAGTCATCTTTTCTCATAGGGTTTGCAAAGATTCCTTCATTTGGTCCAGTATATGGCTTTACGATTGTCAGTAAAGCCCCATAGATACCTACTGCAAATACCTTCAATTCTAGCTAAAAGAGATTTAGGAAATACTGAGCTTTGCATTTGATATAAAGGGATAACAAGTAACACCGATTGGATTAGAGTAAGTATTCTGTCATAAGAGAGAATATGTTTATCCCATTCTTGAGTATTCTTCCTAATTTTAGTAATCAAGTCTTAAAAATAGATGGTTTTGTTTTTGGGATGAATACTAGTTCTAAAATAGGTCATATGTAGATTTCCAAATTTTAAAATCAGCTAGTTTCTTGATATAGTTTATTCCAGCAGTTGTAAAACTAGAGAATGGTATGATTTTAGACTTTTCCTTTCTTATCAGGTGACCAAAGACCTCTTGATATTGATGTAGAGGATTGAAGATGCTATTCAAATGGGATTTTGAGCCATTGACAAAGATGACTAATTCATCAACGAAGGCTAAATAAGGTATCAAAACTGAACATGCTTTGTATCTTAATCTACTGCTGGATTGAAATAAATTGTTTAGGCTTCTTAGAAAAAAATTCTCAACTAGTATAAATAGACTATCAGAGATGGGACCCCGTTGTCTAACATTGTTTGTTGATTTAAAATAACCTTTAAGTTTCCTATTTATTATAACAAAAAAATATAAATTTATTAGTTAGACATTTGATTATATCAGTCAAGTTGTGATAAAATCCAAACGCTTCCAAAATATGCATTAGGAATGAAAGAGAAAGCATGTAAAAGGCTTTAGCCATATCCAGCTCGATGATGTTGTTGCCTCTTCTTGTTTTCTTGTTGTCAAAACACTATTATGTTGAATTGATCTCCCCTTAACAAAACTACTTTGTTCTTCAGATTTTATTTTAGGAAAATATCAGAGATTCTATCATTGAGTAATCTAGATGGGATCCCGTTGAAGATAGTGCAAAGGCTAATAGGCCTATAGTCACTCCACATCTTTGGGTTGTCATTCTTAGGTATTAGGTAAATGGATGTTGCACAAATACCATGAGGAGCTTTTTCACCTTGGAAGAAATCTCTTATGGTAGTATATAGGTATTTACCTATTACATTCCATCATTTTTGAAAAATATTGGTGTTGAAACCATCAACACCAGCATCGCTTGTAGAGTTTAAGGCCTTGATAGAATTATGAATTTCTTCATCAGTATGAGTGTGAATTAGTCTAGTATTTTCTTCCTGAGTGATTAGTTTATGGATAATGAAGTGAAGCTCTAGAATCTCTTTAGTTGTAGAGTTTTCAGTAAGTAGAGTCTTGAAGTGGTTGATAGCAGAATCTCTAAGTTTTTGTTGATCCTCAATCCAAACATTCTTTACCATGATTATAGATTTTTTTGACATAGTTATGAAAGGAAACAATAATTCTGTCAGTACCAAGGGTATAATTAGCATTAGAATTTTACTCTCAATAAGATTCCTCTACAGCTAGAAATTGGAGATGGTTGGCTTGAGATTTGGCCAGATTTAGCTTATCCTCCCGCGTCTTGCAGATAGAAAATAAGTATTTTAAGAATCTTACTTATTCCTCAAACTGGTCTATAACACTAAACATATTCCTAAATGTTTCTCTATTCCAAACTTTTATAAATAACTAAGTCTTTTTAGTTTTTTCCAAAAGACTTGAATTGGAGGGCCAACCGTTTCTTTATTCTAGTTGTCTTCTATTGAGTCGAAGAAGTTGGGATGGAGCAGCCATATATTTAGAAATTTGAAGGATGACTTGGTCTTGCTAAGAGAATTAGAAATAGAGATGCAGAGAGGGTAGTGACCAGAGCCACTCTGGTTAAGTGGTTAAATGTGGTATTTTCAAAGTAGTTAGACTAGGGCCTGTTGTATACCACTATGTCCAAACGCTTCCATTTATAGGAATTTTTTCAAGTGTATTTAAATCCAGTAAAGCCAATATAAGAAAGATTGCAATTACCAATTGCATCATTCAAATCATCGATGCTTTCCAAGAACAGAGATGAACACGATAGATGTTCAGTAGGGTTGGTGATGACATTGAAGTCTCCCATCACAATCCATTCTTTTGAGCAGTCAGCTACACTTATAAGAGTGTTCGATAGAGAAATCCTCTGAAACCAAAATATCTTTAGTAAGAGTAGAGTGTGTGACCAGAAGGTGTATAATTTGGTCATGATTAACTAATGTTTTAACATTAAAATCATTCCTCCATAATATCCAGATCTGGTTTGAAGAATTTACAGTAGCGTGTTGAAATCCTAGAAGATTAATTGTCTTAGTTAAATTGAGGTCAATACTCATTGGTTCATGGAAATCTATAAAGTCTATCTTTTCAGACCTATTGATTGATTTGAGCCTTCTTCTAGTTGCTTTGTTTCCAATTCCTCGAACATTCTAACATATATAGATATTGTCATTTAGAGGAGCCAGTTTGAGGTATGGAAGACCCTTTAAAGTGTATTGCATTGGTTATGTTCAATGTTTTGGGGTTTTTTTGGGTTTCTTGATAGACTTCTGAAATTCATTGTTATCTTGAGCACCAGCAGGTGGAGAAGAAGGAAGGATTTCAGTGGTGATGAGTTTGGGAGAATGAGTGTGTTACCTAAGAGAATTTAGCTTATTTAAAGATGCCAAGATTATTCATGTTTCTAATGAATGTATGGCTTCTATAATCTCATACACATGGTATTCAAGTGTGCCGTTGATGTTAGATATCTGATTAAGGGTGATTTAGACTAGTGGATCACTTGAGCTACTAGTAGATTGAGAGTTGATGATTGGTTGATAAACATTGGGTGATGGTAATTGTTGTACTCATAAGGATATGGTTGTGTTTTGAGCTTTATTGATTTTGTTATTCTTTGAATTTATTGACATATCCTTAGTGTTAGTGTCTTTTGGGTCATTTTCGTGAGTTTTGACAATTATAGACTTCATTTTGGGCTTCTATATTTTTGTTGACGAAGGTTGCTTATAATTCAGAGATTGATGTTTTCCTCTTCATGAGATTGATTGGGTTGAGATGATTTTATGCATTCAGTATTTTTATGTCCAATATGTAGACATTCAGAACAATAGTTTGACCTTACTTCATATATAACATCCTGCCAAAAGCCTTGTTCCTTTCCAAAACTAATCCAGATTCTAGGTATATGTATCTTTTATATATCAATTTCTATCCAGGCATACAAGAGTTATACATATCTTTGTTCTTGTGAGGAACCTAAACTTATAAGGTGTTTCCAAGATTTTTAGCTATTGATATAATAGTATTTCATGATCCAAGTAGGGGTTGCCGGTGATTTTTTCTTGGGGTGGAAGTTTAGGTTCCAATTTAAGAAACAAATGGTGAATAGCCTCATTGTCCATACATTACGCCTTCATATTTTTGTAGCATCTTCAAGGAGATCAATCTCGATCATAATATGTCATGGGTCCCAAAAAGCGAGACTGTTATTACCTTTGAAGCCAAGATTACCAAAGAAATTTTGTATCTCATACATAGGGGGTCTGCCTGCCTAGAACTTACCAATTAATATTTATTTAACTATGAATTCCGGTAAAATTTTATTTTTTTCGAAAAATAAAAGGTTGATCTTCTTTTTGAAAGAACTTAACATTTTTATGAATATTGATCTTGGGATGTATTCTTATAACATCTACATATGTATTGAGTTGTTCTTTATAACTATCCAATAATGTGTTAGGTTGGTTTGATGGTATCTGCTCAAAGATAGGGTTGTTTCTCATATTTGAGAAATTTTTTGAGCTGAGAGGTTGATTACTTATAGGTTACGGGGTATAAACTTGGTTTAATGAAAGATAATCCTTATTTTTGTAATCTTGAGTGTTCTTGACTTTTTTAGAGTGATTAGTAGGTTGGTTTATTGAAGTGTTTTTGTTATTTTTTTTATTTGCAGATGAAGATGAATGATGTTGTGAAGGTTGCATGTGTTAATATTACCTTAGACTCTTTTCTGTGGAAGATTTCCACATTAGTGTCAAGCTCTCTTGGATAATACGGGGAATTTTACAAAAAATGTATAAGTTGAATACGAGAAGATTTTGGAGGCCAATGTTGTCCTACTTGTCCATGAGAATCTACTTTAAGTTGATTGAGAAGTATTTTAGAGCTAGTACTAAATATATAAGGCCTCATGGGATACTTTACCTGGATTGAAGGTCGGAGTATACATACTCTAGTGAATTTGCAATGATTAATGCAGAAGTGGAAACTTCAGTTGCTGAAGGTTCCAAGCAAGGAGAATGGGTCTTTCATATTCAAAAGCAGTTTACTAAGGCTCTTGATGAGAGTAATCAGGTTAGAAAGGAAGCTTGGTGTTTAAGATAAAATGTTTTTTGTGAAAGAATTCTCAAGTAAAAAACCAACGCTCCCACTAGCCCAAGTTAAAAAAGAGAAAGTAAATCATTTCGTATCTTTGGCCAAAGCAAAAAAAGGTGACGAATCTGCTAGGATAACAATGGTCTTCCTGTACCTTTAGTTTTCAAACCGAAATGAGGATTTCCATCCAGCCAATATAAATTAGAAAATGATCATCCTAACTTCATCCAGTATTTTTTCCCATTTTGTTATGTATCTATTGAAAAAGATCGAAGTCTTGTTTCTGAGGTAATTTTTGTTAACTATTATGGTTTTTTTCATTTAGGAAAAGTAATATGATATGCTATTATATCTTATCGTGTTTTTATTTATAAATACTCTGGATTATGTATAAAAACTTGTTTAGCTTTAACAAGGATTTAAATCCAAAAAGAAATTGATATTATTTCTTACATTGCATGTATTTCCTTGCTTTGTAAATCTAAATGTTGGATGCATATACATAAATGTTATTTATTTGTTTAATTTTATATAAGTATTTTATCACAATAAAGTTCTTTCAATGTTCAGTCTAATTGCTTAGTTAGTGTTTTATCATAGTAGAAATGAATCTCGATGTAGCCCAGAAAATACAAACAATTTTTTTAATTTTTTTATACAAATATCTTATGTTATTTAAATAAAATATAATTGTATTAAGATTTTATTTTTTAAAACATTTATTTTATTTATTTGTATTCTAATTTAGAGTTTTGAGCAGCTCTTAAATAAAGTCTAATATACGCTAAGTTTTAATAAGTTTTTGGAATAATATTTTTTTGATCTCCGAAAATTTCAGTCTTTGTTAACCTAACATTAGGGTTTCATCATGTTACCCTTGAATTCGGGTTTCATCTATCGTTGTTTCTTTTTGTCATTCCACTGCATCAGTTTGGTATCAGAGCCTCAGTTATTGCTACGGGGCAATCATGTTTCTGAATCCTTATTCCATATGATTCAAGGTCTAAAGAAAATAACAACATTTATGGTCACCAAGATCTCAAAGATTGTTTGGTATGCAGGGACACACCATGTGTTTCGATAACGATCATTTTGACTGGTTACTAGCGGAGTTTAAATTGGCTACCAATCGTCGGATCAATGAGAAACTAGCTTATCGAGATGTTGTCTCAGGCTATGGAGAGGTTTTCGAAACTATTTTTTTCATCAACTGGACATGGGGTGTTGTTTTCAGGTTGTGAAAATGATTTTGAAACCATTTGTTTCATCAACTGGATGACTTCAATGTGACTTCAAATAAGGAACACTCGAGAAGTATTTATTTTATTCCGATAAGATCAACAATTATAATTTCCAATGTAAAACTAAAAAAAAATGGTTGTTGATGGTGATGGTGTTGTGAATTTAAGGATGAATTCTTGTTAACCAAGAGAGGATGGCGTAGTCCAGAAAGTCCAAACAAAAACCTTTTTTATTTTATTTTATTTTATTCAAATATGTTATGTTTTTTAAAACCAAATCTAATTGTACTGAGATTTAATTTTATTTTTTAAAACAACTATTTTATTTCCTTTTATTCTAATTTAGGGTTTTGAGCAGCTCTTATATAATGTCTCATATACCTTAAGTTTTAAATAAGTTTTTGGAATAATATATTTTTTATCTCTAAAAATTTTAGTCTTTGTTACCCTTAGATTAGGGTTTCATCATGTTACCCTTGAATTATGATTTCATCTATCGTTGATTCTTCTTTAATTTCTGTCGCATAATCAAATCCTCCTAAAAGGTGATCAAGCCCAAATAAGGAGATATTGGTGCTTTATTATGTTTATTCAAAATGTATTAGTGTTCCTCATGCATATTTTATGTTGCTTTTGCACATTGGTGTTATGTAAGTACAACTATATTGTGATAACAAATAGTTCTATTGTGGCATGAGAAACCTATACATCTTACACAAAATTTTTGTAGGGATACAATTACGTGTGTTTAGTCTAATAGTGTTGGTGTACTATATTGGTTCTTTTTCGGTACATATGACTAAAAAATAATTATTATTTAAAATTGTACTATTAGTGAGGTGTCTTGTTAAAACCTACCGAAGTATGAAATAGTACACCCGAAATACATCAATGCAACTTGAAATAAAAGTGACAATAATAAAAGTACTTTATTAATCAACGTGGACTTCATTCCATTGAATGTATAACTTCAGATACTCCACGTTTCATGGATTTGGTAGAAAATTTCCCTTTTCGCCTTGCATTTTATAAATACATGTTGTTTTGAAACCATAATGTGTTGTTTTGAGGTTGTGAAAATGATTTCAAAATCATTTGTTTCGTCAACTGGATGACTTCAATATGACTTCAAATAAGGAACACTCGAGAAGTATTTATTTTATTCCGATAAGATCAACAATTATAATTTCCAATGTAAAACTATAAAAATATATAAAAAAATTGGTTGTTGATGGTGATGGTGTTGTGAATTTAAGGATGAATTCTTGTTAAACAAGAGAGGATGACGTAGTCCAGAAAGTCCAAACAAAAATCTTTTTTATTTTATTTTATTTTATTTTATTCAAATATGTTATGTTTTTTAAAACCAAATCTAATTGTACTGAGATTTTATTTTATTTTTTAAAACAACTATTTTATTTCCTTCTATTCTAATTTAGGGTTTTGAGCAGCTCTTATATAATGCCTCATATACCTTAAGTTTTAAATAAGTTTTGGAATAATATATTTTTTATCTCTAAAAATTTTAGTCTTTGTTACCCTTAGATTAGGGTTTCATCATGTTACCCTTGAATTATGATTTCATCTATCGTTGATTCTTCTTCTATTTCTGTTGCATAATCAAATCCTCCTAAAAGGTGATCAAGCCCAAATAAAGAGATATTGGTTCTTTATTATGTTTATTCAAAATGTATTAGTGTTCCCCATGCATATTTTATGTTGCTTTTGCACATTGGTGTTATGTAAGTACAACTATATTGTGATAACAAATAGTTCTATTGTGGCATGAGAAACCTATACATCTTACACAAAATTGTTGTAAGGATACAATTACGTGGGTTTAGTCTAATAGTGTTGGTGTACTATATTGGTGCTTTTTCTATACATATGACTAAAAATAATTATTATTTAAAATTGTACTATTAGTGAGGTGTCTTGTTAAAACCTACCGAAGTATGAAATAGTACACCCGAAATACATCAATGCAACTTGAAATAAAAGTACTATATTAATCAACGTGGACTTCATTCCATTGAATGTATAACTTCAGATACTCCACGTTTCATGGATTTGGTAGGAAATTTCCCTTTTCGCCTTGCATTTTATAAATACATGCTATCATTTTCGCAGTTATCTTATATGATTCTTCAAGTTTGATCACAGCTTTCCAAGAGCCTTATCGTTTTTATGAAGGATAACCCTTCACATGCCTTGATCTCATACATGAATTCTCTAAGATAAACCTTAGAATCATACATGTAATGCACTAACATTCTATAATGTTCCGTACACAAATAAGTTTTTATTCATTTTTCTTTAATCAAGTCTAGTTATGCTCTTCAATTTCCTTTGCTCGTTTGTTCATCATAATTAATTTTTTTAGAAAAATGAATGAAAGTTTATGCTCGAACAACAACTTCAATCTCAGAGACCAAAGCAAATCGAGTTTCTCATATTTTAGATGATGGTGTGGTTTGTTAGGACTATATGACATATGGAAGCGTATATGGATTCTCAAGGATGCATTTGATCATTTGGTTATTTAATTTGACGATTAACTCGTAGATAGAAAACTGCTACAAATTTTAGTGGATCCTCGAACTCTACAAATAGAGCAAGTTTTTTTTATGGAATTACATTTTATGAACTGTTGTAATAACTTTTGGGACTACATATTTGCATCATATATTGACTTTGTGAAAGTGGATAACTTTATTGGCTCAACTTCTTGCTAATGATTTTGTTTCCTTCTATTTTGAGAAGTAATCGATTGGTAACATAATGTATTGTCGACCTCCCCCCCCCCCCCCCCCCGCTCATATAAGCTCTTGGAAGTGGTCCTACAATATCTAGTGCATATCTCTAAAATGAATTTTATTTGGAAGATATTCTACCAATAAAGTTTCTAGTTGTAAGTATCTAGTTTCAAAATCTACAAAAGATTTGCTAATATAGTATATGGCTTGGCAAGTAGCTCCCTCTTCCTTTATAAGAACTGCATTTATTGCATGGTCGTAAACTGCTAATAATAAATAAATAATAGCTCATGGGTTTAGTCGTGTTAGAATCTTGGAGAATCCAATTGTTCTTTGATCCTTCTGAATGCTTCATCAAATTTTGGACTCTATATCAATTGTATAACCCTTTTTAACTGGAAATATGAGATATATTTATCTAATGATATATAAATAAACTGATTCAAAGTGGCTAGTTTGTCAGCTAGTATTTAAATCTTTTTTATACTTCGGGTGGTTCCATAGCTTTCATATTTGATATTTGTTTTGGATATGCCTCAATATTTTTTTGTTAACTAATTGTTCACAACGAACCCCAAAGGTAAATGTTTCTGACTTTAGCTTCAAATTTATTGCACGAAGGTTTCAAAATGTTTCTTTAGGGTTCTCGAAATGATCTTTATCCTCCATTTTTATGACTAACATATCATATATATATATATATATATATATTCTTGTATATTTATTGTAATTTGGGAGGACAAAACTTATAAACTATTTTTGACAAGTTTCTATTGTATTTTTGAGGTCAGATGTCATTAGTTTCTAGAAATATAGTCCTATCATTTTCTAGTCTATATGGATCTCCATAAACAACGACCAAGTTCCAGCAAGCTAGTGTTTATGCTAACTCAATCATTCATCAAGTAAAAAACGTGATTTTAAACTTGGATCAATCAAATCTCATAAAAAGATAATTCTGGATCAAGGACTCTGCTATCGTCTTTGAGATGGGTTGCTTTAACCATCTCTATTAACCATAGAAAGATCACATTGCTACTCACTGGAATCCACCTAGAGAGCCAAGACTGAAACTAAACATTGATGCATCTTGCAATCACTCTAGAATATCCTCGGGGTGGGGGTGCTATTATTATGAACTTAAAAGGAGAAATTCTAACGACTATTGGTAGACTCTACGAGAAATAGACTCCCATCATCACATTATGTTGGGTCCTTCTATATTGCATCACCCTCTTCTACAAAATAAAAATTACTAACCTGGATACATAGATAAATTTTAACTTCTTATTAGCTATGTTGCGGAATAACAAAGCTCTTTGGTTTCAAACATGCCTATTTTATTTATTTACATTAAGTAAAACTCAGCAACATATTGGTTTACTAAATAGACTCATAAATACAAATTAAAGAAAGATTTTAACGCTACTCAAATCCTTAATCAACTACGAGCAATAACCCTGTTGGACAGTCTGGAAATTGGATTTCTCATAGAAATCCCATATCGGTAGCATGCTATATTTTAGCTATTTTATTATCCTCTTTGTTGAAAATATATATATATTAATTACTAAATCAGTAAATTATTTGAAACTAACAAACTTTTATGCAAGTAGAAATATCTCTCACAAAATTTATCAATGATTCTTACCTCAAACATCTAACACTGGAAATGGAAACCATCATAGATAATCAACTACCTGAAGATTCAAATTTTGATAGTAGCTAATGGAAATATTCGAAATTTCTCTTTTCTAAAAGAAAAAATCATACAAAATATCATTTTAATTCATTTACACAAAGTTCATTCCCTGAAATTGACTAGAATTCTTTGATTCGGCTATTGAAAAGTTCACATTATCTTGCTTGTTATCAATCGATATATTGGATATAATCTCTTCTCAGCTAGACTTTATCTCTTAATCTATCTTTCAAATAAAATAATCCTCTCGACTTTCCCAAAAAATCATTCTTTTTCAATGAATCATTTGAAAGTCAAATTTCAGGAACATGAGGCTTTTGTGGGTATCAAAAGATTTAATTTGGCGCTCCTCTCTTTATTATAATACCAAACATTTGATTTGACTGTAAAATAATAAGCCTAATAGATTATGGGGCCCAATTGTAACAATTTTTCCATTAATAATAATATCGATTCACATAAAAAGATTAAAACATAACCTTTATTTTTCCAATTTTCTGACTTTCGCGACCCTTCATTATTTTCTCACTCTAAATCCTGGTGTCTAAACTTGCGACGATTGATTATCGATGTTCGACGATTTTCTGGTGGAATCAACCTCAAATAAAACTATAAAACCTCCACCTTCTAACCCTAACACGAGTTATTAAGAGATTTGAGATTATTCTTTCTTCAAAAGAGATTTTTTGTTTAATTCAAACATGTCTCTTGTGTTTCAATCCGTAAGTAACTTCATTTTAAATTTATACTGATTATATTAGTTTGTTTGCATCGATTAAAGTTTATTTATTAGGTTTAGTGGTTCAATTTAATTATTTTGATTGAACCATAGCTTTATAAGATGACAAAACAAACATTTATAGTTTTTATGGAACAATATTTTATTATCACGGTGTGAAATAGATCAAATGCCTATATATATGTTGATTTTAGTTCAATTTAATGGGTTTGGTTGAATCAGTGGTTAACGGTTAGGAAGTGCATAGATTTCGTGTTTCATATTTACTTCCATTTCACAATTCGCGTTTGTGAGATCTATGGTGTATCGTACGTTTCATGTTATACGTTTTTTAATGTTTCACATTTTGCACTTGTCAACTTTCCTTGCATCACATTTGGTTGTGTTCGTGCTTCGTATTCTTACTTTACATTCATATGAACTTATATTTGTTGCAGGAAACATAGGTTAAGGTTTTTTTAGATTTTCTCTATATATTATTATTTAATAGATAAAGGAAAAAACTAAATAGGCTCACATCGAGGAAACACGAAAAGCCTCGTTGTATAACCTCTTGAGATATGATCCAATAAGAGACAAGGAAGAAAATATCTATATAAGAAATTTGAGACTTTATAGTAGAAATCATAAAGCTCAATGACACCAAATAAGGAATTTCTAAATTGGGGTTAAAATTTCTTACGAATTATAGCCAATGATGTAAATACTATATTTAGGTTGAAGAAGAGTGAAGTATTGATACCATTAAATGATAAAACTAACAACCTAGATACGATGAAGAAGCACCTTAGTCAAAATATTAAAAACATATTTCTCCGGCTCAAGTGAAAGAACCATCATAAAAAATTGAAGATAAAAGAATGGATATCTTGTTGTAATAATTTTTTTACTTTTATTTACACTTGAAACACTTCGTTCATGATTTTTATTTAGCATTTAGTGTTTTGTGATTCATGTTTAGTAGTTAAGCATATTTCACGTTATGCATTTTTTCTACATGATATGTTTGACAATTCACATTTATCATTTCATTGTTTCGCATTTCACATTAGAATTCATTTAGTTTTAGTGTTTCATTTTTGGTTTATTAAGTTCATTACTTATTCTCTTGAACTTTTTAAGTCTTTGTGGAATTAAAGGTTTGGTATCGTGATGTGAAATATGTAAGGAACCTATTTGTATGTTCCTAGAAGTTCAACTATTTGGGTTTGGTTAAAATTAGTGGTTGTCATTTGAGAAATACATAGGTTTCAAGATTTGCATTTAGTTACGTTTTGCGGTTTGCGTTTGTAAGATCTATAGTGCATCATACAGTTCAGAAGTCCATAATACTGAGATTGTAGGCAAGGGAAATACAAATCCAGTAAGATGACTTCGCACTTGTCAATGTTCTCTGTTTTGCAATCATCAACTTTTCTCGCTTCACACTCTATTGTATTTGCGCTACACATTTGTTTGTATTTCTTGCATCGCATTACATTACTTATATTTATTGCAAGAAACATGTGCAAAATATTGTATTAGATATGGTCTATATACTCTTATTAACGAGCTAAATAAAACAAACAAAAAATGTTCACGTTAAAGTAATAAAAATAACCTCGTTGCATAGCTCTTAGAATGGATACGTGATCTAATAAAAAAACACAAAGATGGAAAAATATCAACTAAGAAAAATTGGGACTTTATTTTAGAAATCATTTAGACCTACGAAACCAAAGAATAATCCTTTAAAGTCTGGTGGAAATTCTTACCACTTACAACAGACAATGTAAAGACTATCTTTTTATTGAAGCATGGTGAAATCGATGTCGTTAAATTCCCAAACTTATAAACTAGACGAAGAAACACACGAGTCGAGAATAATAATGAAAAAATCCTCCAACTTAAGTTAAAGAAGAAAACCAAACAAATAAAAACCACCACAAAAAATATTGAAAAGAAATGTGTGGATTTTATGTTGCAACAACTTGTTTTGTACGTTCATTTGTATTTACACATACTATAATATTTGCATATGTTTCACATTTAACATTTAGCCGTTAGTATTATTCATGATTTTTATTTTGCGCTTAGTAGTGTTTTATGATTCACGTTTAGCAGTTAAGCATTGGTTAGCGATTTATTTAGTATTTTATATTATTTCACGTTATATATTTTGCATACGTAGCATGTTTCGCAAATCACATTGATCATTTTAGTGTTTTGCGCTTTGTGTTACAATTCATATTTTTTATGTAAAACTTGATTCACGATCCATATTAGCTATCTATAACTTGATCAGCAATTCACAGTTTAAATTATACTTTGTTTCACGGTCCATATTTTTTGACCATGGTTATGTTTCTTTTACTTTGTAGGAAAAGATAAAATCATTCATGCCATCAGTTATTGGGAAAGTTGATCTCATAACATCAATAAAATAGTAGTTAAAGCAATATAGGCCAAACAAAACTCTTAACTTTCCTATATTGCAAACAACTAAAAATATGAGGAATCGAGTTCTAATAAACATAAATTTGTAGATAACGCATCATATCTTGTGGAAAACAAAAAAAACAAATATTATAGTCATCGAAGTATAAGATTATTTGGTGAACGATTCTTGAGTAAAGGTGAATAAGATTTTATTGGAGCTGAAGAATTCACATATAGTTGAAACACCAATTGAGGAGGTAAAATAGAATGCACCACATGAAGAGGTGAAAAATGGATAACTAATGAATGAATAACATAAAGAGAAGAAGATGCGAGATAATAAAAGTTGAATTGTTGTGTACATAGGTGGATGATGAGGCTAAGGATGAGGAAGTCAACAATACACAATAGAAAAATAAAGTGAAAGATGAATTATTATATCAACATGGAGAGTTGACGGTGAATAATGTACAAGCGAATGATGCAAAAAAGATGGAAGAGATGGAAATGGATTTTGTAAATATGGAAAATGTACAACATCTTCTTGTTGTGCATGAAGCAAGTAGAAAAGAGAAACTTTTGGTAAGATATGAGCAATGAACGATGCACATAAAGAGGGGGAAGTTAAAGTGAATGCATACGCTGCAAACCTTGAAGAAGTTTAACATATTAAATAGTTAATAATTTTTATAAAACTTAAGTTTTATTTATTAAAAATATGTAACAGTTTAGCCTTTAAACCCCTTTATTTCCTATTTGGTAAAATATTGTGTTTCTCACTTCATTATTATCAAACTTAGTAAAAAAATCACATTTCAAACTTGTATCTTATACGATATTGTATTGCACTTGCTTTAATGTAGTTCGTGATTCACATTTAATGTAAGGCATGGTTTAAAGATTTGCATTTAACATAAAACATTATTATTGATATATATTTAGTGTAAAGGATGATTTAGAATTGACATTTAGTGTAAGACATGGATTTTGATTCACATTTAGTGTAAGGCACGATTCGCAGTTCATGCTTAGGTTAAAACATGATTCACGATTCACATTTAGGTTACTTTATGGTTTGAAAATTACATTCAGTTTAAGGTGTGGTTCTCGATTTACATTTAGTCTAAGATATGGTTTACATTTTGCATTTAGGATTGTGTGATCTAATGTGTTATGTATTTCCAGTAAAGGAAAAGGTCTTGATTGGCAAGAATACGATGTATGAATCTATAATAAAAAACCTTATCAAAATTTTGAATTTCATTGGCCAGTAGATACAATAACAAAAACTTACATTCACATCAAGGAATACAAAAAATTAGAAATGTCTCGAATGAGGGAAAATTTGAATGATCTTATAGTATGGTTAGTTCCAATGAGTAACATGATGGAGTTGGTCAATGAAGACCAACTTGAGTGCAAGGTACAGTTTTCTCTCTAATTCATTTAACTTGTGTTTTATAGGTTGCATTCATGTTTAATAGTGTTTTGAATTTGGCAGATGATTAATGTGTATATCTATTGGAAGCTTTCCAGTAAAAAAAATAATGATACCCACTATTGGATTTGATGAAACCCTTTTAGAACCTGTCGAAAAATAACCTTATTTTGACATGAAGTGGTAAGAAATTTTCATTGTTCACTCAACAACTATGAAATTATAAATAAATAAAAATGTTACTAAAACTTGTCATAAATAGATTTTTTATATGGATATCGTTGATGAATAGAGATAATATTACCATATATTTGCATATAGTTCTACTTATGTTTCGTGCTTCAGTTTATATGATGTTTTGCACTTTTGTTTCAGCGTATATGATGTTTCAATTTCGCGTTAAAGTAAAAAGCTTATTTTCGCGATTTGTGATTGTTGTGAAAGTCAAATTTTTATCTCGGGTTTCGCTCTTTATTTTATATTATATTTCGCAATTTGTATTTAGTCGATTTGCTTAGTTCACAATTCGAGTTCATAATACACACATTTCACTATTCATGTTTACTTTATGTTTTACGCGTTTGTGATTAATAGGGTAAAAAACTGTTAGTCCTCCATGTTTACCACTTGTATTAACATAGTCCCTTTCCTTCATTTCTCCATAAAACTCATCCCCTTCGTTTTAAAAATTTGCAAATATAGTCCCCCCGCACATATAAACCATTTAAAAACTGAAACGTGGCACTTAAATTCTAAGTTTTGTATCACTTTTGGTCCTCAAATCCCAAGTTTTGTGTAACTTTTGGTCCCCAAAATATTGAGATGGACTAATCGTGCAAATTTTTAAAATGAAGGGGATGAGTTTTATGTAGAAGTGAACGAAAGGGACTATGTTGATACAAGTGGTAAACATAGAGGACTAACGGTGCTTTTTAGCCTGAATAATAATACATGGTCAGTAAAAAACTTAAAATTAATACTCATATTGAATATAAATATCCCACAATAATAATATTGCTGACTGTGGGTATTTGTTTATGAGTATACTAGATATTTTATTAAAAATGAAAAAATAAGTGGAAATTATGACCCAAAAATTGGTACATTTAATATAAAATTTATGTTATATACATTTCTAATGGTGTTCAAAAACAAATAATAGTAGTAATTGATGTATCATGATACTCCAAAGAATATATATAAACCCCTAGTTGATTTTGTGGTTAGGTCTCATATGGTAAGTTAACATTATAAAATTACTTTGTAAATTGTATTGTGTATGTTTTGGAATTTGTATTACTATTGTTTCATACTTTGTATTTGGGTTACTTCTAGACTTAGATAGTTATGAAATAACATTTCACACTTCACATTTATAACATTTTTCACTTCGCGTTCATCTATGTTTCGCGATACACTTATTTCGTGCTTCACACTTGGACTTGATGAAATAGTTCAAAATTATTTTACATAATTTTTTGCTTCATATTTATAATTGATGGAACAATTATATATTATTTTACATCATTTCGCGTTTTCTATGTTTGTAATAACTATTTTGCGCTTTCCATTAAATGTATTTTTTACCACACTCATTCTGGGGCATAGTTCTTAATTCACGTATAATTTTAAAAACGATTCACATTTCGCATTTAACAAACTTCACATAACACTTGAAAGAACTTTAACGATAAAAAAAATTCAAATTACATCTAATAAAAAAATTCAAATTACATCTTCCTATTAAACTTCTTCTAGATTCATATTTCGCATTTAACAAACTTCACATAACACTTGAAAGAACTTTAACGATAAACTTTTTTTCAGATTACATCTAATAAAAAAATTCAAATTCGATGTTCCTATTAAACTTCTTCTCAAGATCGTCTATTATGATTGACTTTCAAATAAAACTACACTTTATATTTTGGATTATTATTTGTCTTCATGTTTCTTCTTAGGTATTTCTGGCCTCTTTTACAAATTTGAGGGAAAGTTTTAGAATATTCAATAAAGGTAAATGTCTCAACAAAATTTATTAAAGCATGTATGATATATGCATAAGTTTTCTTATAATAGCTTACGAAATAGAATGACTCCACAAACTTCATTGGATGCTCTTCAATCTTATGTCTTGCAGCCAAAAAAACGAGCATATAGAAGCAGTACATTTGCGAGATACAACAATAACATTAAAAATCTATAAGATCAACAACCGTAACAAGTTCCGGAAAAACTTTATATATAACTAGCACATACGAACGAACTAGCCACAAACGAGTTATTTCAACATTTCCCTTAAGCTTTATAATTTAGGACATAATTCACTAGTCTGACCTATCCCGTATGAATAACATATGTTACCGTTTTGATCTAGTGATTAAAAGACTCTGTTTGATTAGAAGCCATCGAACTGTACCATTTTCCTTTACAAAATACACATGTATATTTGTTTGAAAATAACTTTCTAAATAAACTAACAACTTTTGGATCTCTTCCATTAATAAATTGTTTCATATATACAATGTACATATCATAAATATTGGTATACACATATTGTTTGAACTTGTGAACTATTATTTTCCTAAATTTATCGGATGTACGATTCAAGACATACTTTAAATTCTCAATAAGATGAAATATATAGTATGGATGATAAAAATTTAGAACCAAAACATAAACAACATTCATTATATCTAATTGAAAATCTGAAATACATATAATTTAACGATCCAATAAGCGAGGTTTCAATATCTTAAGATATCTAGCCAATTGTCATCATCTTTTGACACAACGATAGCAAATACAACCGGAAATATACCTACAGGGTTATAAAAGAAGAAAATTAATAAGACTAGTTTGTCTTTCAGCTTCACATTTCACATTAAACCATAATATATGTTTTGTAATTTGCATTCGAATAGAAGTGATTCACATTACTTATATAATACCCTTTTCACAATTCGCGTTTAGACATAAGACTTACTTTGTATTCATATTTAAATAATAGATTTACAGTTTGCATTTACATATTACCTTTCCACTTTTTATGTTTATTATAAAAGAGATTCACGCTTCAAAACATAATACATGTTTCGTGATTCAAGATTTGCATTTAAACAAATAATATGTGTTTCATAATTCACGTTTTTCATTTAACCAAATAATATGTGTTCCGCGTTGCGCGATTAGTAAATACGATCGTTTATATTTTAGCATATTTTATAACTAAAAAATAGACAATAAAACTACTAACTAATGTTACCATCTTCAGTTAACAGTAATACTTTATGTTTTCCGTAAAAAAAAGTTCATTCAATGAATAAAATGGACAACAAGAATGGAAACCTTTGAGATAAGACCTAAATGTTATGAAATACATCTTATTTTGCAAAGTATATTCGAGTGCGTGGTCATTTTTAATATCAAGACTCTTTATTCATTTGAAGTATCATTTAATTAGTTTAAATGGAATATAAATATCTGTGTAAACAAATTTCATAGTTATTTCTACAAGCAATCCATGAAAGATAATACGAGAAATCTAAACTGTAGTCATTTTTAACAAACGATTGTACACTCATAGAAATCACATCATGTTTGGATCTAATATAATCATATATAACAATCAAATCTGATGCCAAATGCTTCTTATCTTTTTACAAAAAATGGTACCACAAATATGCTTACATATATATATATATTAATAAATCATAAACCATACAAACGTATCAAGTGATGTATAAAGTCTCAGTCTACATCATTCTAGAGACTTTATTCTCAAAATAAATAGTTATTTGTTTTATATTTTGTATTATACATGTATTTAAACCAACAAAAGTATAATGATATAAAACTAATTTTGAAGTTGCAACCACTTTCTAAACATCTTGGCCAACACCTGTAATTCTATCAATTGAACCACTAGTAGCAAGTTGTTTTTTTGGACCGATGAAACTAATAACATAAGTATTTTTCCCACTAACTAAAATTATAATTTCAAACTTCAAATAAAATTAAAGTAGTTTATCTAGAAGTTTCTCGATCAACCACATCGATAGCAATATCACTACTAATAGTTGGATAACTTTTAACATCAAGAATTTATAGTATAGTTGTAAAATCGTCACCAACACTGAAAAAGCAACCATTCACTTCATCGCAATAATATCTTAACTTAAAATTATTCTCTCATTTGTTTAAAACAAAATTTAGCATATTTTTAAAATCTTCAAACTGACCAAGAGGACGAATTTTCGTTTAATTATTTAGTTTAAAAATACCAAGTCCAGATTCAAACATTGCTTACATGCGTTTACAATTTAAAAAACAACATAAAGTTAATCACAATTTGTATTTATAAGTAATATGATTTTCACTTCGCATTATGAATCGTGATTCACAATTCATATTTATAAACAATATGATTCACACTTGACATTTATAAGTAATATGATTCACATATCTATATATTTATCGATTCACGATTCACGCGACTATGTACCAATTCACATTTACATTTTCTAGTGATTCATTATTTGCACTTCAATATATTATATATCCAAGATTTGTAAAACTATGTACTAATTTTTTGATTTTTTTATTAAAAGACTTTATTAGACTAGAAGCCATCGAACCGTATCGTTTGCCTTTGGAAAATGCACATGCATATTTGTTTGAAGACAAAATTAATAAACAAACAAACAACTTTTGGATCCTTTTCATCAATAATTTGTTTAATACATACAATTTATATTATAAATATGGGTATACACATATTGTTTGGACTTGTGAACCATTTGTTTCCTAAATTATACCGATGTACGACTCAAAGCATACTTAAAATTCCTAATAGGAATTGGGAAATAAAACATAAACAACATTCACTGTACCTAACCTACGGTACAAATAAATATGATTTGAAGATCCAAACAAGTAAGGTTTTGATATATTAAGATATCATAGCCAATTATAACCATCTTCTGACGTAGCAATAGAAAATACAACAAGGAATATACTTGTAGAGTTATAATAAGATTTGTTTGTGTTTCAGTTTTGTGCTTCCTATTTAAACATAATACATATTTCATGATTTATATTTCAACAACAATGATTCACATTCCTTATATATTAGTTTTTTCACGCTTTATATTTAAACATAATATTTATTTTATGATTCAAATTTAAATAATATATTTGCAGTTCACATTTACATATTATCTTTTCAGTTCATGTATTGATTATATAAGAGATTTGCACTTTACATTTAAACATAATAGATATTTCATGAGTCGTTCTTTGCGTTTAAATAAATAATACATGTTTCATAATTCACTTTTTCATTTAAACAAATAATACGTATTTCATAATTCGCGCTTAGTAAATACAACAATTTGCATTTCAATATACAACATATTTTATAACTAAAAAGAAGAGAATAAAACTAATAACCATCGTTATCATATTTAGCTATGGCATATAACAATACTCGTGTATGTTTTCTCGTAAAAAAAAGTTTCTTCAATGAATAAAAGTGGACAACAAGAATAGAAACTTTAGAGATAATATCTAAATATTGTGAAATACTGTTTGTTTTGCAGAGTATATTCGAGTGCGTAGTCACTTTGTAATATCAAGAATCTTCAATCAATTGAAACATCTTTTAATTAAATTAAATGAAGTAAAATTATCTTCGTAAACGACTCTCATAACTTTTTCTGAAGCCATCCATGTAAGATAATACGAGATATCTAAATTGTAGTCATTTTTAACAAATGGTTGCACGCTCCTATACATCATATCATGTTTGATTCTAATATAATCATGTATAACAATAAAATCTTATGTCAAATGCTTCTTATTTGATTTAAAAAAAAATAGTACCACGCATATACTTTTAAATATATTCTTAACGATCATAAAGCATGTGGACGTATCATGTGATGTACAAAGTCTTAGTTTACATCCCTATGAGACTTTATTCTTGCTGTAAGTAGTTTTTTTATCTTGAATTATGCATTTATTTATTCCAAAATCATGATCTAATGTATAACGACATAAAACTAATTTTAAAGGTGCAGCTCATTTCTAAAAATCTTGGCAAACACCTGTACTTCCATTAGCCCAACCAATAGTCAAGAAGTTGTTTTTTATGGACTAGAGAAACTAATAGCATAAGTACTTTGTCCACCGACTAAAATTATTATTTAAAACTTCAAATAAACTTAAAGCATTTAATCTAAGAGTTCTCGATCAATCACATCAACAACAATGTCAACAGTAACAATTAGACAACCATCAACATCACTAATTTATAGTATAGTCGCAGAACCATCAACTTAAAGCTTAACTTGAAATTCTCTTTAATCAAGTCTCTCATTTGTCTATAATAAAATTTAGCATACCTTCAAATTCTTAAAACTGACCAAAAAACAAATTATTGTTTGATCATGTAGTTTGAAAGTATCGAGTCGAGATTCAGACATTTCTTATCTACATTTTCATTCAAAAAAATAACAGATTCACCATTCGTACGTAATATGATTTGTAATTTAAAATATGAACCGTAGTTCACACTTCACATTTATAAGCAATTTTCATATTTATAAATAATATGATTCACATATTTACGTATTATCAATTTATACGGTTATGTATTAACTCACATACACATTAAAATTCTGATGATTTATTATTCGCATTTCAATCTGTTTAAAATTTGAGATCCATAAAACTACGTACTAATTTATATTCATATATTATGTATTTCCGAAGACGTCCATCGTTTTTTTCGCCTCTCGTGTACCTACTGTTCCAGAGATACACAACCAAACTTTCGACGACATCTAAAACTTCGTAAAAGACAATAGATGACTTTTTATCTAATTCATTTGAAAATTAAAATATTCAAAATCTAAAAACTGAAAAATCACGAACATGAAATCAATAAGTTTCGATAATACGAAACATACGAGCTTTTTTATTTCTTTTTATGTATGATTGAAACATTCCAAATATAAATATAGTTACGATCAAAATCCAGTAGTTACTCTTTTGAAATATAAATAGAGTTACGATAAAAAACCCAGTAGTTGCTCGTTTATATTTTTGGGCCCCCTCAGCTGCTACTTAAATTTTAGAAAGATAAATGGGTGAAGCTATTTCCTCCATTAGATTTATTATTTCTTCCATTTCAAATTTCAAATTTTTAACAAAACACTTGCTTTTACCTTCTTACCCTTTATTTATTTTCTAATTTATAATTTGATGTCACTATCCACTATCAAACTCTTATTACAAGAAACACATCATTAAGATAAATCACACCAACGTATATGATTTAACTTCTAAAATTAATCCCTAAAAACAAAAAAAAAAACTCAAATATTTTTAAGATTAGTCAAAGAATTACATGTTTTTTAAAAAGAAAACATGTAATTTCGAGACAACCACTCCGAATGACATGTTCTGAGTTAGGAACTCGGAATCACATAGAATATTTTAAAAAGGAACCCAATCAGCAGACACTAATCAAACCACAAAAAATCTATATTTTGAACTCAATATACAGGAAAGAAACAATTAAACAAAAAATCGATATTAAAAAAACGATTAAGGAGCTCGATTAAACGATGACCGAGTTTTTTTTTCTGCATATAGAGTTCCTATAGCTCATTATGCAAAAAAAAAAAATCATAGATTTAAAAAGAGATTTTATTCGATATGCCAACCCATATATTTAAAATAAAATTAAGATTAGCGACAGATTTTTATCTTTGAAACTCCAGAAATTACTTTAAAATTGTTTGGTGGCTAGAGTTTTTTAGGGTTAAAAGAGAAAAGGTGAAATGGATGGTTACTAGAGAAATTTGGGTTTTTGGTGTAAAATTAAATAAGAATAAATTAGGATTTTCCTTTATGGAAAAAATAACACGATGAAGTTTTTTATGAATGATGGAGAAAATAATAAATTTACTTCACAAATTAAGCAAGCCTGAATAACTTGTAACACATTATCTAAATAAAAAATATGTTTGGTCAGGATACAAAATTATATAGGATTCGGCTAAATTCGGGCCCAAAATATGTTAACGAGCCGAAAAAAAACAAGCGTTTTTGAAGTTTTACAATTTTACCCTTACCCGGCGGTTGAACCTTTCTCAACCGCCGGTTGAGACCCTACCACCCGGCGGAAAAGCTGTTTCACCCGCCAGGGTAAGCTTCTCCGCCGGTTAAAACCCTCTCAACCGGCGGGGTAAAAGACGGCTAAAATTTTGGGATTGGTTAACATATTTTGGGCCCAAATTTAGCCAAAGCCAATTATATATTATGATTTAAAAAAAAAAAATCGAATAATAAGTTAAGCGAAATAGATCAGGACAGAGCAAGAGTGATAGCTTTTTTACAAACCCGGAACAAGCCCGCCCTACTGCCACCCTAAAAAATACAGTCGTATTTTGCACAAAGACCCCATATGTTAACAAAACAAGTATTCACTAATATCATACAATCATGCTCTTCAAATCCAAACCAACTCAAGCGAATTCACGCGCTTATCCTAACCACAGGCTTATCAGTCAAGAACAGTCTCATCACTCAACTTCTCGAAAATCTCTTACTTATCGGTGACACAACTTATGCCCGCCAGCTGTTCGATGAAATGCACAGACCAAGAGCTTTCTTATGGAATACTCTAATCAAAGGGTACGTTAAGAACGACCTCCCAATTCAAGCTGCCTTATTGTATAAACAAATGCACGCTCTTATGATCCGTCCTGATGATTTCACCTATCCGTTTGTCATTAAAGCGTGGGCTGAATTAGGTGGTGTAAGTGAAGGTATGTCTATCCACACCCATTTAGTGAAAACCGGATTTGAGTTTGTTTCTGTAGTGAGAACTGAGTTAGTGATTATGTTTGTGAAGTTTGGTGAACTGGGTCTAGCTGATTTCTTGTTTGAAACCATAAAGGAGAAAGATTTAGTGGCTTGGAATGCATTCATAGGTGTTTGTGTACAAACAGGGAATTCTAGTAAAGCGTTGAACTTATTTCGATTAATGGGTGTTCATAAAATCAAGCCTGATGTTGTTACTATAGTTAGTACTCTTTCGTGTTGCGGCCATTTAGGTTGTTTAGAAATCGGAGAAGAAATTTACAAACTTGGGATTGAACTAGGTATTAACTACAACATCATAGTTGAAAATGCAAGGCTTGATATGTACGTCAAATGCGGTAGTTTTGAACGTGCAATGGATTTATTCGGGAAAATGCAGTCCAAAAATGTTGTCTCTTGGAGTACTATGATTGTTGGATATGCGATGAATGGAGAAAGTGAAAAGGCTTTAACTTTATTCTTAGAGATGCAAAAGCAAGGATTAAAACCGAATTACGTTACTTATATCGGGGTTTTATCCGCGTGCAGCCATGCTGGATTAGTCAAAGAAGGCTGGGTTTATTTTAATCAAATGGCCCGATTTAATATTCAGCCTAGGAAGGAACATTATGCCTGCATGGTTGATCTTTTAGGACGATCTGGACTTCTTGAAGAGGCTTATGATTTTATTAAGAGCATGCCTAGTACTGAAGCTGATGCAGGTGTAGCTATTTCCCCCTTATATATACGTCCATTTTTCGTACTTCACTTCAAAACTTTTAGTTTATGTTTAAAAACGGAAGTTTTGTTCGCCTTGTGTTTTAGTGTTTTCGGTATTTTTTATCTCTATATAAGCTGATGCAGGTGCAGAGAGCAACTCATTGAATAAGAGGGGTCATTTTGCCCCTCTTATATTGTGCTCTTTTCAAAATTTATAAGTTTTTTCACTTTTAACTCTCTTTCTGTATTTCTTTTCCAAGTGCTTTTTGATAACTATTTGAACCACTTGGTCGGAAACCGAAATGTGAGGGTTCTAACAGAACCTTCACATTTAGAGGTGGCAAAATTATGGTTATCGTATAGAGTCAGGCAGGCCGGACTTTCTCAAATCAAGTTCTGAGCCAAATCTGGATTTTGGACATTAATACTTTTATTTTATTTGCATCCGACCCGGATTGTCCAACTAGGATTGATCACTTTCCGATTCATGAATCTGACCAGTTTGTTCAAACTAACAAACCCACACCTGAGTTATATTTCCAATCAAAAGATATATCTTTGTTTCATTCTAGATTTCGGACATAAAGATGCTTCTCATTATCCATTTTGTTTTCGATCAGACTATATCGGTCCATCGTGTTTGAACAAACTTTTACCATTCCTAATTTTTTTCTTTTCTCTTCAGTTTTACGGTCAAATGTTTTTTTATTTAATTTTCTAAATCCCCTACTTTCAGGTGTATGGGGAGCTCTATTAGGTGCGTGTGCCATCCACCGAAACATTGAATTAGGCCAGCGTGCGGCGGATTCGCTCCTTGAGGTAGCTCCCGATGTAGCTTCTTACCGTATTTTATTATCAAACATGTATGCAGCTGCTTCTAAATGGGATAAGGTCGATATATTGCGGCTAAAAATGAAAAACGAAGGTATTAAGAAAATATCCGCATTTAGCTCAATCGAATCAGACGGTGAAATTCATGTTTTTCGTAAAGGAGATAGATCACATCCGCAATCGGATGCTATATACACAAAATTAACAGATTTACTGAAGCTAGTGAAGAGTAACAATGGTTACGTTCCGGAAACCGGTTATGTATTCCACGACGTTGAAATGGAAGAAAAGGAAGCTTCGGTCAGGGTTCATAGTGAAAAACTTGCGGTTGCTTTCGGTCTTATTAATGTGGGATTAGATAAACCTATTAGGGTTATTAAGAATCTAAGAATTTGTAATGATTGTCATATTTTTGCAAAACTTGTGTCTCAATTTACCAAAAGGGATATCATAATGAGAGATAAAAACAGGTTTCATCATTTTAGAAATGGGTTTTGTTCTTGTAAGGATTTCTGGTAATTTCGGAGGCATAAATAATACTCCAAGTTTAGAATTAGGAAGATCATCTCAAATTGGGATTGCTCAATCAGCAACTTATTTTATGTTGATATTTGTTCACGTGTATATTTTTATATTTACTATATTGTGAATTTAATTTCTTTAAGAGAAAAGTACCCCTAAATACCTTCTCAAGTATCAAATACCAAGATGGTACCCATTTTTGGACTAGTTTCATAAACTACCTAAAGCCACATTTTGGACAATTATACCCTCTAGGGTATAAAAGGGGTTGTTTTTGGTGAAACCCTTTTTTTCACCTTCTAATCAGACTTTTGGGTTCCAATTCCCTCCACTTTCACATTTCTAAATTTGTGGAGAGAGAAACACGTTTTACGAGAGCGAAACCAAAAGACATTTTTGAAACTCACGTAACCGGCGACAGCCAGTCGCCCCTCTGTTCCGATATTCCTGACAACCACCGGCGAACCACCGGCGATCAGGAAGAAACCTCCTCCGACAGTACTGAATCCCACCGGTGAACCAACGACGAAAACTAACCACTGTTTTCATCGCAAACCAGAACCCAAACCAGAACCTGCGACCGTAACCGGCGAGCAGTTCCGATCAATCAATCGAACCGGAGAACACCGTTCACCACCTACTCCGTCGAGCCGCCTACTCCGTCGAACACAGTCGAGCAGGTATTCCTCCAACACTGTCTGTCTTCTACGACTGAACCATCTTCTGTAATCGTTCCGGTCACTCAAACCCGTCAACGATACCGAACGTTCCGGCCACCGTAACTGCATCGATAGCACCATCGTCCGCCTCCGTCTCCGTCGAACAGGTACGTTTTTTGTCGCCGTCTTCCCTACTCTCTGTGTTTGTCGCCGTAACTGACCAGATAGCTCAAAACCTTCAAAAGTTGGATCAGTTTGTGCAGGAAAGTGCTCTCAGTGGATCAGTTTGCTAACTGTGGCTTCTAATGTTTTGTATGCTCTAGATGTGCTGTTGTGCTTTTGATAAAGCAACAGATCTCGACGTTTTGGACCATCCAGTTCTAAACTTCGTATATTACGCGGTAAGTTTTCATAACATATTTAGGTTATAGTTGTGTTGGTTAGAATGGTGTTGTGTCGATTAGAATGGTGTAACGTCGTGTATAGTAGGTATGTGGCTGCTGTTGTAAGCATTGTGAGTTTACGTAGGGTTGGTCCATATCTAGCAATATTGGTTGCATTATCTATCAGTGTTTGTGTATAGTTTACAGTCCGACGCCATGGGTTTGAACCTGGTGGAGAAGAGGCGAAGGAAGAGGAAGAAGAAGAAGAGGAAGAAGAGGTGGAGGAATCTGATGGAGATGATTCTGATTAGGGTTGAACATGTCGATGTAGTATCATGGAACTGTTGGTTTATATTTTGTTGTGTTTAACGTTTGTTTATGCTTTTTTTGGACTGTAACGAAACACAAACCCTGTGCAGTTGAAGGAAGCAGTTTTACTTGCAGTTATTTAAAAGAATAGCAATGTTGGAAAACTAAGATATCAGAGTTATGGTAAATTTAAAAGAACAGTGTATGTAGACCTAATGTATAAGATGTAAGCATAGATAGCAAGGTTGAATAAAGTGGATATCAGAGTATAACAGCATAGATAGCAATGTATAAATGAATACATATCAGAGTCTTAACAAATGTAAGAAAAGAATCAGATGGATGAACAACGAAACAGAAAACATACTTTAATTTATCTGTTAGATATAAAATACATAATCTATCAAATTTGTATAGCGTGGCTATCAGATTGTAGCATCATAGATAGCAATGTACACATGAATATATATCAGAGTCTGAAACAAACAGACATGAAACGTATCAATGTTAAAAGTGTAAGAAGCATAAGTCAAAATACAAAGAGTGCTTATCTTTGAGATGAATTAGGCATGAAAGATGTGATAAACCTCTTGAACAAATGTAAGCAAAGTATCAGATGGATGAACAACGAAACAGAAAACATACTTTTATTTATTTGTTAGATGTAAAATACATAATCTATCAAAATTGAATAAAGGGGCTATCAGATTGTAACAGCATAGATAGCAATGTACACATGAATAGATATCAGAGTCTGAAACAAACAGACATGAAACGTGTCAATGTTAAAAGTGTAAGAAACTTAAGTCAAAATACAAGGAGTGCTTATCTTTGAGATGAATCAGGCATGAAAGATTTGAAGTACATCTTTAACAAATGTAAGTAAAGTATTAGATGGATGTAAACGAAAACAGTAAACATACTTTGATGTATCTGTTAGATGCAAAATCCAGAATCTATCAATGTTGAATAGAGTGGCTATCAGAGTATAAAAGCATAGATAGCAATGTATAAGTGAATAGATATCATAGTCAGAAAGAAACAGACATGGAACATGTAAATGTTAAAAGTGTACAAAACATAAGTCGAAAGATGAGGAGTGTTTATCTTTGAAATGTAAAATGTTATAAAAAAGTCGGTAAATAATGTTTAGAACGGAGCATCACATGACCTCCTATTATGCCCCGATTTGAAACATCGACCACAACGGGACTGGCTATGACATAATCAAAATGTTGAATTGAATCACAACAGCTTAATTGGATTGAAACAGTGAGTCAGTTTATATATACAATGCAATAACTTAAAGAAGGTACATGAACTATGGTAACGAAAGGAATGAAAACGGCACTTCTTCAGTTACTCCCTTTTCCATCTCCATTTTGCACCTCCCATTTTACAGTACCCAACACAGCTTGAAGCTCCCTCGAAAGAAACTACCCATAAATACCTCGAAAGCTCATGCTGTATCTAGCAATGTCTCATGCTGTATCTAGCAATGTCTCATGCTGTATCTAGCACTGTATACAAGGCATAAATCGCAACTGATAAATAATATAGTGTCTAGCAATCAGATATGCACTAAAATCGCAATGTATAAAACAAAGCTGGAAAACTGCAATTTCTTACCGGAATGTAATCAGAGCCGGTATCGATGCTTTGATTCGACCAGAAATAGAAACTAAACGATTTCTTGCCATTAATATACATTAGCTACGCTAGTGAATCTATTGTTAAGATCGAAAATGGAAACTTATTTCAAAAAGCAGCCACAATACCTATATAAGTTGCAAGATATTTTTCAACACAAATAGCAAACTGTCATACCTAAACTATCAGGGTATATGGACTATTGGTCTGGTTTCAAACACATATATCAACCTATTATAGCTAACATATAAGGGTGTATGCAGCAAGAGGAAATAGTTTGAAACATATAGCAATATCACGTACCTAAACTATAAGAGTCATGGTCTATTTATCAACACATATAGCAACATGCCATAACTAAGATATCAGGGTGTATGCTGTCAGGTTTAATCTACAAACACATCAAACCTATCAGGGTCTATGCAGTGATCTAGCAACATCAAACATACAATTGCAGGCGACAAATCGCAATGTGTATCCATATAAATATCAGGGTTCAAAACAGAGGTGGAAAAATGAAATTACTCACCGGAATGTGATCGGAGCTGGTTTGGATGAGCTCTTGCTTCCAGAAACTGGGAAAATGTGATAAGCTCTTGCTTCCAGTCGGCACATATGTAATTTCTCCCCACCTGCAGAGGTCGAAACTTCTTCACTGTAGATCCATATATTTTTTGAGGTCGTAAAGAACAGTTAAATCCTCAGGCTTTCACTGTCTGGAAATACTTCACGATCGAAAATGGAAAACGATTTTGAAACTAAAAACTCAGCTCTGTTACTGACCTGAAAGATGTACCGTTTTTGGCTACGATTTCGAAACTTAAATCAGTTGTTATGAGGCTGAGATACGGTGGTCTAGGAGGCTGAGATACGGTGCAAGATCGGAGCTCGACCAGCTGAGACGGTGCAAAATCGGAGCTAGGAGACTCTGGATGAAGCTGACGACGTCAAACCGGAATTCTGAAACTCGCCGGTGATCGGAACAATCTGAAAAGGCGATTATATGGATCGCCGGTGATTAAGACTAGTTCGACGGTGGTTGTATGGTTCGCCGATGGAGAGAGAGAAGAAGAAGAAGAGAAAGAGAGAAGAAGAGGAGAGAGAGAGAGAAGAGTACGAGTGGAGGCTGTTTTGAATTTCAAAATTCAAAAATAGAATGGGGGCTGTAACAAAAAAACCCTAATTTTTCACAAATCAACCTTATATACTAGGTTGAGGGTAATTTTGGTATTAAAAAAAGAAAAGGTATTAGAAGTGGATATGTTTAATGAGATGGGTATTAAGTGAGCATTAATCCATTTTTGGGTACTAGGTTGTAATAGGTTTGGTTAAAAGGTACTTAGTGTGTCATTTCCCTTTCTTTAAAAGAAATATCTATTAATTCGGTTAAAAATCAGTATTTTTTTTTGTTTTGCTCTAGTCTCGTATGTTTATTTTTGTTTTCCAGGTTTTCTCTATTTTATAAATTTGTATTATTTATTTCGGTATGTTTGAATATGGAGAAACGGACATGTAACAACCCAATCAATATAATTTTCTCTCATTATTGGTTCCTTAATAATCTTGAAGAATGTGCTTTTCGAATTAGAGCTTTAGGGGAAAGACTATATGTTTTTCGAATTAGGGTTCTAGGTATTTGAGGACCAATAGTGAGAGAAAATTGTTTGAGTTGTCACATGTCAATTTCTTAGTACTCACATGCATGGACTAATCATGCGAATTTTTAAAACATAAAAGATCGATATGAAACAAAAATAAACATAAAAAACTAGTTTGATATAAACGCGAAATATAGGAAAATAATAGTGATTTTGGCATATTAACTCTAATTTTTGTTTTCCCACATTATTTATCTAATCCCGCATTATTTATCTTCCTGCATTATTTACCATTATAGGAAAATAATGCGAATTTTTAAAACATAAAGGATCGGTATTTTCCCGCATTATTTATCTTTTCGTTTCTCAGAGCGTTGAAATGACATAGCTTTTGAGTACGTGGAGTTTGGGAGTTTTATGTGGTAGGCAATCTCTTCTTATCTTGAGAAAGATTTTTGACTTAACGTCATTGAGACTGCTCAAGTCGATTCAGAGAGAGACGAGGGACTTTATATTTCTCTTTTGAGATAATCAATCCAAGATAGAGTTTTTTTTAACTTTGAGATTTTATGTCTTGTGACTTTATCTAGCTAGGATTAGATTGGAGCAAATGTAGCTGAGATTTTTTGCTTTTCTACTTCATTTCTAACAGAGTTTTGTTCAAAAGGAGTTGAGTTGAGTTGATTCTGGTGCAAGCCTTCGAGTAATGATTTTGATATGCGAAAGAATTTTGTCAGATATTTATACATGCATTATAAGTTATTGTAATAACAAAATATAGTATATTATATGTTTCTTGTAGTTTAAATCAGTCGAGGGTATTCATAGTTGATATCATGTTGTCCTTATGATAGGTCTCTAATGAATCCAACTTCAAGACTATCCATGAGAGCAATTTCTTTGAGTTGATTAGGAATTTGATTAACGTTTAGGTCTTGTTGAATTTGCATTTATGAGTCTACTTGGCTAACCGATCTTCATCAGAGTTTTCCTCCTGCTAAATGAGTGTTATTGTCACACTTGAAGCTATCAATTTCCTGCAACATTCTAATAAATAAAATTAAAACCAAGGAACATTGTCGTTGAGTAGCATAACTATTAGAATGTTGGAGACAATCTATATATCAAGATTATAGATTTTCAATTTAGAACATAGAATATGTCTATCGAGAAGAGCACAACATTCAGGTATAATAAGGGTATGTTTATCATAAAGCCTACCAATAGTTGAAATAATGTCACCTTTATTGTTCATAATAATAGCACATCAAGTTGTTTCTCAAGTTAAATAACATGAGCAATCAATGTTCAGCTTGAGTCTTGTGACAATAAGAGTTTTTTATTTAATATCTATATTTTCTAGGTTGATTTAGATGATTTCAACAACCCAATTCATAGTCAAAATTAGTGTCATTGGTCTAATGTTCTCTTTTAAAAATATTGGCAACATCAAGCTTTAAGATTGTGTTTTTTATATGATGAATGATAATGGATGCATTGTTGATATTTGGCTTTTTTTTATGTGACCATAGAGACAACATATAATAGAAGGGATAATGGTATGAATGTGAACTTCATTAAACACTAAACCAAATCTTAATGAAGTGATGTAGTGCTATATGCCTATAATGTTTTAAGTTAAATATGCAACCAAAGAATTTACAGACTTCCCATGAAGTCTTACACTGGAAAAAATGTGATTTATAGTCTCACAATTTTCACAATATTGGCATTTTGGGACTAGGGTCAGATTTTTGTGTTGGATAGCTGAATCAATAGAGATCCAGTTATTCATCAATTTCTGAATAAGGAAAGACCACTTCTTTGGAATGATGTTGTTCCAGATTTCCATGAGTATCGTGATTTAGTTGCTTTGATTATGATCTTGTCCCATATAGCTTTAGTATTGTAGTCTGCATGGTCATATAATGTTCATTAAATTGTATCATCTTCAGTTTTATTGATAGAAAGAAGTTTAATTCTTTTTTATGTTTGATGGCAGAACTACATTAAGTGGCTTTAGTATATTCCAGTTTTCTTGAGTCCAGTAGTCATTTACCTTTTCTTGTTCATAGCAAGAGTTTGATTCTTCAGTGCTAAGAGAGATGAGTGAATGGTTGTTAAACCATTTATCTAACCAAAATTCTATGCCTCATTCGCATAGTTTCTAATATATAAAGTCTCATACTGTATGTTTGACCTCTATTAGTTTCTTCCATATTTTAGATATTTTAGCTTTGATTTGGACTTACATAGGGTGATGTATAGAGCAGTAGGAAGAATGCATATACTTAGACCATATATTTTTTTTTCTTTGAATTTATACTAGTTTGCAAGAGAAATTTTATTGAATGTCTCCAAGAATTCTGATATTAAGACCTCATTCTTCATAAGGTTTAAATATATATTTCCAGTTGTTTCTCATTTGAACCCCAAAGAAATCTGTTGAGTATAATTTCTACATAATTATGATTACATTTACGAAGGGTGGTACTTTGAAAATGACAAGCTGGTATAACAAGTATGATAGATTGAATTAGGGTGATTCTGCCTCCAAAAGAGAAGAGGGCGTTGTCCCATTCCCGAGTCTTCAGTTTGATTGGTCACTAAGTCTTCATAGAGTAAAACTTTGTTTCTAGTATGAATATTAATTCCTAGATGTTTCATTGGGAAGCTATCTTGTTTGAAACCATAGAGGAGATCTATAAAGTTTATCCTTGCTTATTGTATTTTATTTGAAAAATGAATATTGTCTTGTCCTCATTGATTACTTGACCAGATATTTCATGGTATACTTTTAGGAACATAAGGATTTTTTTTATACTCGAGGATGAAGCATTGGAAAAGATGACATTGTCATCTGCGAAGGCTAGACAAAATTATATAACTGAAATGAGTGATTTGTATCTTAAATTTTTATTGTCATTGCATAAGTTTTTATAGACCTCTGATGAGAGATTCTTCAGCTAGAATGAAAAGTCTAGGAGATAATGGGTTCATTGCCTGATTCCATTAGTAAATTGGAAGTAGCCTCTTGTTTCGGGATTTAATATAATTAAGAACCAAACTGCAGATATAGAGCACATCTTATTTTGCTAATAAATCTTTCAGAAAAGCCAAAGTATTTAGGATTTTTAGGATGAATGTAAATGATAACTTATCGAATACTTTTTCCATATCAATTTTAATTATTAGGTTACCTCATCTAGTTTTTTTGTTTAGATCATTCACAATCTCTTAAGTCGGTAATATGTTGTCGTAGATGTAACCTCTATGAACAAAGACACTTTTCTCTATAGATATAAGTTTAGGATGAATACTGGAGATTCTGTCATTTAAGAGTCTTGAGAGGATCACGATAAATATAGTACATAAAACGATGGGTATGTAATCGTTCCAGGTTTTAGGGAAGTCATTTTTTGGGATGAGGTAGATATTTGTTGTATAAACTCCTTGGGGAGATAGATCGACATTGAAGAAAAGATCTGATTGCATCTCATAAATCATTTCCTATTATGACTCAACATTGTTGGAAAAATGTAGTGTTGAATCCTACCACTCCAAAAAAACTGGATTCAATACTTTGATAGAGTTATGAATTTCTTTATCAGATGGAGTGCTCATTAGGGCTTCATTGTCTTTATTTGTAATGATCTTAGGGATGGTATTTGGGAGGTCAAGGATGTATTTGTTAATAAATTACTCAGTAAGAAGATTCTGGAAGTGTTTCATAGAAAAGTTGTCAATCTCTTATTGATCCTCAATTCATGTATTGTCATCCATAAGCTTAATGATTTTGCTCCTTTTGTGTTTTTTTTTCTTTACATAGTTATGGAATGCTGCTGAGTTCTTATCACCATTATTGATCTAATTAACATTTTATTTTTGTTCTTATAAGGATTCTTCCCTTGCAAGTAGCTGACGATGAATGACCTGGAATTTTTCTAGCTTGATGTTGGCATCAAGAGTTCCGGTTTCTTGATTATTTTCAAGAAATTTAACTTCTTTTACATATTGAGAAATAGTATTGAAGATGTTTCCAAATATATCTTTGCTCCAAGTTTTTAGGTTAATCTTGAGTCTTTTTAATTATTGCCAAAACATTTGAGGAGGAAGACCAGGCATATCTTCATTCAATTTTCCTCTATCATACTTTGAAATAGTAATACAAGAAAATACCGTGGTTAGATCCAATTATCGCCAGGTGTTTAACTATGGTGTTATCAAAGTAGTTTGACCATGCACTATTGTAACACCATATCTAGAGCTGTTATCGGCCCGGCTCAGTCTGGTTTTTTACCAGACTAAACCGGACCGCTATAATTGTTGGTTCAGACCAAACCAAACCGAAAATATTTCGGTTCGCCAAAACAGAACCAAACCGAAACCGATAAGAATTGGTTCGGTTCGGTCCAGTTTGGTTTAACGAGCCAAACTCTATAAATATAATTTTTTTAACTAACGCATGGGCTTTTGATCCATTTTAATAAGAAAAATTTGTGTGTGTGGGTGTCCTTTTATATAAGATGAGTTTTCCGTTTCCTTTCTTATATAAAGGAATGTGGGATTTATGTATGAAACAGAAAATCCAAATGCTTCATCTTTGAATTTGTAGTTACTATCAAACTCAGTAAATAGTCTTGTTGATCCATCTCTTTCTGGTTTATTATTTCACCATTTATACCTTCATGCTTTCATTTTAGTTTTTATTTTGGAAAGTTAAACCAATGAGAGATATCGAATGCTACAATCAAAGATTTTCTTTTCTTCAATGTATGTTGTTAGTATAATTTTCTAATTCGTTTTCGGATTCTTTCTAGTGTTCGTCAAAATATGAATAGAAAAAGTTTCTTTGTGCTACATTTAATATAAAATTTTATAAATGTATGTTGTTAATATTATTTTCTACTTGTTCTCGCTTTTACTTTATACTGTTTTTATAAATTAAATTTTATAAATTTTATCTTTTTAATTGATGTTTAGTTAATATTTTTAATGTAATATATATATATATATAATAAATTATATAAAAAAGGTCGGATTTATCGGTTTTATCGATTCAATTTTTGAATCGGTTCTACCGGTTTATCAGTTCGGTTGTTTATCAATTTTGGCGGTCCGGTTCCATATCGGTTTCGGTTATTAGAATGGAACCACGAACCAGGATGTTAAGGTTTGGCCCAGTTCTTGGTCCGGTCCTTATCGGTTCAGTTCCTGTCTTGTTCTCGGTTCTCAGGAACCATTAACAGCCCTAACCATATCCAAGCATTTCCATTTGTGTGAGTAGGTACAAGTGAATATGGAATCATAGAATTCATCATCATAGAAATTACAGTCACTTATAGTGTTATTGAAGTCATCTATGCTTCTTAAACATTGAGAGGAGCAAGATAATTGCTCATAGTGATTAATGATGGTATTGAAATCCCCAATCACTATCCATTTCATTATAGAGTCAGCAATGTTTATAAGATTTTTACAAAGATCTAGTCTTTGGTAATGATGAGGTCGGTAATACTAACATCAAGATCACTGGGCAAGATGTGAATAAGACGAGCAATTAAAAACAAAAGATCGAGGTCAAATCAAGAGGCATCGACTCTGAAACCTTTATGACAACCGAGCAGAGACCTCTATAACGACATTAGCGATTGACTTATAAAGACTAACCGAGTTGGTGTTGAGCTGAATAACCAAGGAGATCATAATCGAGGCTCATTCCATCTACAGATAAACCAAGCACATGACGTCGTTTAGTCATAGCTCGATCATAGCAATACAAAGTATACATGATAATTAAATCGAGCATAAGCCGGTATTAAGTACGAGCAAGACCAAAGGTTTAACGAACATAAACGATACTGGACTGAGGCCAATACCTAGCCGAGGACGCGTCGGGTAGACGCGAATCAACGAAACTGACCGAGCACGGTTATAATGATAATGGCTAAGAAAAAAAGGTCATAATGAAGTCAAAGATTATTAAATGGTCAACACATGAAACGCACCAAAACTATATTAATGACCATGACTTTAGAGCCATTATCATCAATAACGGTCCATGTACAAGAATAACACGATCACGCAATAAATGATTAATTGTAACCAATGTGTAATAGTATAAATAAGATAAACATCATATGTAAATGGACTTATCTTCTCGAATCAATAAAAACCACTATCCTGGAAAATATTTGTTAGATTTCCCTATAACAAATTTGGAGCCGTCTGTGAGAACTCTGTAAAGAATACACATCTGTATTAGGCACCAATGGTAGTGACAAGATTCGGGATTGAAAGAGATCCTTTTGAGAGACAGACCCTGTTGGCGAACTAAACTCTAGTGCTAGAACAAGCTTTCAAACCAAGAAATGTCCCACCACCAACTGTGAACCTTCAAGAAGATCACTCTCTAAGAGTGGTAAAGGCTCCAGTGGGCATCTTCCCCATACCAGTTAATCCTCCAGACGTCCTAATCGTGGCGGAAATTATGGCAGAGCTAGCCGATACAACTATGGCTGCCAATAACCCCGCTAAAGCCATAAAAGTTTAGCGATTAGAAAAACATATTCACTCCATGCAACAGGCTCAAAAAAGGACCTCTCACGATCAAGAGGCTAATGATCAGGCCGCCAAAGTAACCTGGGAAGAAATGAATGAAGTTATACATGCATTAACATCCAAACTCCGTAACGGAGGCCAAGTTCGACCATGTCGGGGGTCGAAGCTAGTTGTAGTCAGAAGAGTGGGATTTTCCATATGCGACAAGTACGGTGAGGGAACAAGCGAAAGAAGAGAATAGATTCGTCTGAAAGAGAAAGAACACCATCAATAGGAGAGGCAAGCATCCCTCAAAAGAACCAATGAGGATGCGGCCCAACAATATGATCTGATACGTCCAACGATGACGACATATGTACTTAACTCCGTTCGTGGAAAATATCCTCACCGTATAACTCCCACAAAAGTTTGTTATTTTACTCTTATATGCATACAGCGGTACATGCGACCCAAAGAGACATTTGGAGAAGTTTGTAAACATGATGATGACGTTCAATTCAGATGACACCGTGTTATTTCCATGCTCTATTCATGACATTCAAAAGTAATGTCATGGATTGGTTCATTAGATTACCTAAGGGTTCTATCCATAATTTTGTAGGATTATGGAGTGCGTTTAGAAACAAATTTGTTGGCAACAAGAAGTTAAGGCTAGATGCAGACTCCATCATGAACCTTTATCAGAGAAGAGGCGAGTCATTGAAAAGTTAAGTCAAGTGGTTCATTCATACCACGAACAAACTACCTGATTTGGTAGAAAACATGGTTGTTGCCTCGTTAAAGAGGGGGCTCAACATGCAGTTTGAGTTATACGTCGATCCGGTAAGATTTCCATGTGATAAGATATGAGATCTCCTTGCTCGCCTGACCAATTTATCAAGGTGGATGACGTGATGAAAAGAAGCTCCCCCGAAAGAGCCATACCAGAATCTAGAAGGGGAACTTTCGATAGAAGAAAGCCAGACAAGGGACCCCGATGAGAGACACTGAGGGTCATTAATAATCAACGACCCGTAGCCTATGAGAACTCAACCCGACAATTTACTCCATTGATGGAAACCATCTCTGTAATATACGATAGGACTAAGGGTCAGTTGTGATACACGTCTTCACGTATTATGTCCGCCCCAGCTACAAGCGATCGACCAAACATTTTTGCTTCTACCACAATGACCATGGACACGTGACTGATGATTTCTGGCAGCTGAAAGAGGAAATCCAAAGGCTGGAGAATTCTACGTAAGTACAAGCTAAAACTCAACCCATTAAAATGTTTATTTGAAGTCCAAACATAAAAAATTCTTAGGGTACATCGTTAGTAAGAAGGGAATTGAAGCGGATCTAGTGCAACTACAAGCCTTAATAAAAATGGAGCCCCCCAAAAATATAAAATAGGTTCAATGTTTAAATGAGTGTCTCGCATTTCTCCCCTGCTTCATATCCAAGGCATTTGATAATAGCCACCCGTTCTTCGAAGTATTGATGGGGGCTAAATTTTTTTACTGGAGTAAAGACCGTGATGCCGCTTTTGTCGCCTTGAAAACCTATTTTACATCACTCAAAATCCTTTATGCACCAATGGTAGGTGAGCTCATATATCTTTATTTGTTTTTCTCTCCTGTTGCAGTCAACGTCGTTCTCGTCAGAGAAACTGAATGCATACAACGTCCAGTCTATTATAACAACAAGACTATGGTAGATGTAGAGACCCGCTACCTCTGATTTGGTTTATTTTGGGCTAGGGGTAGTCTGGTAAAGTGTTTTAAAGGTGTTTTAATAATTGTGGGGTGTTTTATGTTTATTGTGTAGGGTAGAGAGATAATTAAGCTGTCTGCTAGTATTAAATTTTGATCACCTTCATTAATGAGAGTTGTTGGGGTATTTATACCTTAATTACTGACCTGTGGGCTTACTGGGTCGGGTCATGAAATTGGATCGAATTTAAAGACCCATTAGTTTTAAGTTGATTAGCAAACAACTTGGTCAAAAGTTAATACATTTGTCATGTTCAGATATTTATTGGTGTGATATGGTCTAAATTGGCCCTGTTCGGATAAGTGAATTTGCTTAGGTATAGTGCCCGAAATCTTCAAACTCATCAGTTGCCCATTTTTAGGCCTTGTAAAAGATCTTTATAAGGGTTAAAAAATTACAAAGCTGGCACTAATCCTGTCTGATCTGCTTATGTTGTTTGAACTGAAGAATTTCTTTTCACAAATGACCTTGTTTGAATTTTATCAGAAATGATTTACCTTCTCAGAAGTCTAAGAGTTTTTCTTGAATCGTAGGACACATGTCAATATTTGGTTCGACCTCCCGGTCGTTGTTTCTCCTAGATTGTCGCACCCACTAGGTCTAGAAAGTTACCTAGGTTTCAATTTTTTACACGTTGCGCAATCTTTAATCATTGCGAAAATCCTATTTATCTTCTCTTTGGTAACTACTGTTTTCACTGTTATATATAAATCTTTTCACTGTTTCATTGTTTTCCACACTCAAATCTTTTCATAGAGAAAACTCAGTTCATATTTAAATTGTTCTTGAGACATATATGTTCACAACCAGAAACACCTTAGTTAAAAGAGGTTGGTTGAACTTGTATGAATTAGAGAGAGCAAAGAAAGTAGCGAGAGATAATTGTATTGCTGTCGGTATTCTCGCTTCTCCAAGCGAGAAAGGTAACCAGTCAAACCAGCACGCCGATCAAGGGTCGTCTTCTTCAAGAAACTTTAGAACCAGAAAGCTTCCATTCACAACAAACGTTTCACCTCTCCCATCTGGTTCTTCAGTGCATGAGTTTCAAAACACTATTCCTAAAGAAAAAGCTGTCTCAAGTGTTAGAAAACCCTCAAACGTTTATCACGACGGGCCCAAACACTGAGTTGGGTTGGATCCGAACTAAATGGGGGATCCCGGATTCTGTAAAGGTGAGGATCCCAATCACTACGGAGACCCCAATTTATTGTAAGTTGAATGAGATAGTGGTCTACACCAAGTCTGGGCAATACCGTAGTTGATCCATCATCAACTAAGAAGGTTGGGGCATCACCAATCTCAAAAAGGGAAGGTCTCCGATTATCTTGAGCCCTCAGTCATCACCATTACTTTGACTTGTCAGTGACATATTATCGGGCATCAATATGTTCACAAAAGAGGACCCTCATCTTACAACATTAACAAAGTCCTTCATACACTGCGTTAGTCCCTCAGGTAGCACTTTCTTCTTCCTATTTTCCTCATGAGTACTCGTCTTACTCGGTCCTTCATTCTTTTTTGCCTCGTTAGCCATAGTGAATTCACGCATTTCACACGTCATCAACATATGCGTATTGGACCTCACATCTATTAGCCTATTGATTGTTATTCTATTAAGTACCTATTATCCAAGTTACTCAATGGACTATGGGAAGCCTTGATGAGGTCGGTAATACTAGCATCAAGATCATTGGGCAAGATGTGAATAAGACGAGCAATTAAAGACAAAGGACTGAGGTCAAATCAAGGGCCATCGACTCTAAAACCTTTATGACAACCAAGTAGAGAATTATATAACGATATTAACGATCGACTTAAAAAGACTAACTGAGCTGGTGCTGAGCAGAATAACCAATGAGAGCATAATCGAGTTTGATTCCATCAATAAATAAACCAAGCACAAGACGTCATTTTGTCCTATCCCGTAAAGGCAATAAATACCAAGCAAACATAATAACAAAATTTAGCATAAGTCGATATTAAGTACGAGCCAAACCAGAGGTTTACTGAATATAAACAATATCGAGTTGAGACAAATATCTAATGGAAACACCTCGGCAGACGCGAATCAATGGAATTGACTGAGCATGGTTATAATGATAAACAACAAAAGAAAAAGGGGTCATAACAAAGTCAAAGATTATTAAATGGTCAACCCAAGAAATGCACCAAGACTATAGTAATGACCGTGATTTTAAGGCCATTATAATTAATAACGGTCCATGTATGAGAATAATGCGATCACATAATAAATGATTAACTGTAATTGTTGTGTAATAGTATAAATATGATAAATATCGTATGTAAATGAACTTATCTTCTTGAATCAATAAAAAACACTATCTTAGCAAATATTTGTTAGATTTGCCTTTAACGGATAAATGGTGCATTTCGGATAAACTGTTGTGACTAGAAAGGCTTTGTTTGGGGTGTCTGGTCAAAATTTTACAGAGTTTGAATCATGAACTCGTCATTTGATAGGATCCAAACCTTATTAGTTTTATTAAAAATGTCTTTGTGGTATCCAATAATTCTTGTAATCCTAAGTAGATGGGTGTCTGCTATCGTGGGCTCCTGGATTGCAAGAAAGTTTATATATTCTCTTCTGATAGTATGTTTGAGTTTGTGCCTAGTAGCTTTATTGCCTATGCCTTTGACATTCCAACATAAAATTTTGATATTCATTGTTGAAGAGCCATTATAGGGCATGGTAGTCCCTTTGAATTGAATGACTTTAGTAGTGTTTCAGTCTAAGGAGTATCAACTTGATTTTTTTTCTTTTTCTTGGTTAGGTACTTCTTGAATTCCAGGTTGTTTTATATAATGTCTATGGTGAAAAAGTGAGGCTACCGGTGGTTTTTAGTTTTAGAGATAGAGGAACTGAATTGGGTGAGGTCAAACTTCAAGTATCTCTGCTTCATGTATCTAAGGTATGTGGTTATTTTGTATGTTGCTGTGGATTTTCCACCTCATTGGTGGTTATTGGTGGTTTAGATATTTTCGTATTTTTAAGAAAGGATAGGTTGTTGAATGGATTGAGTTGTTCACTTTGTTGATAAGATAAATTTTGACCTTTGTTGCTTATCATTGATTTGTCTGAGTTGAAGTTGTCTATATTGTCTTTGGTTTCCTCTTTGGCTATTATAGACTTTAGCTTTGGCTTCAAGAAAAACAATTCGCTACTATTAGTTGGATTGATGGACTTAGAGGTGTTGGGCAAGTTTTTCGAGGAATATGATGCACTTTTAAGAATGGTTGTATCTCGTTTTAATGTAGAGAATCAGTTTTGCTTTATATGTATGCATTTTAAAAGATCAAAACTAAGTGTTCATTACAAGAATAAAGTCCCCAACATATGTCCATTGAGACTTTATGCAATATTTTATTATTCAACTAACTTCATGGTCGTTAAGAAGTATGTGGGCCAACATATGTGTGAGACTGATATTTTGAAAAAAAGTAAGAAATATTTGTTAGTTTGCTAAAGAAGTAGTTAATTATATTAGATCTAAACATGATGTGACAATTGAAAACATACAATATATGCTAAATACGATTATAGTTTAGATATATTGTATTGTTTTTCATGCATTATTTTAGAGGAGGCTATTATGGACGTTTACAAAGATATTTCTACTTCTTTTAATTTAATTAAACGTTACATAAAATCATTTAAGTCTTGATATTACAAGTGTTTATTCACTGGAATAAAATTTCAAAAATAACTTCTTCAAACATTGTTTTATAGTACTTGGGTCTTCTCTCAACGTTTTATATTCTTTTCGTCTAATTTTATTTATTTATGGAATATATCTAACATCAAAGCATAAAAGAGTTTTTATCTCTAAAATAGCTAAATATGGTAACAATAGTGAGTTTTATTCTTTGAGTTGATGCAATATATCTTTTTGGAAATTATAAAATATAGTTGTAATGCAATTTGTGAAATATATAACTGTGAAATTTATATGCATTTTGATTTGCAAAACATGGCTTGCATTGTAATTACGAAACATACTAGCAACTCTCATTTGCAAAACATGTTTAATTTTTTTATTACATTTATTATTATTTTTTTATTTGGGAAACATGACTTGTATTATAAATACATAACATATTAGCAACTCTCATTCGCAAAACATATCTCATTTTTTGATTTCGAACTTATATGTAATTTATTTCCGAAACATGCCTTATTTTAGAAATGTGAAATGTATATATACTATGATTTGTGAAACATATAAAAGTGAAAATTATATGTTCTTTATTTGCAAAACATAGTTTGTATTGTAATTGTAAAACATATTATCAACTCTCATTTGTAAAACATGTCTTATTTTGTAATTACAAAACTTATAATATTTTGTTTGTAAAACATGGCTTGCACTTGTATTGCAAAACACATTAAGAACTCCCAATTGTAAAATATTTTTTAATTTAAAACTCTAAAATAACAAGTTTTTTATTAATTGTGAATCCTATATACATGTTCATGTGTTTTTCCAGTTATATTTGCTATTGCTGGGTTTGTAGAATATAGCCACATTGCTCGACCAATGGTGCCACATTGTTGGCCGCTGGCGCCACATTGTTGGCCACTGGCGCCATATTTGTCGCCAACTTTAGTTATTAAATTTCTCTTGTTGAATTATCATCTAGGTATAGTTAGTTATTTTTTTTACTTTATTTACTTATTGATATCATGTGTATTGTTTGTATCATTTAGTTAGGAACTTGAAGTATGCGTTACGCTATACAATCGGAAAAGTTAGGACAATGATATGATTTACGAAATATATAACTATGAAACTTATATGCATTTTGATTTTCAAAACCTGGATTCGATTATAATTACAACATATATTAGCAACTTTAATTTATTAAACTTACCTAATTTTGAATTGAATAACGTATATGTATTTTGATTTTCAAAATATAACTTTCATTCTAATTGTGAAACACATGAGCAACTCTCATTTACGAACATGTTTTATTTTCTAAATGCGAAACTTATATGAATTTTGATTTATGAAATATAAATTTCATTGCAATCGTAAAATATAACTTATTTTAAAATTGCAAAATGTAATTATATTATAATTTGTGACATATATAACTGCGAAACTCTATTTTTTTTATTGCGGAAAATGGTTTGCATTGTAATTGCAAAATATATTAACACCATTATTTGTAAAACATATGTTATTTTTAAGTGTGAAACTTATAATACTTAGATTTATTAAATGTGGCTTGCACTTGTAATTGCAAAAAACATTAAAAACTCACAGTTGTGAATCATATCAAATTAGTCTATCAAACATGCAAAAATATATTAATCTTTCAATATGATTATCTACTGTATACATATAATAAATTTTATACTTACGATTTTACCTGTTACTATCATTCATAATCATGCTTGAATCCTTACTTAGATTCCACTACACCTGAATTGTGTTTAGAGTTCTTGAAGACTATGTTCCTATAGAAAAGTTGTTAATGTTGTCGAGTTTATGTTAACAAAATATTTGAACTCGACTCATTCATTTTATAGAAAAATACAACTAAAACCATAGTTTTAGAAAGCCCATAACTTATACCGTTTTGTGATCGGAGACCAAAACCCAAAAATCAATTTAGTCCTTGAATTATCAGTTCATGCTTAAGAGTGGAGATTTGAGTTTAATCTTTCATAATGTTCAAATTAACCCGGTTACCACACTTATCGTATATATTTACTCTTAAATGGTCATACTTTTAGAGATTTAATAAAATATCAGAGGTCAATAAATATAACAAAGCATATATATATATATATTGCAATAAACCTTTATATATACACTATCAAAAATATCATCGGATCATATTATTAAAACTCCCACCGAAACTAATAATCTTCAAAATCAACTAACACACATACCGATGGTGTATTCCTGTAAGAGGTATTTATCTAAAACTTTATCTCTATATGTTTGGATTTAGACGAGTTTTTGTTGTTATTAGAATATATTTATTTATTTTAGTGTAATTGGATCGACTAGTCGACCAATTTAATCATGATACATTATCAAACAAGTCGTAGAGTGCGGAGTGCACGCTTGTTAGATTAGATCATGATTAACGGAGTCAAGGGGCGGAGCCCCTTGCGGGGTCCAAGGGGCGGAGAATTTCGAAATTGAAAATTTGACCATTTTATTCAAATTTTAAATTTCAGTTGTTTTATTACAAAACCAGTTTAGAGACCTTAACTGCCCTAACTTCCAAACTTTTTTTTGGTTGGTAGAATTGACAAATATGGGTTCTGTTGAAAAAGGAGAATATATCATTTTCATCTTCTCTGTTCAAAATGATATCTCTGATTTTATCCAATTGAAATTTTTGGAGAACCCCAAAAATATTTCAATAAGAAATTGTTTACAAGACTTCAGAGATTATTCGGAAATGAAACACTGTTTTCTACATTTTATTGAAATATTCTGGTCTTATTGATGAAGATATAGATGACGAACGGAGGAGAATCTGCAAAGGAGATGACAAGTAAATTTGCTAAGTTGGACAAGTTCAAAGGACATGATTTCAGACGATGGCAGAAAAAGATGCATTTTCTGTTGACTACCCTCAAGGTTGTGTATGTCCTGAGTACCCCCTAGCCAGAGATCACTGAGAATGAAACGTTGGAACAAACAAGGAGGCGCAACAAGTGGGAGAATGATGACTACATTTGCCGAGGCCACATATTAAACGGTATGTCTGATACTTTGTTTGATGTATACCAAAATGTCGAATTTGCAAAAGAGTTATGGGATTCTATAGAATCAAAATACATGGCAGAAGATGCTTCTAGTAGGAAGTTCCTGGTTAGTAAGTTCATAAATTACAAAATGGTTGACTCTAGACCTATAATGGAATAGTATAATGAACTACTAAGAATTCTGGGTCAATTCGTTCAACACAATATGAAAATGGATAAATGTATACGGTTTCTTCTGTTATTGACAAATTGCCTCCTTCATGGAAGGATTTTAAACACACACTGAAACATAACAAGGAAGAAATGACTTTAGTCGAACTTGGTAGTCATTTTAAGATTGAAGAGTCTCTAAGGGCTCAAGATGAAATAAGTAATCCCAAGGGTAAAAACCAAGTGGGAAACTCATCTGTAAATATGGCTGAAGGAGCGGATTCTTTAAGTATGAAAATACAGATAAGGGGAATAAACGAAAGTTTAAAGGAAACGACAAAAATAATAATTTTAACAACAAAAAGCCTAAAATGGCATGCTGGAAATGTGGCAAACCTGGTCACTTTAGAAGGGATTGTCGAGTTGGAAAAGGAAAAAATAATGTTGGTCCAAGTAGGAACAATGCTAGTTCAAGTGGAAACAATGCTGGTTCAAGTGGATCTAAGGAACCCGAAAAGCAACAAGGTTGGATTTTATTTCAGAATTCTAATTCTGGTCAAAATTATATATCTCTAATATCTGAAACATTTTATGTGCAGGATGATGATGTTGCTTGGTGGGTTGATTCGGGAGCAACAAGTCATGTGTGTAAAGATCTTCGATGGTTTAGTAATTTTCAACCGATTGAAGATGGATCTTCACTTAAGATGGAAAATGTTGCCACCAAACCAATTAAAGGACTAAAAAATGTTAAATTACTATTTACTTTTGGAAAGCACATATTATTGAACAATGTATTGTATGTTCCTGGGATTCGAAAGAATATTTTGTCTGGTGTTGTTTTAAACAATTGTGGTTTCAAACAAGTGTACGAAAGTGGCAAATATGTATTGTCAAAACATGGTGTATTTATGGGATTTAGATATTTATGTAATGGTATGTTTATGTTAAATATTAATGTTTTATTCGAAAATGATTCTGTTTGCATGACTTCTACTAGTGTGTATAGAAATATGAATAAAACAAAATTATAGAATGCTAGATTAGGACATGTTCATTATGGAAGAATAAAAGACATGTCCAAAATGAGCCTTATTCCTCCCGTTGATGCAAATAATGAAAAATGTAAAACTTGCATGTTAACTAAGATAACTAGAAAACCTTTCAATAATGTTAACCGAGTTTCCAAAACTAGTACATAGTGATTTATGTGATTTCTATGCTACACCTTTGTTAGGAAATAAAAAGTATGTTATTACTTTTATTGATGATGGATCTAGATATTGCTACATTTATTTGTTGTATGCTAAAAATGAAGCTCTTGATAAGTTTAAAATCTATAAGGAATAAGTTGAGCTACATAAGAATGATTTGATTAAAAATCTATGTACGGATAGAGGAGGTGAATATTATGATCCTATATATTTTCAGTCTACGGGTATAATTCATCAAACCACGGTTCCTTATACACCACAAAAAAATGGTATAGCTGAAAGGAAGAATAGGACTTTGAAAGAAATGGTTAATTCAATGTTGTCCTATTTTTGAGTGAAGGATTCTGGGGTGAGGCTATGTTAACAACCTGTTATTTATTGAATCGTGTTCCTACTAAAAGGAATAATATGACCCCGTATGAGCTTTGGTTTAAGAAGCCTCCAACACTGAATTATCTGAGAGTTTGGGGTTGTAGAACAGTTGTAAGACTCACTGAACCTAAAAGGAAAAATTTGGGTGAAAGAGGTATATATTGTATCTTCATTGGGTATGCTGAGCATTCCATTGCATATAGGTTCTATGTGTTAGAATCCAATGACTATGTGTCGGTGAACACAGTTATCGAGTCAAGAGATGCAATATTTGATGAAGAGAGATTTACTTCTATACCTAGACCTAGAGATTTGATTCAAAACTCTTTGAATAGGGAACTCAAGTAAAATTGAAAGTATATCAAGTGGTACCGATTGTGTACCTGAACCTTCTGAACCAAGGAGAAGTACTAAAGCCAGAAAAGCTAAGTCGTACGGATCTGATTTTCAACTATATTTAGTTAAAGGGTCAAGAGATAAGATTGACTATCAATATCAATATTGTTTTGTTATTGAAGATGATCCAAGGACTTTTAGTGCTGCTATGGCATCAAGGGATGCTTCATTCTGGAAAGAAGCTATCCAGGATGAAATAGAGTCTATCATGCATAATAGTACATGAGAGTTGGCTGATTTACCTCCTGGGTGCAAATCATTGGGAAATAGATGGATATTTAAACAAAAAATGAAAGTAGATGGTACTATTGAAAGGTATAAAGCTAGATTGGTTATCGAGGGATTTAGACAAAGAGAAGGAATTGACTTCTTTGATACTTATGCTCCGGTTGCTAGGATTTCCACTATTAGATTGTTGATTGCACTTGCATCTGTATACAATCTTGTAATTCATCAAATGGATGTTAAAACTGCATTCTTGAATGGTGATTTGAATGAGGAGATTTATATGAAACAACCGGAAGGGTTTGTGATGCCTGGTTGTGAAAACAAGGTATGCAAGTTGAAAAAGTCTTTGTATGGTCTGAAACAAGCACCAAAAGATTGACATCAAAAATTTGATAATGTGATATTGTCTAATGGATTTATTCTTAACCAAGCAGACAAGTGTGTATATAGCAAATTTGATAATTCTGGTAAAGAAGTTATGATTTGTTTATATGTGGATGATATATGGATTTTTGGTACTGACCGGAATCAGGTTAATGAAACGAAGAATTTTTTATCATCTAACTTTGAGATGAAGGATTTGGAGGAAGCTGAAATGATTCTTGGTATAAGAATCAAGCGAAAGAACAATAGTATATCGATTTCTCAATCTCACTACATTGAGAAGATATTAAATAAATTTAATTTTAAAGATTGTTCTCCGGTAAGCACACCTATAGATCCTAGTCTTAAGCTTCTACCTAATAAAGGTATTGCTATATCTCAACTTGAATACTCGAGAGCCATCAGGTGTCTTATGTATGCCATGACTAGCACTAGGCCGGATATTGCATTTGTTGTTGAAAAACTTAGTAGGTATACTAGCAATCCTAGTTCGCATCATTGGCAAGCTTTAAATCGAGTATTCAAGTATTTGAAAGGAACCATGAATTATGGTTTAACTTATACCTGATTTCCTTCTGTACTTGAAGGATATTCAGACGCGAGTTACATTTCCAATATGGAAGATCATTCTTCCACAAGTAGATGAGTATTTCTACTTGGGGGAGGTACTATCTCTTGGGCGTCTAAGAAACAAACTTGTATTACTAATTCAACAATGGAATCAGAGTTTGTGGCATTAACAGCAGCGAGTAAAGAAGCTGAGTGGCTAAGAAATTTAATGTACGAAATTCCGTTGTGGCCCAAACCGATATCACCTATATCTATCAGATGTGATAGTGAGGCTGCCTTGGCTAATGTTTATAGACAAGTTTACAAAGTCAGGTCTAGACACTTAGGTGTTAGACACAGTATGATTCATGAGTGTATCATGCATGATGTTATTTCACTAGAGTTTGTGAGAACTCAATATAACTTAGCCGATCATTTAACCAAAGGGTTAAATAGAGATCTTGTGCACAAATCGGCTATTGGGATGGGATTAAAGTCCATCTGAAATCTCTCATGTTGAGATACCCAATTCCCATCTAATATGACATTAAGTGTTGAATTCAATGTGGAAAGCTTAACATCAAGAGATTGGAACACATTTGTATATCATCCCGAGGTATTGTTCAGACCTGCAAGTTGTGAAGGTTGAAGATTATCTTCTTAATAGCTCTTTTGAAAAATTGCATATGCAGGTGCAAGATGAAAAAAACTACCTATTTGAGCATGAAGTTTAGCCGCTTCAAGAAGCTAGGACTTGGCTTTGATATGCTTAAGAAGGATAACGACACAAGGCTAGTAAAATATAGTGTCAAGTAAGAACAAGTGAGAATGTAAATTTATGTGTATATTATCTTCATGTATTCATTGTGAATAGTAAAGGTTCAATCCTTAGTGATACCTTGATATTCGAATATTTGGAATGTGTAATATACTAATGTGAAATTCAATCGTTACGATATTTCATTTATGCATAAATTTGATATTTGATATGATTGTGTTTAGTAGATCATGAATTACACTAAAATACGGGAAGAATGTTATGTATTTTAGTGTAATCGGATCGACTAGTCGACCAATTTAATAATGATACATTATCAAACAAGTCGTAGAGTGCGGAGTGCACGCTTGTTAGATTAGATCATGATTAACGGGGTCAAGGAGCGGAGCCCCTTGCGGGGTCCAAAGGGCGGAGAATTTCGAAATTGAAAATTTGACCGTTTTATTCAAATTTTAAATTTCAGCCGTTTTATTACAAAACCAGTTTAGAAACCTTAACTGCCCTAACTTCCAAACTGTTTTTTGGTTGATCGAATTGATAAATATGGGTTCTGTTGAAAAAGAAGAATATATCATTTTCATTTTCATCCTCTATGTTCAAAATGATATCTCTGATTTTCTCCAATTGAAATTTTTGAAGAACCCCAAAAATATTTCAATAAAAAATTGTTTACAAAACTTCAGAGATTATCCGGAAACGAAACACTGTTTTCTACAAATGTTGCACTCTGGAATTGTTATCATAATACAATTTTTTAGGACCTTCTATCCCTTGTACTATACGCAACGATTGGTCTGACGCGAAAAACGCAACAAATTTTGATGCCATCTAATGACAAAATTTTGATTTTTAAACCGGAACCATAAACCAAACTACTCAAATTTTGGTGTCATTAACAATCCTATAGTAGTTATCGATATTTTTGTGTGATATTATAGTCCAATTTAGCGTTTATATTATGTTATATAAAATGAAATAAGCTATATACTATACAACACTCTAGCGCCAAATCGATGCGGTTACGCGTTGTTAATACTAAAACATTATTTACTCCTCCACCGATGGGAACATCACTCGCTTCTCTCCGTGGTGGAGCGAAACCCTAATCTTCACCTGCACCGGTTATCTTCTTAAATGCCAACGGAGATAAAAAAATCCTAATTTTACGGCAAACCCTAGCGACCGCCTGCTTACTTCCATAACAACGAACAATAACAACAACACCGGTGATGCCGAACGATGTGGCGCAGAAGCCTCTACCGCCTTCTACACCGGTGGTGGACCGTTTCAGGGGTCTATTGAAGGAGCGAGGTGAGGAGCTCAGGGAAATGGGAGAAGAGGTTCCTCCCCCTAGTACGGAGGAAATCGTTCAGTTCTACGAGGTTGTTTTGGGTGAACTCACATTCAATTCGAAACCCATCATCACTGATCTCACTATCATCGCCGGCGATCAGAGAGAACATGGAGAAGGGATTGCGGACGCTATCTGTGTTCGTATCCTCCAGGTTGGTTAGTTTTCTGGGTTTTCTTATAGTTCATTCAATTCGACTGTCTTATGGAAACTTTGTAGTAATTATGAAATTAAAAACTAGGTCATCACTTATCAATCTTGAAATGCGATTGTTGTTTTGTAGTTTTTTTTTTCTTTTCTTTGACATTGGATGCAATTGAAGTTTAGAAAATGGATCTTCATATTATGATATAAAGTAGATGGAGTAAGCAATGAAATGTTGGTGTGTGTGATGCAGGTCCAGGTCGAACAGAAACTGCCTTCCCTCTATCTATTGGATAGTATTGTCAAGAACATTGGTAAAGAGTATGTTAGATACTTCTCTTCCCGATTACCTGAGGTGAGCCGTTCATAATTCAGTGGGGAGTTTTTTTTATCATAGGTTAATAAGACATACTCTCATTTCGAATTCCGCAGCATTAATGAAAATTAGGTGTTTTAGTTATCCTTTTGTCTCTTTGATAGGTTTTCTGTGAGACATACAGGAAAGTAAATCCGAATTCCCGTCCTGCCATGCGTCACCTTTTTGGGACATGGTCATCTGTTTTCCCTCCGCCTGTTCTTCGCAAGATTGACTCGCAACTGCAGTTTTCTACCCCATCTAACCAGCAATCTAGCTCTAGAGCTTCCGAGTCGCCTCAACCAACACATGGCATACATGTTAATCCAAAGTACTTGCGTCAACGGGAGCATTCAACTAATGATATTGTAAGCAATTAATGATCTTTATCTTTTTTAGGATGTGTATTTTTCTAGTTATCAAAAGTAGATATAACCCTTAATAATTCCCATCATAGTAGATTACACCAGCTCCATATGACATACGTGATATGCACCATGATAAAAAAGATGCTCAATAGGTTGCAAATTTTGCTGTCTAAGATTGGGATAACTTGTCATTTAGTGTGTGCAGATGGTGACTTAGGACATGATACCTATTCATTTTCTGTTACGAACATCTATCATATAAATAATTTTCTGATATTTGCAGAATACTCGGCAGATAAGTGGTATATCTTCAAATCTAATGAAATATGGTCAGAATTCTTCCAATGGGTATGATGATTTTGATCCTGACCGTCCCGAGAGTACATCCTCACAGGCCGGAGTGCAAAGATTTAGTGCAGTGGGAGGGTTACGCCATGCATCTTTTGGTATTGTAGGAAATAAGCAACTTCCGTCTTCTAACTCTAAGTTTGGAATGCCTTCATCATCAGAAACTGATGACTTTGTGGCAGACAGTTCCCCAAGAAGGTTCATTGATGGGGCCTTCCAATCTAACTCTGTCTTTGATAGTAGACTTGGAAGAGCGACTGGTAGAGACAAGTCAAGTGAATGGCACAAAAAAGGTTATCCGGATAAGAATTTTGCAACTTCAGTTTCTCATGGTGTAAATAGTAGAGCTGATCACCAGAGTCCTAGAGCCTTAATTGATGCATATGGAATTGATACTGATAATCAAATTTCAAATAATAAGCGTCTGCGGGTTGAAAGGCTAGATATAAATGGTCTGGGCAGTCAGGTGGCTACAAACTCATGGCAAAACACAGAAGTGGAAGAATTTGACTGGGAGGATATGAGCCCTACAATACGAAGTGTGGTGACAAAGGCTGGTTCACGGAAGCTAAGTGCTACTGCACACGAGACAGAGGGCAATTATTCTACTCGGCATCAGCTACCTATGGGAGATGACTCTGCTATTAGTAATGATAAGATACCTCCATTGGGTGTAAGCCCCCTCAAACTCTTTGCTGCTATAGCCGCGATTTACTTTTAGTTTAGTTTTAAGGTTAAAGCAATATATCATATTTCTGCAAATTAGTTTGTTTTAATATATATACTATTTGAAGGTTTTAGTATTTTCTGCTAAGCATGCAACATATTTCCTTCAATAAATCATACTTGGGCCTCTGTGTCTACGAAGAGCAAGCCCTTCTAAAAAAATCTGCACACTGGGTGCTAATCTAACTCAATGTTCTGCGTGGTTTAAAAGATGGAGCTTTACGGGCTGTTTTATTAGAATATATTAAAAAACATATTTTTAATTATTTTAGGAAATCAACAAACCAATTGAAAAGGGAGCACAATTCTAGATATCTGGCTCTTAAGTTTGCATGAGTGTCTCTAATACCATAAACAGCTCCCTCCCTCTCTCTTGGATATAGAATTGTATATTATAAATCTATACACATATATTGCAGCTTGTGTGTATTCAGGATTCTTAATTGACAAAATCCTCCGTACTGATATTCTATATTGCACCTCATGCCCGTGGCCAGGTGCTTTCTAGGTTTGTGTATCAAGTGATTTTGATCTATAATTTTCAAGTTACTACTGTATTAGTTTGGGCATTATCATTTTGTTTTCCCGTGGATGGTTGTAATCATTCGATATCCTTTTTGGTTGAGCTTGATTTTTCCTTCTCAAGTAAATTTTGACTGGCCAGGGTATATACTTTTATTCCATTTTAGCAAAATTGAGTTGGGGTTCTGTTCTGAACTTCGATATGCAGTTTAAAGAAGAAATTTCTCTGTAACTCGTGAAAGGCTATAGATAGTATGACTAAAAGCTGTCTAACTTCAATCATGCATTTGATTTTATGCATTTCAGTCTGGTTGGGGATCAATTAGTAGGATGCCTGGATTTCAAACTGAGCAAGGTCAGATCCTGGGTACGAGCTACCCTCAAGAATCCTGGAACACTTCACAAAACTTCTCTCAGTCATCGCATTTCATTAGTGGAAGAGGAAGAGGGAATGATTTCAGAATGCCCATGTCAGCTACTGGATTATCTTCAGCTGGCAATGAACCACCATCTGGGGTCTGGCCTAATGTAAATATACATAGGTCGTACCCACCACCGTTGGCTTCGACTCGCTCTTTGGTAAATCCCAGTAATACTATATTAAATCAGGTTTTTGTTAGATCTTTATAGTCCCCGGACACTCAGTTGTCTTTAAATCAGACTGCTCCAGATCAACATAATCAGTTGCGGATAAATTCTTTGCAGTCACAGTTTCCTCCTTCTCAGGAAGCTCCATCTGCTACAGCTCCTGTCCTATTGCAGCCACTCCATCTACCACCCTTGAGTCGTGGGTACGGCTCACAAGGACAGACGACTTTAATGCATATGGTCCCATCAAATCCACTACATGGTGTAAGACCGCGTCTGCCAATGCACAATGTACCATATAGTTTCTTTCCTCCAAGGGGAGGAGCTCCGCCATCTCAACCGCATTTATCATCTGGTTCTCAGGCTTCTACTGCAGCTGTTGCTAATCAACCACCGGGCAATGCATTTTCTGGTCTCATCGGTACTCTCATGGCTCAAGGTTTGATCTCATTGAATCAACAATCTCAGGCACAGGTATTCTTTTGTTGTCTTTTTCTTTGTCGGGTCTAGACTCAATATCATGAGCTATCTTCAAGCTGTAGCAATTTTCTCAAACTAGTCGCCGTACGATATCAGTTGCATCCTAATTTCTTCATGATTTAGTACCTTCTAGAGAATATTTTTGTTCTCCTTTTTCTTATATTATCTCGAGTCCCTAAGTATGGATTACTCATGATTCTGAACTAATGGTGCAACAAATGATAATATTTTGGTGCGGTAGTCAACAGATGGCTCATGATCCCTTGCTTCCCCTAGCTATTAAGAGACACTTTCCTTTTAACAAATGGTAGCATCTTAATCATGTAAAATCTTATTGTTCAGGATTCCTTGGGACTAGAGTTTAATTTAGACTTGCTAAAGGTCCGCCACGAGTCTGCAATATATGCTCTGTATGGTGATTTACCAAGGCAGTGTACAACATGTGGTGTTCGCTTTAAGAGCCAAGAAGAGCACAGCAGTCACATGGATTGGCACGTGACCAAAAACAGAATGTCCAAGACCCGTAAACAGAAACCTTCTCGGAAATGGTTTGTTAGTAACAGCATGTGGCTTAGTGGAGCAGAGGCACTTGGAACCGATACTGGTCCAGGGTTTTTACCAGTCGAAACAACAGTGGAAAAGAAGGATGATGAAGAATTAGCTGTTCCTGCTGATGAAGATCAGCGTTTGTGTGCATTATGTGGCGAACCGTTTGACGATTTTTATAGCGATGAAACTGAGGAGTGGATGTATAAAGGAGCTGTCTACATGAATGCTCCCGATGGATCTACATCGGGATTGGACAGCTCGCAGTTAGGTCCCATAGTGCATGCTAAATGTAGATCAGAATCTAATGCTGTCCTCCCTTAAAATTTTGGAGGCATATATAGGGGTAAGCTTCGTCCTTTCCCCTGTTTTCATTTTTAATTGAAAACATAAACTAAGGTGAAAATGTGTTTGTTTGATAAATATGAAAATTGTAATCTAGATAATGAAAACCAATTTTGTTGACGTTTTAAAATTGTTTTTAACTTGAAACATGTTTTCTATGACAAGTGAGGTGATACTTTTTATATCCTGTCTATCTACTTTTTATATATATCTTTTATAAAATAGATAGATTATCTTTTGAAATATCAATGTAGATATCTGAAAAACAGTTTCCAGATTCAATTTTATGTGCTAAACATTGATTGTTTTCTAAGTTTTACTTCTTTGAAACTGAAAAGAGTGAAACTTCCTTGGCACACTCCAACGATATTTTCTTCTGTTGCCTTATATGTTCTTATAATTATTGTTACGTACAGGGTTACACCGAAGAAGGTAGAGTCAAAGGCGAAGATAAAGGGCTAACTTGCGTCATATTGTGTTATAGGTCTTATGTAACTCCAGTTAAATCTGTCTTCTTTATCCCTCTTATTTTTATTGGAGCTTTTGAGAGCTCCAGAGTAATGTATACTAGAACTTGTACCAGTCACATTCTTAGCAGCAAAAAGGAGTTTTACATCTTCAAATCAGTCCACTTTTTTTTGTTTAGATTGGCATATGGGAAGAAAACAAGGGTTTATATCAACGACGGAGTTTCTGCAAATTATTACATCACCTGTTTTACTTTCGACTTTGTGCAGATGTAGAAATATTCAACAGTGGAAAAAAAAAACGATGCAAGAAGGATTCTCTTCTAAGTCAAGGCTCAGGGTTCTGCATTTCATTACTTTCACTGTTCTGTTTAGTTGTTGCTATAAGTTAATGCAATAGTAAAATCTGTTGTTTCTGATATGGTGAATTGTTTAAATTCTCAGGTTGTTCTTACATAATATCATTAAATTTGTTGTTGAAGTAAATTTTTTGAAACTGCATGCTTAATTCTCTGGTTTCTTAGTTTCTTTCATTTTATTCTTTAGTTTCTTTCGTTTTATTGTTACGCTGATAAGTGCTCACTGAATTCTGAAGTCCAGTTTCTGCTAAATGTATGGATGAGAGTAGTCTTTATAAAAAGAATCTGCAAAGATTCAAGTACGATCTGTCGAAGTTAATAATAACAATGTATATGTATATATTTTTTAAAAAACATTTGTTTTATAACTACTTATTATCTTTTATATATATATATATATAATATAGTGAAATGAGCGTACTAAGTATTTTTTTGCCAAACCTATTACTATCTAGTACCCAAAAAGGGATTAATGCTCACTTAATACTCATCTCATTAAACATATCAACTTCTAATACCTTATTTTTTTAATACCATAACTACCCTTAACCTAGTATATAAGCCTTATTTTAATAAGTATTTTCAGCAATCAACAATTTTAAATTTTGAATTTTGAACCAGCCTCAACCCTCTCTCTTAACCCTCCCAAAACACCAGAACCACCGAGCCACCAAAAAACACCAACCAGATCGTCAAAACTAAAAGGCCTCTTCTAGGTGAAACCCGATTCTCTTTCTCTCTCATCCATGAATGGTCTAGTGAAACCCGAACTTCTTGAAACTCCGAGACTACCTGCTCCGACGACGGCCGTCGTCCTCGACGCATTTTTCAAGCAGATTGTCCCTGTGATTCATCTAAGCAGCAGTAGTGAGTCCGACTCGAGTGATGACTCGTCCGATGACTCCGACGGAGGTACCAGACTTGACTTGAGCTAGATTTCGATATGCTTAGTGTTTATGTTCGTGTTCTTTGTTTAACACTATGGAGTTTGATTGATTTAACATGAACTGGTAACATTTCATTGATTCGTGACTGTTAGGTGCGAATCTCTTTGCATCATTACTCTGATTGTTCAATTACTCTTGATTTTTTCATCTGGATTTCGATATTATCTGTTAGTGAGGTGAAAGAAATGGAGTTTTGGAAGAAAATTTGATACATCGTAACAAACTGAAGATGATTATGAGTGCTTATCTAATCGGGATTGTTTTGGTTACACGCAAATTGTGGTTTTCTGTTTAGTGATCTAGCTTTTGAAGTGCTATAACATGTGATTGATTTTTCTTTGGTGAATCTGATTCTTGAATATTTGGGATCTGTAAGTATGTACTGAATCCGCTTCGTGAAGGTGGTGTTTGGTTAGAACTTGAGCATTGTTAAGAAACAATGTTTAGGAAAAGGCAATCTCATATTCCACAGGATGACGCAGAGAGAGATATCAAGGTAATTTTTCATTTCGATTCAGAAAGTTGCTTGATCAATCTGTAGCTGTTGTTTCAAGTTCAACAAACTGCTCCGATTGGATTTTAATTACAGGTCACATTTAGCTGCCGTTAGTGCTGCATACCGTAGCTTGTATGGTCATTCACTGAAAAAGGTCAGTTTTCTACCACAACTCCAGTATCTAGATATCTTGTGTTTTCTTCTTCTTTTTTGTTCAAGTCATGTCTCCATTAGGGCTTGTTCTTTGTTAGGGAGAGAAAATGTTAGCATATCTTTGTGTATTTTGTTTCTCGACTGAGATTTTGCTTAGCAGTTGAAGGTTTGATCTCACTGACCGTCTTATCTTGTTCAAGTCATGTCTTCATTAGGTCTTGTCCTTTGTTAGGGAGAGAAAATGCCAGCATTTGGTTTCTTAACTGTAATTTGTTTCTTAACTTCCAAACTGTTTGCAAATTTATGTCTTTCTAGGTCATGTCTATGCAGCGGAAGCTCTTTGCTTACTCAACAAACCACAAGAAGCTACTCAACATTTATCACTTTATATCTCTGGAGGAGGCGATATCGAAATACCATTTAGCCAAGAGGATCTAAAACAATGCAGTGCAGATACAAATCTTGATTCGGAAGATTTACCCAATATTTCTTCGCAAGAATTTGTATTCATCAATCCAGAAGAGGCGCGTGGATGTGGATCTCAAGCTTGGCAAGTCAGAAGAAGCTGTAGCCAAGTTAAAACAATCGCGTCGAGTCAAATTTCTCAAGCATGGGTTACGAGTTGATAATTATTGTTAGTGGGGTGTATTCAGTGTCATGTATTTTGTCTATTCATCAATTGGGTAGGTCAGCAATCCATGTAGAGGATCTGTAACATACATATAGCTTCATCAGGGAAAGAGTCTTTCTTTGTTGTCGTAAGTAATCATGTTTGGTAGTTGAGATTTAAGGGATACTTTTCTTGTTCGGAACAGAAAAGGACTTTATATGGTTTAAATCGCATTATTGTCTTTCCTTGTGTCATATCATCCTCTTTTTTTTATTAACTATAGGTCTATTTGTACTATTTTAAACTACTGTCTTTTGTTAAAAGGCAATTACATATCCGAGTTTTTTTAGTTAAATGTACATAATTATTTTATATTGCTAGATGCAGCACTATATATTTGCTAGACACGACATATAGACATTTCTAGATACGTGATTAATAATATGATAGATACAAAATATAGGCATGGCTAGACACTTGAGTATAAGTCCGATAGATATGACGCATAGACATTGCTAAATATAAAATATAGACATTGTTAGATGCAGCACTTTTTAGTTGCTAGAAACGACATATGGGTATCGATGGATAGTTGAGTATAAGTCTGATAGATATGAAATATAGACATTGCTAGTTGCAGCACTATATATTTGCTAGATACGACATATAGACATTGCTAGATACGTGAGTCTAAATCTGATAGATACGACATATAGACATTGCTAGATACGTGATTAATAGTCCGATAGATACAAAATATAGGCATGGCTAGATACTTGATTATAAGTCCGATAGATATGACACATAGACATTGCTAGATACGTGGTTTTGTGGTTGCGATTGCGGTTGATTTATTTCAGTCGTTAAGCTTCACTTTGTTTTGATAGATACGGAACATCTGCATTAATAGATACTTGAGTATAAATATGATAGATACGATATATTGACATTGCTAGATACGTGAACAATAGTCCGATAGACACGAAACATATGCATTGATAGATACTTGAGTATAAATCTAATAGATACGATATATTGACATTGCTAGATACGTGAACAATAGTCTGATAGACACGAAAAATCTGCATTGATAGATACTTGAGTATAAATCTGATAGATACGACATAGACATTGCTAGATACGTGATTATAAGTCTGATAGATACGACATATAGACATTGCTAGATACGTGATTAATAATATGATAGATACGAAATATAGGCATGGCTAGATACTTGAGTATAAGTCTGATAGATATGACACATAGACATTGCTAGATATGAAATATAGACATTGTTAGATGCATCACTTTTTAGTTGTTAGAAACGACATATGGGCATTGATGGATACTTGAATATAAGTCTGATAGATATGAAATATAGACATTGCTAGTTGCAGCACTATATATTTGCTAGATACGACATATAGACATTGCTAGATGACTTTTGGGTGGTTCTTTGCTAACTGTAACTTGTGATATGGAACTGTCATTTGTTCGCCTATCGGTCTTCCAAGCTGGTGGTCTTGAACTTGCGTTTGAATCCACCTCATCTTTTAAAGCCCATCTTGGGACGTATTGAAGATCAGCAACAGCGGCTTGGGACATCCATCTGTTAATTGCATGGGAGTCCCTGATCCTCTCACTACCAGCACTATGGACCCATACTCCCGCAAATATACTGCTATCAACATCTGCACTTTCTCCAGAACACTCTCTGAAAAGTAAAGGATTTACCATCTCAATCGAATGACTACGAGGTGAGAGTCTTTCAACAGGGAAACCAATAGGATGTTCTCTACTTTTGCAATTCTTAGAATCTGTTTCTGAAGTCGAATCTTGTCTTCTCAAAGCACCAGCAGACCATTTCTTTTTAAAATTAGGTTCATCGACGGGTACATATGAGTCCCTTCTAACAAATTTTTGAAATGAAGGGATCTTTGGAAGCTGCAATGACGTATTACATTTGGCTCCCGTGGACGCATATGCCTGCAATTCAAAACAAAAAATTTCTCTCCATAAACATAGCATCAAAAGAGAACGATTAAATGATCTGGGATAATAGCATCTCCTACGTCACATTACTATTTCCCAGAAAAACATAACAAGCAAATCCTACCATCACCCAATTATTAATAGCAAAGAAAACCATTTAATCAAAAGATTTGTCTCTCTTCCAACATTTTAGACTCACCAATAACAAGTAAATCCTACCATCACCCAATTATTGATAGCAAACATGACCATCTGTCAAAATGTCTCAAACTTCCAACATTTTAGACTGAACATCATACCACTCAATTGATCACTTCATGAATAAAAAGACTCAGGGATAAGATTCCGTCAATAGTGGAACATCATTCCACTTCTGCAGATTCCTGATCCAAAACTCGAAGTCGAAGAAATCCAGTCGGAGGCTGCTCGACTGTGTTCGACGGAGTTGTAATAAAACATACCTGCTCGACTGTCCGGTTCGATTGATTCATGGTCAATACACACAACCAGAAGCAGAAAGCCTAAACCGACGGTTTGGATCTTGCAAGAGGTAATCGACGGCCTTCGTGCCACTTCTGCAGATTTCTGATCCAAAACTCGAAGTCCAAGAAATCCAGTCGGAGGCTGCTCGACTGTGTTCGACGGAGTTGTAACAAAAAACATACCTGCTCGACTGTGTTCGACGGAGTAGGATGCTTGACGGAGTAGGTCGTCAACGGTGTTCTCCGGTTCGATTGATTATCGGAAAAGGATCGCCGGTTACAATCGACGGTTGAAAGACCAAGGTTTGGGTTCGAGGAAAGCCTCCAGTTCAAAATTGTTTTTTGGGTTCCCTCTCGTTTTGTTTCTCTTTCCACAAAATTAGAAATGTGAAAGTGGGGAAATGGAACCTAAAAGTCAGATTAGAAGGTAAAAAAAAAGTGGGTTTGAACCAAAAACCCTTTTTATACCCTAGAGGGTATAATTGTCCTAAATATGGCTCTAGATATTTTATGAAACTAGTCCTAAAACGGGTATCACAACTTTTCTCTAAAAAAACAAAAAACAAAAACAAAAGAAAGGTACAAAGAAAGATTGAGATCTAAGGGAGTACTACCTTTCTCGTCTATTTTTTGGTTTTGTATTTTTTTAGATAAAGAAAGACTGAGGTCTAAAGCTTGTCGACGGTTCTTCAGAACCGAATGTTAACGGTTTGGTTTGCGGTTCTGTTCTAAAAGTCGAAAATCTATAAGGAATGGAGAAACGGGTAAAACCAATAGAATCAATTATTTTTTATTCTTTTATAAATTATATTACCAAAATTAATAGTTAATTACCATTTTTTTAATAAAAATTAATTTATAAATTTTAGTTTTTATATTATTTAAATAAAAAAATAAAAACCAAATTTTAATTGGATTTAATAAAAACCAAAATCTGTCTGCTTCAAAGGGAAGGAGAAAAGCAAAAAAATATTTATTTTCTCGCATCTACTTGCAAAATGTCTATTTTAAAATGAATAAACAAAGTAGTATCCGGCTATACAATTTGTATGTTCAAATTAGCTAAAGAGGAAAGGAAGAAACAAGGACAAAATGAAACCACCGACCACAAAAAATAAAAAACATCATAGAGAAGATGACGAAGAGTTTTATTTTTTCTGTCGTTAAATAATTGTGAATGTGTTTTACGTTTTTAAAGGATAGCATAAAATTTCGTCATCTTTCGCTGTCATGTTTTTCTTTTTTTTGCCAATGGTTTCATTTTGTCTTTGTTTCTTCCTCTCATCTTTAGCCGATTTGAAACATAGGAATTATAAATGTATAGCATAATATTATTTTGCTTATTCATTTCAAAGTAGACATTTTGCAAATAGATCTGACACGGCCGATATCAGAAAATATAAAACTTTTAGTTCTTTTTCCTAACGGACTGAAACCGACAGAGTTTTAGTGACACCACACTCGTTTCATTCGAGTTGAAAACGGTTGCTTATTTCTCCTTACCGATCCATATTATTACTTTTAGACTTTGGATTGAGGCCTTACAAAAGCCCAGTATTATTACTCCATTATTAATTATTAAGCTTAATTATTGAGATTTCAGAGGCTCCATAAAAATGGATTATATATTTTTATAAAGATAAAATCGTCAATCCACTAGATATATCGTGTCTTGCTGTCTTGCTTCTAAGTCGATAGTAGCAAGTATCACAGTCACCACTGTGTTAAGACAATAGCATCAAAACTGTTAATGGAAAACAACAGAGGGTATTGGGGTTTTTAGTCTTTAAAGATTGACTTGTTGCCAGAAGCGAGTACGGCATTTCGCTACAGTAGTATAGCCGTAGTTGGAGTTTCAGTGGCTATCTTTACGAACCCTAATTTTGACAGTCCCCAAAAAAAATGTTTTTTTTTTTTGTATATTATCGATATTGTCCTAAGAAAGGTGGTTGGGAATCGGTGATGGTGGAGTAAAAGAATGGAGAAGTGGTAAGTTATAGTAGATGAGTGAAAATACAAAAATGAGAAATTGATAATGTCCGAATAACCTCGAAAATGATAAATTGATTAGTAGGAATAGAGAAGCAATTTGAAAAAAGTTCCATCTATCTGAATTGACGGCGACGGCGTTTCTTGTATTTATAAATATTAAGAAGGATTCCGCGTCTTAATTGTTTCCTTTCTCCCTCCCAAAATATTTGCCATTCTAAAAAATACTTTTTGTTCCATAATATATGTAGTTTATCCATGCAAATTTAAATATTATTTATAATAAACTACCGTTCTTGGTTGTGTAACCCAAATAATATATGAAGCCATCTGGTCTTCAAAAAACAATATGAAGCATAAGAGACAGTAGAGTAACTACCACTCTTGGTTGTATAACCCAAATGTTATAATATAATAAATCCCAACGACTAAAAGGAAACAAATCTGTGTTTTGCAAGGAAAAAAGAACACAAACATAAATAATATTTCTTCGATTGTTTGATTTCCTAGTGTTGGTATTTTATAATAAAAAGTTATACTCGAGTTCAGATTTGAGAAGTTTGGAGAGTATTTTTGAATATTTTCTCTTTATCTGCATATAATAGCCCAATAACGCTTCGAACCTTGATAGTTAATAATACTAAAATAGACCTAATGAAGCCAAAAGTATGCAAACAAAAAATTAGAGATTATATCTTCGTCCCAACCAAACCAAAACGTACAGTGACCAATCGACCTGAGGTTCCAAGTGTCATAGATAATTTGTCATACATTTAGAGTAAACAAACTATTTGAGATCTGAAATGCTACATATAGTACCACAAACTATTTGCCAACATTTACACTGACCAAGACACTTGAGCTTTGAAGTGCTACAAAGAAGCCAAATAATTTTAATATAAAGTAAATGATTAGTCTTAATAACCACGGTTCACATGAGCTAGTCAAGTACAACTTCGTTTGACACATGTCGCTTACATTAGAATACACCATTATTTTAATAACACATTACAAACATTTTGGTTCCGGCGTGCATGACCGCTAGTGATGAGCACTTCCCCGCCGTTCGATTATGGAAGTTGAACGTTCATCCGTATTGTAGATAAACAACATGGAACATTCATTAGGTAATTCAATTAGTTGATAAGAATATTACATAATGGTAAATAGGTTGGTGACCCATTTGTCATTTTAGTTAAATTATCTACTTTTGTTTCTCTGTCTGATCGAACATCTCCTCTCATATTGTTTTTACCATGGTCTTTTTAAGAATATATTATTTTTCAACTAAAAAGGACTCATAAGGTTATGCACGTTGTTCACGATTTCGATAATGATGGTTCAAATAGTCAAATGAATGTTAATATCCTTCATTTGGGAAAGTATCTCCCTAGTACTACAAGAACGGTTGAGGATGAGTCTGACACTGATAACCAACAGAAGAAAGTGCTTATATTGACTGATGAACTGAAATTTTGTTTCACTATTGGACTTTTTATTTTCTATTTTGTACCTACAAGGTCTGGTTTGCTGACCTTTGCATTATTCAACCCAATTCCTTGTTGCTCCAGAGATCATGGGAAGAAACTCACTACAAGATATTGATGTGACTACCGTTTATGCACATATTGATAAAAAATGTTAGAAGGTCTGAGCCCTAATTTGTTATCGGAAAAAATATCCATATGGACCTTGATCTACCCATCCTGGATAGAATGATGAACGAGACTTATTCTTACATAATGTTCAAAGCTCTACCAGAAATAAGGGAAAAATGAGATATTCCTTCGTTGTCATTTTTTGGCCACCAAATATGAAAGAGACCCGTATGAAACACTTTAACATGAGACAGTTTTGTTTAAATGATTGTATGATATCAATTTCATTACCCAAATATGTACATGATAAGGGAAGGAAAATATGGGGATCAATAAGCTTCAATATGAAGAATACAAGGGTCAAATTGGTGTAATTGTATGCCAATGACCAATCTAAAGCAAACATAAGGATTTAGGGAGGTCAAATGTAATAACTAATAAACTTGTTTATGAACAGTAAATGAGTGTGGTGAGATATCCACTTGCAAAGTGGTAATTATGTAATTTCATTGGAAAAAGGGTCAATGATTAGTCATTATTGCTACATTTATTCCTTTTGTCTCTTTCTCTTTGTATTAAATACTGTTTCTCTCTTTAAAAGCACATGATATAAAAATTTCTTAGACATACACTCCCATACAAATATTTTCTTATTAGAATTTACAACTAAGAAATATCTGAATTCATCATTGGCATCGTCTGTGGGAACGTGATTGGTACCCAGAATCACCATTCCAAAACCGCAAAATTAATCTAAAACATTATAAAAATAATAGAAATTAAAATTCGTGGAGAGATAGAGGCAAATCCAAAGAACAATACGACCATAGTCTCATCTGGAAATCTCATTATGGTGGAACATGTAACAAATGATTGAAACGATTTCAATAAATATGCTGAAGAGCTACGTGAAGAATCTGTCTTGGTAGCTAGCCGTAAAGAGTTGTTAGAAGATATTGAGATGCTAAATGCTAGAAATGAAGTGATAATCATCTCACGAAGAATCAAATCAGAAGTCCGATGAGAACGAACTATGGCAGATCAAACCCAAGATGTCAATCAATCCGAGGAAAGACATCAGAGAAAAAGTCGTCGATCCTCCAAAAGGAGAGCTAGATCTGGGCAATGATATGAATCGAAAGAGTCCAGTGAGTATACCTCTTTTAGTTCGGATGAATCTTTGTCCTCAGATACAGATGCTAGGTATAAAGCAAGTCACAGATAAAGAGATTCGAGGGTGCATAAAAGTTCTCATCGAGTTGTTCGAAAAACTAAGGGTTTGAGGAAAGAAAAACGTGATTATGGAAAGCAAAAGTAGTATTCTAAGATCTTGACAAAGTGGTAAATGTAACTTGACAAGAAGATGTAACTTCTCAAAGGAAAATTCAGCCTAACAGCTATAATCAGGACTAGAGTGTTAGTAATCCGTTTAATTTCCCGTCCGAGGAATGACTGTATGCGACCACGAACGAAGTTCCAAGAGGGAGTGCGTATAAGATGAGACATAATTGGAGATCATCTCCACTCTCCCTGGAAATTTTGTATGGTCATATTCCAAAGTGGTTTGATATTTCTAAGTTGGAAAAGTTCGATGGGACACAAAATACGGACAACCACATTGAACAGTTCAAAATTTTTATGATCAACTACGCCGACGATGATAAGCTATTATGTAGGGATTTCTCTCAAACTTTCAATAATGCTGCATCAAAGTGGTATAGTCGTTTACCTCAAGGGTGTATTAAAATTTTGATATGTTCTAGAGTATGTTCCGCCATCATTTTTTAGGAAGCAAGAAGTTCCGAGCAAATGGGGATAGTATAATTTATTGTAGGTAGAAAGTGAGAGGAGAGCATAAAAGAGTATACAAAGCGTTTCATCCAAGTTAAAACGTACATAGAGGTTTGTGAAGACAAAGTGGCTCTAGCTGCCTTCCGAATGGGTCTGCTTCCTGGGTTGATGAAGGATAATACAGCAAAAACGTAGGCTATGACGTTTGGAGCATTACTGGATCAGATAGAAAAACAAATTTCAGTTGAAGAAACTAGGGCGTCAGAAATAAAGCCGATATCGCAATTCAATCCGAATAAGTTTTATCAGGATCCAACTATGATAAGAACCAATGCACCACCAGTGAATCCGACAGTAGGTATCATAACCAACAAGTACAGTCTGGCCTCGAGCACCTGTTCAAGTTATAAGTCAGGCACCTCAAAGGGTGAAGATTATACAACAGTAGTCAAAACTCAACATTATCTTTGACCCATGTCAAACAAATAGGTCCAACCAGCTCATTATGTTGAGTTGACTGAATGTGTGGCAACTATCTTTGAGAAAGTACGTTTGAATGTAAATTTTTGTAATCCTTTTTCAATGCTGACTCCGAGAGAGAATATAAAAAATAAATATTTTCAGTATCATGGGGATATCGGGCATGATACGAAGGAATGCGTGGCGTTGAAAAAGAAATAAAATACTTGATATAAAATGGGAAGTTAAACGCGTTTGTGAAAAAGAATTCTTCAGTTTCTCCAAACAAGAATCTGTTCCAAAGCAAGAGGATACTCTGATAATATCAGAAGCAATTGATGAAGAATTCATAGATGCATTCGATATCTCTGCTGTGTACTTAGACCCAAAACCGGGTAGAAATAGCATACATGTAGTAGAAGAACCAATAGCAAGAGAAAATATTAGTAAGTTGTGTGCTTTTTTTGAATCACTAATTTTTTTGGAGGAGATGCATTTGCAAGAATATTGAATTATTCTCGGAAGAGACACATTGTTAGTCTAGCAACACAATTTAAAGCAGGCACTTCAACACATCTGTATAGAAATCCGTCTCCAATACTTTGCTTCGAAAATGAGGATATGAGAGATATAGTTGGTCCACATGAGGATGCGGTAGTTATCGAGGTAGAGATAGTTGGGAACAAGATATGGAAGATTTTAATTGATATGGGCAGTTCAGCTAACTTTATGTTTATGACTACTTACAGCCAGATAAAAAAAAACCCAACAATTTTACAATCGAACCAAACGATAGTCGGATTTACCGGGGCTACAAGTGAGGTAGTCAGAGAGTTTGAGAGAATGGTTGAATTGGGTCGGGGACCATTCAAAAATGTAGTTACAGTCCTGTTTATTGTGATAGATACCCTTTCATATTATAATGCTATCTTCGGAAGCTCCTGGTTATCTAAAATGCATGGTGTGCCATCAACCGTTAAAGTACGTTGTGGAAAACGATGCGGGAACAGTTAAAAGCAACCCAAAGATGGAAGAGATTGTTACCAAGCAGCGTCGGCCCCTAAGCAGGTTAATGGGGTTGAGTCAAAGAAATAATAGAAATCAGTGGGGGTTCCCTCAGAATCCGATCCCGTGGATGATCCAAAGGAAGCCTCCGAGTTCATGTTCCCATACGACAACTTTGAGGATCATATATTCTCTCTGGGTAAAAGCCTCAAAATCGGCACAAAACTATGTATGGAGGTAAAATAAAGTTTAATAAAGTTTTTATCAACAAAATTACAGTTGTTTGCATGGTGTACAGAGGATGTCATAGGGGTTCCAGCGGATGTTATTTTTCATAGGCTTGCAGTACAAAGCAATGTTCCAGCGAATGTTATTTTTCATCACCGGAAGAGGTTTATACTAAATTTTTTGAAACTGCATGCTTAATTCTCTGGTTTCTTAGTTTCTTTCATTTTATTCTTTAGTTTCTTTCGTTTCATTGTTACTCTGATAGGTGCTCACTGAATTCTGAAGTCCAGTTTCTGCTAAATGTATGGATGAGAGTAGTCTTTATAATAAGAATCTGCAAAGATTCAAGTACGATCTATCTAAGTTAATAATAACAATGTACATGTATATATTTTTTAAAAAACATTTGTTTTATAACTACTTTTATATTTTTTTTATCAAAAGAACACATTTTATTAATGAAGGACCAGAAAGTATCAATTTACAAACTAGAAGCCCTAAAAATGATAAGACCAAATTATAAGGAACGAATTAGGGTCAAAATCGACAAGAGAAGTCAATCTGAACCCTAACCCTAAATCGATTACAACACCTAAAGGCCAAGCCTCCTCATCTTCAACCCTTCGACTCCAAGCTCCCAGCTTCAGACTCTCCACATCAAACCACCAAAACCAGATCCCATTAGCTCCCCAAAAGATCTTCTGATACTTCAACGGTTGACGCCACCTGGGTGCAGTGCACCGAAGAATCAGACGATCCAAGACTTCTTCACCTTCTTCATGATCGAACCCAAAATCGAATTGTCAAACTCCCATCCCAGCACCCATCTGAAGCTCTGCTCCTCAGATGAGAGCGAACTACTTCTTCACCATTAAGAACACACCACTACCTCAGGCAACGACGCTTCGACCAGAAACACCAGTCTTCACACAGAGCCCTTCATCAGCTCCGTCTTCGACTAATCACACTAGCCGGGGTCAATATAGCCCACCCCAAGACTCTCCAAGGTTACAATCGCAAGCAAAGGAGATGGAGCATCAGAGTTTGTGAAACGACGATTGGACCTCTCCAGCAGAACCCATTTCACAATCCAATCCGCCGCCGCGTTTTGGGTTCGAGAAATGTGGCGCAGATTCATGGATGAAGGAATCAGACTACGGAAAATCGAAACAATATTCGAACCGTATCCAGAGGCGATGCTGTTAACCAGGGTGAGGCAATCCGACTCGACGTCTACATCGCACCACCCTTTGCTCCTACACAAGACCAGAGCCGCCAACAGAGCTTTGCTCTCAGCTTGAAGAGGTCCCAATTTTCCAAAGAGGAAGCCCACTCCTTCAATGATGTTTCCCAGATGGTTTCGAACAACAATGCCTCCATAGGCTTCTCCAACAAAGCTGCTTGCTCCGTCAATATTGACTTTAAATCTCCCAGCACTTGGAGGCAGCCACTTCAGGTACTTTGCTTTGACTCTTCCTATAGTAAGACATCCAAGAGAGGCCCCTGCATCAGAGACCCCAGACCAATGTTTAGCCTTAAGCATGTTCTTAGAATCTATACCTAGGATCACCCTTTTAATTCTGTTAACAGCATTAGTAAAGCTATCATAGGTGTTTTTAAACTTACAATGGTTTCTATTAACCCAGATAGTCCAACAAATAATTTGAGGGACTATATGGGTAATATGAAACTTACACTGCGAAGACCAGAACCAACAGTATATCATATGGCTAAGAGACATGAATCGTCTCACATGAACCCTAAAAAGAATCCCAAAGAGACCAGGAAAAGCTGCAACTGATGAAGAGATGATTCTTATCTTCACAGTTGCCGCAGAACTGACATTTAGAGACAATCACAAAGTGTTTTTTGAAAGAATACTGTCAATGGGAGCAAATTTTTTTAATAACTTCCAACATAAAAAAGAAAACTTAATAGGAATAAAATGATGCCAGATTTTCTTAAAGATAAAAAGTTTAGAGTGAGTAGCTCTGATGTAATCCCATGTAGCCTTAGTGTTAAAACAGTTGTCTTTTGAAAATTCCCATTCAATAGTATCATCAAGATTGTTAATGATTTTGAGACTGGAAATAAGATTTAGATTTTCAACCGAAAGAAAGGTACTTAGAGTAGTGGTATCCCAAGAACCCTCTTTCAAAAAAGAATTTACTTTGACAGGGAGAAAACAATTGTTAAAATCATAGTCATTAGCAATAGGATGCTTAGTAAGCCAAGAGTCTCTCCAAAAATCAATGTTCCCCCTGCCAAGACTCCAAAAAACACTTTGATCAGCCTGTCCCTTAACAGAACAGAGCCTTTTCCAAATGATAGAATCATAGACTTTACAATCAGTATTAATAGGGTGGGTGTTACTGCAATAAGTTGTATACATGAGATCAGACCATAAAGATTTTCTTTTTCTGAAATGGTACCAAAGCTTAAAAGAGAAGGTGAGTTGAATGTCAGACAGTAGCTTGACATTCAATCCACCCTCATCAAAAGGCCTACAAAGGCTACTCCAAGCAGACCAATGGATAACATTATCATGGTACTTGGATCTCCAAAGAAATTTGTTTAAACAATGCTCACTTTTATTTATAATACATTTGGGGATCAAACTGTTCTGCATCCAAAAATATATAATAGGGTAAAGAACATTCTTTATAAGAGACAGTATGCCCCCAAAGGAGAGATTCTTCATGTCCCAGTTATAAATTTTGTTATAAATTTTACTAAGGAGAGGTAAGTAATGCTTCCGTTTGTTGTTTGCAGCAATAATAATGCCCAAGTAGGTGAAATGAGCCTGATCAACATTGAAGCCAGTTACAGATTTGATCCTAGCAAGATTGTCTTGAGAGCAAAACGAAGAGGTAATAAGCTTTGTCTTATCTTTGTTTATTAGCTGTCCCGATTCATTTTGATATTTGTCTAACAGGTGACTGAGGCAGCTAATGGAGGAGGGAGAGCTATTGAAGAATATGATGATATCATCTGCAAACGCCAAACAAGGCAAGGTAAAATATGCTTTTAAGAAATATTTCATGCTATTGTTATTAGTGTAAAAATTAGAAAGACCCCTAAGCAAGGCCTCCTCAGCAAGAATAAAAAAACAAGGAGACAAAGGGTCTCCCCGTCTGAGGCCATTCTTCTGCTGAAAATAACCTATACTAGTACCATTAATCAAAATAGACACCATAACATTAGAAATCAGCATCCTAATAAGAGCCAGAATAGCATCAGAGAAGCCAAAACTTTTAAGAACATTAATGACAAAGGCATGAGACATTCTGTCAAATGCCTTTGTCATGTCAAGTTGTAAAATAATATTGCCTTTAGAAGGCTTTCTCTTAATGTTATGAAGCATTTCCTTAGCAATAAGAAAATTATCATGAATAATCCTGTCTTTGACAAAAGCACTCTGACCCTTAGAGATGATATTAGGCAGAATATAGGAAATTCTCTTATTAATCAGCCCCAAAATTAATCTGTTGAAGATAGTGCACAGGCTTATAGGCCTGAAATTATTCCAAGAAATAGGATTAGGGACTTTAGGGATAAGACAAATCCCAGTGGCAAATACACCAGTGGGGATACAGCTACCCTTAAGATAAGAGTTTAAAGCAATACAAAGATCACTATTGATTATTTCCCAACAATGCTTAAGAAAAAAACAGTTGAAACCATCAGTGCCAGGGGCACTATCATTCCTCATATCCTTGACAATAGACCACACCTCTTCTTTACTGGCATGCCTAAGAATAGCCTCATTGTCCCTCTCCGTAATTAGCTTAGGAATATTGTTAAGGATAGAATCATTAGAATTAACAGTATTACTGCTATAAGAGTTATAAGACAGAATCTGCTTAAAATAAGAGTCAGCTGAGTTAGCAATTTCATCATGATCAGTAAGCCAAACACCCTCATCTTTTATGCCATTTATAGAATTCTTTTTTCTCTTCTTATCCACATAATTGTGATATAACTTAGTGTTACCATCACTATCATTTAGCCAGGTATTATAACACTTCTGACGCCAGTAACACTCCTCATTTTTTAAAGCAAGTATAAGCACACTATTAGCTTTAGAAAGGTTAGATTTAGTAGTATTGTTGTTAATCTGCTGATGAATTCTTTCACAATTATCAACATCAATAGTAGCATCTTTGACCTTATTAAAAATGTTACCAAATACAGTAGCATTCCAATCTTTAAGACACTTCCTCAAACGTTTGAGCTTATACAAAAAAAGAACATTAGGATCACCATTACATCTCTTGTCCAAATTCTTCTTAACACAACTTAAGAAGTCAGGATGGTTAGACCAAGCATTAATAAACTTAAAGAATCCTTTATTGTAATTAGAACATCTACTATGAGTGTTAGAGATAGAGATAAGAAGAGGAGCATGGTCAGAACACGTTCTGACCATGTGACAAACCTGGATATTTCAAGAAGATATCAAATTTTGATTAACTAACACCCTATCTAACCTTTTCCAGACTTTATTATTGCTCCAGGTGTATCTTGAGCCACTATAACCAGGATCTTCAAGGTTACAGTGCCTGATGCATCATTAAACTCATCCACAGTGCAATCATCAAAGGTATTACAGCAAAGCTAATCCTCAGGGAAAGTGATGGTGTTGAAGTCCCCAGCAACAATCCAAGGCCTGTCTTCACAGGAGAGCTGACAAACCTGACTCCAAAGCAGCCTTCGCTGCACTCTTTGATTCTTAGCATAAACAGAGGTAAATAACCAAGAAAAAGTAGTGTAATTGATTTCCAAATGAATAAATTGATCATGATTGAGGATTACAGAAACATTAACATCATTATGCCAAAAAATCCATACTTTATTAGAAGTGTTAGCAGTATAATTAGGAAAACCAATCCTATTAGCAATTAGATCAATTTTGTCATACCTGGCCATAGGCTCCTGGATAACAATCACTTTAACATTGTCCTTATTAATCATGTTATTAAGTCTAGACAAAGTAGGATTGTTATGAACCCCACGAGCATTCCAACTTATTATATTAATCATTCAGATATAGATTTGGTAGCATACTTCTCTCTTTTACGCAGAGAGTTAATAGACAACCTTCTAACACTTCTGTTTTTCATTGCAGACTTAACTTTCCTATTGATGATTGATTCAAAATCATGATAAGAACAAGTGGTCTTTGGCGAAGGGTTGAGACTCCCTATATTGTCCTCATGAGGGTCATCCTGTTGAGCATCATCCTGTTGTGCAGCCTGGTTTTGGGAGTTAAAATCCTGCTCCAAATCTTGAAGAGCACCAATAATTTCCAAATCCATGTTGGGAGCTGTGGCAACTTTAGCAGGACTACAAGGACCATTAGTCTTATCTTTAGCAGTTATAATCGATTTCAGTCTTCTCTTGTAAACTTTAATAAAAGGCTGATCCATTGTAGATGATGTTTGAGTCTTATCATCTTGTAAAGAATCAGATTGAGTATCTTCCTTTATAATACTATCAGATTTTTGGCTAACATTTTTAGCTCTGTCCTCTGTTTTCGACACATTCTTTCTACAATCAGTTTCTTTATGCCCCAGATGTAAACAATTACAGCAGTAATCAGGGACATTACGATAACTCACCCCAACCCAGCATCCTTCATTCTCGCCAAACCCAACCCAAGCCTTTCTTTTAAGCACTCCTGAAACATCGAATTTAACTTGAGCATAAGAAGCGTTGGCTTTAGCACGGTTAAACTTAGGAACAAACGTTCTATGGACTTTACCAAAAGATGCAGCAATATCACCAACCACCCACTCATTATAAAGGTACTCAGGCATGTTTTCTAGGCGAATCCATAGCAAAAAAACCGAGCTTTCTTTATTCTTGTTGATGTGTGGAGACCATTTCAAGACCCTCATAATCTTCCCATCTACCTTCCAGACAGGTTTGGACAAGAAATTTGTTACATCTTCCAAAAGGCTAAACTCTATCAGGATTTGCCTAGTATCTAAGGTTTCATACGAATATGAACCCTTAAACTTAAAGGAATCCATGAAAGATTGAAAAACTAAGCGTTTCAGAATCCCTTGACTGAACTTTCCAATCACCGTTGATTTAGACTGCATTAGAAGGACATTTTGAGTTTGTTTATCGAATCGAATGATATTGTGATCATCAGCAAATTTAATAAACTCTGGTTTTGATAGTAACCGATATTGAACAGGGGACAGAATTTCGACAAAAGATTTCTTGTTCTTGACTTTATCCATATTGGCCTCTGGTATAAGACCAAGGAACTCCTTGTTGTTGAGAATATTGAACGACATACAGCCACCGATGCCTAAAAGACCGACGACACCAGAGGATTAAAAGCGATCCTCTGTTTCAAGAAGAAACAAAGACCAACAAAAAGAACAACAAGCAGATGCTCGCAAGAAAAAAGATCAACCGTTCTGGTAAAAGCCAACCAACAAAACGGCGATAAAACTTAAGATCAGAGAAAAGAGACCGATGAAGAGATCTCTGAAAAACACGACCCCAAACACGACGAAAGAGATCTCTGAAGAACAGAGAAACTCAAAGGCTACTCTCACCAGAAGAATTCTCTGAAGAACAAAAAAAAAAACAGGAAAGAAGCGCTTAGAAGAAGAAAACCAGAGGCCGGAGAAGAATCCGACAACCGAAGTCTTGAAACATTTTCTTCTACCTGGGAATATTATTGATCTCTAAAGGTTTTCGATTAAAACCTGGTTAGATTAATGCCCCTGTTGGGTTGGGTTAGGTTGGAGGGTGTGAGTCACATTTGTACTTTGTACTCAATAATCGGTTATGCAATAAATCCTTATAACTACTTTTATATATATATATATATATATATATATATATATATTTAGCTATCCAAAATCCCAGTGCATTTATAACTTATTATAACTTATTTTAATTCGGCAAAATACAACTTTTCTCTAAAAAAGTAAAAAACAAAAAAAAGCTACAAACAAAGATTGAGATCTAAGGCAGTAGGAGTACTACCTTCCTCCTCTATTTTTTTGGTTTTGGATTTTTTTACATAAAGAAGGACTGAAGTCTAAAGCTGTCAACGTTTATTTAGAACAGGACCGAACCGTTAGTTTGCAGTTCCGTTCTAAAAATTGAAAATTCATAAAGAATCGAAACAAAAAATTCATTAAGAACGATGAACCGATAAACCCGTAGAAACGATAGAATCAATCATTTATTATTGTTATTTATTCTTTTTGTAAATTATATTACCAAAAATAATAGTTAATTACCAATTTTTTAAAAAAATTAATTTATAAAATTTAGTTTTTATATTTTTTAAATAAAAAAAATAAGAACCAAATTTAATTCCATTTAATAAAAACCGATATCTGTGTCACATCTACTTGTGAAATGTCTATTTTAAAATAATAAGAAAAGTAGTATCCTGTTATACAATTGTATGTTCAAATTGGCTAAAGATGAGAGGAAGAAAGAAGGAAAAAAATATATAAAAAACATCTTCCGATAACGAAGGAGTAGAGAAGTTTTATGTTATTCTTAAAAAGAATACCACATCCTCAATTATGTTTTTCGTTAAATAATCCTCTGCCACAGTTTTATTTTCTCTCTCTTTAAATAATTGTGAATGTGTTACGTTTTTAAGGATAGCATAAAATTTCTCTACACCTTGTCATCTTTGCTGGCATGTTTTTCCTTTTTTACCGGTGGTTTCATTTTGTCCTTGTTTATAAAATCTCATCTTTAGCCGATTTGAAACATAGAAATATATACAAATACTACTTTGTTTATTCATTTTAAAGTAGACATTTTGCTTTGCAAGTAGATCTATATCTGACACACACTTGTTTCATTTAAGTTAAAAGCGGTTGCTTATTCCTCCTTCGTTTCTAAAGAAGTTACCGATCCACATTATTACTTTTAAACCTTGGGTTGAGGCCTTACAAAAGCCCAGTATTATTACTCCATTATTCAAGTTTAATTATTGAGATTTCAAAGTCTCGATAAAAATGGATTAAATATTTTTCTAGAAAAACATTTTTGTTTCATACTATGTTCCGTTATGTAGGTCGTTTTAAAAATTTGTTAGTATTTCATTTTAATTGTTGTTCACACAATTCAAGATAGTATTTAATTTATATTTAATTTGTTGACAATCAATTGTGGTTGTTTTGTGCCATTAAAAAGAAAGAGAAAACCATTAACTATGTTAGCCCAATAACACTCTTCGCTTTTTTGCTTTTTACAAGAAGCAAAAATCATTATTATTTTTATTAATATCCGTGCATAATCCTTAAACGACTTATATTAAAGACGGAGGGAGTAATATAAGTCATTCTCACTTCTCATTTTTCAATGCATCATTGATTACCTATATTCCATTTTCCACCGAGTTAACCTTTTGCACAAGTTATGAACTCTACCCATCAATTTTTTTTTCTATTTCTTCAAAGCCATTATTACTTTCCTTAATATTTGTGAAAAAATCTTAAACAACCTATATTATGAAACAGAGGGCACTTCTGACACGAATGGTCTTATTAGAAGCTTCAAACCATATGACTCAAAGCTTTACAAACAACGTCCCTATTACTCTTTGTCCTAAAATGTTTGTCGTTTAAGGTTCTTGCACAATAATTAATAAACACAATTTTCAAAGTAAAATCATAGCCATAAATACCGCATTACCCTTTTCTCTTTCTTATAAAATTAAAAATAACACTACAACCATTAATGTGAAGAAAGGTAAAGATGGAAAGTGCTGGAATTTACTTTACTGGGATTACAAAACGACAATTATTTTGGGACAAATCTTATTGTCTAGAACGTCAAATATTTTGGGACGGAGGGAGTAGTAGCATTCATAAAGAACTGAGCCAGGGTTATAATGTGAAGTATTTTGTTTATGACCAGTAGACATATCTTGTTTTCATCTTTTGTCTATAATGATTATGGTATCTTAACAAAAATTCCAAAGTCCGAGCAACGAAAGCATATTTTTGAAGGTAAAAAACACCGCTCGTCCTTCACGTTACTCACTTGTAACAAGTTCGTTTTTTTTTCGGGCTATAATAAAGTGGTCCTCTTCCAAAGTCCGAGCAACGAAAGCATATTTTTGAAGGTAAAAAACACCGCTCGTCCTTCACGTTACTCACTTGTAACAAGTTCGTTTTTTTTTCGGGCTATAATTAAATGGTCCTCCGTGTTTTAAAAAGCGGAACAAAAACAATCCTTAGCGGCCTCAGCCCAAATTTTCTACCATTAATGCCTTTTGACCAGCCACATCAGCGATCCACGTGGACGATGATGTGGCAGCAGCAAAAAAAGTTAAAACTATTTTTACTTTTACCCAACCCTTTTAACCCTAAATCTATCCATAACGAGGCCCAACCAACCATAAAAACCCAATAGATCCATCTACCTTATTTTAATCCAGCCCAGTAACTCATCCAACTCACTTCTTCTTCTTTAATATCTCTCTCTCTCTCTCACTCATCAATGGAAGAAGAGAAGTTCCACTGTAAAAAAATCGAACTCACTTCTTCGTTATTCCATAAAAGCCCGATAAAGTCCGTTTGTATATATATAATCTTCTTCCTTTTCAACACAAAGACTCCATTCGTTACTCCATTGTCTCTATTCATCGTGAACTGTGCTTATCAGTAGATGAGATGGCGATTGAAATTGAAGCTCGAGTATTTATCCTACCGATTTCCACAAACCCTATATTTGTTTGTTCTTTTACCTTACTTCTTAGCTTCGCTGCTCACTGTTACCGTTAATTATCGTTGAAATTATCTCAACTTTACTGCAACCTCATGTATTTTTATGTTGATTGTTGTTTTTCTTTTTTGTTTTGTGTATGAAATCGATGTATATATGTTGCGAAGAGACTCTAAAGGATGTAATGTGGATTAGCAGTAAGAGTGATAAACAGTGGAACTTCTCTTCTTCCATTAATGAGTGAGAGATATATTAAAGAAGAAAAAGTGACTTGGATGGGTTATTGGGCTGGATTAAATAAGGTAGATGGGTGTATCGAGTTTTTTTGTTGGTTGGGCCGGATTATGGGTAGATTTAGAGTTAAAAGGGTTGAGTAAAAGTAAATCTGGTTTTAACTTTTTTACTGCTGCCACATCATCGTCCCGCGTTGATCGCTGATGTGGCTTGTCAAAGGGCATTAGTGCTAGAAAATTTGGGCTGAGGCCGATAAGCATCGTTTTATTCCGCTTTTTAAAACACGGAGGACCACTTTATTACAGCCTCAAAGGAAAATGATGAACTTGTTACAAATGAGAAACGTGAGGGACGAGTGGTGTTTTGTACCCTATTTTTGAGCTGAATTTCTAATATTGTTCAATAATTTAGTTACACTTTTATGTTTTAACCGATATTTGTTTTGGTTGTATGTCAGAATTTGTGATACGAAAAAAAGATTCGATCAAGCTTTATTTGATAAGTCGAATGAACTACCAAACTAATTATGACCATAATTCTAAGAATCTAAAAATTTATTGTCTTTATTATTACCTCGTTAATACTCTCGCAAATAAAACCTTTATTGAAAAAACAATTGTATTTTGTGAGGAAGAGAAAATAGAGAACTCTGTTTTCCTCTCTCTTCAATCACCTAAGGGCTTCTCCGTGTCGATTCTAAGCTGGTGCTCCTAGTGGAGGAGAGTGAAATCTCTTCACCAAATCCCTCTAAATATTTAATCCAATCTGCGACTAATCATATCTCTGTTTTTGAAACAGAGTTTCTATCGCTGGAAAAAAGAAATAACAATCAACAAGCTGGATATTTCCCGGAAAAGATCTTATTACCAGTTAAGTCAGTTGCAGGAAACATAACAAATATTCGTAGCAATCCAACATTTGAGCAATCAAATGGAAATAATCCAAACTACCATGAAACAATACAGAACAACAGAACCAACAGAACATTTCCTGATCTATTTAAACCCCAAAAGCGAGAATCCTACCATGAAAATGTTACTATCAGCCAACAAATTGATCATACGGTAATTAGTTTTCAATACAAAGATAAGGAAAAACTTCAAAGTCTCTCAAAACATACAATTATAGGTAAATTCGCTACTAGAAAACTAAGCTTGGTAATAGTTAAAAGCTTTCTTGAAAGTTTCAGATTTAAGGGTGAATATAAAATCACTAATTAGGATTTTAGGCATTTATTTATAGAATTCAAACTTAAAGAAGATTTAAAGAAAATATGGCGACGTAATGTGTGGTCTGTTGGCAATAAAATAATGAAGATCTTGAAATGGACCCCTCATTTCAATCATAATCAAGAAAGCCCCATAACCCCAGTATGGGTAACTCTCCCTAACCTTCATAAATTCATGTTTAATAAAGGTATAATATATGGAATTTCTAAAGTTACATGCTCTCATCTAAGAATTTACGTTCCAACTATCAACAGAGCAAGACATAACTGCTTCAAAATATGGGCTGAACTAAACATATACAAACCCCTAATCAAGAGACTATGAATTAATTTTGAAGAAGATGAAGATTTCTAACAATATGTTGTTTATGACCCTTATCCTCCCTCCTGCAGTATTTGCAATCACATTGGACATTCTAACAACGTATGTAATAAAACTGCTAATTTCCAAAAAAATCACATGCTGATCAATTACCTACTATTAAGCCTGACTCAAGCCAAAACCAAACCACCAGACTAAAGTCTATCATCATTAATAACAAAGAAGAAGAATAACTCCCACTCAAGAAAATACAATTCAGATAGAACCATAGAGAAAGACCCTAACCTTCTTCAATTACAAAGTGATGAGCTGAATTCTATAGAATTTGTTCAAGTTAATTTTGGAGAAGTCAAATATAGCTATTCAAAAATCAGTGAACCTTTGAAACCTAATATTGTCAGTAATCCTGAAGTTATAAAAGACCCCATTCAATTAATAGAGGGATTTTATTTGCTATTAACCAGAAGGCAGAATGCTCTATTCATGATTCATCATCTCCAACTAAAGCTACCACAGGCAGTCTTCCAAGCTCTCCCGTACATAGAAAAAAAAGAGGAGTTCAAAAGAATTGAAAATAAGAGAACTATAAAATTGAAATCCTGGAATACTAAAGGTCCCATATCATCTAAATTAATGCAGCTAAAAGGAAATGCAAAACCCTCCAACTCTCTTAAATGAAAATTTTAATATTAAATTGGAATGTTAGAGGGCTGGGTAATGAAGAAACTTTACTAAGGATGAAATCTCTCAAGAGGTTTGAAATACCAGACTTTCTAACCTTACAAGAACCGGTTCATCAAGAAAAACTTGAGATTATTTCCAAAAAACTTGGGCACAACTACTTTACAAGTAACGTGAGTAACAAAATCTGGGTTTTGTGGAATCAAGATTATACAGAGGATCTACTTGTTGATGATGAGAATTTTATTCATCTGAATATAAAACATCATACTCTTATCAATGACTTCAAAGTTACAATGGTCTATGCTAAATGCAAAAGAGTTTTGAGGATGCTTTATGGGATGGTCTTAGATATATTGAAGACTAAACTTGGGAATGACTTATACTTAGAGACTTTAATGCTATCTTAAACTTTACTGAATAAATATCCTACTATACTTCCTGCTCTAGAAGTATTGAAGATATTAACAATGTTATCTTAGATTGTCACCTTAATGATGCTGGGTTTTTTGGTCCTAAATTAAAGTGGAAATATCTAGATTGTGTCCTATACAATAACACTTGGCTTAACTACTTTAAGATTACTAAAATTACTCACCTTGCAAGTACATGTTCAGATTATTCTCATATTAGTATCACTATTTATTATAATTAGGAGATGATTAAATCCTCATTAAAATTTCTTAACATGTGGTTTATGCACAATGGCTTCATGGATATGGTTGAAGAAAGTTGGTCTGAGAGCATGGTGTGTAGTCCTTTGCAAGTAATCTGGTTTAAGCTCAAGAGGTCAAAGCTGATCTTAAGTTATGGAATAAAAGTGTTTTTGGCAGTATCTTTGACTCAATTAAGCAAGTTAAAGATGAGATTAATTTTAGAGAAGCCAATTTTCAAGAATCTAAGTCCAAGTATGATAAAGCCAACTAAAAAGTCTCATCAAATTCTCCATCCTAGAGAAGAATCTTACTGGGAACAAAAATCTCACTAACCTTGGCTAAAAGACAGTGAAATTTTTTGTGAAAAATAGAAGGAAGAGGAACATAATTAACATGATATGGGATGGTAATAGATGGCTAGATGATCAAAAGGCAATTAGAAACTCAGAAATTAAATATTTTAAAATTCTCATGTCTAACACTTTTGTCTCCAATGAAAATGAAAATCATCTTGATCTTATTTGTTCAATGATAAATGATGAAAAAAACTCTATAACAATGGATATCCCAAGTGAGTCTGAAATCTATAATGTGAACAAATTTCTTAACTCTAATTGTGTTATAGGCCAGATGGTTTTAATGAGAGTTTTTTAAAGCTTATTGGACTATCATATCTAAAGACTTATGTGAAGCAATTTGTGAAATCTTCAGATGCAGTTATATTACTAAAGATGTTCATTCCAAATTTATATGCCTAATCCTAAATCCTCATCTTCAAATACTTGGAAAGACTTCATGCCAATCAGCCTCACAACTATGCTCAACAAGATTATTTCCAAGGTAATCAACTATATAATTGATACTTTATTACCTAAAATAATTTTTGATGAACATGAGGCCTTTGTTAAAGGGAGGAGTACTCATGAAAAGATTTTGAAGCTCAAGAATTATGTTATGACTTAAACCTCAAGTCAAAAGGCAAGAATGTTCTTCTTAAGCCGGATATGGAAAAATGAAGGGCTACTTCAAAACCCGATGGCCAAATGCATAAATAATGTATACTCTTCCATTGTTGTTAACAGGGAAATGAAGGGCTGCTTCAAAGCTACCAAAGGTCTCAGACAGGAAGATCCTCTTTCTCCGCACCTATTTATAATTAGAGAAGAGTATCTTATCACGGGTCTTAAGTTTCTACCCTCTAAAAATCAAGCCAACATATACAAGTTAAATGAAAATGTCAACATACCTTGTTTAGACTTTGCCGATGATCTTATTATTTTCAGTAATGGATCTACCTCCTCTATCAACCAAATTAACTCCTTCTTGAATCATTACCAAAATCTATCAGGTTAGCTCATTAACAAAGAGAAATAAAAAATTATTGTCTTTGTCAAAATGCTTATCCAAAGAGTACAAATATTAGAAAGAATTTTAAAATTCAAGCATAGCCATATCCTCTTCAAATATCTGGGAAGTATGATCAATACTAACAACAAACTCTACAACTTTAATGATCTTATAAACAAGATCAGAAGCAGAATCTTTGAATGGGACAAAATCCTTATTTTCTTTGGAGGCAATTAAACCTTCATCCAATCCATCCTAAAATCCTTCGCTATCGTCTATACCCAAAATTATATCCTCCCTAATATTGTGATCCACATAATTGAAAATCTCTATAACAAATACCTATAGGGAACTAAAGAAAAAAGTTTAGCTATCCATTGGTCTAAATGGGATAGACTTTGTAAAATGTATGAAGAAGGAGACTTGAGTGTCAAAATAATTGAGGATATATAGGAGACAGTATCTCATGAGCTTTGGCTAATATTCAATCTATTGCATAAACTATCATCCTATCACAGCTCCTAAACCACATAGAGTCTCTAAGACTTGGACCGGATTACACAAAATCAAAGATAAAGCAGACACGTTTATATTTTGGAACCTTAGAAATGGAAAAATAGACTTCTGATTAAATCGATGGTGCACTAAAAGACCCTTCATCTACTTCAATCACACTGATAATATAAGTTGGTTTGAGGGTTCTGAAGTTAGACAATACTAGAATGATGGATCCTGAAAATATGGATAAACTTCAAAACTTAGTGACTTCTTCAGAAATCTCAGAGATCATGAAAAATTCAATCAGAAGCGACACAATCAATTGGTCTCTGTCCCTGGATGACTCTTTTAATTCTAAAGAAACTTGGAACTCTAAGGAAACTCATCTAATCTCTACAAGAAAACATGGAATTCTATCACACATTAAATTTTCTTTCCTAATTTAGAGGACTCTCTATAATTGGCTTCCTACCGACTCTATCCTTCAAAAGAAAGACTTCATTCTTGCCTCAAAATGCCAGCATTGTAAAAATATTGAAAGCATCAATCACTTGTTTGTATATTGTTATGGGTATTAGGATGTTTGGAATTACTTTGCTACCCTTCTCAACATTATCATGAACATGAATATGAATCTTCCTTACCTAATCAGATCTTGGTATTAAAAAAATACATTTATCAAAATTATTCTATCTTCAATCATAGCCTGGGTCATCTGGTCTTCAAAGAATAATATGAAGCATAAGAGACAGTATAGTAACTACCACTCTTGGTTGTGTAACCCAAATTTTATAATATAATAAATCCCAACGACTTAAAGGAAACAAATCTGTGTTTTGCGAGGAAAAAAAAACACAAACACAAATAATATTTCTTCGATTGTTTGATTTCATGGTGTTGGTATCTTATAATAAAAATTTATACTCGGGTTCGGATTTGAGAAGTTTGGAGAGTATTCTTGAATATTTTCTCTTTATCTGCATATAATAGCCTTATAGTGCTTCGAACCTTGATAATCAATAATACTAAAATAGACATAATGAAGCCAAAAGTATGCAAACAAAAAATTAGAGATTATATCTCCGTCCCAACCAAACTAAAACGTACAGTGACCAAACGACTTGAGGTTCCAAGTGTCATAGATAATTCGTCCTATATTTAGAGTAAACAAACTATTTGAGATTTGAAATGCTACATAAATGTTTCTAATATTAATAGTGACCAAGCATCTTGAATTTTGTAGTACCACAAACGACTTGCCAACATTTACACTGACCAAGACACTTGAGCTTTGAAGTGCTACAAAGAAGCCGAATAATTTTCATATAAATTAAATGATTAGTCTTAATAACCAGGGTTCACATGAGCTAGTCAAGTACAACTTCGTTTGACACATGTCGCTTACATTAGAATCCACCATTATTTTAACAACACATTACAAACATTTTGGTTCCGGCGTGCATGACCACTAGTGATGAGAACTTCCCCGCCGTTCGATTATGGAAGTTGAATAGACGTCATCCGTATTGTGGATAAACAACATGGAACATTCATTAGGTAATTAAATTAGTTGATAAAAATATTACATAGTGGTAAATAGATAGGTGGCCTATTTGTCATTTTAGTTAAATTATCAACTTTTATTTCTCTGTCTGATCGAACATCTCCTCTCATATTGTTTTTACCTTGGTTTATTTAAGAATATACTATTTTTCAACTAAAAAGGACTCATAAGGCTATGCACATTGTTCACGATTTTCATAATGATGGTTCAAATAGTCAAATGAATGTTAATATCTTTCATTTGGGAAAGTATCTCCCTAGTATTACAAGAACGGTTGAAGATGAGTCTGACACTGATAACCAGCAGAAGAAAGTGCTTATATTGACTGACGAACTGAATTTTATTTCATTATTGGACTTTTTATTTTCTATTTTATACCTACAAGGTCTGGTTTGTTGACCTTTGCATTATTCAACCCAATTCCTTGTTACTCCAGAGATCATGGGAACAAACTCACTACAAGATATTGATGTGACTACCGTTTATGCACATATTGATAAAAAATGTTAGAAAGTCTGATCCCTCCTTTGTTATCGGAAAAAATATCCATATGGACCTTGGTCTACCCATCCCGGATAGAATGATGAACGAGACTTATTCTTACATAGTATTCAAAGCTCTACCAGAAATAAGGGAAAAATGAGATATTCCTTCGATGTCATTTTTTGGCCACCAAATATGAGAGAGACCCGTATGAAACACTTTAACATGAGACAGTTTTGTTTAAATGATTGTATGATATCAATTTCATTACCCAAATATGTACATGATAAGGGAAGGAAAATATGGGGATCAATAAGCTTCAATATGAAGAATACAAGGGTCAAATTGGTGTAATTGTATGCCAATGACTAATCTAAAGCAAACATAAGGATTTAGGGAGGTCAAATGTAATAACTAATAATCTTGTTTATGAACAGTAAATGAGTGTGGTGAGATATCCACTTGCAAAGTGGTAATTATGTAATTTCATTGGAAAAAGGGTCAATGATTAGTCATTATTGCTACATTTATTCCTTTTGTCTCTTTCTCTTTGTATTAAATATTGTTTCTCTCTTTAAAAGCACATGATATAAAAATTTCTTAGACATACACTCCCATACAAATATTTTCTTATTAGAATTTACAACTAAGAAATATCTGAATTCATCATTGGCATCGTCTGTGGGAACGTGATTGGTACCCAGAATCACCATTCCAAAACCGAAAAATTAATCTAAAACATTATAAAAATAATAGAAATTAAAATTCGTGGAGAGATAGAGGCAAATCCAAAGAACAATACGACCATAGTCTCATCTGGAAATCTCATTATGGTGGAACATGTAACAAATGATTGAAACGATTTCAATAAATATGCTGAAGAGCTACGTGAAGAATTTGTCTTGGTAGCTAGCCGTAAAGAGTTGTTAGAAGATATTGAGATGCTAAATGCTAGAAATGAAGTGATAATCATCTCACGAAGAATCAAATCAGAAGTCCGATGAGAACGAACTATGGCAGATCAAACCCAAGATGTCAATCAATCCGAGGAAAGACATCAGAGAAAAAGTCGTCGATCCTCCAAAAGGAGAGCTAGATCTGGGCAATGATATGAATCGAAAGAGTCCAGTGAGTATACCTCTTTTAGTTCGGATGAATCTTTGTCCTCAGATACAGATGCTAGGTATAAAGTAAGGCCATCTCTAACCCTCAGTCTTCGTCGAGACCGAGGGCCGAAAATGAGTACTAATCGCCGGTGTCGGTCTCCAAAACAGGAGACTGATTCACTGTTCAGTCTCCATCTCGGGCTCTGGCGAGCGCGAGGTCGAAACCGGAGGAGAGAGAAAAGTGGTGAAAAGAGAAAAAAAACAAAGTTTGTTCCGGTCGCAGGAGGGAGGAGAGAGAAAGAGTGGAAAACGGAAGAAGAAAGAGAAAATTTAATTTTTTATCGTAATGTATTTAATTATATATTCAATTTGTGAAATTTGATTTTAAATACGTTTTCCTAACATTACTTTATAAATTTAACTATTATTGTACGGTAACGTTAGTTATAAATTTAAATATTGTATGCAATTTGTTATTATTCAAAACCTTGAAAACTAAATTATAATATAAATATAAGTTTAATTATAGTATAATAAACTTAAGTTATAATGTAAATATTTTATTTATAATAAATATTTAAATTATAATAAATATTTAAATTTAGAAATTAAATTTAAATTTGTAAATAGTCTCTACAAATTCATTTATAATAAAAACTTAATTCATAAATTGCGGAAATCAAATACATAGAGGTATTAATTTGTTCGAAAATAAATTTTCGAAAAAATAGCAACCGAAACTTGACAATACAGCATTAAACATGAACATAAAACAAATACAATAGATTAGAGGGCTCAACATTAAGCATGAACATTTAAACGCAAACTAAAAAACACCATAAAAATATAACACAACATTAGACGTGAATGTAAAACAAATATAACACAACATAAAGTTTAATTAAATAAAGTTTAATTAAAGTCATATCATTCGTCAATGGTAGAAAAAAACATCCGACGGGAAGAAATGAAGTGAAGGTTTCCCGCGACGTTTTACGCGGGAACAAAAACACCATTTCCCGCGTATTATTTTAGAATTGAACAACCGAGTTTGAGTCTATAAATACCATATTTCACTCTATGAAACTAAACATTTTAGTTATAACAATGGGTGATTCAGGCTGGAATGTGCACAAAGATGCAAGCCTCCTAAGCGCATTTGACTTCGTCAGAGGTACGATGCAAGAGAAGATTCTTGGTTTCGTCGATGCGGTTTTGTACAGAGTGTTCTTCAACCACGGTAGGGAGGCATCGTGTCTGTTTAATGCCCCGACCACGCGGACGCGAAGAAGTCGCCAATAGGTTAGCTTATCTTAAAACAATGACTATACATATCGAGTCACTTCATTGGGAAGTCCGAACCAAAGTCCGAAATGTATTCAACATGAAATTGCAAACTACAATTACGCAGGAGATGGTGTCACATGCGATACAACGAATGGAGCAAGAAATAGCCGACGCAATAGCCAGCGCCGTTGAAACGTACTCAACTCTCGAAGGAAGTAGTGATGAAGAGGAATATTCGTTCGAGAAAAGATTTGAGTATGGAATGAACTATCCGACTCCGTAAAACTAAGTGTGAAATGCTAACTCAGGGTTAGCTTATCTATCATTTGGTTTAAGTTATGTGCTTATGTATTTCTAGTTATGCAATGCTTTTGATTTAAGTGTAATGTTTTAATGAAATTTGGTATTCTCGGTCTTTTCAAGATAATTATTGTATGTTATAGTTAATGCAATCAGTGAAATGTCACCCCGTAGTAATTTCAAAGGGTTAAAATTTTAGAATTTATGAATAAGACGACATTTGCTTAACACCATTGAATTTAAAAAATATTAATATCAATTATTAATTAACAATATAGGTTTACTTATTTATTATCACGAATTAAAAAAAATATTAATATCAGTTATCAATTAACAATATAGGTTTAATTATTTATTATAGAATTAGTAAATGTAAGATGATAATGTAAATATTGAGAGAGTGAGATAGAATGAGAAACTAAGAGAGTCAAATGAATAGTTAAAAGATACATATTAACATATTATTTTATTGTATATAAAAATTAAACACAAAAATTTATAACATAAATTTAAAATAATTAATCTTGTTAAATATTAATATCAATTATTAATTAACAATATAGGTTAAATTATTTATTATAGAATTAGTAAATGTAGGATGATAATGTAAATATTAAGAGAGTGAGAGAGAGTGAGAAATAAAGAGAGTGAGATGAATAGTTAAAAGATAGTGGAATTGTTTGGATTGAATTGTTTATATTAAAGGTCTCTGGAATAGTAAAGTAACGGTTGGAAGCTGTGTGGCAGATCTGTAAATAAATGGAGGTCTCTGGGACTGGACCCGGAGACCTACAATTAGAGATGGCCTAAGTTACAGATAAAGAGATTCGAGGGTGCATAAAAGTTCTCATCGAGTTGTTCGAAGAACTAAGGGTTCGAGGAAAAAAAATGTGATTATGGAAAGAAAAATTAGTATTCTAAGATCTTGACAAAGTAGTAAATGTAACTTGACAAGAACATGTAACTCCTCAAAGGAAAATTCAGCCTAACACCTATAATCAGGACTAGAGTGTCAGTAATCCGTTTACTTTCCCGTCTGAGGAAGGACTGTATGCGACCACGAACGAAGTTCCAAGAGGGAGCCCGTATAAGATGGGACATAATTGGAGATCATCTCTACTCTCCCCGTAAATTTTGTATGGTCATCTTCCAAAGTGGTTTGATATTTTTAAGTTGGAAAAGTTCGATGGGACACAAAATACGGACAACCACATTGAACAGTTCAATTTTTTTATGATCAACTACGCCGACGATGATAAGCTATTATGTAGGGATTTCTCTCAAACTTTCAATAATGTTGCATCAAAGTGGTATAATCGTTTACCTGAAGGGTGTATTAAGAATTTTGATATGTTCTAGAGTATGTTCCGCCATCATTTTGTAGGAAGCAAGAAGTTCCGAGCAAATGGGGACAGTATAATCTATTGTAGGCAGAAAGTGAGAGAGAGCCTAAAAGAGTATACAAAGCATTTCATCCAATTTAAAACATACATAGAGGTTTGTGAAGACAAAGTGGCTCTAGCTGCCTTCCGAATGGGTCTGCTTCGTGGGTTGATGAAGGATAATGCAGCAAAAACGCAGGCTATGACATTTGGAGCATTACTGGGTCAGATAGAAAAACAAATTTTAGTTGAAAAAACTAGGGCGTCAGAAATAGAGCCGATATCGCAATTCAATCCGAATAAGTTTTATCAGGATCCAACTATGATAAGAACCAATGCACCACCAGTGAATCCGCCAATATGTATCACAACCAACAGGTACAGTCTGGCCTCGAGCACCTGTTCAAGTTATAAATCAGGCACCTTAAAGGGTGAAGATTATAGGGGTAATCAACACTCAACAATATGTTTGATCCATGTCAAACAAATGGGTCCAACCAGCTCATTATGTTGAGTTGACTGAATGTGTGGCAACTATCTTTGAGAAAGTACGATTGAATGTAAATTTTTGTAATCCCTTTTCAATGCTGACTCCGAAAGAGAATATAAAAAATAAATATTGTTAGTATCATGAGGATATCGGGCATGATACGAAGGACTGCGTGGATTTGAAAAAATAAATACAATACTTGATAGAAAATGGGAAGTTAAACACTTTTGTGAAGAAGAATTCTTCAGTTTCTCCAAACAAGAAGCTGTTCCAAAGCAAGAGGATACTCTGATAATATCGGAAGCAATTGATGAAGAATCCATAAATGCATTCGATATCTCTAATGTGTACTTAGACCCAAAACCGGGTAGAAATAGCATAAATGTAGTAGAAGAACCAATAGCAAGAGAAAATATTAGTAAGTTGTGTGATTTTTTTGAATGACTAACAATTTTTGGAGGAGATACAGTTGCAGAAATATTGAATTATTCTCGGAAGAGACACATTGTTAGTCTAGAAACATAATTTGAAGCGGGTACTTTAACACATCTGTATAGAAATCCGTCTCCAATACTTTACTTCGAAGATGACGATATGAGAGATATAGCTGGTCTACATGAGGATGCGGTAGTTATCGCGGCAGAGATAGTTGGGAATGAGATATGGAAGATTTTGATTGATATGGGCAGTTCAGCTAACTTTATGTTTATGACTACTTACAGCCAGATAAAAAACCCCCCAAATAATTTTACGATCGAACCAAACAATAGTTGGATTTACCGGGGCTACAAGTGAGGTAGTCAGAGAGTTCAAGAGAATGGTTTAATTGGGCTGAGGACCATTCAAAAAGGTAGTTACAGTCCTGTTTATTGTGATAGATACCCTTTCATATTATAATGCTATCTTCGGAAGCTCCTGGTTATCTAAAATGCATGGTGTGCCATCAACCGTCCATCAATGTTTAAAGTACGTTGTCGTAAACAATGCGGGAACAGTTAAAAGAAACCAGAAGATGGAAGAGATTGTTACCGAGCAACGTTGGCCCCTAAGCAGGTTAATGGGGTTGAGTCAAAGAAATAATAGAAATCAGTGGGGGTTCCCTTGGAATCTGATCCTGTGGATGATCCGAAGGAAGCCTCCGAGTTCATGTTCCCAGACGACAGCTTTGAGGATCATGTCTTCTCTCTGGGAAAAAGCCTCAAAATCGGCACAAAACTATGTATGGAGGTAAAAAAGAGTTTAATAAAGTTTTTATCAACAAAATTACAATTATTTGCATGGTGTACAGAGGATGTCACAGGGGTTCCAGCGAATGTTATTTTTCATAGACTTGCAGTACAAAGCAATGTTCCAGCGAATAATATTTTTCATCACCAGAAGAGGTTTACACTGCTACAAGGTAATGCCATTCGGACTAAAGAACGCTGGAGCAACGTACCAGCGTTTAGTAAACAAAGCTTTTAAGACTCAGACTGGAAGAAATGCTGAGGTATACATTGATGACACGTTAGTCAAAAGTTCAAAGGATGAGAACCATTTGCTAACTTGACTAAGATAAATTTGAAGTTGAACCCAAAGAATTTCGCATTTGGTGTCATATCTGGAAAGATTTTAGGGTATATAGTTAGTGAGCATGGTATAGAAGCCGATCCAGTACAACTAAAGGCTCTGAGCACTATGGAACCACCAAGAACGATCAAAGAGGTGCAAATCCTAACAGGGATAATGACAGCGTTAAACAGGTTCATATCACGGTCATTGGATAAGTGCGCTCCTTTGTTCCAAGTGCTAAGAAGAGAATTTTTTATTATTAGACTAAAAAATGTTCAGAAGCTTTTCATCAAATCAAAGAGTACATTTCTTCACCAGAAATCTTCACAAAGCCAGCTATGGGGGAAAATTATATATTTATTTGGCAGTGTCAAATTACGTTGTGAGTGTGGTTCTGATCCGAGGAGATGAAAACGTTCCGAGGCCAGTGTATTACGTGAGTAAAAGTCTTCTAGATGAGGAGAAAATATACTTGAAGTTAGAAAAACTAACCCTTGCACTAGTTACTTCTGTGTGAAAAATGAGACCTTACTTTCAGGGTCACTATATCGTTTTACGAATATATTCTCCATTGAAAAATATGTTACAAAGGCCTGATGTATTAGGGATAATGACTAAGTGTCGCTCGAACTAGGAGACTTTGATATTAAATTTGAGCCAAGAACTTCCATTAAAGCACAAATGTTAGCTGATTTCTTAGTCGAATATCATTCAGAGTGAAATGATATGGAAATTGATGAGGAAATATTTGGAGCATAGTGGACAATCCAAATTGATAGAGCTTCAAGCTCGTCTGGTTGTGGAGCAGGGGTTCAATGGGTTTCTCTTGAATAAAAAGGAAAATATATAAAGCCATCCGATTTGGATTTAAAGCATCAAATAACAAAGCCGAATACGAAGCTGCTTTGGCAGGTTTGAGACTTGCTAAAATCTGCGGAGCAGAAAAGGTAAGGCTGGTAAGCGATTCACAACTTCTCATAAACCATGCATCTGGCCAATCGGAAGCATGAAAAGATAATTTAGTGAAATATATGTGGGCTTTGAAGGTTTTAACATTGGCTTTTGAAGACGTCAAATACGAACATGTTCACAGAGCTGGTGAAGCCTTTTAAATTTCTACAAGTGTGGCAAAAGATTGGAGGAGCGAGATTCAGGAATTTTTGGTGAATGATATATTACCAGTTGATAAGGTGATGGCTAAAATAATACGATTTAAGGAATATGGGTATATTATACTCAGATTTGTATTGTATAAGAAATGTTTAGGAAGAGACAAATTACATATGATACTTTCAGAGTTACATGACGGGGAATGATCAGCACACTGTGGCTACAAAACACTAATGCGAAGAGTTCTTCTTGTAGAGTATTACTGACCGACTCTCTCTTCGGATGCTAAGGAATTAGTGCAGAAGTGTGATATTTGCCAAAGATTCACTAACAAAATCCATGCACCAAATGTGCCCCTCGAATCAATACCCGAGTCTTTACCATTTGATCGATGAGGTATTGACCTAGTCGGACCCTTACCTATTGCATCTGGAGGTCGACAGGCAATCATTATCGCAGTTGGATATTTTTCTAAGTGGGTGGAAGCGAAACCTTGGGCAGGGATAAAAGCTAAAGATGTGATCAGATTTATCATCTCTAACATCTGTCGTCGTTTTGGGATTCTGAGGAAAATAATAATGGACAATGGACCACAGTTCGACAAGAAATAGATGAATGCCTTCTGTGCATCTAAGGGGATACATCAATTTTTCTCAGCACCCTTCCATCCCCAAGCAAATGGCCAAGTCGAAGTGATTAATCAGACAATTTTGGAGGGTTTAAAGAAGAACTTGGAAGGTAAGGGTGGAAAATGCCCGGATTATCTACAAAAAGTTTTATGGGCTTACTAAATCACTCCCCGAACTACAACGCAATAGTCACGCTTCACACTCATTTATGGGATGGATATAACGGTACCATCATAGACAGTTCTCCCATCGTTTTAACTAATTGAATATACCGAGGAGACAAATGACAAGGGAAAGCGTAAAAAAATTGGATTTGGTGGAGGATAAAAGAAAAAGGGCACAACTGAATTCTCTACATTATCAGACTTTGATGAGAAGTCGATATGCTTCAAAGGTTAGGAGATGAGAATTTAAAGCATGGGATAAAGTTTTAAGGAAAGTGTTCCTTCATACAAAAGCAAAACGGTTTGGAAATTTAGCTTCTAACTGGAAAGGTCCATACACGATAACAAATAAAGTCAAGCCAATGACATACAGACTTAAAGATAAAGAAGGACGGGATCTTCCCCACCCCTGGAATATTGAACAACTAAAGGTTTATTTAAAGTGAACATGTAAAATTGTAAATATTTACTTTATGAACCTATGTAAGTATCAGTGGCATACTCTTTCCTAACCTGGTGGCGCATGAAGGTTTTAATGAGGTGTCCTAATAGCCGACTTATATATAAAAATTCCTTTGTCATCTTAAAGTGATCTCCATAAATATTCATCTTTTTGGACTAAAAAATATTACAAAAAAGTTTATATGATAGTGTTCATCTTTTTTAACCTAAAAGAATATCCCTTTGGATGATAATGCTCAGCTTTTTTAGTCAGATGGTTGTCCAACAAGTGTTGGGATGCAATGCTCATTATTTTGAACTAAGAAAGTTTTCTGTTGCAGGCCAAAGAATAATGTCCACCTAAATAATGGCATACTTTAAAGCTCATCTTTCTGAGTTAGAAAGGTCAACTAATGAATGTTGGTCAGTAATTGTTTAATCATATGAAAAACTTTGGAGCAAGAAAATGAATATTTTTTAGCTAAAAGGTTCTTTCATATGAAAAAATCCTGATTGGCAACATAGCTTTATTATAAATCATTAGAGGATGATCACACAAAATACTGTTTCACTTAGAATGTTTGTAAAACAAAATTCATACAAAGTATAAATCCTTGAGCAGGTCAGATCAGGGATTCCAAAAGATAGATTAGAAAAAGGTTACACAAAAGATAAAGTTTAAACATAAAGAAACAATAAAAATTAATTTTGTCTTGGAACAGATTCTTCTTTACTATTTTCCGAGGAGTCAGAATCGGATGAAGAGCTTTCCGAGTCACTACTACTTACTAAGTCTTCTGGATAAATGCCTACTGGGTGATGTGTTTCTATAACACGTAGCCAAAGACTTCTCAGCTTCAAGTCAGGAAAAAGTTCATGTATTTCCATAACCAAAGCTGATTTGAGGTTGGCATCTCTTTTTTCAAGACGAGAAACGCAGTCGGCAGCGTAAGCATCCAATATTTTCTTCTTCTCAACTTCAAAATTCTTCTTCAAAGACTCATTTTCCTCGGTGAGTCTTTCAATTTATTTAACAGAGTTCTTAAAATATCTCAGAGTGATTTCATAAGATTCAAAGAGACCATCGATAAGGGTGTTCCGTTCAATATCATTCGTTATGAAACACTTCATTTCATCATCGAACTTCGTTTTCTCCTCAGAAAGTTTAATCTCCAAGGAAGTGATATTCCTTAGATTCTCAACATATATTTCTTTCCCACGAGCGAGTTCATCTTCCACCTTCTCCAGTTCAGTCTTCTTTTGATTTTCAACTGCCTCCTTTAAGTGGACAAGCTTATCTTTCAAGTTTTTAACCTCAACGGTAAAAAATTTCACCTTGGTTCTCTTTTGAATAACTTCATTCTTATAATGATCTTTACGGCTGGCCTTCCTTTTGAGGAGAGTATCAGCACAAAGCAACCTGTTAAGCTCATTTGCAATAAAGTCATTCTCGTAGACAACAAAATAAGCTGAGGCAGAGGACATATTTTCTCCTTCCACATGAATTTCCTCTTGATCCCTTTGAACAATAATACCTTGGACAAGCTCCCCACCAAAGTCCGACTCGATAATAACAACTTTCTTAACAAGGGGCAGACTTGGATTCCTTGTGCTGTCATCATCTTCCTCACTATCAATAATATTATTTTGTTTTTCTTGAGAAAATAATATCCTTGGCCTCGCAGCACCTTCCCTCCCCGCCGGGAAATAAAGATAAACTGTTGATTCCATTTCTTGTCTACCTCTAAGAGATCTTTGACTACTTTGTACTGCTTTGTAAGCCCCAAAGAGTAGATGGAGTAGTGAGAGTTTTTTGCCACACACGAAATAGAAATAAGCTGCTCAATTGAGAATTCCGTTTTGGAAATCGTAGAAGCCATAAGGCAAGCCATAAACATGTACCATATATTTAGGGCCGGCCTGAGATGGACACAACTTAATTAGGTTGAAGTACTCCACCAAAGCAGGATCAAGATGAAGACAAAGACCTCAGTTCATGAGTTTCGTGTAGACTATTAATTCATGGTTACGAAGAGATAATAGTGTCTCTCCAACAGTTGGGAATCAAATTATAACGTTTTAGGGATTGCCCACCGGTGGTTCAGCTTCACCTCCTTGGTTGGATGGAAATATTTGTATTTGACCCTAAAAAGTGCAAGCAAGTGTTTGGCTTCGATCCCGCGAATATTGTTACCTATGATGTCTTCTATATTCGAAGGCAGATTCGAGGCGCATTTTCTCTTTTGCTTCTTCTTCTTCTTTCCCTTGGAAGTTTTTTCTTGATGATTGAGAAAAGTGGTGACAATATTGGGGGGACGAGAAGAGAGTTCTCGACTCGGCACCAGATGTCCGGAGGAAGACGGTAATGCGGGAATAACCTGAATAGGCTCTGCTTCTACTAGGGCCATAAGGTCCACTCCCAGATCAGTATCTGATTCATTAGACATCTTGTTTTCCTGGGACCCAGGGATAGACTTTAAAACCTTCCCAGGACGAATGTTTTTCGAAGAAGGTTTTCGGGGATTAACCTCATGAGTAGTCATCCTTTAGGAGTCACTTGCGGAGTCGTGACCGAGGATGCTAATTTAATCTTGATATATCTATTAACAGATTTTGGGGATTATTTTCTTTTGGCTCGATCTCCTCTATCCATCTCGGGAATATTATCATTATCACCACCCATGGGTAAGAAGGGGAAGAGTTTGCGATTACCTATTGAAAGAAAAAAGGTCACCCTTGTTTTTCCCTAAACAAGATTGACCGGGGGTTGTACGACAGATAAAGCAGGGGTGACAGGTGATATAGACGATGAATTGGTACCTGAAGGTCCTACTATGTCAAATCGCGACCGAAGAGGGGACCAGTTATCACGAAATATAGCCTAAAACATTTCGTTAGGAGTGGGGTGCTCTCTGACAGCAAAAGCTCTTCTCTCATCTGATCTATGTGAAATATTAAACCATCTTCAAAGCTTGTATCATTCAAGATTCACAAACTCCTTAGATATGCAAGGTTGAGAAAATAACTTAATCTAAAAAGTTGTTTATCTCTCTAAAGTAGGTTCCCTCTGAATTAAAGTGTGTAAACTTGAAACAATAAAAGCGTTTTCTCCCAAGTATAAGTTGAAGAGTCAGTTTCAAGAACTTCTTCGACGCGTTATCCTCCTCACTAGCAGTCTCAGAAAGCATGATGACGCGTGTTAGGAGGTGATCAACACGTGGTCAGAGATGATGTCACCACCCTAAGTTATTTTTGACATTAAAATGGATAAATAAACGCACACGAAGTTAAAAGAAATGATGAGTATGATGAGGTCACCATGACCAAAAGTGGAGTCACGAATCCGAATAAGATTACAGAATTAGATTCAATAAATTCATCAGACTAATAAATGAAGTAAGACAAATCTGAGGAGGCCCAAAGGAATCAAAATCCAAGGAGGCTCCAAGGAAGAAATATCCGGAGAGGCTCCAAGTAATACAAATCAGAGGAGGCTCAAAGGAAGAAAAATCCGCTTCATAATCAGTTGTTCATCGGGTACTTTCACAAGGTTGATATTTATATGTGAAACTTATGGTTGATATTTACATGTGTTTGTATGTGATTTTAGAGTTTTTTTGTCAGTTCCCGAGTTCTTGGAATCGGTGAAAGAAGATTTTTTACTACTTTAAATGACTAATCTAAAGCAGGATGGTTGAAACAACATAAAATTTTGTTCACTCTAAAAACTTTATTCATGATGGCTATTAGCTATGGCCAGTTATACCAAACTAGGCACATGTGACTGTAACCTCAATGAATCCTTCTAAGAGACTACACGTTTTTTCTTCACCAATTTTCGAAAAAATATATTGTTATTCAGGAATATGGAAAAAATCACGGCCAAACAAATAATTTCGGTGAGAAGGTGGATGTAGATGCTCTTATGCGTAAATGAAAAGAGGAAAAAATAGCTCATGAGAAGGTGTAAGACGCACGAGTAGCTCAAATTATGGAAAAATAGGCTACCATAAGAGCACAAGATACCTGAAGTCGATAAATAATTTGGTGGGACCCAAGTTCAGGGCTGACACTTAAGCAGTTGAAGAAATTTGAAATGGGTAAAGATACAAAGATACCGTGCTATGTCGTTCGAACTGAATTTGAAATTATTATATTTCAGTTGGCTCATGACTGTAAACATATATAAAGCAAACTTGCAACCCTAGTAGTGGTAACTAAACCCACAATGATGACCAAAGAGAAATTTCAAAAGACGAGGGTTGCATAAGATGGATTACATTTCCCCATTGAGAAAATGTGAGAGGTAATTACTAAGTTTATTTCTTCGGCACGTACCTGAACCGTGACCGCTGATCAACCGTTGGTAGAGCTCATTGACAACAATTAAAGTTTAATGTTGACATGAGTTTTGTTCATATAAGATATTTATGTTCCACAAGGAAAAGTAGAGAACACGTTCACATTTTTTCAAACAAAACTAGTAATGCGAAGTCACTTTTGGATCGTAGGTCGGTCCTTAGCGGACCAAAGTTATATGTTTGGTAATAGATCTTGGAAACTCAATTTATGGTTTTTGGGGGCTTATAAGACATTAAATAAATATAAATATAAGTGATAGTTTTTATTATTGAAGATAAACGTCTCATTAAAACACTATCGCGTCATCGTGATATGAAATATAGCACTCAATTACAAAAAATAAAAACTAAAAAGATGAAATTCAGATCAGTGTAAAATTACCCTAAATAATTTCAAAATTATATAATTTCAAGTACTATATATGTTCCACGGATGATGAAGTGACCGAACATCTTCATCAAGTAGTTTTTAGGTTCCTAACTTGACCTTAGTCGATATAGTGTTGGATCTTTCATAGTTCAGACCTAGTTTTCAGTGCACCTTAACTTTTGTGTGGATAAACACGTTTCTAAGTATTTGGTCGCATATCTTGAAGATATGGTAATATAATTTAGACTCATACCTACTTTTCATCAATATTTTTTAGTTCTCTATGAATACGTGAGATTTTATACATTTTCTTTGATTAAGGCAAGTTAAAAAATGTGATTTTTTTAATTTCCCCCTTATCATAATTAGATATTAGAAACAAAGAAGTATAATTTTTCCAGGACTATAACTTCCGTTCTATACACCAAATAAAAAATATATATTGGCTATGATGATGCATTAAGTGGTTAGGTATACCCGTAAAAAATATTATAAAAAAGATGATAATTTTCCAGTTCCACCTTCAAAGATGCATCATATGTTTTCCAAGATGATTATTTTTGTCACCTCCACTTCTTCATTTATCTGATGGTGGGCTTATTATGAAAAATGTTGTATGATACCTCGGCTTCGGCAAGACAGTAATATGCCATCTATTTGAAATTGTAAGACATTATTAGTTGTAAAAAAAGGTAGCCAAACCTAACATATATATTTACTTTGAGGAATTTAATAAATTATCTTGCCCGTATTTTTGCTAAAGATTTTGCTTTTATCCATTTAAAGAGTAATCTATTGCTAGTAAGAGGTCTTGTTTACCACCTAAATACTTTGGTAACAGTCCTACTAGGTTCAAACCCCATATGTTGTATACATTTTTCTTTGGTATTGAACTAAAGGAACTACTGAAATTTAGATTTTTTGGTGAAACATTGTCATATGTTGTAAATTGCACCATCTTCACTTTAATGAAGTTTTTACATATTGAAAGTTGATTTGCCCAAACCCAAACATTATGTGAGGGGTCTACTGAGGTCTTACTTGTATAAAAACATTACCAACCGTGCATATTTTATCCAACAAATTTTAATCTTTTAGGTTTCAACTTTATCATATGGCCCAACCTCTTGTGTTAGGTAAGCTCAGATAGAAGATTTCTAATTTTTCCTTTCTTTGATGATTAATATTTTTTTATGTTTGATTTATACAGGAGGGTCTGCATGTTGTTTTGTTGTTGACTTATCCTGTAGGACCACATGGGATGCTGAATCCGTACAACCAAGTGCATATACTATCATGTTCTTGATTTTTCATGACCTGTTCAAATAAAGTTTCTTGGCTATGGAGCTCTCTTAAATAGTAGATGAGGTTTTCATTTTTAATTCAAATTAGTTTAGGAGATGATTAATCATGAGATGTGAGTCTGTCAGAAATATCACACACCGGGATCCACATATATGAGTGAGTTGCAGACCCGTTATGGTCATCTCATATCCAGCCTTATGCTTAGAAATAGTGAATCTGAACTTGATATCTTGATTCATTATGTCCCACATAAGAGATACTAATTTTATTCGTGCATTAAAAGTCATATTAAGACCTACCATATGTCTAGACTATCCATCTTGGTTGGGGGTATTTACCAAAGGTAGGCGTCTCTTTGACTGAAATTATGTTAAGAAGTCTATTAATGCATTAGCTTTGATGACACACTTGGTTCAAATTGGAAATAAAATTTCTATAATTCTACTAACCATCTTGTAGATCTAGCAGATATATCTGGTTTCTGCATTACTTTGTTTATAAGAAAAAAGATGGAGACAATAATGTTATGTCCCTGGAAATATGGCCTCTTCTTTATACCATAATGACTACTCTATGACTAATTTAACTCATTGTAAGTAGAAAGTTTAGCATATATGAGGGACTTCCTTACATAATATATTTCTTTTGAGTTAATCTTTTCTTCCATGACTAACATTATGTTAACCACATGATTAGATAAAGGTAGATATAAATAAAAGGTCTAACTCAAAATTGGTTTTGACAAAACCACTAGTGAAGCTTATATCTCTTTGATTTTGAAAAATATTGCATTTCATTCAGGACTCCAGTTGAATCGTCGATATATTTGAAGATTTGAAAAAAATGAGAAACACTTGTTCGAGAACCGAGAAATAAAACTGTTAAGTGCGACCATCTAGACCTCTATACTACTACATTGGGACTTTATTACCGTGATGTTAGAAAATTTTGTAAGGTCTGATTCAAATTGTTTTTCGCTGACTAAATAAAGAAAGTTTCCTGACGACGACACACGTGCACTTCTCTAAGTTCATTCTCAAATTCATTGTACAAAAATTCCCGAATGTTTCCGCGTGGTCATCACAGTGGTTGACATTCTAGTTTATTGTGACCAAAATATTATCAATATATGCTTATAAATTGTATCTAAGATAGCTTTAGGCCAAATGACATGACTTTGTATTAGTATATATGTTTCTTTGCTCTGAATGAGATGTGCTTCTGGTCATCCATATGCATATGGATTTGATTGAATCCAAAATATACGCCCATGAAGGTATTTATTTAATGGGCCAAAACTTGATGCCTATTTGTACTTTGTGGCACATCATCCTATCGGTCACACTAGTAAGAACTTATACGAAGTATGGAATATATCACAATTCCTATACATAAATGATAATATATTGGTTTAGATACTACCTCGTAGGTATCTACCGATTCAAGTAATTATATACGTTCTTAAGTTTATATTTTTAATATATTTCGTAGGTTCAACCAAATGAGGTACCTCTCGCGGATCATCCATGCCATCTAGATGAGGCCCACATTTATTACTATATGTTGAGTGCTAAAAGAAGCACAATAACATTCTATGACGAGTATTTAGTTTTTGAGGATGATACCAAGTCGGACATTGATCACATATTAGAGACATTGATGTACCATTGACATGATTATGTGCATCTGGTCAAACCATAGTCTGTTAAAATTTCATTATATGATAAAAATACATATACAACCATGATAAGACATTATATCCGCTTTATATGGTCATGCTGTCCCATGCCACCTTAAATTTCAATTCACCAAAGATTGATGTGTCATCGATCATGACCTTTATTGATGGCGTTAAGAGTGCCCTATTTTTCATTTTGTCATATTTACTATTGAAAAAGTATATTAGCACAAATTATTGTGTCGACCATGATCATCCAGACCTCTATTTCAACCTTTACGACACCAATGATGATTGTTGCCTCATATGATGCAACAAAACTTGTAGGTTATCATCGTAAAAACTAATTGTTACGTACATATTTTAATAGAGGTATGCTAAAGTAAATCCATGTTGTCGAATTTCAGAATCATCTACATGACATCTACGGGAGAGTTTTACGATACCTGAAAAACGTCACCTCCAAAATTGCTAGAGAAATTTGGATATTCATATCTTGGTGCGGTATTAATCAAGCATGTTTCTTTGGTAGTGTTTTCAGTGTCTTAAATGGTTTGACTACATTCAAAATTTAGATAGATTTGGTTTTAGCCAATTGTTGGGTTCGGTCGTGGCGATTTTTGGTTCAACCCGATAGTTTCTTTTCATCAACTCTATCAACTTTTGATCATCAATAAAGTTATGGGTCTCATATTATGGTGCTATTTAGTCTTGCGTTAAATTCCTATATAACTGTGATACTTGTAAAATTTGATTGGATTACAATAGTATTTAAGAATGAGCATATGTTCACGCTTAGAAAGTGTACTAATTCCTATTCCTTATCAAATATGACACTTACGTTTTTGCTCAACAATGTATAAAATCCCTCATCGCCCCGCTCTGTCTTTTTGTCATTGGTTCCGCCATTATTTTTATTGCCAAAATTGATTTACTTTGTTAGGGTCACAAGTCGATAACTTAGAGGTTTAGATTAGAGCCACAATTAGTGATTCGTTGATGTTATTTGTATGTTGGCAATAAATATAATTATTTAAGACCCTCAAAAGTCAATACATGTTGTCATCAAGCTTGATTTGCACCACAATCTTAACCAACAGATCACTGAAGTTTAGTTTAAGGTCTTATTATTCTTCATAATACCCATATCATTATGATACTTGCATTTTTTTTGGATTACAATAATTTTTAGGCATGAACATCTTTTCATTCTTACATAAACATATTAAGTTTGTTCTCTTATCAAATATAAAACCGACGTTATTGCTCAAATATGTATAATATTCCTCAATACCTCATTCAATCCTTTTGTTATCGATTCTACTCCTATTTTAATTTTTCAAATTATATTGTTTTGTTGTTTGGTGGCGTGGTCGAAGGCTTAAGGGTCTAGATTAGAACCATGACTAGTGGTTCATTGATATTATCAGTATGATGGTAATAAGGATAAGTATATAAGACCCCTCATATGTTGCACTGTCTCATCAACCTTGATTTGTGCCTCAAATTGAGCTAATAGGTCGCTGGAAGTTAAGATATTCTCTTTTATAATATCTTATACCAAGAGTCCAGGTAGAATTCTCTGCATATAAGCTATGTATGCAACGACTTAATGATAGTTCTTTGTTGAGATGAAGCGTTTCATGTACTACTAGAAGCATAAGCTCATTCTTGTAATGGATGATGTAGTCATTATCAACTCGGATGACTGTACTGCCTATGAATTGGTCATGAAAAATCGTCCATAGCATTTTAATATTATATATGCAATCTGAAAATATATGATTGAATCAAGTAAGAGAAATATCTCAATATATCACGGAAAAGAAAAGACACAGTAGTTTGTCTCAAATGATATTGTATTTGTTATCTTGTATTGGTTGAAATTTGGTGCAAAATCACTATGGATAATTTTAAGAGTTAGCGGGAAGAACACAAGGTTGTATTTGGGTTTTGTAGCAACAGATCTAGGATGTGCAAGGTTTTTCAGACATAAGAAGCTAGTAATCATTTATAAGGATAAACTGAACCATGACTAGATTACATATAGGCATGAATATTGTTTTGACATAGTTGGTGGGTAGTTTTTCTAGTGGTAGCACCAGACCATTGTGCCAGAGGTTTAGTGATCATGGGTTGATTACTTCGGTAATTATGGTGGGTTGGTTTAATATATTGGGTTAGATGAAACTATGAAGTGCACATCGTATCTATTCTCCTTATAATGATGAGATAAATAGGTTCAACTTATTTACCCAAATCGGGAGCGACCAAGATGTGAAAAGAGACTTATAGACATGTTAAATGATTCGTAGTCGAACTGCTCTTTAGAATTTATTTCCCTTAAATTATTGGCATGAAAACGATTAAATATATGGTCATGTTCGAGAGAAAGAGGATAACGGTGCCAAATTATAGAAGCGGTAACATTGTCTCATTCTTTATAACTGACATTGTTGAGACGATGGATGAAAAAATGTATACTTTGTTGACACTTCAAGTGTAAATCTGCCACTAAAATGTGAATTATCATGATTTTCTCTAAATAAGAGCATCACAAGTCGTCAAGCTGATGTTATACGTCAACAGTAAGGATGATAGGGTTCTCAGATACCATAATATAGTTTGTTATTGGTGAAGGGGAATACATGAGATGTCTTAATAGTTGAAGTTGTAAATTCTTGTAAAAAATCGCAATTAAGTTGATAAGATAAAAAGTTATGTATAAAATTGATTAATAATCCCTTAATGAGATCCATCGTGATCATGAACAAATAAGAAACCTCAATTTAGTATGAGAACCAAAATATTGATACACAATTAATCACGAAAACATATAAGCAATACAAAAATGACATGATCAACCATTATAAGCAAGCGGTCGTATCTAAATTCATCGACGTATCTAAATTCATCAACGTTTTTGTATTACACACCATCATTTAATCATAGAATCTTCTTTAGATTATTAGCCTCATTTTAATTTTTGATCTTATTAGTGGTGACTTTCTCGACATTTATTAATTTTCCTTTCAAAAGAAAGACACCATAATTTGTTCGGCCAATTACAAATAATCAAAACATATATTGGTCAAAATTACATTATTACTTGAGAACTTCATAAAATAAATAAATAACTTAACAAATGAAAGTTGCAATGAAACTCATGAATCTCTTTCGGTTATAATGAGTGTACGCTTTCTAAATTTTTCTCTACTTACTTTGAATGCATCAATGAACTGTTCAACTTAAATTTTGTTTGTCATGTTTAATTTTTTAAGATAATGACTCTCTTTGAAAAACATTATAGATCGAAACTCTAATTGAATATATTAATTTAGTATTTTGATGAATATGTTACAAATCGATGTCCTTATTTTTATTTTATGATGATTTGCGAGAAAAGAAAATGTGTAAAAAGGAAAAGAGACAATAAGAAATAAAATAAAAAGAAAAGTAGTGATTACTAAATCTTTTACTAAATATGAAACTGCCAATAACTTCCCCCCAAAACTATTTTGATAGTCCATATCTAAAAAACATGCATCTAGAAATGTTTTTGCTTAGTGGTTTTCGTCTAAGCAACTCCATTTTGTTTAGAGATTTTCCTCTCAACAACATTGCTTTTCTTAGTGCTTTTCCTAACATTTACATGTTTTTGAATTCATACATTACCATAATATTTAACACACAATTCATTACAAAACTCTAAAAAATTATCAATTTTAGAGTTTTAACCTTTCCTTATGTCAATTTTTTCATTAAAACTTTCCATTGTTTAGATTTACAAATGCTTCATTTTTTAGTTTTAGCAAATGACTCCAAAATTTACTAGAATAATCATCAACGATCGAAAGAAAATATAAATTATCTGAATGAGTAAAAGTCTTCATAAGTCCATAAAGATCTTAATGAGCACTCTCGCATCCTTTTGGACTTATGTTTTCCTGGCTTGAAACTCAATGTATTGTTTTCCAAAGGTACAATACTCGCAAAAATCGATCTTGCTCACTTTGTCTTTTCCGAGTAGCCTTTGTTCACTAATCATATACAATTTTTTTAATAATTTGTCCAGTAAATGAGTCTCTAAGTAAGTGATACAAACCATCTTGTTTGATTCCTTTTAACACCATCATAGATCCCTTACATATTTTCATAACCTATGATTCAATTACATATTTTCATAACCTATGATTCAATTTTGTTGATATACCCAAAGTCATCCAAGATTCAAAATGAGATCAGATTTTTAGTGAATTTAGGAACATACTCCACTTTCTTCAATGTTCTTGTCACTCCATCAAACATTTTGATGGTTTCAGAGTTAATACCTTCAACCTAACATGTGTTGCCACTTCCGGTTACTACTTTGCCAACTTGTAATAAAACAACTACTCTCGGATTGTAAGTCATATGATATGTACATTTGTTAGACTTGCACTTATAGCCAGTAGATCTGCAAAATCAAAACCTTCTCGAAAATTCATAGATTCATTACTTACTGAAGTTTGGCTTCTATGACCACCACTTTTGTGTTTGATCTTTCTTAACTAAGAGTACAATCGCTTCTTTATGTGATCTAGCTCTCTATAGTGAAAGCAATTCTAGTTATAACCCGACCCTTTTGAAGCATACCTTTCTCTGTATTTATTACTATGTTTTCATCTTTGTGAGTTATTATGGCCATTATTTCTAACAAATTAATTTTTTCCACGTGAAGTAATATGTTCCTCAATTTTCTACTATAGATCTCTGGAGGTTAAGGCCTAGATAACCTTTTTAAGAGATTTGAGCGTCCAGTCATACTTAATGGTTGATTTTACTTCTATAAAAGAGTTATGCAGAGAGTTTAGTAACAACATGATTCTCATCACTCAAGACTTCAATTTTCCAGCATTAGCGAGCTTAATTTTCATCCAGACAAACTCATCAAGATGTTATTATAACGATTTCGATATGTTCAGCTTATATCCAAAAGGTATTTGTTTAACATCAATCTTATTTCGAAGACTTCTATAGAAACTGTTCATCCAATTGATTTCAAATCTTTGAATGAGTGTCCTTTTTGTTTACCAATCTAATTATTGAGTCACGCAAATATAGAATAATCTTATTTGTGGATGTTTCCAATAGCTCTTCTATCAAATCATTAGTATAGTTTTTAGGAAACTTCAAAAGGTCCTCAAAAGCTTTCAACAACCGTTGATGTACAATAAACCTTTCGATTTTTCTCTTCCACCTCCAAAACATGGGATTTCGTCAAACTTTTCAATGTCGACCTCCTATAGACTTCATCCTCGTAGGTAATGTTTATAATAAAAGCAAGGTTTTTTTAAACCAACCAAATCCTGAATCAATAGCTTTGCAAAAAATATTTTCAAATTTCTTTAATTAGAATTGATAATTTTTAACCCTAATTATGACCCATAATTATAATTTTTCCTCCCCAATCACAAATCAAAACCAAAAAGCGAAATACTAAAAGAATAACACACATAATCATTTATTCACCCGTTCCAACAATAAAATTTACATCCTAAAACCCAGCAAAAAAACTAAATCATCACAAAACTAACAAACTTCCAAAACGACCAAACTACACCTATAAAACTTCCAAAACGACCAAACTAAACCTATAAAATGAAAAGGCAAACCAAAAAATAAACTACACAGAATTTCTACTTCTTCTTACTTTATATCTTTCTTATTTTTCTTCTGACATTTTGGTTTCGAGGCCAATCATTAATTTCCCGTTTTTATTTAAATAAATTTTCAACTCATACTTCTTACTTTATATCTTTCTTATTTTTCTTCTGACATTTTGGTTTCGAGGCCAATCATTAATTTCCCGTTTTTATTTAAATAAATTTTCAACTCATTTAAACCATTTATATAACCATCTAAAACAATTTATATAGTCAAATGTGAACTGCCTCAAACGTTTAAACACACTATCTAATCGATGATGCATAAACATGATACATTTTATTATAAAAGTACTCTAACAAAAGTAATTATAAACTCATGATGTCAAATAAGAAGAACAAGAGTAAAATATCAATTTAAAGCAACTAAACAAGTCTTTGCTAACAGATGAAAATAAGTCCAACTAATATAGGTCCACAAAGCATCATAAAAATTAGATTGTCTAGAGCAGATCATAAACCCTAATCCCATAATCTTAACCTAAAATATTAGTTTAACCTTAATAAAAAATCTCGAAAAAGGATACAAATTACTAAGTAGCTTAAAACTGGGATCCTTCAGCATAAAACACACAAACACCAACATAGAAACATATATATGGATAATAGCTAGCTTGGTTTATCTCTTCCAGCTAAAGTCAATACCCGAACCTTTAACCAACAAGAATTGATTATATAAAGGTGCGTTCTTGACTTCTTTGATTTGTTTACAAACCAACTAATCCAAATCTTGAAATCCCTGTCAAACATTAAAAAAGAAGCAAGTTTAAACATAACCATATCCGGAGAACACAACTATTTTGTATCTAAAAACATTTAACTTGCGTTGCAAGGCATTTTCTAAATAAAAAAACATGTAACTTGTGTTACAAGGCATCTTCTAATTGAAAGACAGCAGTAAAAAGGACATATTTGGCTCGAACAATAAGAAAGACAACAGTTAAACAAATTTTTGAGGTACATAACAGATTTTATAGTTCAAAATTAACTTTGTTGTCTTTTAAGGCAACTTTTGATCGAACAATTTTAAAGACAAGCAATTCTAAACCAAAATTTATTCGAGAAAGCCCTAGGCAAGAGCAAGTTTGAACTATAAAATTAGCTTACTTGTGATTCAAGGCATTTTTTGATCGAACATAACAGCGGACCGGATCCTATCAACAGTGCACTTGATCAAACTATTAACGGTAGCAACGGACCCAAGAGAGAGCTTTGCAGTAGGAACCGAATCAACTAGAATCTGAAACGCGACAGTTAAAAGCGAACCGCCTGAGCCAACCTCAGGAATATCTTCTCTGTCGTTCATTACTGCAGGCCCGTCAGGAAGAATAGCAAACCCGGATGGCAAAAGGGCTACATAATCCGGATCACCTCCACCTAGCACAACATTCATGGCATCTATGTCGACCGGAGCATAAACCACATATGAACCAGTCGAGTCACTTGAGCTTTCTTGGAGTATAAGCATATTGCTTTGGCTAGAATTTGAACTCTGCAAAGTTTTAATCTATCAAGTGCTTGCTAAAATATAATTGGGTTTACAATTACGCCCTTTATTCCAAATTATTGAACTTAGGTTGTTAAGTAATAACTAAATGCACCTACAAAAAGTTTCATTCTTTACTTAAGGTAAGATAAGGTAAATTCGACAAACTCACATTGACGCGAAGTAAGGACACGCAATTTCCTGGATCATGGCCATTAGCAATATGAGCCATTTCTTGAACTAGCCCTCCATTTGAAAGTATATCCCACTGAAATATCAAGACAAAATTCAACCGAATAAACGATCCTCTTTATATATCATAAGAAAGAAAATTCATTACCGATGTAAAAATGAATTATACCTCATTACGAGAATTCTCAGCTCGGAGAAACTCAAATACTCTTTTAGGAGGAAGAGGGATCCAAAAGGAAGTTGCAGCACTTAGTACAATACCAGGAGGCCGACCTGGATCATCCATACTTTTACGGGTCATGACTCGAACATCATCGATACCAGTAGATGATAATGTTGTCCAAGCATGTGCAGTCGATGCACCAACACCGCTACAAAAACTCGTCACCATCCTTTCAGCTAACTTTAACATGCTTTTCCTCCCTGCTGGGCTTGTTATCACTGCCAAAAGTTCATCAATTAGGCAAATAACTAATATTTCAACGCGAGTGCCATATCAAATTCAGCCACACACACACGTATAATTGAAATTGAGAAGCAATCAAATATACTACTGCATTAAGCTCCATTATAAGAAAACATATGTAAAACTATGATCGTGTACCGCATAGATCTCCAGAAGGAATGTTACTAGCCATAGAACTAGCGAGTCTTTCACACTGACGGTCCAAAGTAGCTACCCAGCGTTTGGCTCCAAAAGCAAGGCCGGAGTTCACTAGCAGCTTATATATATTATGCACCAATCTATCATCAACTTCAACATGTTCAACCCAAGTAACCTTCAAATGGAACACAAAACCAAAATCAACACTTAGTCAAGTAAAAATCGTTTAGACTTTGTTCAGTCCTCAAATTGTAATTTAGATCAAATTAAGTACTCACTATATTCTAAAACTTGTAAATTTCAAAGCTCAGATTTTACCTTGGAGTATCCATTTGGTAGTTCTTGAATTAAGCAACCAGAAGGTCGTCGTCGGCTTTTTGGCACGACATTTCCATTTAAATTATCTAACGAAACATCAACAACTGCCCACGAACCATCAGTATGTTGTTTACAGTATCGAACAATGTAGTTTTCCCGAGTTGGGACTAAAGGTGAAGGGACTTGAAATTCAGCAGTCATCTTGTAAAAGTAAAAACATCAACTAAATTAGTATAACTGAAAACTCAGATTTTGTAACATAAAAATTGAAGCTTTATTTGTACCACTTGTAAGGCTCCATTGTAGTTCCCAGCAACTCCGGTCGATAGAACATCTAATGTCATGGCTCTAGAGACTATATTGCAAAACACATTCGACCATTGGTTCTGAAAAACAAAAAGGAAAGGCGTAAAATGTGAAAAAGGGCGTTTGTCGCGAACATGAGTTTCATTTCATGTCCGACTTGAACAAACAATATTGAACAAATTTCGACTAAAGCTCAAAATTCAGTTCCTTGGCTTATGCGTTGAATCATTATACAAATCGATCACATTCTAATATTGAATTATTGATTAATTTGGACTAATATTCAGGTGACAGATTCAGAATCTCGATACAGATTAAATAAAAGGTAAAAGAAATCGTACCACATCCATGAGAATCTCGACAAGATTGATATGATTCATAATAACGATGGTTGATTCTCTCGAAGCTTCCGATTTCAGCCCTATCGGTTTCGGACCAATACCTCGAGGAAAAGTTCTATAATACTCCTCTACATTCAAAACTTCACTCGAATTTTCTCCACGGACCCACAAAGGTTCACCAGCTTGTGCCATCCGAATCAGCTCTTCCATAGCTGCAACGGCTAGCTCAATGATCATAGGCTTATCGGCATCTGTGGGGCCTCGGATAAAGTCTCCAGCTCCATACATATCTCCAGCAAAACTTGATTGTTGTCCTAAATTCCCAACTCCCATCTCTAAAGAACATGAAGGCAAAAGAGGCGTCAAGTTAGAGTACGAAGAAGCTAAGGGCTTGCCTACGTATTTGGCCGCGATTCCTGATATTCTATCAATCTGCGCACGAAAGAAGACAAATGAAAATATTGTTAGAATTACAATAAACTTTTTGTAAATATTATCAAATTTCAAGAATATGTTTTCTTGCTAGTAAAGGAACATAGATTAACATCTTTTCGGTTTTCTTGCTATAGTATATATGATTAAGTAGGATATATATATATATATATATTATACCTCTTCTCTTAGACGAACATTCTCAATTCTCAAATGTTGTTCATCAAATGACATTTCTCCAATGGCAGCCGGGCCTCCACAATTAGGACATGTCGCGGTGCTAAGAGCTTCCCTATACCTACTATTTTCTACTCGAAGTTTCTCATTTTCACTCTTCAAGATTTGATTGTCAGTCCTTTCATGGTGAGCCTAATAAAAGGAAATGCCAAAAAAGTTAAGAAAATTAAGATCTACCAAGCAAAAATACATTAGTGTTCATATTTCTTCAAGATTTATAAGCAAAATCAAGGTAAGCCTAAAATGCCGCAACAAATCAATAAAGTTTTAAGACCTAAGTTCAGAAAAAGTACTATATGTACTTAAAATACCTTCATTTGAGTTCGTTTGTTTTGGAACCAAAACTTGACTTGTAAAGGTTCTAACCCTAACTCCCGACTGAGTTCCTTACGCTGCTTATCATCCGGATGAGGACACTCCTTAAAAAACCTATTAAAAAACAAAGCAAACAAAAAAGCTACATAAACCCTAATATATAAATCCAAAACAAACAAAAGTCTCTTAGTTCAAGTTCTTTACGCTTCCATTTCTTGGATTTGCCTTGGTGTATGACGGCGATAACGTTTCTTTTTTGGCCGTTGATTAGGATCCTGATCATCTTCACCACCAGAAGGAGCTTCTATTTCGTTTTCAGATTTAGTCTCGAATTCGTCTTCTAAGCTCTTTGTTAAGGCCAAATCATTGTCTGATGTTTTTGGTGTCATATCAAACAAAGGATGATTCTCAAACATGTTTGATTGAAACATGGTTGTCGAAAAAGATTTTTCAGACTAGTCTCTCTGCAGGGAAGACAAAATGCATTTAGATAGTAAGAAAGATTAGAAGGTCAATTTTCTGTCTCTCTCTCAAGAAGTATTTAGCTTCTTCAAGAGATTTTCTTACTTATGTCATAAAAAGACATAAAAGGTGTAAAAAAAAAAAACTTTTTCATTCTGAATACTTCAAATTCATTGGAAATGGATTAAAGTTAAGTCAAAGCATAACATACATAAAAAAAAGTTCATTTTCATTTGTAGGATAAGAAGAAATTTCTACTTTTTAATATATATACTTTTGTATTAAATACACAATTAATATGACAGCTACCTTCCCAAAGAAAGAAAGAAAGAAAAAGATAGTATTTTGATAGAGATCTTTGAGATTCCATGACATAAAAATACTTTTAAATAGTAAATCATTATGTGTAACAATAAATAATAATACAAACTTTTATTTTCCTTTAATTAAGTATTGAAAGACAAATTAGTAGTAATAGTTTATGCTCAAACCCATCTACATTTCATGAAAATATCTTGGATTTAACTCAACAAAACAACTCTATACCATTTTAAGAAAACTTGTAATAAATTTTATATATTTATTTCCTAGTTAAATATACTTTTAACAAGACAACTATACCATTTTAATAGAGATCTCTTAAGTAGAATGAGATTAAAAAACAATAACAAAATTTATAAATAGTACCTAACAGTTTCCTAAGTGAGCTAAGAACTAGTCTTTGCTTGTAGTATTTTTCTTTTGAAGAGATAGTCTTAATACAAACCCTAGAAAAGTCAGTATTGAACAATTTACAAGTGGTTTTAGGTTCCCAAAAAAGTGTCTTAAGACATTTTCTTTCATGCAAAAAATATTTATTAAACAATTAAAAAGAGTTGACCAAAATGAAAACCACTTTGAAATTAGCAAAAAGGTTTGTCAACACTACAGAATACAATAAAACAAGAATCACCACTTAGATCTGACCTAAACAAAGCAGATTGTGAAAACCACTAAACGTTTTAAGAAAGAACATGCAAACCTTAAAAGAAGCAAACCCTTTTGCTGGTTCTTGACGAAGATCGAAAAAAAAGAAAAAAAGAAAGGTAGGGTTTGATCTGGTTTTGAGGTAGAGAGAAGAAAACTAAAAGCTTTGATACTTATTTTACCTGAGTGAAGGAAAGCTAAGAGATTTGGAGTGGAGTTGAGGAAGATGAGAGGAGTGAAGTGTGAAGAGAGAGAGAATTGAATTCTAGAAAGAGAAAAAGAGAGAATTGAATTCTAGAGAGAGGATGGGAAGATGAAAGAGAATAGGTTAGTGAGAGAAGGGGCAGCAAGGAGTTATTGCAGAGCGTGTTGAGAGGGTGCATAGCATTTATGAAGGAGGTAGCGGTGTGTCAATGATATACCACGAATGATATACCAAAATATTATCTTTAGTATTATAGATATTTAAAATTTTGAATTCAGCTTCAAATAATAAAATGGTTAAACGTAGGTCGAATTAACTTGTCAATACTAAGTATTACGGTAAGATTAGAGGTGTATAATTAGATATGTCGAAAATATTAGATAAATATGATATGAGTATTGTGGTAAGATTTAGTTGTAAAGAGGTTTGTTGATTTTATTAGTCGAGACAAGTTGTTAAAGATTGGTGACTATTGTGTAAAAATACTGTATGAGTTTGAAACAGGATGATCCAACGTGAGTTGATCTGAAGCACCACCCTGATACGAAGCGAGTTGTTGAGTTGAAGCAAAAAAATTTCATTTGTTAGGTCTCTATATTAATCGGATTTTATATTTGGTTTTTACTGTATTAATTAGATTCTCTATATTAGTTGGATCTTCTATATTTTGATTATGATTCGATATTTATGAGAATTTCTATATTAGCGGATTAGAAGTTATTTCAGTCATTGGTTAATGAGATTTAATGAGGAGCGCCTAATTAATACTTCTGAATAAATAGGATAATATATTGCTATGCAATGTGTGATGTGATGATGCGACGAGTTTCATGAGAAACATATTTACCGAGTGAGTGAAATAAATAGAGGTCTTTTGAGAGATAAGTAAGGTGATAGATAAGTAGGGTGAGAGATAAACACTGAAGATATAATTCTGTAAATTACGTCATATTTTGTTACAAAGAGTGGTTGAGCCTTTTGTGTTTGAGTCTTTTGGGTAACTTATTTATAGATAAAAGAATGATTGTTGCTCGTGGATGTAGAATTTCTTCACAACCCGAGTCACATTAAATCTCTCTTATGTGTTTGGTTTTATTACGATTTATTTTATTTGTTGTTTGTCTTGTCTATGACAACTAAGTCGTCATTTCGTAGGTTCATGTAACCGTAGTTCTTGCCTCGTCCAAATAGTATTGGTTTCCCCAAAAAATGGTGCGATGAGAGTGGAGCAAGAGTAAAATGAGTAGATCAATTTTCGATCTTAAGGTTGGAGAAGTAAAGTTTGCCTCGAAACCGAAAGGCACGAAATATGAGTTTCATAAACCTTAGGTTGGAAAAATTCGACGTATCTAATGATTTCAACCTCTGGAGAATTAAGGTTTAGACTTACCTAGTATATAAGGGATTGGTTGTTGATATCTATATATCTACACAAGCTGGTGTTATGGTATTTTCTAAAGCTCATAGTTCCCTCATATTGAGGTTGACAAATAACATGTTACGAGAGTTATCTAAAGATACTACGACGATATGGATAAGGAATCAGTTGAAGCTGATTTGCATGAAAAAATCCTTGGAAAATAGGTTATATGCGAAGAAATAACTTTACACGATGTCTATAGGTAGTAGCACAGAGATACGAAGGCACAAATATGATTACAACTGAGTCGTACTCGACTTGAATGTCATTGGTGTGAATATGGAAAATAAGGACTACACAACAATCCTTCCAAATCCTATGCCAAAGGAGTATGAATACTTTATGGGTATCATGTTCTACGGGAAAGACTTCATTAGAATGGATAAAGTGAAGAGTGCATTGAACTTTAAACATCTTCCAAAAAAGAGTGTTTAAAAGGGTGACTCTGAATGGCACAAACTGAGTGCGAAGGATCGTCCAGGAAAGAGAGATTCAAGTAAGAGAAGATAAAATTCACGATCAAAATCCAAAAAAGATGGGATGGGTTCAATGATCTGTTATGTATGCAAGAAGAAATTGAATATCAACCAGAACTTCCTCGAGCATGGAAAGGGCAGAAAATACGAGAATACCAAAACCGAATATACTACAATAAGAGCTGATGATTATGAGTACGCTGATGGGTTAATAACTTCTTATTCTTACATGTACAACAATAAATGAATATTGTATTAAGATACATCATTTCACATGAGCTCCAGTAAGAATTCTTTTGAATAGTAGCGAATGTTTGATGGTGGAAGGATCATCCTCGGGAATAATGAATCCTACAATGTTAAAAACATTGGAACAATTTGGAATAAGTTGTCTGCAGGACTTGAAAGAGTGATTAACAATGTAAGGTATGTAGTTGAAGTTAAATGTAACATTTTTTATTGGGATGTTAGATGAGAAAGGGTTTACCTATGAGGGTAGATATAGAAGACTTAGGGTCTTTCAAGGCTCCCATGTTGTTATGAAAGCCAATATAACTAATGATGTATTAGTTTTTGAAGGCTCTATAATAGTAGGGAGATGTCTAGTTTTGTGAAGGATTATACCAGGTTGTGGCATCACCAGACATATATTTTAAGTGAGAAGGGACTCGGTGAACTAAGTAAAAAAGACTGTTAAATGGTACGACAGTTCATGAGTTGAGATTTAGTAAAACTCGTGTAGTGGTAAAGAGCAAAGTGTGAAGTTTATTTCCAGCAATCAGACATCTAACAAAGTCATTGATTATGTTCATTCAAACCTTTGGGGTCCAACACATGAACCTACCATAGGTGGTTCAAGGTACTTTATGTCGATGATTGATGATTATTCCAAGATATTATGGATTATAATTTTAAAGACCAGAGATAAATTGTTTGTTGTCTTTGTGGACTAAAAGACTTTGGTGGAAAACAAAAGTGGGAAAGTGTTGAAGAACCTTCAGAGTGGTACTGACTTGGAATATATGAACAAATATTTCACTAGCTATTGAGAAAATCTTGGCATTTTTAGAAACTGAACCGTGAGTGGGACTCTGCTGGAACGGGTTTGATGTATGTTTTATACAATTGGAATATGTCAAAAGTTTTAGGGAGAAGCCGTGAAAAACCGACAAAAGTCCATTTATAACCCTTAATTTTCTTTATCTTTTAAAGGCCTGGACTGGAGAAAAGGATAAGTTGGAACATTTGAGATGGTTATAATGCATTGCCTATGAACTTGCAAAGCAAGATAAACTTAGGCCAAAACCACTGCAATGTTTGTTCTTCAACTTCTAGAAGAAGTAAAAATGTATAGGTTTTGGCGCCTTGAACCTAGATCTTAGAAGATTTTGATAAAAAAAATACATGCTTTCAATCAATTGGACATGCCATTGAAGAATAAGGTAAATAATCAACCTAAGTGAAACTGGGGACGCTTCTATAGAAGAATATTGCAGACATGGTTCCGCTTCGGGTCATATAAAGAAACTTCAACCATTACATGAGTACAAAGATGGCCAAGGGTATGGTGTTCTAAAGCTTTCAGATGATCAGATGGAAGAGTAACATAATCTTAACAATTATCAACTGATGTGGTAACATGAGGAACAATCAAACAACAATAAAGGTAAATTTTTGATGATGTTATTTGTTATGCTTTATCTATTTAAACGTAGAGAGATGTTCTTGAACCTAAACATATCAGGATATCAAGAGTAGTGATAAAGACAAATGACTTATGACCATGAAATAAGAATCGAGATCTCCCACGAAGATGAACACCTGGATTCTTGTGAAGCAACTGAAAGGTTAGAAACTGGTCGGGAGTAAATGGATATTGAAGAAGAGGCCGAGGATTCCTAGTGTTGATTTACTCATATATAAAGCTAGGCTTGTAGATAAGGGATTTATGCAAAATGAGGGTATTTATTTCAATTAAATATTATTGTCGGTTGTGAAACAAACCTTTATCAGGGTTCTGTTGTAATTGTTTCTAGAATTGACATTAAACTAGATCAAATAGATGTTACTAGTGTATTCCCGTATTACAAATTGGAAGACACAGTTTACATGTGTCAACCAAACGGTTTTGAAGGACGAAATGAAGGTTATGTGTGTGTGTTGAAAAGACCTCTATATGGGCTACAACAGTCGGCGAGGCAATGTAATAGAAGATTCGATTAATTTATGAGGTTTATTAAATATATTTACAGTTGCTACGGTAGTTGTGTTTATTGGAACGGGGAGATAAATATGAAGTGACAAGTCCTATTGTTGTTATATGTGGATGATATACTAATAGTTAGAAAATATAGGAGAAAAATTGAAGCGGTTAAAACTCAGCTCAAAAGAGAGTTTGAGATGAAAGATATAATAGAGGTTACGATGATACTTGGTATTGAGGTCGAGAGGAAAAGGCCGAAGTGTTACTTATATATATCTCAACAAGTATATACAGAAAGTCGTTAGGAAATTCTTTTTTTCCAAAGTAAAAGCGATTGGAACTCCTATTGGTTCCCAATTCAATTTCAGTGTAACTCAGGTACCAGCTAAAATATTAGAAAAAAATTATATATTGAGATACCTTATTCCAATGTTATTGGTAGTATTATGTATGTTATTAACAAAATTTGATCCTACATATGTCATAAGTGTTTTGAGAAAATTTATGTTGAATTGAGAAAAATTGCATTGGCACGCACTCAAGGAGCTTATGAGATACTTGAAAGGCTCAGATGTAGGCTTATGTTACAATAATAAGTATACATGTAATATGGTGTTGATATGGTATATGAACTCCGACTATGTACGCTGCCTCGATACAAGAAAGTCTACTTTGGGTTATCTGTTTACTGTGATTGGAGAAGTGGTTAGCTTGAAGTATTGTTTACAGAAGATCGTTACAGTATCTTTTATGAAAGCCAAGTATATGGCTGCTACAGAGGTCATGAAATAAACTATTTGACTGAAATGATTATTGAGTGAACCGACTGGTGTCGAGTAAGATGTGATTAAATTATGTGATAACATTATTTTTATTTTTTCAATTAGAAATACGAAGTTCCATGAGCGTACTAAGCATGTATACAATAAGTTGCAATTGTTCCGAAACGTGGTGGATAATGAGCAAGTGAAGGTGATTAAGATTGTTTGCGAGAAAAATCCTACTAATTTTATGACTAGTATTGTCGACTTAGAAACTCACAAACTATACAAGACTGGCGCAATTATAGGATGTATGTGAACCACTCTTTCAAAAGTAGAACATTTGCAAGCGATATTGGAGTTAGTAAAATCCTAAGTGGAGAATTATTAAGTGTGGTATAGAATTAAATCGTCAAAAGAGGTATTATCGCATGACTACATAAGCATAGTTGGATGTATCGATGGCATGTATTAGGCAATTTGTTTTGAAAATCTCTAGTAAAGCTTGAGCCGTGACTTAGTTGTAGAGACGTCTGCTTATCCTAAGGGTTAAGAAAATTTGTTGAAGACTGGTGACAATTGTTTCAAAGGAACTATGTGCTAAGCCGAAGCATGTTGGTCAAAAGCAAGCAGATCTAAAGCATCATTATGATCCTAAGCAACTTGGGTCGTAGCACCACACTTGGGTCGAAGCAAAATTTTCTATTTGCTAGACATCCTATATTAATTAGGTTTCCTCTTTTAGTATTTTTATATTAATTAAATTCCTTATATTAACTAGATCTTAACTATTGATTATGATTTGATAATAATGAGGTTTCATATATTAGTGGATTATGGGTTATTTAAATTGTTGATTAATGAGCTTTAAGTATGGAGTGTCTGGTGAAGAATTAAGGTTTTCCCTAAATCTATAAATAGAACAAGATATTATTATGTAATGTCCGATGTGATGCGATGATGAGTTTCATGAGAAGCATATTTCATGATTGATTGAATCAAATCACCTTTTATTATAAAGAGTGATTGAGTTTTTTCTGTTTGAGAGTCTTTCTGTAACCTACTTATATATAAAAAGTATATGTTGTCCGTGGATGTAGGATTTTTTCATAATCTGAACCACGTTAAATCTTGTTGTGTGTTTGGTTTCATTATGTTGTATTTTATTTGTTTATTGTCTTGTAAAAGATAATTAAATCGTCATTTCGTAAATTCGGTTAATCGTACATCGGTTCTAACCTCAGTCTAATGGTAGTAATTTCCCCAACAATAATTGTGTTCAAATTCTGCATGAATTTCAATGATGTAACATATATTACTTGAGCTCAAGCTACGATGTAGATTAAGGGTGTTTTGTAGTCAAATAGTTCAAATTATTTTCAGACGAAAATTCGATTGGATTTGATAATGTTTTATAACTCAAGCTTGAAATATATAGTTTTGATAATTGTTTTTTAGACGAGCTCAAATATTTTCATATAAATTTATTTTATAATGGTTTGTCCTCATATGTCAATGAATACGCTTGATTATATAATATTATATATTTTTACTTTCTTTGGAGCATGAGATTTGGCTTTAAACAACCATTTGCAACTAGTTTCTTTTTTCCATTTAGGGCAAGATCTTATTTGAATTATCTTACATATCATTGTACTCTTTATTTATATTTCCAATCCACAATATAGAGTTTAAACTAGTCATAACAAATTCAAATATGATTGGACCATCTTCTAAAATGCCTGGAGTCTTTTCATGCTCATTAAAGACTTACACATAATCTAAAGGTATGGCATTTTTCATCTCTAGTGAATCTAAGCAATGTTGGCTCAATGTATTTCTCTATTTCTTTAAGTTGCTGATTTTTCTCATCAAGAACAATATTAATATTGTCTTATAGTGGTGTAAGTAAAATATATGTTTTATGTAAGGAATTCCTTGGCATATTGTAAATGTATGATAGACTATCTATACCCAAATCATCATGTCAGATACTGAACAATTTCATTTTAATATTTCATAAAAAAACAATGTTGTTATATGAACTATTACCTCTAAAATCTGAATCCTAAAAAGATATGGCAGTCCCCATTTAAAACAATTGAACGCTTAATGAGAGAGTAAAATTTATAGCCTATGAAATTACATAACTATTTTAGATTCTAACTTTTGTTTGCTCGGCCTGTAAAGATTTCCTTCAATTGAATAACCTCATACATGAAAGTGTCTAAAGCTGGGGTTTTGCCCTCTAAAAAGTTCAGATGATGTTTTAACTACTATTGTAGTGGGTACTCTATTAAAGATTTATGTAGCACACTTAAGAGCTTCCTCCATAAGAAAATAAGTAGTGATGTATGATCTATCATGCACTAACAGTTTCATGTTATGTGTGATTTTATTGTTCATATACACCATTAACAGTGGATCAACCCGACATGGTATATTGAGGAACAATCCCATACTTCTGAAGGTGAGGAAATAGTCCAAGACGTTGAGAACTATCCTACCTTCTATAGTATTCATCATCACGGGTGGTTCTTACAGTTTTAATCCGTTAACCAAGTTGTAATCCAATCTTGGTCTTAAAAGATTTAAACATGTCAATGAACTCATATTTTTTCATGAAGCTTGTATAGATATCCATATTGTTAAAATTTATCTATGAATGAATTAAAATATATTTGACTATTCCATGATGTTTTAGGGAATATACCACAAATGTTTATATTGATTAATTCCAAGACGTCTTTAACATGACAAAAATCAAATATTGTTTACTTTGTCTGTTTCCTTTTGATACACCCATCATATTTATCAAAGTTAATCTAATAAAAGAGATATAATAAATCTTCAACAACAAGAATGTCAATCCTTATTTTAAAAATGTGACATAAACGCCAGAGCCATAGAAAGTCTGAGTTTCTAGAGGCAAATTTATATGATACATTCATGGAAATTTGATAATTAATAACATCACTTGTTTATATAAATTATCATAACAATCAAGCATACATGTGCCAACTAATATGTTTTCAAGTAAAATATAAAATTCTTTATTATCAAACGAACAAACATAACCAATTTTCTCCATACAAAAAATAAAATAAAATTCTTTATAAATAACGAAAGAAACAAAACATCTGTAAAAGGCAATACATGTTCTGAATTTAAAACCAACTAAAAATTAAAAATGGCTTCCACAAGGTAGTTGTAAAAATATTAATCTCCATATTACTAAGAGGCCTAAGTCGGGTCGAGCCCTGTAAATAAATATATATGTGATTTGTATTTTCGTATCGATGCACGTGCCCTTAGATACTTAGTTAAATATGCTTCCAAAGTTACAACTGAAGAGAGTTTACTATTCTTGGTCATTCAGGTCTTCCACTTATGATAGTCTCTTTTCAAATGATTCAGATATGTACAATGGAAATATAGGTTAACCTTGATTATATCTGTAGATTTTGCTCCCTGAGCATGTTTTCTCTTTAAGAACATGGTTCGAAATGAGAGTGTTCATGTCTCATTTATTATCTATGTAATCATAGGTTGTCTCTAGGACATTGAATTATGGAAGAAATGATAAGAAACATAAAAAACTATAATACTCTTTGGAAGCTTGATGTTTAATGTCTTCAATATCCCATGAGTGTTACCATTTCAAAAATGCACTCTCATATATTTCTAATGCCTTTGTATTTCATTATCGAGAGTTTACAAATTGACTTTTTAATTTCAACACGTGGTGACTTAAGAAAACTATTTACAATATAAGAAAATATATCTTAATAATTATCTATATAAGTGGTATGAGAACTCAAAAAAACATGTGGAACTCCACCTCATAGAACATAACTACTTGTGTGATTATAATGCTTCTACCTCTCGAAGCGCATCCTTTCATGATTAGTGCTTGTATTTGTAAGACATACAAGGTTGTCCTCCCGGACCCAACGGTCTATGTCATTTAGTCATAACATAAGAGAAATCGTTTTTACAATCCTTAAATTTTCCCCTGATTGTAAAGGAACATGGATGGTGTTTATTAGTTAAGAGTCATAAACTGAACATTCAAAGAATAAAATATGAATTAGTAAAGACAATGTCTGAAAAAATTCCACAATATGAATTTTACCAAGTTGTGGGTTCTAAAAGGAATTAATATGACCCGAAGCGTCGTGAATTGCTATTGCCAACACGTTATACATCACTTATTGAGACAGAATTTTAAAGAAGACATTGTTGGTCAAGACCATATTTGTAAATAACCAAGCCTTCTTGTTAGGTCATACTTAACGAGCTCAAATAACAAAATCACATGAAAATAAAATAATATATTGCTTCGATCTCATACTACATAAAATTTTAAGTTATTTTGTTGTCTTATTTTATGTATTTTTTAGATACATCAATGTAAAATTTAATATTATTTATTTACTTTACTAATTAGATTTGTCTTTTTAATGTTTTAGAAAGATTATAAGTTCCCTTTAATATTTGAGCTGGACATTAAGCCCCATAACATAACAATTGAACCAAATAAATATATAAAAGGTGGGAATCGAAAGTGAAAATTAGTCGTTGGTTCCACGTAATTAGAGAATGATTATAATAAAATTTAATTGAATAAGGAGTAGAGTTCCATTTAAGATCGAAAAATCTAACTACTATCCATTTAATATCTATTTATTCATGTTGCTCTGAGAAAGATCCATTTTAGTCAAATATTTATTATTTAAGACTCACCGATACCTTTTATACCCCTAATCACTTATATAAAAGTTTTTGATACTCATATTTAAGTCTTTTTCCCCTATTTTTTTTTCTGCTACGCGAATAGAACAGTGCCCTACCATTATAGGTGATGATCAATTCTTTACTCGATTTCTTGTTTTCTTTGTTTTCGGTTGATTTGATTGTGTTTTACTTGAGTTCGAAGTTAAATTTTTGTATACATGTTTAAAAAATCGATGTTTAGTAAATCAATTTACTCGAATTCTGAATTCGGGGTATCAGTTTACTCGATATGTATTTTTTTATGGTTTTAGGTATTCATCTATTCTTTATGTTGATGATGTAGTATATTTGTCGCATTATTGTTACTTTTTTGTCGATTTTTAGTATGGGTATTAGTTTTTGTGAATTTTATTGACGAGTAAATTGTTATGGTTTTCTATAAATGAGATGCAAAATGGTTTATTACGTGCGTAGTGATAGTTGCAAAACATGTAAGTTTTTCTAGGAATGGTTGATAAAAAATATCATTTTGATAGATGTAAAATGTTAATGGTCTTTTTGTTTATGAAGATGCGAAACATCTTTTTTACAGATAGATGTGAAACTCTTGTATTGTTTACTACTGATAGAAGCGAAACATATGTATTCCTTGTACTGATATATCTTAAACATATTTACTGATAGTTGCGAAACATTTTTATTTTTATCTACTGATAGTTACGAAACATATGTATTTTTTTATTGTAATGATAGATTCAAAACCCTTTTATTTTTCTTTCTAATGCAGGTACGCAATGTCTAGTAATAGATTGTGTATTTTAAACTAAATGGGGAGCTTTCAATTTGTGATCTTGGTGTGTTTGCTGAGTTTGAAGATATTGTTAAATTTGTTTTAAGTAGATATGATACGTTGGTTCGGGGTCAATTCAAACGAAGATACTCTCATGGTGATCTAGAAAACGTTATCTTAGGTTGTGATGGTGATTTAATTGCTTTGGTATCAGTTTTTGATAGTTTGGGTGTTTCAAGTTACTATTAAAGTTGAAGGTGATGTTGTTGCTGGTGATACTATTAGAGAAACTACTCAAAGTATATTTGAATTTTCAAATGAGGATATTGTTTGTGGAGAAACTGGTGAAACTTATGGTGTTAATACTATTAGTTACAAGCACAAAGCACTTGCTACTGTTGGTTGGGTTTGGTGTGGTTTATTTTTGTTTGAGGGTAATTTAGTAAAGTGTTTTTGGGAATTTAATGTTTAAGGTAGATTGTAGTGAGATAATTAAGCTGTGTGCTTGTATTAAATTCTGATTACCTGCATTAATGAAAGTGGTTGGGGTATTTATACTTAATTAATGACCCATGGGCCTGTCAGGTCGGATTGGGGAGTCGAGTCAAGTTTAAGGACTCAATAGCCTAAGATGTGAGGTGACCAGCACATAGCTTAGTGATACTCCATTATATTTGCCCTGTTTGGTTTTTTTACAGTAGTGGTTATGTTCGAACAGCCCTCCGGATAAAAGCAAGATACAGTGCCTAAAAGATTTGACCTCATCAGGGTTAATGTAATTAGTGGTGTTGGGCAGGTGTTTAAAGAGTGATCAGTAGTTTTAAGATTAGTTGTTAGTCGATTGGATTTACAGAAAGGTTTTTCTTTTAAATTTGTGTATAACAATAAACAAAGAGTAACAGTTTATTGCATGAAAAAATATTCAAAGGCTGTCCTTGAAGACTTTATGCTAAACAAGAGAGGTCTACTGGTTTTATTATTATTAATAAGTATGTCCAAACTCATATACGTGAGACTGGTTTTAGCAAAGAAAATAGAAATCATTTTTCATCTGATTTGATTGGAAATAAAATACGTGATTGTGTGAGGAGGAGAGTTGATGTAGCTACAAGCGTGAAATTATTTTTAAAAAATGACTGCGATTTAGATATTTCTTACTATGTTTCACGGCTTGCTTCAGAGAAAGCTAAGAGGATTGCATATGGAGATAGTTCTACTTCTTATAAACTCATTAAGAATTATTTTTGAACATTGAAGATTCTTTATAGCAACAGTGATTACATACTGGAGTATTCTTTGGAAACTAATGTGTTCAAGCGTTGTCTCGTAGCATTCGGGTCTTGTCTCTATGGTTTCAATTCTTGTCGTCAAGTTTTATTTGTTGATGGGACTTTCTTAGCAGGAAAATATAATGGGGTTGTGCTATCTGTTAGCCAAAAATGGTAGCAATCGTGAGTTTTTGTTTTCTATTGTTTTATATTGGAATATATGTTATATCTAAATCTGCGAAAACAAGCTTGGAGTATAATACAATAGATGCGAAACCTTTTGAATAACTAACGTGATAGATGCGAAACACCTATAACTAATATGATAGATGCGAAACATTTGTATATCAGTAAAGTGGTAGTTGCGAAACCTCTTGTAATGAGTCATTTATACTATATTTTCTTATATATATATTTGTTGTAAGCATTTTCACTGTTGCATTTAAAATTATTGCGTCTGAAGATACTGAGAATTGGTTATGATTTTTGGAGATGTTGAAACCCCATTTTTTTGGATCAGGAAATCACATTTATTAGTGATCGTCATTTAGGTATTGTTACTGTTGTATCTGCTATATTTACAGATTGCCATAATGGATACTATCTTTATCATCTTTTAAGTAACTTGAGGCATTGTATAAGGGCTACGTCGATAACATTTAAGGATACTATGGTTCAACTGTTTAAAAGATGTGCATATGCTGCTAATTGGATTGTTTTAATCAATATAGGGATGAATTTCTTAAGCAGGGAGGTGAGAAGGTTGAAAGTTTTTGTGATAATTTATCTCTTGACAAATATGTTTGTGCTTTTTTTAAAGGCAAGAGGTACGGTTCTATGACATCTCCAGCTGAGTCTTTTAACAATCAAGTCAAACAATTTTGTGGTTTGCCTATACTGGAGTTTATTGATAGGATTAGAGTTTTAGATATGAGTCAAATTTCAATACATTTTGGTGACGCTGAATGTTGGACTAGCGATTTGTTCCTGAATTTGATAAAAAGTTTAAAGCTAATGCGAAAGAAGGTCTTCCATGGATAGTTCATTCGTCTACTCCTCTTTTGCATGAAGTGTTTTATGATCTAGTTATGGTTGTTGATCTTATTGTACGTACTTTTTCTTGTGGTGCGTGGCAACATGATTGTTTCCCGTGCTCTCATGCTTTAGCTTCATTACTTTATATGGATGCAGCCCCTATGATATATGTTGAGCAATTCTATTTGGTAAGTTCTTATAAGGAAACACATTCATACGGTATAGCTGCATTTAATACTTTTGGTCAAGCACCTACTTTAACAACTTCTCCACATGTACTTCTTCCAGTTTCAAAAAAGAGAGTTGGAAAACCTAAGAAGACATAAATTCCATCTAAATTATAATTAAGTATTCGTTCTATAACGTGTTCTCGTTGTTGTAAATCTGGTCATAATAAACGAACATGTGTAGAAATTTTGTAAGATCAATTTCCTTTAATTTTTGATACTTTAGTTTTTCTGACTTTTTTTGTCATATGAAAATAGTTTGGAAGCATTTGGATGACATGCTAGATACAAAACATTATGGTATAGATATACCTGGTATATGCGAAACTTTTAATAACCAACAAAGATGGACTTGCTAGATGCGCTACAAGCTTTAGAAGATTTGCTGATTTTACTAGATGCGAAACATATAATAACAAATTATTTTATTTATGATAGATGCGAAACAGCTCACACCAAATACATGGGTCCGATAGATAGGGAACCTTGGATAATCAAATACTCAAAATAATTTTTTATAGATGCGTAACCTTGGACAATCAAATATATTATATTGTGATAGATGTGAAACCTTGAATTTAAGTACATTGTTTTGGTAGTTTCTAAACCAGTTTATAACTAACTATATTTTTTTTTGTGATAGATTGAAAACCTATGATAACTAAAATATATGGTTTTGATGTATATGTTAAAATATGAACACAAACAAATAAATAAAAGGATTAAGTTCATTATGAAACAAGTGCAATACATGGTAAGTTCAATAAACCAAATACAAGCTTAAACAAATTTTAAAACAGAATCTCCATGTTTAAACTCTGATTGAGAAGACCCTTAGTTTCCATGTTGATTATGGTCATCAAAAAAGAAAAAAGATAAACTTGTTCCTACCTTTAATTAAAAATAAAATAAAAATAAAACCAGACCCTTCACCTAACCATCAGTCAGAGTCTTCTTCGTCGTCTTCAGAGTCGTTTTCATTTGATTTATTTTCCTCCGAATCTTCTTCTTGTGAATCTTTGTCTTTTTTTTATTCGTCTTCATTGTATTTATCTTCTTCCATTTGGTCTCGTTTCCTCTTTTTTAAGAGGAAAAAAATAGGATCCTCATTTAGCTCATCGTCATCTTCATAAAAAAACATCTTTTATATATTTTTCTTCAAAAAAAATAACTGTAACCATCATCAGATACGTCATCAGAAAATTCATCTGTAGTGGTATATTTCCACTCTTCTCTGGCCGCAGGAAAACAAGTTAGAGAACTTATGTCACTATAAACAGGATCATCATATGAAGAATAGTTAAGATTTGCTATTTTTCAAAGAAACTTTTTTAGAAGTGAAAAATTTAGAAGATTTCACAGAGTATGAAGTAATATTTCGTGTATGAGAACTCAAAGTATGAAGTGATCTTTATAGGAGTATCTAAAATGTTTGAAGAAGGTGAAAAGTTTAGAAGATTTAACAGAAATAATATGCTCGTTAATATTTGTTAAATTTGTAATTAATGCAATGTACTCATGAGTATCTAAAACTTGTCAAGTCATGTAAGCAAATATCAAGTCAAATTTAAGTTACTAGTTTAAATTTTGAAATGAAATTTATATGTGGGAGATTGGTAGAGTACATTAACTACAAAAACATATTACTTATGTAAATGATATTTGGATAAAAATAATTAGAACAGAAGATGGGAAAGAGTTTCCAAGGGAAATAAGCACTTGATAATACGAAACACTCATCAAAGAAACAAAGATAAATGCAAAAACTTGTCTACAAACTAAATAGTGGATTCAAAACATGTTATATACATTTCTCTAATAGATGCGAAATAATATATAAAACAGAGGGGCATATGATATGCTAGATGCGGGACGCTGTATTTACATTTTTTATAGGTAAAATATTAAGAAGGTGAAAAGTTTAGAAGCTTTGACAACAATAATATCTTGGTTGACATTCGCGAGCTTTTGTAATTAATGCAGTGTACTCATGAGTACCTAAGACTTGTTAAGGCATGTAAGTAAATATCAAATAAAATTAAAGTTACTATTTTGAATTTTGAATTGAAATTTATATGTGGGAGATTGGTAGAGTACATTAACTACAAAAACATATTTCTTCTTCAATTAGAACAAAAGATGATAAACAGTCTCAAAGAAAAATAATGACTTTATAAATGCGAAACACTCTTCACAAAAGTAAAGATAGATGCGAAACCTTAAATATATTTCAGTTAGATGTAAAACGTTGTTTACGAACCAAAAGATAAATGTAAAATGCCTTTGTTTACATTTCTGATAGATGCGAAACTATCAGTGTTAGATTTTTTTTTCATTGAGATGTATTGATTGTAGACAAGTTGTAAATAACAAACAATAATCACAAACATTAAAAAAATAATTACAACCAATGTTACAAAACATGGTCCCAAAATTTGTTAGTGTTGGTGTCATTAAGAAACATGTAAAATATTTCTGCTCTTCTTAATGGTGCAATATCAGAAGTTTTATGTAAGTCAAGTTTCCCATACAAAACATAATCTTTGAATTAATCGCAGACCATTACTCTGCAATCAAATGATCCAAGTCTTTGTTTAGGATTTTTTACTGGATAGTATATATGTATTGTTTTTTCTGCTCGTAAAATATTTTTGTGTTGAAGGTATGTAATCTGTAATTTAATAGACATACAAATAAATCAGATGATATATATATATACACTTTGAAATTATATTAAAAGAGAGACACTTACTAATATTTATACAGTTTTTCTTGTTGGATCTGGACGCTTGGGTATTGAGTTTAGATTTACTACTTTTTCATGTTCAACATCTATTACCAATAATTTCCAATGGTTAACATTCCTAGGTCATGCTTCTTTTAGAAGAGGAACGAAGATGTAACTTTTTGATGCCTCGTAGCTTATCGTCAACATATAGTATTACATCCATATCTTGGTTTAACATATGCTACATTGGAGGAGTAATATTTAGAAACATTTTTGTTTATAAATTAACACATGTTGTAAAATTATATTATTCTTACCATTATGCTTCCAGATAAGTATGTTACTGGTATAAATTCTCATGGACTACTGGCAACTGGTAGTTTGAAATTGTGTTGTTTAAGGTTGATAGACATATAACCGTCGATTACCTGTGTTGTCAAAAGTTGAAACCACCAATTTGTTAATATATGTATTGGGAAGCAAAACAAAAACTAAATATAAATTTAACTATTACCGTAAAGTCGATTTTATCTTCGTCTGCTATCTCCATCAAGTACTAACAAAAATATTAGATCGTACTACCTCTGAACATGACCATACTGTCGGATCAGAATTGTTTTCTCCTTTTTCAATCAGTTCTAATTTGTAGTATTCATGTATGTCAATTGCAGCTGTTACTTTGTTTGTAAATGACTATTCTTTTCTGGTAATTCCCATGTTATGTAGTTATTTAGAGATTTTATGTTGAGTAGGATCTAAATTTAGTCCAAATAAAGTACCTTCATCTTCTGCACAAGTAGGAAACAATTAAAACTGTAAGAGAAGATAGATGTGAAACATTCAGAAATATAATAGATGAGAAACAAGGGAAACTATATGCTAGATGCAAAACCTATGTAATATTGATAGATGAGAAACCTTTGTAATTCAAATAGATGCAAAACTTATGTTACTTTCATAGATGAGAAGCCAGTGAATCTAAATTAGATGCGAAACTTATGGAAATGAAATAGATGCGAAACCTTTTGCAATTATGGTAGATGAGAAACTAGTAGAACTATGATAGATGCAAAACACATAAAAATATGATAGATGCGAAAGTTGTTCAGTCACTTACTTTATATATATATATATCCTTTTAAATTCTTATAATTTCGTTCTCAGTTGCTGGGTCTAAGTCACTGACTTGTGGCATTTGGATTTCTTGGACTTCTAAGGCCTTTTCCTTAACAAAACAGAAAACTAGACATTAGATGCGAAATAGATGTAAATATAATGCACACTGAGGGTGGATGCGTAATAAGTTTCTTTGAAAGATGTGAAACATGCTATTATACAAAACCAGTATGCAATTATGAGATATAGACATTAAAAATATAGATACAAATGATATTATAGTATTTAAACTAAAAAAGAAGATAATACTCAACAATATATATCTTTAAATACAAAGGTTTTTTAAAACATGTGTTGTTAATTTTGGGTTATACGTATCACCTCTTTGTCCACAACAACATCATTGGTTAGTTTAGATTCTTTAGGAACATCCTTTGTCACTCTAAATGCTTTAGCAACACTCTTGGTCCCTTTAAATACTTCACTTACACTGCTTGTCCCTTCAGATACTTCAACAACTAATTATTTAGCAATAGGAACAACAACATTAGTATTATTATTATGTTCTTCCATAATAACATTTACACCAACAGTAATATTAGGATTTTGTTCTTCCGTAACATTAACATGAACCGAGGGATCGTCTTTAGTTTCAAACCCAACTTCAGTAGGATTTACAAGCTCTTTTTCCCCATGAACAGTGAGGTTAGATGTATCAACATCACTACTAACAGGGGTATCACCTTGCTTTTCCACCCCAACTTCAATAGGTGCATATCACTGCATCAACTTTCATTTGTGTAATGATCTTATCTTTTTTCCTCGAGTTTCTTTTTTATTTCATCAATTTGTTGTTCAAATCTTCTACGTTCCATTTCAGTTTTTTCTACTTTTTCAAATGTTGTTAAGTCAAAGCTCTGACTAGAGACTGGGCCTGCTGGTGCTTTGACTGCATCTACGGCTAAGGTTGTTGTTGGGGTTGGGTCTGGGTGTGGGGCTGTGGCTGGGTATATGTTGTTAATTCTTTGTAAAATAATAAGTCATGTCAAAGATATATGCGAAACCTTTTATATAAGACGATAGATGATAGATGCGCAACCTTAACAACCATATAAATAGATGTGGAACATATAAATCAAATGTAAATGATAGATACAGAACCCTAACATATGATAGATGCAGAACTATACAGAAATGATAGATGTGGAACATTAATTAAAATGAGATGCGGAACCTTTAGTAATCACGATAGATGTGAAACCTACATTTCCTACGATAGATGCGAAACATATTAGGATACTATTGATGCTAGATGCAAAACATATTAGGATATTATTGATGCTAGATGCAAAACATATTAGGATATTATTGATGCTAGATGCAAACTATATTAGGATACTATTGATGCTAGATGCGGAATGTATAGTAAATATGATATAGTAAATATGATAAAATATAGGATTTTTACCTTTCCTCTTGCTAGTAATTTTTTAACCTTCTGTTTTCTGTTGTGAGATGGTACAATCTATCAGAAATGTTGATTTGAGACTTCTTATTTAATGTTTTTTCATGTCTCTTAAGATTCCTAAGAATTTGTGATGTGGAATTCTCATTTCTTACAATAGGCACGCGACCTGCATGTACTATCTTTTGTCTATTCAGATGACAAGTTTCTACCGGTAAATTTTTCTCTTTCACGTTCTTTATTGGTTTTCTTCGTCGTGTTGCAGTATTTTTAGTTCTTGAAACTTTTTGACATGGTTGAACAATGTATTGGTCTATTGTTTTTTCACTATCAGTAGAATCTCTTGCACATGGTTTGTGGTACGCATCCCAATGCAAACCATCTTCATCTTCGTTGAGGTTAACTTGTTCAAAATCGATTGGTGGAACAATATCATCTTCTTGAGGAGCATAATTTTTCTTTTTGTATTTAGAATTCTCCTCCAAATTGTTCTTCTTCTTCTTCTTCTTCTTCTTTTTCTGTTAGTTTCAATTATTCTTCAAGAATCTATAAAATTGTTAAAAGGGTATGGCTATATATACCCAATTCAGGTTTAAGTATACCCAAAATCAACCTTTGACTTTCGTTTGACTTTTTTTTTTAACTTTTTTACCCTTGACAAGAAAATTAATATCCAAACTGCCATTGAGTAAAAAAAACTAAGTGTTTCTTGAGTATACCCAATTCACCAAATAACCTATTTTGCTATCTATACCTAAACAAACATTCTTATTTACTGAATTTATTATCCAAATAGTATAGTTTTCTTAAATTTTTTGAAACCAACTTCAAACTTCATAACAAAATCAAGAAAATTCAACCTAAAACACAAAATCGATCATGACTGAAGTAGAACTAGGAATCAGTGTGGAGGAGTTGATGTCGCTGGAAAAAAAAGATGATGAAATTTTGTCGGAAAAAGAGTTGGAGTCGCCGGAGAAGCTGCCACCGTCGCCGGAGAAGCACCCATCGCCGGAGGAGAAGGTAAAAGATTCGCCGGTGGCCCTTGCACCATCGGTTCTTGGCCTTTGAACCGGCCGTGCGTCACCTACGCACCACCGGTTCCATGGCCTGTAACCGATGGTGCAAGGGCCACTTGACGGTCGGTACCGAAGCCTAAGCACCACCGATGCTGAGGCCATGAACCGGTGGTGCAGGGGCCTCAGTCCGCTCGGTTCTGAGGCCCCAGCACCACCGGTTCATGGCCTCAGCACCGGTGGTGCACGTGGTCGTCTCCGGTCGGTTCTGAGGCCTAGAACCACCGGTTTTAGGCCTCTTAACCTTAGGTTCGCGCAGATGTTTTGAAAAAAATAAAGGTTTTTTTTCCGTTTTTAACTATACCTGAATGCTTATTATGGTTTGTTGTTGTGTAACAGGGGACGGATGTCGCCAGTGGGACTGAGGCACCTTCCGCTACTGACTACAGTCATTTTTTTTTCACTAACGAGTTCTACACACACGAAGCGTTGGTGAAATGGGTTACGAAGACAGGAAAACTCTATGGTATGGTTATCAACATAAGTCGGCGCGACAAAGTAAACAGTAGAAAAAGTCCGATGATGTATTTCCAGTGTGAGAGGGGGGGGGGGAATATACTCCAAGAGTAGCAGAAAAAGACCGTAAATGGAAGTCTATAAGAACGAAAAATATTGACTGCCCATTTCAGCTTCTCGGGTTAATAGTTGAACCAGATCAATGGAAGTTAGAAGTGAAATGTGGTATTCATAACCATGAGAATTCATTACATCTAGATTGTCATTCTTTTTCTGGCCGTTTGAATGATGAAGAGATGGAATATGTTGAACGAGCGTCCTACATTGGTACTAACCCCAGAGATATACTGAATGGTGTTAAGAAGTTGAACGAAGATAATGTTTCTACCATGCGGACGATCTACAATGCACGATAGAAAAGTAGGGTTTTAAAAAAGGCGGTTAGGTCACAACTCCAGTTCTTGTTGGGGGAGCTTAAGTCACATAATTATTATGAATGGCATAAATCTGGTGAAGACGATGGACAAATCATTACAGATTTGTTTTTTGCCCATGTAGTCAGTGTTGACCTTTTGCGGATATTTCCAACAGTTTTGATTATGGATAGTACATATAAAGTCATACGATATGGTATGCCAGTGTTCGAGATAGTGGGTGTGACGTGTACCAGATTGACTTTTTGTGCGGCATTTGCCTTCATGTCCGGTGAGAAGTTAAACAACTTCAAATGGGTGTTAGAGTGTTTGAAGTCGTTGATTTCTGTTCACGGAATTGAAGAACCTCGGGTCATCCTGACCGACAGAGATTTAGCGTTGATGAATGCCATAGAAGTTGTATTCCCAGAGACAATGCATATGTTATGTCAATGGCACATAGCACAGAATGTTCAGGGGCAAACAAGAAAATACTTCCTCGAGAAAAACGATCATGCGAAATTCGTTTCTGCTTGGAAGAAGATTGCGTATGCAGCATCAGAGATTGAATTCGATTATGCCCGACGGGACATGCTATTGGAGTACAAAGATTACCCTCTTGCAATTGAATACACTGAAAAATCGTGGCTCGATAAATACATGGACAAATTCGTTGTTTGGAAGACGAACAATAACTTGCATTTGGGATATTGCACGACTAACCGCGTCGAGAGTGCTCATTCTAACCTAAAGCGTTACATACGTACAAGCAAATTAAACTTCGAGTTATTTTGGGGGAGGGTTCATTCGCTTGTTGAAATCCAACATGATGCCATTAGGTCATCGTTCGAGAAGAGTCATTACATAGCATTGCATAAGTTCGCGGATAAAATATTTGATGAAATTCGAGGCAAGGTTTCTCATATGGGGTTAGAACTATTTTTCGACGAAGTATAGAAGGCCGAAGATAGCAATATGGTCGCTATTCAATATGGGTCGGATGTTAAAGACAATGGCGTCTGTATATGCGCTATAAAATCTACCCATGGTATACCTTGCTATCACCAGGTCCGCAAGTGGCGTAAATACGGAATTTCTGCCTCTCTAGATGCTTTTCAAATCCACTGGAAAAAGTTAGAAATAATGCCTCATTCATTCCGTACGACCATGGAAATTCTCAAAGATGATCTGCTAAAGCTAGTAACCGATGTTATGGAGACAAAAGATGAAAGACGTATAAAACACATTTACAAGAAATGGTTTGAAGTTGTTTATCCTGAAATATCGTCATTGCCAGAGCCATTGGAGAAGCAGAAACACCGAGGCCGCCCACAAGTGAAAAGAAAGTTAGTCGTCGATACATCATCCACTAAACGGGACAAATGCCAATGGGAACACGAGATAGATGAGGATAAAGTTAGTCATGACTCAGTCATGAACTCTTTAAAACCACCAAAAGTTAAAAAGGGTAAAGCAGTTGGTAGTGCAAATACGATTCAGGCAGATGTGCCTAAAGTACCTCGTACCCGTAGTTCTTCCATTCCTTCGCGCGCCTAGCAACATCGTACAACCGTCCATTGATCGAGTCACAGAACTAATACATGACCCGAAAGGTTTTTTGCGTTGGTTTCCGATTCACTTCAACCCTTTTATATCGGGTATAAATGATGTTAAGGCAGATGGTCATTGTGGATATAGAGCAGTTTCATTTGGGTTGTATGGTCATAAAGAAGGTTGGCGAGGTGTTCGGAAGGCAATATACGATGAACTCATGGAAAACTACGACACATACAGCAAGATTTATAACGGTAAAGAGGATTACCTGAAGGTTGCAGAAAGTATAAACTACTACGAGACACTAGCATCACCCAAATATTGGATGACAATGCCTGAAATGGGGATTGTGATTGCAACCAAGTTCGAATGCATTGTTCATTTTGTGTCACTTGTGGGGTCTCACAACTGTAGTCATACTTTTTTACCTCTGCGCGGTAAACCCCCCATTATGGCCCAAAGACGTGAGATTGGGTTTGGATTCGTTGATACTAACCATTTTGTCAATATAAGTCATTCGATTTATGGCTATGTTTATACTTACAACTATATTAGTCAATTATTGGTTCTAATTTAAGTAGTATTAAACAGCTATCACTCAAGCCCCTATGCCCTTGCGCACGCATACATCCTACATGGCAGAAGTTGAAGAGTGAAGAGGCTACGCATTGGGAGCTACCAATAGCTGGTCGCTGCAAGAAATACACGGAACTCGAAGGGAGAAGCCAGTTTGTTCATTCCCAGAAGTAACTAATCTTGATGAATTTTAGTAGTCGATTTATATCTTTTGGTCGAATTTATGTTCATGTTTCGAACACATTTATGTCTTTTGGTCGCTTTATGTCTTTTGGACGGATTTATGTTGTTTAGAACTTTGTTTACTTTATCATAACATTTTGTACTTTCGTTATTTTACCGTAATTCATGAAATTTACCAACTTATAACGATAAACAACTAATCATTTCATAACTTAATATCAAATGTTACAAACAAGCAACAACAGCATCGCACAAACATGAGTAGATAACTTGGGATTGAGAATACAGTTAGTCAAAATCGTAGCCTCCATTGTCGCTGAGAATACGCATTGTTTCCTCATTCATGGAAATTTGAGAATGAACGTATTCTACCATTTCTAAAGACAAATAGTTTGTGATCATTAAACCGAAGGAGTCGAATGATTCGTTCCTAACTTCTGGGGGTTCGTTAAAGACCAAGAACATCGGTCAACTAGTTATACACTTGTACCTCATGGCTACCTCCTCACGAGTACGAGATCGAGGCATTTGTCTAGACGTAGACATTTCGCCGTACATGAAATAGATCATACACAAAACTTCATCAAAGAACTCACCGGTATTATCGTCCGGCCGTTTGAACTTCACAGCTTTCGCAGCCTTAAGTAGATGAGCATCATCAAACACACTCCAACCCATTAACAAAGACCTCAACTATGTTTGAAGGAGAGTTTTGTGTGTTTGGTGTTATCGACTTCTTTAAATTGGGAAAATTAAAGGTTAATTTAGCGGGAATTTAAAAGCGCGAAAAAAGAAAACGCTTGAAAAAAAACCGGGAAAAAATTCCAAGTTTCAATTGTGCACCATAGATACTGTCTACTGTGTACCTATGGTGCACGAAGGTTGCACCATTGGTACACAGTGTCATGCACCATCGGTGCACACTACTGTGTACCGATGGTGCCATGCACGGGCCGATACATGGCACGCCGACCGGTGCATGGTACCATCGGTAAAAGGGGGTGGTACCATCGGTACATGCCCCTTTTACCGATGGTACAACGCGCCATGGGTACGCCTTCTATAGTACCCATGGTGCACACACTGTTGTACCATTGGTACGCAATAGTCTGCACCATGGGTACTACTGACTGCGTACCAATGGTGCACAATAACTTGTAATTTTTTGGAATTTGATTTGTTTTGGTTTAAAAAAGTAAGCCTTAGGGCATGGATTGGAGTGGGTTTTATGGTGTGTTTTTTTAAAACGGTTGATGAATTTTGTTAAATTATTGTTACGTTTTAAAGGTTTGATGGTAAGAATGGTGCGATTTATGTTCATTTGCGGAATCTAAATTGTAATTAAGAATTCAAATTAAGTTTAACAAATCTGAAAGACACAATAGAAATAACACAGTAGATGTCATAATACAAAATATGATAGTTTAACAAATCCTACGAATGGATAAACAACTAACAAGTCCATGAAAAACATAGATCACAACAATGCTAAAATAAGTCCAATAATGAGGACAAACAACCAAGGAGAGAAGAGCTGCAGGACTTGATCTCTCCACCTAAGCGCACCCGCTTCCCCACGCTCTATAGACATAGTAACAATCGAGCGAACGACGTCTAGCAATCTGTCGTTCGTAGTACGTGGTGGTGGAGTAATAGTATGCCAACCATACTCAGCCAGGTACCTCCAGTAGGTGTTCGTCGCAGACTGCCTATATGTGGCAATGGTAACGGTCAACTGATCCTCAGAAAGCAAGTGTTGACGCCAATATAGTCATGCACTCTCTCGCCACGTGTACCTCGCTAAATCTCCTTTCTTGTAACCTGGTCGGAGTACAAGTGGGAGTTCGGGCTCATCCTGAACCCGTCCAAACTGGCGCATAACCCGATCAGGCATGTAGCCCTCAATCGTGCTCATCATCCACAAATGATAAACGATGGTGCAGATCTCCTGCACGGGGAACTGGACTCTAAAGTCCTGGTATGGCTCAAATATGACCTGTTCCAAAACAGTAAAACACTTAGACTGTTTAAAAAAATAAAACTTAATATTAATATGTTCATGACTGATAAAATTTAAACACTTACATATGTCTCCTTATGATCTGCAAGGAGAGTACGAACAACCGATTTGGAGCGGATATTTTGCCCAACAATCCGCTTCGGTAGCCACTTCACAATCCTAGGCTGCCTCACTACGTGGTCCGCATTCTCTGAGGCTCTAAATGCGCGGAAGTGGTCATAAATCCAGTAATCAAGCATAGCTACAAATCCATAAAGGTTATACTTCGATGCTTTCGAAGCATCACCCAAACCACAGAAAAGGAATGCCAATGCACTCGTACCCCATGCGATGTCCCACAACCCAGAATCCATATTCGCCAACCCGTACAAGTAGTCACCCTTGACGCGTTTCTGACTAGTATCCGCAAAAATAGTGCAACCAAATAAGAACATAAGGTATGCTCGTGATACCTGGCGGATAGTCTCAGCATCAGTCTCGTCAACGTAGCGACCCCTGGTAAAAGTCTCTCGCAGGCACTTGATCTTGAAGCCAACGCCTCTAGTGGACTGTATCTCTGTGCGGACCTCATCCACTGTTAAACCTAACATACTAGCATAGTAGCTGTATGCCTTATCACGTGGAGCCGTGACTACATCCAAGGTCCAGCCAACTACATGGAGACCTGTAATGCAGCTGACATCGTCGAGGGTAATCGTCATCTCCCCAAATGAGAAATAGAACGTGTTGGTCTCCTAATGCCAACGCTCAACAAAAACCTCATCAAGCACGGAGTGCGTGAAGTATTGAGGCAAGTAGGCTATAAGAGGACCGAAAGGAGTCCGCGCCAAATGTCGCTGCACCTCTGGCTGAGCACTGAGGTCCCACATACAAAGCACATTATAATGTGCCTGTATGCCTAATGTAGTGTGACCCTGTAAATAAAAAACTAAGTCAGAACATAATAATAGTAAAACCTTAGACTAGACGTTTAATAGTTTGGTACTTACCTGTCCTATGAAGACGTGGTATGCCTCGTGCTCCTTGTAGTCAGGAAATAGAGGTATCTTGTTGCATTTGAGAAATGCAAACGTCTTCTGCTGCTCCTCTATGTGGATCGCATCGATATGCTCCTCATCGATGGTGTCCTGCTCAGGGTCCCCAGTGGCATCCACCCTGTCACTAACACATGGTGGATGTGTACTAGTATGCGCAGGGGACGGACCTCTGCGAGCGGGAGAGAGAGGTGGTGGATCACTAGCAGTGGGAGGTGGTGATCGATGTGATGAAGACGTCTCTCGTCGTGAGGAGCCTCCGCCTCTAGTATCATCTACCGCAATCTCTGTGGCTTTTTCCTTCCTCTTTCCATGGTTGATTCGGCGCAAAGACCGATCACTCCTTATCCTGTCCTCCTCCTCCCTAAGACGAATAGTCTCAGGGTCCTCAAGTAAATCTCGTCCGCGCTTGGCATCGCAGACCCGCTCATCCTCGATGGCCCGTACAGTCTTTAGACTCTTCCCCGGGGGTGGCACCCGTGACCCAGGGGGATACGCCCTAGATCAAGGAAGACGTCGCTCCTCAACCGCGTCTGACTTACAAAAATACAAAACAAATCACGAAATTAATAACAGTAACATATGATGTAACCCACAAAATTAAAAACATCAACACTCTAATTCGCAACCGAGCTCCCTATAGAAAGTAATTTTTTATAAATTTTAATTTTTTTAAAAAAATGCAAAAGTAAAACCTTTGAAACACAAATTCGACAATTTTTTTAAAAAAAACAGCGCACCATAGGTACGCAGCAAGCCGTACCGACTGGCACAATCATCTTGTACCGAGCGACACACCTGTGCACCATCGGTGCCCTATGCCGGCCATTTTCCAGCCGACAACTTGGCTGGAAAATGGCCACTAAACCCTAATAATTTAGGCAATTCGAGCCATAAATCTAACCTAAATCCTAAATTCTACCCTAAATCTACCCTAAATCTAAAATTCATAAAATTAACAAACAAATTTAGGTTAAGGAACTTACGTAGGTGGTGGTGGGGGGTTTTTGTTCTTCACCATGATGAAGGAGGAGGAGGAGGAGTGGTGGTGGTGGTGGTGGCTCGCCGGAAAATTGAGAGAGAAGTGAGAGTGTTTGAGTGAAAAGACTTTGAGAGTGAAAGAGAAGTGAGAGAAGTGAGGGAAATGAGAGAAAGTGTAGGGAAAAATGTTATGGATGGAAGTTAGTAAAAAAATGGCTTATATACCTAGAAAAGGGTATTTTTGGAAAAAATGGGTATACTTAGATCACCTTTGGGTATACTCAAAATTGGGTATACTTAAACCTGAATTGGGTATATATAGCTTGACCCTTGTTAAAATGTTATAGTAAAGAGATATATATGTAAAATATGAAACTTGAATAAAAAACATAGGGTAAATATACCTGTTCATTTGTTATGTTTTTTATGCCTTCAACCAAATCTAGATCTGTTTTCCGCTCAATACCCAGTCATTTGAAGCATCTAGGTATCTTGTCTTCAATTTTAATATCGTGACATAATGTTGTGTGTTCCATGATGAATGGCTATATATTAACAATATTTTAGATACCATTTTTGACTAAATATTATATATAAAATAGAACAAAGAAAAATACGAACCAGTAAAAGGGCAACATAACCAACTATTCTTCTAGCCTAATTGTAGTTGTTTATTTTGTCAAGGTGTTCTATGTAATATACCACAGTAGAAGCTAGTACATCTCTAGATGTAGAGAAAAACAAGGTAGAACAGGTTAACATTATAAAGAGTATCACAACATCTTCTATTGCCTCTTGTCTAGGTATTTTTACTGCTTTATTTATAGCATCCTACCAACAAGCAAAATCATTTTTTAAAAGCGATAGATGCGAAACCTATGCTAAAGTCAAACACATTTAAGTGATAGTTGCGAAACCTATTAAAATGTGAAAGTGGAGTTAAAACGATAGATGTAGAACCTATGGAAATGGTAAAACGATAGATGAAAAACATGTATAAATATTAGTAGATGCGAAACGTAGTTTAATGTGAAACAAGTCTAACAGGGTAGATGCGAAACCTAGTTTAATGTGAAGCAGATTAAAGAGATGGATGCAGAACTTTATGAAAATTTTAAAGTAAAGTAGAAGTGGTAGATGAGAAACCTATGCAAATGTGAAACATGGCAGAGATAGTAGATGAGAAATCTATACAAATTTGAAAACAATGCAAAAATGTAAGAAAAGTTGGAATTGAAACCTTTATCAGTTTGTTAGTGATTGGTCTTACTCGGCTTTCATCAACTTTTCATGATGTCTTATCAGAAAAGTACTTCTTTGTTATTCTTGATTTTTCTTCGTCTTCTAATTATGAAAACTTAAGTTCAAAACTCTTGGCTTGTAGTGGTATAATTTCATTTCCATGTTTTAAACCAAAGATGGTCTTTATGTCATGGTTTGTAAGCTATAAAAACTTTTTCCCCACTTTAAATGCTTTCTGTTCGTCATCATATGTCATTGCTATCTGCTCAATTACATCCCAGTGTTGTTTGTATGCAGTCTTCTTCTTTCGAAGATCATAGGCTGCCTTTAAAAGTGAGTAAAAGGGTGTCTTCTCTGCTGCTTTTATATGTTTTATATGTTTTGGCCTCACTTTTGTCTCTTCCATTTGTTCTACCAGTGGAAAGAGGTCGGACCTATATAAACATGTTTTTGGTACCATTTTACCTGTAAAAGCAATAAATAAAAAAATAGATCTGCTGTGATAGATGCAAATTTTTTGGAAGTTAGATAAGTGATATATGCGAAACGTATGCAAATTTGAAACCATTATAAACGTGATAGATGCGCAACCTTTGAAAATGTTAACACATGTGGTAAATAGATAACGGCGGAACCTATGCAAATATGTATTCACTGAAATATTGATAGATGCGGAACTTAAGAAAATCTATAACCAAAACACACTGGTAGATGCAAAACCCATGTTAAAGATTAAGCAATACACACTGATAGATGTGAAACCCTATTTAAACCTGCAATTATCGCAAAATGATAGTTGTGAAACCTATGTTAATGTAAATGCACTGAAATATTGATAGATGCGAAACCTAAGGATATCTATAACCAAAATAAACTGTTAGACGCAGAACCTTTATAAAAACCTGCAATTATAGCAAAATAATAGATGCGAAACCTATACAAATGTCACAAAACCAGGTCTAAATTGCAATAACAATAGTAAGGTTATTTGTATACAGAATTGCAAGTTGTTTAAGCAGTTACTATGAGCGTCTCGTGTCTCACTTTAGCGAGACACGAGTAAGAAATGTTAGTTACTGAAAAACAAACCGAAAATAAAGTAAAGAAGAAGATTTAACATCCAAAACAGATGTAATTCACACAAAGCAGAAACATTATCGCTAAAGTAACTCAAGAAACTCGAAAAATTATTGTAGTGAAACCCTAAGTTTCTAGAATGGTTAGGATCAAACTGTTTTTTTAAACAAAACAATATAGAACTAACTGATTTAGCGTCATTGAAGTCGTTGAGTACTTGAATCTTCGATTCAGAATGTAAACAAAGTTTAAATTCCGGTGAATTCGTCGTCGAAATTCAGATATGGGAAAGTTAGAGAATCAGGAGGAGGGAGGGAAAGTGAGAGGAAAAAAGAGAATGAGAAAGAAAAAGAGAAAAAGATTACCGTTATTTCAAAACAAATATTTATATCGGGGTAATTTTACAAAAAAAATTATAAAATATTTTAGATTTTTATTAGTAATAACTTTGTGTAACGAATTTTATACGCTAAATCTCCTTTAATTATATATAAGAGCTCGAATTTTGTCCGTCGAAACAGAAAAGCCCTTTGCCTCTGTCAAATCGCGGATTTTGTTTGAATTTAGCGGAAACATAACTTTTGTTCTTATAAACATAGTTCTTTCATAGATTCTGTCTTAAATAAAATTTTGAGTTGGAGATTTAAATGTACATTTGAGTCAAAAGTTAATAGTGGGTACTTATCGGAAGTTGTTTCAATTTAACCAAAATTCTGAATTTTGATTTCCCTAGTAATAAATTTTTTAGCGATGATATGTTTGGCCACTTTTGTTGTACTACGAATTAAAATTTTCTGGTTAAACATGTTATTGCGAAACATTAAGCCAACTGTCTATGTATAACTCGAATTCAGAATTCTGTTAAAAATATCAGACTACATCATTTTTTCGTACATATATAATATTGTCTAGGTTTAACATCTAAATGTATACAATTAACCCTTGTTGGCTGTGATTTTTTTTATTTATATTTATTGTGTAAGTGATATTTTATTAATAAATAATAATGAAAAATACAAGTAAAGTGGAGTTGTAATGTGATACTTTTTTAGTTATATGATCTAATATTTATGGTAAAAATATTTATCACAAATACAAAGATATACTAAGGAATAGTGATAGTCAGGGAGTAGATGGATAAATGTATTTTCCTTCTCGCTAGGATTTATAATTTTCTCTTTATTAAATATTCAAGATGTTATTGCTAGTATAGAGAAAAAAATCCAAACAACGCCTCACATAAGATTAGATGTAAAAGAAATATCATATTTCATTTTTATTGTGATGAAAACATTTGTGAAATTATGAAATCAATCATCAATTTATACGTTAATAGAAAATTTTAGCAAATGTATGTCAAAGAAACAAAGTTTGAATCGATTCTTTAAAGGTAGAAAATTTGAAGGAGATTTTTCACATGCTAATTGGGAGTCAAGGCATCTCTTCTTTGAATTCTCTTTAACGTCGGATTTGTGCAAGATATGGTCAAGCTCTGTCTAGACAATAGGAACTTTCAATGAGTATTAAAATGGATGCCTAACTTTAATCCAAAAGTTGAAAGTCCCATTGTTCCAGTTTGGATAAAGATAAAGAACTTACCAGAACAATTATATAATAAAGCTTTCATAAATTCTGTAGCATCTTTAGTTGGCTCTCCTATGAAAATATGGATACCCCCAAAGAATCGTGTGCTGTATAATGCGTGTTACGTTTGGATAGAGCTTATATTTCAAAAGAATCACAACAACATGTTTGGACATGCTTTCAAAGTAATGAAGGAGCTTGGATTCATATCAGTTACATGAAGTTGATAATCAAGATGAAAGTAGTGTGGTAAGGAAAGATACCTGTGAAGATGAAGTCATTGAGGCTATAAAATCACTTGATTTTGACTATATTCTATCTACATCAACGAAATCCGAGTCCCCATCCTCTGGCTATCAAACCCCCAACAAGGCCAATATGGGAAGTTTGTCATCTACTCCAATCCTCATAAGGAAAGAAATAGATACTCATTTCCAAAAATCTTGAATAAAAAGTTGAAGTAGGCTAGAAACAAAAAAAGATCAAAGCCATTAGTTATCAAGTCTCTACAATACTATGAAGCCAAAAGAAGATACTTTAAAAGCCCTTAACGATCAAATCACTATGCTAGAACATCTGTGGTATTGGTAATAAATATTTAGTGCGAAGATTTAAGTCCATAATCAGGAAAGAAAATATTAAGCTCTTATTTATTCAAGAGCCTATGGTAAACTGTTCTCAATTGGTAAACAATGCTCATAATCTTACGTTTACAAAGCACTTTGCAAACATATCTAAAAATATATGGATCATATAGAATGTTGACTTAGTAATTAATATTATAAATGATAATGTTCAATTTATACATGTGAATATTATGCATTCTAACACTAACCATGATAAAGTCTTTTATGAGACCTGTGTTTCTACAAAATGTCAGCGAAGGCACAGACTTGAACTGTAGGAAAACCTTCGTGGAATAACTCCATCAACAAAAGAATGGTTATTAGTGGGAAACTTTAACACTATAATTTATCCTTTAGAACAAAATGGTTGTGTTAACTATTTTAATCAAAGATCTACTGGCTTTAGTGATATGGTTAAAGGCTGCTTTTTGGAAGATGCAGGTTTTGCAGGAACAAAATACACGTGGACTACAAAACTAAGTAGAAACGACTTGATCGTGCATTATACAAACAAGAGTAGACTGACTACTTTGTAGAGACTAAAGTATTACCTATGACCTGTACTTGCTCAGACCACGCACCAATATGCATATCAATCACTAAGGATAGAATCAAACAAGCCAAAAGTTTCAAATTCCAAAACATTTGGACTATGGATAAAGAGTTTCTAGCCTTTGTGGAAGCAAACTGGATTGAGGTGATAGAAGGCTACCCAATGTTTGTCTTCTAGAACCAAATCGAAAGATTAAAGTTAGCATTGAAAGAATGGAACAAGACACACTTTGGAAACATATTTGATAAAGTGTTACAAACTAGAAAAGATGTAAAAATTATGAAGTTATTTACCTACGAACCAATAGTGTTAAAAACACGGAAAACTCTCAAAAGCAAATGCAGATTATCTCTTGGCTCTTATAATTGAAGAGGAATACTGGAGACAAAAGTGCTATGCAACCTGGTTACAAGATGGAGATAGAAATACAAGAATTTATCACAATTACGCAAATAAAAAGAGAAGGAAAAGTAGGATTTCTAGTATAAAGATAAATAACCAATGGGTAACTCATGAAGAAACTTTTAACAATTCATTAGAATCCTATTTCAGAAATAATTTTACTTATCCCTTTTATTTTAACTTAGATCAAAAGCTCAATTATATCTTTAAAGGCATTTTTAATGTTATCAGTGATGCAGATAAAATGCTCTTCTAGCTATTCTTACAGATCATGAGGTGTGAAGTATAATTCAGAGCCTAAAGTCAACTAATGCTGATGATATGGATGGTTTCAACAAGTGTTTCTTTACAACCTGCTAGAACATTATAAAGACAGACTTGTGTAGGGCTCTAGTCTCTTTTATTCAAGGTCAAGCTATCCCAAAAGGTATTATGGCTACTGGTATATGCTTAAATCCTAAGGTTGATAACCCTTCTAATTGGAACCAATATAGGCCTATCAGTTTGTGTACAATGATGAATATGATTATGTATAAGTTGTTAAATAATAGATTGTCTACCCTATTACCTAAAATGGTATCTGAGGTTCATGGTGCATATGTAAATGATAGACTAATTCAGAACAATATACTCATTGCTAAAGAACTGATACATGACCTAGATAAGAAAACAAAAGCAGACAATATAGTAATTAAGGTTGATATGTCAAAGGCATTTGATAACATTTCATATAATTTTATAATTAAAGTCCTCAAGGATTATGGTTTTAATCAGAAGGTAATCAACCTAATAAACAATCTAATCAGGTTAATATTTGTCTCAATAGGCATAAATGGAAAGACTTTTGGGTTTTTCAAGCAAACAAAGGTGTTAAACAAGGGGATCCTTTGTCCTATATTTTCTTTATATTAGCTGAAGAAATACTTATAGAAGGTCTAGGAAACCTATTCATATCCAATAAGCCACTCTAGTATTCCAACATAAGTAAAATATTATACCATGCTTATTATATTCTGATGATGTATTAATATTCACTAATGGCCTACGTTCTTCTATGGAGACAATTGGCAAATTTTTGCGTGATTACCAGGTAACATCTGGTCAAGTACTTAACAAGGACAAAACAGTGATCATTACATCAACTATGTTTCTACAAGACATAATCAGATCCCTGGCTATTAAATCAAGTTTCAAAACAAGTCATCTTCGTACAACCTACCTACACAAGCCCTCACAATAAGTCTGTTAATTATTTAGCTGTCTTGGAATAAATCAGAGACAAGATCTCTGATTGGGAAGATAAAAAACTTTCATATGGTGGTAGACTAGTCCTAATCAGCTCAGTCCTAATGTTTATCCCTACGTACTGGCTTCAAAGCTGCTGGCTTCCTAACTCTATAATATCTAAGATATAAAGATGATTCAACAGAATTTTATGGGGCTCTAACAGTGAGTCAAATAAGATGTATTGGTCATCTTGGGCTACTATCTCTAAACCTTTTGGTAATGATGTCTTAAACATAAAAACCTACAAGACATTCAAAAGGCTTACTCTTGTAAAGTATGGAGAAGGTTCATAGAGAATAATTTTCTCTAGGAAAAACCTTTTAACAGTATTTACTGCAAGGGTCACCGCCTTTTATAGCTAAACTATCCAAAAAGGGTCTCAAACCTGGAAGAGATTGTCAAATATAAAGGAGTTTGCTGAAGAAAATATTAAATGGATCCTATGCCAAGGCAATGTGGATCTATGATGAGACAACTGGTTTGATAAGCGTCCCCTTATCTCTCTTAACTATAATTCTAATGATATATGGTTTAAAGGTTTGAAGGTAAAATCCTTATGGGATAATAATACTTGGAATGTGGAAAAACTAAAGCCTTTTTTTTCTAATTGATATCAATATCAATATTATCTCTAAGCTAAGTATAAGTGAGCATATGGAGGATGCCATCTACTGGATGCCAGCTAAAGGTAGAAAGTTTAACATTAAAGAAACTTTGGAATTCATCAAGCCAAATGCTAACAAATCTTCTTTATATGAAAAAATTTGGAATAAGATTACATATACTAAATGCTCTTTCCTAGTGTAGAGAATTTTACAAGATAAGTTACCTATTGATTCAATCATGTAGAATAAACATTTAACAATAGTCTCTAAGTGTCATTTCTGTCAAAATTTAGAAACTAAAGACCATCTATTTGTTTTTTGTTCATTTGCTGGGAATATTTGGTCTCATTTTATAGTTATACTAAGGGTTAACATTAGAAGTTTTATGACTACTAAACATTTATTACGTTGCTAGTTTTGCTATGCTCATAATAAATTGCGCATAATACTATCTTGCCTACCATTACTAGCTAGCAATCTGGCAGAAAAGGAATAAATCTAAGATAAAAGGGGACTCTCATTCAACTACTGCAACAATAAATTACATTACAAGCATCCTCAGTAGTCTGGATCAATCAAGCATACTAAAGCGTAAACACTAGAAAAATATTGAAGATGCAACACTTACCCTAGGGTGCATTAATTACCTAAAGATGAAGAGTAAAATTTCATACCTTTCCTGGTCTCCTCCACTCTAAGGCATATTCAAGCTCAACACAGACGCATGGTGTCTTGCCCGAGGTGAATCGAATGAAGCCATTTTTATCAGAGACAATCAGGGTTCAATCATCCATGGATATGGAAATAACTATGGAATGATATCCTCCATTCAAGTTGAAGCTCGAGCACTTCATGATAGACTACAAATCTGCAAAATATATGAATTAAAGGAAGTAGACGTTGAGACAGACTATGAAACTTTAGTCTACCTCATTTCTTCTGAAAATTATCCAAATAACTTATAAATGATTTTGAAAAGTATAAGAAACTTAATAAATCTTAAAATGATTATTCATCACATCTTCATAGAGAAAAATCGAGCAGCAGACTGACTTGCTCGATGGACTGTAAGATGTAAAATAAAATTAGATTTATAAACTTTTTTAAAGCTCTTCCGCATCTGGAAGCCATCACATTTCTAGAAAGCCTTCAATTAGGCTATATCAGAACTGAATGACTTTTAGAATATATGTGACTTTCAAGAAAATTGGGATAATTAAAATAAAAACACATGAAGATTGAAGTCCTAGAATATCTTTTGGTGGGTCTGCTTCAATATCATAGTGGAGAGCTAACTAGACTTGGGGGTTTTTCTCAAAATCGATTACATTTCGCTGCAGTTAGCACCCAAAGAGAACTTTCTCAATATTTCGGAGGGAACCGAACCCAGTTCATCATCTATCTATCAAACCCTACCTCTAATTGAAAAACAAAAGCTGATCAAGTAGAGTTCACTGAGGGTACCATCTCCGCAATCATGAGGAAGATCTCTCCACATTTACTAACCCTCATCTCTGGACTTGAGTTTTTTTCTCTTCTGAAATTGATTACATTTCTCTGGAATTAGCATCAGAGAGATTATTCTCAGTATTTTGGAGGAAACCAGACCCAGTTCATCCTTTATCTATCAAGCCCCATCTATAATTGGAAAAACAGAAGCTGCTCAAGATAGAGTTCATTGAGAGTGTCATCTCTGCACTCATGAGGCAGATTTCTCCACATGTACTAATCGCTTAAGAATCCTTTGATTTGGTAAAGGAAAAGATCTCGCTAGATTGAGCACATGCTGGTCTAGCTAAGACAGTTAATGCGAATAAGGTAATTATGATTTCTCCTAAATGAACTAGTTATATGTCAAGTCCCTGATCTTATTAAGAAAGACGGGTCTCCTGGCCCAAAACTATCATTATTTGTAAGGCCATACTCTTTGGACCCTTATTTTCATAAATAAAAGTCTACTAGCCTTTTAAAATAATAGATGTAAAAGAAGTAAACCATCATATTCTCTACTTTTTATTTTATTTCATTTATTTTCATAACAATAAAAGGAAATATCCTTATAGAAATTATTATTGTTTTGTTTCTTTTTTAAATAAATTTTTGATATCATAAAAATAGAAAATATAATCGGAGGATGTTTACGTATATTTGTGAATAAATAAGAGGGACCGTTTCTATAATTGTTAAATGTATATGTATTTTGGTGACGGTTTTGGAAATATATTTATTACGTTATTCGTCTCATAGTATATAGTCTTTTAAAAAATATTTTTTGTTTTTTAAGGATTAGTTACAAATAAAAATCTGTTAAACAAATCTATTACAAATAAATGTCCAAAATATTTAGGTAACTTTCTTCCAAAATCATTTTGGATATAAATAGATATTTGAAGGCATAAAATTGATCACAAATCTATTAACTCATACTATCGAAAACCTCTTTCTATAGACTGTTTGTTTCCAACCATTTAATCACAAAATTCAAGATGTTAAAGTTTTGATTACTTTTCATTTAAAAGGTCCAATTACTTTAAATCACCATCTACGTTAAAAAAATAGTAAGAAATTCTAGTTCCAATAATATTCTTCTTCAAACATATAGTTCGATTTACTGTTTTTGACAAAATCAGGGTTTCATAGTAAACATATTTTGATTTTTTGGTTACTATAGTCATCATCTTCTGCACTTGTATTAGTTTTGAGTGATATTTTTTAGTTATTCGTTTTGTAGAAGACAATTACTTTTATATCTCCTTTATCAACATATATTTCATACTAGTGTCTCACTTTTAGCGAAACACGAGAGACAGATTCAACAATTTTCAGTAGTTAAATTACTGCAAAACAGAGTTCATAATTAAATTTGTACAGTCTCGCATCTATCAAAACTATGTATCTCATCTACTATGTATCTTGTTATTAGGTTTCATATCGACATACTGCTGCCATGATATGTCTCTTATCATCCATAGTTTGTCTGGTTTCTCATAATATATATGTTTATGGTTTCACATAGCTGTCATGGTTTCTCATGAGATGGTATCTCATCACCTATAATTGGCTTGGTTTCTCATGAAATATATGTTGATAATTTCTCATTATAAAGTCTCTCATCATCCATAGTTGGTCTGGTTTCGCATGATATGGTCTCACATCATTCATAATTTCCAAGTTTCTTATGAAATATCCGGTTCTTGGTTTCACATGATATAGTCTCGCAACATACATAATTTCTCTTTTCTCTCATGATATGGTCTCTTAACATTCACAAGTTCCCTAATTTTGCATAATATGGTCTCTTATTTATTTGTAGTTTTCATTTTTTCTCATTTTATATTCTTTCATCATTCATAAGCATGGTTTCTCATGAAAGATCTATTGTTGGTTTCTCATTATATGGTCTCTCATCATTTATAGTTGGTCAGGTTTCTCATAATGGCCTCTCATCATTCATAGTTGACCTGGTTTCTCATTATATGGTCTCTCATCACTAATCATTGGCATGGTTCCTTATGATAAGTATATTATTTCTTTTATTGGAAAAGTGCCTCCAAAAGCTTATTTCTTCAGGTCATACGTGTTTACCTTGATAATACAGATGAAGGAAACAAAAATAAAACCCAAACACTTGAAAGAAGAGAAAATACCTTTTTATTCCATTTAAAAGGAACATAAAAAGTCAAAAAATAAAACACACCTTAAAATAAATTGAGATTTCATTATATAAATAATAAAAACTTATGATTATGAAAATCAAGCCTTTAAATTAGGCAAAAAATTGGTACCTCTTACAACCAACGATGTCAATGCTATCTTTTGTTTTAAAACATCGAAAGGAATATATGCCACTACAAATAATGTTTTTTTAACCAAAACATTCAGATATAGAAGAATAAAAAGAATCCAAGACTATCAAGACATAATTTTCTGATGACACATCAAGAAAAGTTAATAAAAAGAGCAAAACCGATCACATATAAAATGATAAAGGTATGAAATTCCAAGTTTTGTTACATATTTCGCACACATGTAACTATCTCTCATTCATTTGGTTTTGTATAATATCATTTCTCATTATTTATTGTTGTTTGGTTTCATATAATATGGTCTCTCATCATTTATATTTTGTTTGATTTCTCATGATGTGCTCTCTCATTATTTATAGTTGCATAGTTTTACATGTTATGGTCTCTCATCATTTATAGTTTGACTCGTTTCACATGATATTGTTTCATATCATATATAGTTTGCATGGTTTCTCATGATGTGGTATCTCATTATATATAGTTTTCCTGGTTTCTCATGACATGGTCTCTCATCATTAATAGTTTGATTGGTTTCGCATGATGTGGTATCTCATGTATCATAGTTGCCATGGTTTCGCATGATATCATTTCTCATTATTCATTGTTGCCTAATTTTGCATAATATGATCTCTTATCATTTATAGCTTGTCTCGTTTCTCATGATATGGTCTCTCCTTGTTTTATTTTTCTTGGTCTCATATTTTATAGTCCCTCATCATTTATTGTTTGCATGGTTTTGCATGATATAGTTTCTTATCATATATAGTTTGCCTGGTTTTTAATGATGTGGTCTCTCATTATTAATAGTTGGCCAGGTTTCACATGACATGGTCTATCATCTATCATAGTTTCCTTGGTTTCGCATGATATAATTTCTCATTATTCATTAATGCCAGGTTTCGTATGACTTGGTCTCTTATCATTCATAATTTCTATAGTTTTGCATCATATGGTCTATAAATAAAACAACAAAAATACTTGGAGAGCAGGCAGTAAAATATGTTGTAATACTTTTTATAATGTTAGTTTTATCAACATTGTTTTTCTCTACATCCATGGATTTACTAGCCTCTAAAGTGGTCTATTATATAGAAAAACTATAAAAAATAAACAACTATGATTGGGCTGAAGTAATCCGGGGGAAGCTGATGAATTCACTAAACCTTTGTCATGAAAATAAACCTGATAAAGTAGTTAGTTGTGTTGATGTATTACTGGTTAATATTTTTTCCTTATTGAAATATTATAGAAATAATAAAAAAATTGTATCTTTAAAATATATCCATTCATCATTGAAGATACAACTATATGTCAAAAATACAATCGAAGAAAAGATACCGAGATGCTACAAATGGTTGAATGTTAAGGGAAAAACACATTTGAAATTGATTAACGCCCTAAAGGAGATCACATATGAACACATATATTTACAAATTATTTTTTATCCGGTTTCGCATGTTACATGGATATATGTCATTTACTTTAGCATTTTAGAAATTTTGTAGGTTCTTGAAGAAGAATTTAACCTAACAAAATAAACAGAAGAGAAATTTGGAGGAGAGCTCCAAATAGCTGAAGATGTTAACGAGGAGAAATATTCATAAGATGAAGATGTTAACGCACACAAAAATGAATAGAATGTTCCTTCAAAGAAAGAACAAATTAGTGATGTTCCTGTTGAGGACAAACATGATGATGTTTCTTAGAAGGTTCGTGGTGCACAAGTTAATCTCAACAACAACGACGAAGTTGCAAATTGGGATGGAAATGATTCTACTGATGTATAGACAATAATAGACCAATACATTTTTTCAAGAACATACAAAAACTAAAAGGACTAAAAATATTGCAATCCGAAGAAGAAAATTAGTAAAGAAGGTTTCACAAAATTCTTTACCTGACAAAAGATGGTCCAGTAGAAAAACAGAATTTGGTACAGACATAACGTGCTCATATTTCAAAAAAGAAAAATTCAATGTCACAGAATCTTCGGAATCTAACGAGACCTAAAAAAATATATAAAAAAGAAATATTCAAATAAACAAACTAACCTGTTATATCATCTAATAGTAGAAAATAGGAGAGTGAAGAGATTATTATACCAACAAAAGGAAAAAATCTCGTTTTTTATCATCTTCATCATTTACATTGGTTTCACATTTATCATGATTTATATGGTTCCTCATATTTTAATGGTCTATCATTTATCATGGTTTATATGTTTTCACATCTATCATGTTTTATAAAGTTTCGCATCCATCATCTTTATGAAGGTTTCTCATCTAGCATCTTTATGAAGGTTTTACATCATTTACATGATTTCTCATGTCTGTCATAATTTACAATGTTTTACATCGTTTACAAGGTTTCGTGTCCATCATTATTTTGGTGTTTTTTTTTATAAAAACGTGGTTTCATATTCATTTTGTAGAGGATTAACAATAAATTCGCAGCACCAATAGAGCATGTGTCAAGCTAGAGAATTCACTTATTAACATTTGACATAACTAAAAAAAACTCACTGGAAAAGACAAGGTCATTTCAGAAATACAAAAAAGATAAATGAAGTTGTTGAGACAAATACAATAAAACAAAGATGGACACATAGATGGAGTTACAACATACACTTCAACTGCCTATGTTGAATATATAGACATTGTATGAACTTAAAAGAACACCTGAAAAAATCTCAAAGACTTATGAAAGGAAAAAACGATTACATAATAATCTGCAACAATCACCAAATAAAAAAAACATGTAGCACAAATATTATTACATATGCTAATACAAGTAAAAAGGTGATTACAAGCCACAATGATCAACAAATCGTTGTACAATAACCTGCTTCTAATATAATTAAGGCTCTCGCCCACAAGGACCCTAATAGAATCAATACAGAAGAGCATGGTGTTCATCCTAATGTTGCTATAAAAAACCGGACAAAAGTCAAGGACAATATAACCCTAATGTTGGTGGCGAAAACCAAAACACTATACCTAATGTTGTTGTGGAAGAGCCGAATGTTGATCCTAATGTTATTGTGAAAACATAGGATCCACATCTTCCACAAGAGAACCCTGATGTTTGCCAAAACACTACACCTAATATTATTATGGAAGGATAAAATCCTAAGGTTACTGTTGTTGTTGAAGAATAGGATATTCATCCTCATGTTGATGTTGAAGAATATGATGTTCATCCTCATGTTAATATTGAAGAATAAGATGTTCATCCCCGTATTGATATTAAAAAACAAGATATTCATGCTCATGTTGATATTGGTCTCGAAAAACAAAATGTTCTACCTACTTTTGTCGTGGAAGGAAATTATCATAATGTTACTAATTTTATCAAAGAACAGAATCCTAATGTTGCTATAGAAAATGAGGATACTTCACCTAACATTGGTGTGGAAAACAAAGACATTTCTTCTATTGTAGAGATGATCCACGGTGTTCGTACTCTAAAATACTAATGTTAGTGGGGAAATCAATGAGGTTTCTAATACAACAGAAGTGACCCATAATTTTACTATTGTATCTATTTCTGTGGACAAATAGGTGATCTAGACTACTCAAAATTGACAATAACTCTTTTAAAAAATCTATGTATTTAGAAATGTATTTATTTGTGTATTATCTTCTATTTGTTTAAATATTATAATATTATAGTAATTTATTTAATATCTGATATCTCATGTTATAATGTAACCTTAAGTGATCTCTTGTTATATAGTCTTGAATACATTTATAATGTTTAGTTTCATATTATGGGGTCTCCGTTATCTTATCACTTGTTTTTTACCCTGGTTTTGCAAAATTGTCATTATTTAGTCTTAATTACTAATATACATTATTTATAAAGGATCCTGTCATTGAATACCAAGACATCGAAACACCTACAGTAAGTAACTTGGATTCAGCAATTGAGAATGAGATTATACAGATTGAAAAATAATTACATAAGAAACAAGCAAGTGAATTATATTTACTCTCTTGTCTAATATTTTCTCTAATCTAAAAATCTTTTATATCATCTCTCATGATTTTGTCTGGTATGATGCGGTCTTTAATCATTCATATTCACTCACATATGTAAATGTTTCTCATTCATCAGGTTTCGCATGTTATGGTCTCTCATCATTTATATTTTGCATGGTTTCAAATGGTATTGTTTGTCATCATATATAGTTTATCTGGTTTCTCCCGATGTGGTCTCTCATTATTCATACTTTTCATGGTTTCACATGTTACAATCTCTTATCATTTATACTTTTCCTAGTTTCGCATGATATTGTGGAACATTATATACATTTTGTCTGATTTCTCATGATGTGGTCTCTCATAATTCATAGTTATCTATGTTTTCTCATGATGTGGTTACTCATCATTTATAGTTTTCACGATCTCGCATGATATGGTTTCTCATTATTTGTAGTTACCTTAGTTTCGCATGATATGTCTCTTATAATTCATTATTAAATTGGTTTCTCATGATATGATCTCTCATCATTTATAGTTCTCTTAGTTTCGTAGGTTCTAGTATTTCATCATTCATTATTACACTCGTTTTCCATCAACTAATATGTTGGTTTCACGTTTTTGCAGAAAGAATTTGAAGAAGGCCCATCATTTGAATTATGTTTGGATCCAACTCAATTTCAAATCCTTGATGACATTGACTAGAAAATTACCCAAAAATATTGGCCATTTGAAAACGAAGTAACATATATACTTGAAAAACATAATAATAAAAATTAGAAAGGATTCAAAAAGGAGAAAATGAGGTAAATGCGACAGTATGAGTAGTTCTAAAAATACCATGATCTAATGCTTTTGTTAGTAATATGATGGAGATATTAGGTGAAGAAGAGATCGAATATAAGGTACAAGTAAATTTACATTTATTTTGTTTGTCCTGCTTCACAAAATACAACTTAAATAACTACTAGCTTCCAGTTTTGATAATATATAGGTAATCGATGGTTATATATATTAGCACATTAAACAAAATCATTTTTATAATATTCCAAAAATATTTATATATGGAAGCCTAATGGTAAGAATCATATAGTTTTACAACACACATATGAATTAATAAACAAAAAATGTTTCTAAATCTTATTACTTCAATGTTGCACTAACTAAACTAAAATATGGATGCAACACCTTATGTTGATGAGAAACTAACTTCTAACAGACAGACCACGAGTGAAAATTTCTCATTGGAAATTACTGGTAATAGATATAAAAAATAGAACAACAATAAATTTAAACCCATTGGCAAGACGTTCAGATCCAACAAAAAACTACATAAAAATTTGTAAGTGTCTCTCATCTAATGTATTTTCGTCAAACATATATATATATATATATATATATATATATATATATATCTCATATAATAAATTTGTATGTCTTTTAACTTAGAAATTCAATACCTTCATAGTAAAAATATTTTACCAATAAAATAAAAAATAAGGATTGTATGTCCAAAATTCCTCAACAAAAAAAGAAAACACTTGATTATGATGTAATGGTCTGCAAGTACGCCAAAAATTATATTCAATTACGAAGACTTGAACTAAACCTCATGAACTTGCACCATCCAGATGAGCAAAACGTTTTTACTTATTTTTTAACGATGACAACACTAACATAGTTTATGACGGTTTGTTCAAATATTTTTTGTAATGTTTGTTAAGAACCAATATATTGAATTATTTTATATGGGTCTCGCGTTTATGTCTATGTATCTATATGCAGTACCATATTTATCATCTACATAAATGCATGTCTTGCATCTATCATAAATATGATCTCTTATCACTTATAGTTGGCCTAGTTTCAAATCATGTGGTTTATGACTATCTGAGTTTTCATTATTTCGCATGATGTGATCTCTCATTATTTTAGTTGGCATGGTTTCGAATTATCTGGTCTCTCATTATTTTTGTTTGCATGGTTTTGCAAGATGAGGTCTTTCATCTATCATGTAGTTGATGTTTATGATTTGTTTTGTTTTTGTAATTAATATAGTTTACCATCCTCCCAACTATTTTGTCAAATCAAAATTTAACCTATTTAATAACATTTGACTAGTTATTTAATTATTTGATTTGAAAAAAAATAGATATATTTATGATTATTTTGTAATAACTACTAACTATTGTGCATGCTTCTAATTATTGTGCATGCTTCTAAACTTTTTGACAATAAATTTAGTTCATACTTAGGCTTTCATATAGAAAATAGTCTGTTATTTAAAAAATGACACCTCGACTTGATTATTATTTAGATGATGACTCTCTTTATAATAAATTAAACCCAAAAAAGAAAAATTGGAAGCTAACAACAATATAAGAATTTTCTTCATCTTCTTTTGATGATGACATTATTTCTTTTGCTTATGAAAACTAATTTGCAGAATGTTTTGAACTTTCTGAAGATGAGGAAGATCTAAATGAGGATCATGTACTATTCATAGAAAAAAAGAAAGAAACGTAGACTATTTAAAAAAGAGGAGGATGAAGAGATGGACGAGGAAGAGTCTGACGAAAAATACTTTGAGAATGAGAAAGAAGAGTGTGACCAAGAAATCTCTAAAGAAGATGAAGAATAATCCGACTAATAATACTCTATTTTTATGTCTTGTTTTTTTGTATATTTATGTATGTTTCTGTTTTTATTTTTTTTCAATTATTTTATTTTTAGTTTGTGTTTCTTGATTTTTTTTTATCTTTTTCGATTATATAGTTAATGAACTTTAATGTTTTTATTTTTTATTTTATTTATTTCACTAATGTATCAAGCCTATGATATGGCTCAACATCTATCAAACATATGTCATTGGTTATAAAAGGTTTCACATCTCTCACCACCAAATGCATTTGGTTATGATAGGTTTAACATCTATCAAATCCATGTATTTAGTTATGATAGGTTTCGCATCTCTCATGGACAAATATATAGTTATGATAGGTTTAGCATCTACCAACTCCATGTATTTGGCTATAACCTTATCTATCATCTATCTCCACCGATGTATTTGGTTATGACATGGTTTCACACCTATCACCACCACATGTATTATTACGGGAACCACATCTATCATGCATCACAGAGGTTTTACATCTATTATGCATCATACACGTTTTACATCTCTCATGCATCATAAAAGGTTTCGCATATATCATTATCCACGTATTTTGATTATGAAAAAAATGTATAAGTATTACCTTTATTGATGTATATCGATTATGTTAAAAAACTTAAAAACACTAAAAGTGTCACAAAAACATTAATCTTTGAAAACTTGTACACATGTTCGTCTATTATGACTACATTTTGAATAACGAGAACACGTTGTCTTTCAGGTACTTCATACTCTGATAGATAGAATTTGTTTCTTCTCACATTTTCCAGTTCTCCTTTTTAAACCTAGAGAAAGCATATTTAAAGAAGTTGTTGAAGTATGTACTTGACCAAAATTAGTAAACACAGCTATGTCATATTGATATGTTGCCTTATAAGAGCTTATAAAATTAACATGGCTCAACATAATTCATAGGATTCAAATCAATATAAAATATGGTAACAAAAGCATGAGAAACAGTTTTGTTGGCACACACCACAAGAAAAAGTAGATACATTACGATCAAGAACCATAACAGGATCACAAAACACTTCGTGTAAAAAAGGTTTCACGAATAAACTATCCATTGATGATATTGTTCCACATTGGCTTTAAACCTCTTTTCAAATTTAGGACATAAATTAGTAGTCTAATATTCAACATCAACATAACATCTTGAAATTAGACTCATAAGTATTACTCTAATCTTGTCAACTAACTCCAATATAGCCAAACTACGATACTACTTGATTTGATGATTAAATGAATCAATTGGAGTAGAGTCCATAGAACCATACCTTTTGCCTTTAAATAAAGCACAAGCATATTTTACCGAAGGTAAGTTCTCACAAAAACTAACAACCTTGTGACCTCTTTCGTTAAGAAATTCGTCCATGTATTGAACGTAAAAATTATGAGTAACAACATACACACATCTTTTAAACATGTAAACCATCTTATCCTAAAATATTATCGATGTAACACTAAAAAAAGACCTCAAATTATTTATAACATGATACATATATCATGTATAATAACAATCTAGATATAAAGCAGATACAACACTTACAATATGTAAATTATCATCACTAATAAATGTGATTTGCTGATTTGACAAATGAGGTTTCAACATCTCTAAAAAACATAACCAATTTTCAATATTTTCAGTCCCAACAATACCAAATCTAACAAGGAAGATGCATGCAAACTAGATATGGACAATATATTATAAATTATTATATATATTGATTATACCCAGTTCTGTATCTAACGTATTTGTTTGACACATCTATAAGTGGTTATAACTAGTTTCACATCTACCGTATTAATTATACCATTAGGTTTCGCATCACTCGTATTGATTATGTGAAGTTTTGCATCTTTCATTCTGCTTATCTCTAGTTTTGCATCTACCATAAACGGTTTTGCATTTATCATATTTGGTCTATGCCTGGTTTTACAGTCTTAGATCTAACATAAGAAAAATAACATATTTTAAAATATAAAACTATACATAACAAAAAATATCGCCATCTTTAGCTATGAAATATAGAAATACCCTTTTATATTTCCCCATTAAAAAAGTTCAATCAACAATAAAAATAGACGATAAAAATCGAACCATGGAGACAAGAACCAAATTCTATGAAACAACGTTTGAATACATTAGTTTTCAAGGTATAATCTAGTATGTAATCACTACTACTATCAAGAATCTTCAATATTTTGAAACAACTCTTAAGTGGTTTATCAAAAGTAGAACTATCTCCATATACCACAATCTTAGTTTTCTCTAAAGTAATCTATAAAACACGGCATGAGATACCTAAAACATAGTCATTTTTATAATGATTTCTCACTTGTAGTTGTAATATCAACACTCCTCCTAATACAAATCACATATCTCATTCACAATCAAATCCGATGATAAATGCTTTCCAAAAACCAGCCCCAAAGTATGAGGTTGGACATACTTCTTATTAATAATAAAATTATTTGATTTATATTTTTTAACATAAATTCTCCAAGGACAACCCTTTGAATATTTTTGTGCAATAAACATTTACTATTTATTTATTATTATTATTTAGATATTTGAAAGGAACACCTTCTTGTAAAGCCAACTTACTAATAGCTAATCTTAAACCTACAACACCCTATCCAAAACATGCCCAACACCATTAATTTCATTAACTCAACCAACAGTAACAAGTTGTTTGTTATTGTGATCAATAAAATTGATACCAAAATTTTGACTAGTTTCTCCACAAATAAAATATTCATTTGAAGCTTCAAATAAACTTTGAGAAGTTTGTCTAACATAATCACCAACAACAACATCACTTTGAATATTCATAGTATTAGTTAAAACCCCCAAAGTATCAACAATTGGTACCAATCAATTAAATCATCATCACAACCTAATATACCGTTTTCTAGGTTACCACAACAATATCTTAAAATGAATCTACCCGAACTAACGTATCATATCTACTCAAAACAAATTTAATCATATCTTCAAAATCATCAAACAAACCAAGATCACAGACTGCAAGTTCGCCATTTAGTTTACAAATATATAGTCGACTTTTAGACATTGTGTACCTGTATTTGACAATTCAAAAAACTAAAAATAGTTAATGGCTCGGAACTATCATTATTGAAAATAACTCGTTTCACAACTATCATTACAAAAATAATAGGTTTCACATCTATCATTACAGAAAATAACACCTTTTGCAACTATTATTATATAAATAATAGGTTTTGCAACTATCATTACAAAAAAAACAGGTTTCACAACTATCATTACATAAATTAAACAAGTTTACATCTATCATAAAATAAAATAAAGGTTTTGCAACTATCATTATAGATGTTTGAAACTTACAATAAACTTACCCAAAACCTTCTTAACAACATTTGACAGAAAACCGAGAAAAAAACCTAAAAACGAGTAAAACTTAATTCAATACAACATGTCAACTACAAATCAAAGTAAAAACAGATAAAATACCAAAATCACGAGTAAAAAGAAATTATAAACTCCAAAATACAGAATCTGCAGAAAATCGACTTATATAATAACAATTCAAAATTAAACCTCACAATCAAATAAAAACAACAATAAAAAAATTACGAAAAAATCACATGCAAACAATAAAAAAAAACCACAAATCTAAAGAGAAGTTGAATCATCACCCGCAACTATTGTAGATAAATTCTATAGAGAGAAAGAAACATAACCTATTAAGATAAAAAAAAATCCGTCAAAAAGTTTAATTTTTTATATAATTAATTAATGATATTTCGGATATTATAAAAGATAGTTGGATTTTAAATGTTAAATAGAAGAGTTAAATTTTTAAAAATCAATAAAAATAAAAATCTTTATAATTATATAAATAATAGTTTGATTTTATTTGAACCCTACAATATCTTTCATATAAAATATAATATAATTGATTGTTTTTTAATATGTTTTTCTTCCATAACAAATTATATAGTTATTAGTTTTCTTAATATTTGTATCTGAACTCTTAAGAAAAAGTGTGTGATATATGTTGTGAATGTCAGTTTTTATATTAGGAGTTTCTGTTCTCGTTGGTATATACACAAAAATTAACAAAAGTTTTATAAAATTTCGTTATCTTAAACGACATAATAATACTACTTTATTTTCATTTAGTAGCAAAAATAAATTTCGACCTAACAATTACAATAACCAAATAGTAGAATAATATTTTATAGCCACATAACCGTTTTTATTTATTTATTCTTATATAAATCCACTTTAACGTTATACGTACGAAACATAAATGTATATTTCTTTGTCTTTGCCATATTTAATATTCCAAACTTATTGTGATGTTTGCTAGAATTAAAATGATACTAATTAAACTATCATGTCGTGGACTATAAACTATCATTAACTTTTCACCATTAAAATTCGAAAAAAATACAACCAACTTAAAAGAAAACATAATCATTTTCTTTCTAATGATATTGTGTGTAGGCTATAATTAAAGTGAGAGCGAAAGTGATGGCAAGGAAAACAGCTAAGGAGCAGGTCGATAGCCATTAACCATAAAAGATATCTCTCTCTCTCGACATAAATGTAGTTTGGTGATGCTTCTATGAAATACTTCAATTCGTTTACATATGTTTGTCAACTAACCTTTATTGCATTCATATTAGCAATATATAACTAATACTAAAATGGGTTGCTAATCAAAAAGTTAATAAAATAAAATAAATGAAGATATCCAAAAGGTATATATAATTAGTGAGAATGATTAAGTGTCAAAATATTTGAATTTTATTTAAATTTATGACTGTTTGAATCAAACCAGCATTTATCTGATTTTTATTTTAGTTTTTAGTTTTAAGGTTGGATATATAGTTATGTTTGTTAAAAGTTTGATTAAATAAAATAATGGAATATTTTTTATGGATTAATCTCTCACCATTCATATTCTTTAGATCTACCTATACACACAGACTAAGTTTACTGGAATGGAATGTTAAAACTTTAGTATTACAATAAATATGATAATTTGCTGTATCATTGAGTATCTTGCAACTAAATTAAAATGATGGTAATGGTGTCAATAATTCTTCTTAAAATTTTAAATTCAATAATTTTTTGATTTTATAAATAAATAAATAAAAATTTGGTTCCAATAAAAACTCATTTTACTTCCTTTATTTTCCTTGATATCAGATAAAACAATTACGGTTGCTATTATTAAAATGTCAACTATCAAAATTATAAAACTAAAATATGTTATGTTAATAGCTTTTTTATAAACGATTTTATAAGAGTGAATTCATTCTACAAATCTATTATCTACGCTTACTGTATAATTAGAAATTTGTAATTAAATTATCGTTTTATATAAAATTATTAAATATGTGTACATATTATTTTTATTCATTTTTTAAATTAGAATTTTAAAGGTTTGTATTTTCTAAATGGTAGTTCAGAAAAAAAAAGTCTAATAATATTATTAGTTTTATTTTTTAAAAGAACAAAACTAGATCCATTTATAATATTTTTTAATTTTTTGTTAAAAAAAATCGCAAGCTCAGTTACTCCTGTCTTAACATCTACATTTTTGGTCCAATATTTACCTTTTTGATCCCGCATCTATCATTAAAAAATTATATTTTACATTGGTTTTCCATGATGTGGTCTCTCATCATTTATAGTTGGTCTGGTTTGGCATGGTATGGTCTTTCATCATTTATAATTAGTATAGTTTCGCATGCCATGACCTCTCACATTTGTAGTTTGTCTCGTTTCGCATGCTGTGGTCTCTCATCATTTATAATTGGTTTGGTTTCGCATGATATAGTCTCTCATCATTCATAGTTGGCCTGATTTCTCATGATATATATAAGTTTCGCATGATATGGTATCTCACCATTCATAGTTGGCATAGTTTCTCATCATGCATAGTTGTCGGTCTCTAATTATTTGTAGTTTTCATGGTTTCACATGAATGTGGTCTCTCATCATTTATAGTTGTTCTCGTTTCAGATGATATGGTCTCTCATCATTCATAGTTGGTATGGTTTCTCATGATATATTTGTTGCCTTGGTTTTATATGATATGGTCTCTTATCATTCATAATTAGTTTGGTTTCTCATCATTCATAGTTGTCTTGGTTTCGCATGATATAGTCTTTCGTCTCTGCGTCTCTCATCTATCGGTATTTTGTCTACGCGTCTCTCATCTATCATTTGTACGTCTATCGTATCTCGTAAAATAGAACAAAAAATATCAATGATGGATCTAGTTTTGTTCGTCTTAAGAAAGGAATAATGGTAGTTTCCGATTTTTTTTTTCAAATTACGACTCTAAATATACAGACTTTAATTTTTTTTTAAAAAGAATACACACATGTCTCATTCTTTTGTATAAGAGCGTATTTGGGGTACTATAAAAAATAATTGGATCTTAGATAATCAATTGTAAAGTTAAATGGATTTTTTAATAGAGATAAGGGTAATAAGTAGATAATATTTTGGATTTTAGGTCTTAACCAGTACTTTACCCATTTTATAAAGTGTCAAAATAAATTAAAGATTTTTTTTTACCGTTAATTTTTTTTTAAATATTTGACTCAAATTTGGTTAAACTTTCTGAATCATACGATCACATTATTCATACACAAAAGGAAGAATGAAAAAAAAACAAAGTGAAAATGACTTCATGTACTATATGTATAATATTAATGCCATATCCAATTAACATTACAATCTATAGATCATCGATACAAAAGTAAACTCACATCCAAAGGTTAAAGATTAAAATCGATAAATAAATAAATACAATGAAATAAATAAATAAAATCGAGTAAATAAATAATTATAATAATTAAAGACCATGAAGATATCATATCTGTAAGGGTTGGGACAAATTTTGTTGGATACTTTTTGTTTTCGTAACAACTGCTGCAGTGAGTGTGAAGATCTACTATCAATAATTTTTGTTGGTGAAGAAGACAAAGTAGAAAGATGAAGATCATAGATCTTGGAATAAAGTTAAGCGCAATCATAGTGATGGATTTTATGAGGGAAGTTTTAGATTTAAGCTATCTACTAGACGAGAATTTGTTTTAACAAATGTGAGGTATGTCCCTTAATTTAAACGTAATCTTCTGTTTATAGGTATGCTAAATGAGGACGGGTTTGAATATAAGGGTAAATATGGAATATTTAAGACTCACATGTTTTTATGGAGGACGATCAGACTATGTGTTTTAGTCATGCATGGGTCCATAGTAGAAGAAGTGTCTAGTGTGGGGAATGGATGTGCTGAGGTTCGGCTGGAGAAAGCTAAAGGCTTTTCGAAGCATGTGGAGATCCAACCTAGAAATTACCTGATATGATTTAAGACTGACAATAACGTGGTATTAATGAACCTACCATTCACTCGCTATTGTTCCAAATTTAGCTTAGGTGCAAAATCTTAAAGAATTCCTTGAAGCATAAAATAACTGAGAAGATTAGTTGTAGTTTACTTGGAGTAAGGGTTATACTTCTGAAAGCTGGACAAAACTAAAGGTTGAGTGAAAGAGCTTTTTAGATAGATATAATCGTCAATAGGAACTCTTAGAATTTTAGTCGTCATGAAGATGTAATAGGTTCCAGAGGTGGAGTTGGAGTTGAGATAGAGTTTGTATTAGACTCATCAAAGAGAGTTAAAGAAGTTTTGAATTTGAAAAGATAGTGAAGTAATTTAGTAAGTCATAAATTACTCATTAAAGACTGTAACTGTTTCTTCTTCTTCTTCTTCTTATTATTTTTCATGTCAAACTCTCTGCAAAATTAAAAGCTAGGTTTTTTGAGTATATCGTAAAAGGCAGAGTCACTGAGTCCTTTCTAATAAAATCGATATGCAGCATGTCTGAAGATGTAGACATAATTTGCTGAATTCCGTTAACAATTTGTGTGTTTTATTTTGCTATTGTTTTGTGTTTTTTCTTTTGATCTGAATGCAGGAAAATTGTGTATTTTCGCAAAACCTTTCTTACCACAATCCAGCCTAGAAGCCAATTTCCAAGAAAATTATGTATTTTCCCAACAAATGGCATCAGAGCTACAGGTTCGGCAGCGATCCAACGGAGGTCAAATTTAAGTGGGAGGAATGGCTACAGACAAAGGAAAGGTAAGACTCGAAAAGTTCGATAGTGTAAATTTTGGGTTTTGGAAGATGTAGATTGAAGATTATCTGCAGCAGAAAAAGTTTTATCAACCCTTATCAGAAAAGAAGAAAGAAAATAAAAGATGAAGGATGGACCATTCTTGACAGACAAGCTCTTGGAGTTATCTGATTGACGTTATCGCGTAATTTTTCTTTCAACATCGTAAATGAAACAACCATAAAATAATTTATTCAATTTGTGAATGACGGAAGGCGCGTCAGTAGCTCAACACGTCAATGAACTCAATAAAATTACAACCCAATTGAGTTCAATTGAAATTGATTTTAATAAAGAAGTACGAGCATTGATACTCTTGTCTTTCCTATTAGGTAGTTGGAATACTACTGTCACGAGGGTGAGTAGCTCGTTACTCTCAGGAAATAGAAGCACAAACGAAATCTTTATTCTTGTATCAAATATGATTAGATATAATGATCTCAAACAAAATACCATGTATGAATAAAATAAATGCAAATAACACAGAACACTTTTTACGTGGAAAACCTTCCTAGTGTAGGAAGTAAAAACCACGAGACTGATTTCGGAGTCCAACTAAATATTTATTATCAAAAGATGGGTTACAAAACTATTCTCTAGATAAAACTAGAGCATACACCACACAAAGTATGAAAACTTCATACACAACCCCAATACATAAAATAGTGAATCGAAATCGGAAAACTCACTAAAATATCCCTAAAACGCAGTTAGAATAAGCTGATCTAAAAACACACTTAGAAGACTCCAAATCAAAAACCCTCTGGTCAGATTGTAGAGGACAAAAATCGAGCCTTTTCACCAAAATTGAAGCCGATCGGACAACGGAAGACAAACCGATTGAAAGCACAAAGTTCTGCCTCGAATTGTTTCTCTCTCAAAATTGCGCTGCACTGCACATAGAATTGGGACAACAGAAAGCATGGGACAAGAGAATAATATTTATGCAGAAACCAAAAGCCTATGTGTTACCCTTATATAGCCTAAGCTCATATAATAATTAGTCTCCCACATAGGAAGAGCCCAACAAATCTCCTCCTCACGACTATGTGGGAGGATTCGCCATTCCGACGATCAATCTACAATGTTCAAGCTTTCCCCTAGGCAATTCCTTTGTCATCATGTCAGACCCATTATAATCTGTATAAAATTTATCAGCCTTCATTAGTTTAGCATCAAGAATATCTCGAATCCAATGATATCTCACATCAATATGTTTCGACCTTGAATGAAATGACGAATTCATCACGAGATGAATAACACTCTGATTATCACATAATAGTACATACCTGTGTTGCTCAAATCCAAGTTCTCTCAAGAACTTCTTCATCCATAGCAGCTCTTTAATCGCTTTTGTCACTGCAATAAATTCAGTTTCCGTCGTTGAAAGGACAACACACTTTTGTAGTCTTGATTTCCATGAAACAACACCACAACAAAAGTTAATAAAATATCAAGAAGTAGATTTGCGAGTATCAACATCTCCAGCCAAGTCTGAATCAGAATAAGCCAACAACTCAAGTTTCTTCATCCCAAACTGAGCTTTAAATTAGAAGTTCCTCGCAGATACCTCATAATCCATTTCACGGCTTCCCAATGCTCTCTAACCGGGTTTGACAAAAATCTGCTCACAACAGAAACACTATGAGCTAAGTTAGGACGAGTACATACCATAGCATACATGAGATTTCCAACTAAAAATGCATATGGAATATTAGCCATATCTCTCTTTTCTTCATTAGTTGAAGGACATTGTTTCTAGCTTAAGTTGAAATGACCGGAAAGTGGTGAGCTAACCACTTTAACTTTGTCCATTTTAAACTTCTGAAGAATTTTCTCAATGTATTTTTCTTGTGACAAGAACCACTTCTTCGAATCTCTGTCTCTAGTAATTCAAATTCCAAAAATATGTTTTGTTGGGCCTAGATCTTTCATTGCAAAATACTTACTTAGCTGTTTCTTCAAAGAATCAATCCACGAGTTATTATTCCCAACAAAAAGCATATCATCCACGTAAAGTAAGAGAACAATAAAATCAGCATCGAAAAATTTCTTCACATATACACAATTATCACAAGAAGTCTTCTTGTAGTCCTGCTCCCCCATAAGTGGCATGAACTTGTTATACCACTGTCTTGGAGCTTGCTTCAAACTATATAGTCTCTTTTTCAGTCTGCACACATAATCTTCTTTTCCTTCAACCACAAAACCTTCAGGCTGTTTCATAAAATCTCTTCTTCCAAGTCACCATGCAAGAATGTTGTTTTTACATCCATTTTCTCAATTTCCAAGTCTAGACTAGCTGCAATTCCTAGAACCACACGAATAGACAACATTTTTACAACTGGAGAAAATATTTCATCAAAATCCATACCTTTTTTCTGACCAAAACCTTTGACTACCAATATTGATTTGTACCAAGGTTGCATAGAACTTTCATCTTGCTTCAACCTATACAATCACTTGTTACTCAAGGCTTTTCTCCCTTCAGGTAGCTTCACTGACTCAAATATATGATTCTCATGAAGTGATTGCATCTCTTCGTTCATTGCTTCAATCCATTAATTTTTACACACACCACTAACATCCTCATCATAACACTCAGGCTCACTTGCATCAGTTAACAAAATATATTGATCAGAAGGATATCTAGTAGAGGGTTGTCCCAATCTCTAGTAGATCTCTGCGCTGGAACTTCAGGTTGTTCAACATCTTCTTCATTCTCTTGTTAATCCACGAAATCATTATCATGATCACTAGTATAAAAATATGTGAACCTCTTAAAGAAGATGAATCACCATATGAATTTTCTTCAAATTCTGTAGGAGTATGTGCAAGCGGAATATGCCCCAAATCTACCAAGTCATTCTCAGATATAGCGACTGAATTCTGACTCTTATCAATATCATGAACTATCGGATCTCCCATAAACACAGCATCTTTGCTCCTAATAAGCTTCTTATTAATCGGATCATGAAATATGTAGCCGAACTCATCAAGACCATAACCAATGAATACACACTGTCTTATCTTCGAATTGAGTTTAGACCTCTAATATTTAGGAATATGCACATAAGTTTTGCACCCAAAGACAAGAAAATGATCATAAGAAGCATCTTTACCTATCCAAACTCTATTTGGGATATCTCCATCTAAAGGTACAGAAGGACTAAGATTCAAGACACATACCACTGTATTCAAAGTTTCACCCCAAAAGTATTTAGGGAGTTGTGGTTGTGAAAGAATGCATCTTACCCTTTCAATTAATGTTCGGTTTAGTCTCTCAGATACGTCATTCAACTGAGGGGTCTTGGGAGGTGTCTTTTGATGCCGAATACCTTGCTGCCTACAATAATCATCAAAAGGACCAATATATTCTCCCCCATTATCACTTCTAGCACACTTCGATTGTTTCCTAGTCTGTCTCTCAACTGAAGCTTGAAACTGCTTAAAGACATCTAACACTTGATCTTTTGTTTTCAAAATGTAAGTACAAACTTTCCTGGAATGATCATCAACCAAAGTAACAAAGTACAGACAACCACTAAGTTTTATCGTTTTGAAAGGACCACAAACATTAGTATGTACCAAGTCAAACAAACTTGGTTTTCTTGAAGGATCCAAGCTCTTGAAAGATACTCTCTTCTACTTTCCAGCCAAACAATATATGCATTTATTTAAATGAGCTTTATGTATCCCACAAATGTACTGTTTCTTCCTCAGAATATCTAATCCTTTTTCATTAATGTGACTGAGTATTTTATGCCACAAATCAACTATTGCTTCATCATTAACAACATTGATTTTCTCAGCAGCCCCCCTTGCAGACATGATGTAGAGGGCTGAATATTTTTGTCCTCTTGCCACAACCAACGATCCCTTAGTAAGTTTCCACTACCCATTCGCAAAAATAATACAATAGCCTTCATCATCTAGCTTCCATGTACAGATCAAATTCAATCGTAGATCGGGTATATGTTTAACACCCTTCAAAATCAATCTTTTACCCATGTTTGCTTCTAGATAAACATCACCAATACCAACCACTTTAGACAAATTATTATTTCCCATCTTTGCAGAACCAAAGTCACCAGAGGTGTAAGATGAGAACAATTCTCTACGCGAAATGGCATGACTTGTAGCACCGCTGTCAACTACCCAACCACTTTCATCAGACACAGAATTCACAACAACATTATCAATAACAATGAAGTAACTCTCCAAAACCATAACAACATGTTTCTCGTCACCACTTTCATCATAATTTTTCTCCTTATTCTTTTATTCCTTACCATTGTTGTATTTCCCAAATTATTCTTTTTTCTTAACTTAGGACAAAATTTCTTAGTGTGCCTGATCTCATGACAGTAGTAACACTCCCAATCTGCAAATTTATTAGACTTGTTCCGACTCTTGCTTCTACTTTTACCTCTAATTTTCCAACTGTGATTTTCATTTCTACCACGTTTCTCAACGACTAGAGTTTCTGAATGTGAAGAGAAGCCAACTTTTTTTCTTCTCATATCTTCATTCAGCATACTACTTTTAGCCGATGCCATTGAGATATTAACTTCAGGAGCTGAATTAGAAAGAAAAATTCAGAAAGTATCCCACAAGTCTGGCAGCGAATCAAGCAACCATAACGCCAAAACCTCATCATCAAATTTGATACCCATAGCAACCAACTGATTAATCAAGACTTGAAAGGTATTCAAGTGATCTGCAAGAGGTAACTTACTATTTGAACAAAAGTAACTTACTGTTTCTTGTATTCCGAGCATATAACTCCTCAAGTTTACTCCACAAATTCCTTGCATCTGTTTCGTCTACAACATGATTCAACATATTATCATCAACCCATTGCCAAATAATGCCACAAACCTGTTGATGAATAATTATCCATTCTGCATCAAACTTATCTTTAGGTTTTTCATCACCGAACACTCATAAATGAAAAACTTTAACATAAAGAAGATCTTCCATCTTTGATTTCCATATATGATAATTCAAACCATTCATCGTCACCATTCTACTTGTATTCACCTTTATATATGATACAAGACAAGTACACAACCAGTTGCTCTAATACCACTTTCTCACGAAATAGAAGCACAAACGAAATCTTCCTTCTTGTATCAAATATGATTAGAGATAATGATCCCAAACAAAATACCAAGTATGAATAAAATAAACGCAAATAACACTATACATATTTTACGTGGAAAACCTTTTCAATGTAGGAAGTAAAAACCACGAGACTCATTTCAGAGTCCAACCAAATATTCACTATCAGAAGACTGGTTACAAAACTATTCTCCAGATAAAACTAGAGCATACACCACATAAAGTATGACAACTCCATACAAAATCCCAATACACAAGATAGTGAACCGAAATCAGAAAACTCACTGACATATCCATAAAAACACAGTTAGAAGAAGCCGATCAAAAAACACACTTAAAAGACTCCAAATCAAAAACCTCATGGTCAGATTGTAGAGGACAAACAGTCAAGCCGTTTCACCAAAATTAAAGTCGATCGAACAACGGAAGACAGTCCGATTAAAAGCACAAATTTCTGTCTCGAATTGTTTTTCTCTCAAAACTGGACTGCACTGCACATAGAAATGTGAAAACAGAAAGCATGGGACAAGAGAATAATATTTATGTAAAAACCAAAAGCCTATGTGTTACCCTTATATGTCCTAATCCCATATAATAATTAGACTCCCACATAGGACGATCCCAACAGTTAGGATGCAACAAATTGAAAGTTGATGATTTCGCGACCTAGTTCTCGGTGAAGAGATTCGAATGAGAGAATTGGGTAACTCATCCATCTCACTAGTCTTACATATAAATTAGAGAGAATAAATTCAACTATAGGGTATAAGCGCAGTAAATCGAACAAGCGAGGCAGATCAAGAAATGGAAGGTCCAAGTCTAGGAATCTTAAAAATTCACAAGGGTTGAGAAACATCGAGTGCTGGAACTGTAGGAAGACCGGGAACTGTAAATATCAGTGCAAGAGAGAACCAAAGGACCAAGAGAAGAAGACAGAAGTAAATATCATTTTAGAAGGAGATGATGTGTTAATATGATCCTTAGATAGTAGGGAAGAGTCTCGGGTGTAGACTCTGGAGCATCGTTCGACGATACTTCTAAGAAATAATTCCTCGAGAGGTATGTCCATGGTAATCTTGGATATATATATATATATATATATCTTGGTGATGATTAACCTTTTGATATTATTTGTAAAGGTATTGTGAAGATTAAGTTGAATGGGTTTGTATGGGAACTGAAAGATGTCTGGCATATCCCTGATTTGAGAAAGAAATTAATCTAAGTAGGGTAGTTAGCTAGCAAAGGCTACACTACGATCTTTCATTGTGACGATTGGATGATTTCAAAGGGAGAAATGAAGTTTTCTTGCGAAAAGAAGAGTGACACTCTTTACAAAACATTACAGACGAGTTGTTCAATTGTAATAGCAACAAGAAATGAAAATCCAAATGTATGGCACCAGAGATATGACCACAAGAGTGAGAAGGGTATGAAAATTATGTGCTTGAAGGGAAAGCTACAAGGTCTTCACTCAATCAACATAAAAATGTGCAAAGATTTCATACTTGGAAAACAGAAAGGGTCGGTTTTCAAACAAGTGGAAGAACCCCCCCAAAAAAAGGCTAGAGCTTGTTCACTCTGACGTTTGGGGGCCAATAACTATTTCATCAATTTGAGGGAAACACTATTTTATGACTTTTATGAATGATCATTCTCGAAAGGTATGGGTTTATTTTCTAAAGCATGAATTTGAAGTGTTTTATATTTTTAGGATATGAAAATCTATGGTTGAGAATGAGATAGGTCTGAAAATTAAAAAGCTCAGAATTGATAATAGTGATGAATACAAGGACATCAGATTCAAGAAGTTTTACTATGAGTATGGGATCAGGATGGAGAGAACTATGTTAGGTACGCTTAAGCACGAACGTATGAACAGGGTTGACATAAAGAGCCAGAAGCATTTGTATACGATAAGGTCTACCGAAGCAGTAGGCAGAATTAGTCAACACACCGAGTTACCTGGTTAACCGAGGCCCATCAGTTCTCTTAGAGTATAAAATATTCGAGGAGGTATGGAGTGGTAAGGAGATAACATTGTCACATCTAAGAGTATTTGGCTGTAATAGAGGTTTACAACATATGTCACATACCAAATACAAAAATTTATTTCCTTCACCAACAATAATAGTCCTTTTTGCATGCTTTGAAAGGACTAGGGGTACATAATACCTACTAACAATATGATTTTTTTTATTTTTCGAAGCAACTTTGAAGTGAAGATAACATCAAAGTATAAATTTGAGGTAATATCCATAACTCTAGCAGCCCCGTACTTGTTCCAGTACTCTTTTGCCTTTGGAAAATAAAGTTTTATGTCCTCAATAGAGGTTTTAGGCTGGTGGAGGGTTTTTAATGTAGGTTGGAATATGGTCAACATAAATGAATATGAAAACATCTTTAAGGCTAGTCTATTAGAGTAAGAAACCAATATACCAAGGTATTTGAAGAATCTTAAGAGTCCAACCAAAAATAGCTACAATACTACTTTATATACTTTGGAACTTGACATTTTAAGATCAAGCATGTCAAGAATTATGGAAGACACTCAACAAACTTTGGCAGATCCGAATAACAAAATAGCTCAAGATTATCAAACTTGTGTAAGGTAGTCATTATAAATTGGTTCTTAAGGACTAAAGGACCTGATGATAAGAATATATATCACCCATTCACCCAAAGATGCACAAATATATTAAATTTAATTAAATATTGATTTATAGTAATTAAACACTATTATATTACAGATAATGGTTACTTCACGACCTTCATTGATATTTTATTTTTTTATTTAGATTTATGGTCGTACACAAAAATATGAATATTTTAATGCATTTTAAAATCTTTAAAGTTGAAGTTGAAAACCAATTAGATATTAGATTAAAACTTACCGAATGTTGATGTTGTGAATATTTTTTTAATATATTTTTTGTTTTTTTAAAACATAAAATAATTTGTTAATGCTTAATATCATTTATACAAAAATAAATCAATCAACTAAAAAAATAGAACTTTAATTGGAATGTGTAATGATATGTTAGTGGGAGATAAATTGCATACAAATTTATGAGGTGAAGTCGTTTTAATATTATATCATGTTATTAATCACGTTTAAAAAATAAAATATCACAATATATGTTATAAAATATGATAAAAATAAATATTTTTTATTTTAAATTATAAAAGAATCTATATTTTTATAAGAGCACATATGAAAGAAAATTGAAATTGGATCCAAACTGATTAGATGTCCTTTTGTTAGTTATATGAAAAATAGAAAAGCTTATAAAGGTATGAGATATAGACTCATACATTATATTTGAATCTAAGAAAGTGAATCTATTTGAGTGGATAAAGAATGAGACTCAAACTGGTAACAAAAAGGAAGAAAACGTTTTTATAGACACATATACATGAAAACAACCAACTAAGCTTTATAAAATTCAAAGGAATAAAAAATTTAAAATGTTATGACCCAATGAGATAAATTATCAAAAACTATCATTTCCAATGAGTAGATAAAGTCATGAAGAATTATCTAGAACGCTTTGGTGTTATTTACATTTAAAGACAATACTTAAAATTACAGGTATTCCTACTTCTAAAGCTTCTATGTTTTGGAAGTACGTTATAAAAAAAGAATAGTTCAATTATATTCAACCATATTTTGAAAACAAATGATTTAATTTTAGGTTGGAAATGAATTGGATCTATATATATATATATATCCCAAAAAAATATAAGCTAGATTAGTTTACACATAGTTTGGTAAAATATATATTATTATTATGCGTGGATTTTCAAATTTTAGTAACCATAAGCTTAAAAATACTATTTTTGTATCAGTCTACAATATTAAGACAGTGATGTTCTGGTTCTAAATAACCTTAAAAAATATTAGTTTGTCACGGTGAATGACTAGTTTTCACAACAACATGTGCTAAAAGATATAAAATATTTCATCTTTATGTAGTTCGCCATGATAATCACAATGGATTCTTGCAAAATATTGAACAAATAGATTAGCTCAAAATGAATTTCTATGTTTAAGAAAAATTATCTTGATTTTCAAAAACATCTTAAAAATTATAAATATAAAAGAAATGTTCATGATTAAAGGCAAATAAGTAATAAATTAATATCCAAAATTTCTACTCAAAACATCTTATTGTTTCATTTATTAATTTTTTTAGTTTATTTGAATGTAATTACCAATAAACTCTCAAAAAATTTATATTTGAGAAAAATATTTCTATAAAATCAAAACAAACATAATATTAAGAACAATATTTTAAAAATATTTAATATGCAGCCCAATATCTCATATTTAATATAAAGGTGCTCTGTATTGTTTGTCTTTTTACCAATATATATTTAATATCCATAAATATTGGAACGAAATATATCTCAACTTGCTTTATTTTCAGACCAAACTCACTAGTTTATTTGTTTTATACTATAAAGATATTATTTTTATTTATCATCATTATGTTTAAACATGCCATTTGGATATGGATATCATTATATATATTTGATTTATGTTTAGATAAAATAATAACACACGGTTTATTATAATTATTGACGGTGAATTCTTCATGAATGATCAAATAAGTTTTACATATTTTTTTGTTTGAATGTTATGTCACGTGTAAATTTAGAGGATTATAAATATTATAAATAATTAGTTTGACTATAAAATAATCACGATAAATGTTAAGTTTAGAAAGTCGGATAATGACAAGATAATATAATCTATTTTAATACCACATTGGACTATTAAGTATTATGATGAGATCCCTTTATCTGAAAATTAAGTTATTAAACTCTATGGGTCCAATAAGATTATGGTCTTCAAACAACGCAAGCTTACACCATCAACCGGAAGCCTTAAAGCCCATTAGTGTAATTCAATAGACTTATTTAAAGTGTAACCGATTAATAAATATTATGGACATAATTAAAAGCTTAAGTATTTGAGAGAGAAAATAAATCATATATTTTTTGACTTTTTGAAGATTTAGATTCACACTCAAGATCCACTGTTTAGTTTTTATGGTTCTTTTTTTCTATTCTTTTAAGATTGAAGACTAAAAATATCTTATTTTTGTTTCGAAGATCTATCACACCTACCTAAAAAAATAAATAAGAAATATGCGCGATTGAATATGAATATAAGTAATCTACAACCATTTATTATGTGTTCAATAAAGTATTTTACAGTTTTATAAGTTGAAACCTTGATTGGTTATAGATCCTATTAGATTGATTTAATATCCATGATTCAACGTGTTTGTTTGTTCAGTGCTAGGGCTAGGATACTGAGAAGAACAAAAATTCATTTAGATATTAAAAAAATGAGGATGTACAATCAACAAAACCTACATCACCGGGACAAGGGGCTTCTTTACCGCAAATGCGACGAACCTTCCACTTACGATGGAGTTATGGTTGCTTATTATATGAATAATTTGCGGCTGTGAGTGCTTTCATTGTTACGACAAAAATCATTATTTTTTAACAGTTTTTAATAATTTAGGACACTTATATATATATAGTTACTCTATATATTTTATGATTAACATGTTAGAACTAGATGCAATAAAATACACACTTTCGACTGCATGGGTTGATGCATGTGTTTGACTAAAATACTTTGGTACTTTGAATTTATAAGATTTTAATGGTGTTCATATCCCTTAAGATATCTCAGATCTTTATGAGATGGATATGACATTATATAAGATTTTATTAATCCCTGCTAAAGCCTTGATCTTACTTCGCTCGAATCTTTATGATGTGACAAGATGAAAAAACAGTAATTCTATCACAAAATATTAATGTTGTACGTAACTCACAAATAAACACTTCAGATATCCATACTTTGGAGGTCTATTGACAAATCAGATATATAGCCAAATGGAGTTTGAGATCTCAAGCCAAAGATCGTTATTATTTACATAAGTTTGTCCAAATAAAAGTATCCTTACATTTGTCTAAGAATGGGAAACTATTGCAAGAAATTATTGGAACATTCACACACTGCAGACCATGAACATTTAAGACTCCATGTTAAGTGGTTCAACCATGGTGTCACGAAACAAGCAAAAATCAACCAAAATAAACGTCAATTTATTTTCAGATTTGATAGTTAACCAACATTATTATCTTTAAAAATTAATATGAAGCACCTTGGCCCAAATTTCTTCGCCAATGATCACGACAAGCTAATTTATAAAAATACCACAACAATTTTTGAACAAGAAATTTAAGTTCTTTGTATCAATTTACGAAACGATTAAGTCAAATATTATTTATTTAATTGTAAGTTATTGTTCTTTGTTCTTACTTATATATAAGATATAGTTATCCCTTTTAGAAATCTAAATTCCAAATTGTTATAAGACTACTTTAGTAAAATTAAAAAATAATGTTTGTTTATTATAACCATCAGAATATCTCTTCTACCATGAAAATGGATAACCTTCTCTCTTTATTATGAAATTGAGACGGAGAATAAGAGGAATATAGTAATAAGGATAATGTCAAACCTTATAAGTACGATGGTCAAATATAGCGAATTTTTAAGTAAATCATAGTAAAATTTATAAAACGAAATTATTAAGGTACTCATAAATTTCAGCATATAATTTAGTGTTTTAGTGTTTCAGATTTCCAAGTTTGTTAAATATGAAAATCGGTGGAAATTAAGATGCTATTGAGGATGACTATTATGTTTTTGATGATTGAGATGTTTGCCAAAATACTTTATCACCATTGATCGAAGGAACTGAATGTCAACCTCTCTTTTGAGGTGAATTCCTTTATGCATCTAATGTTGGCATGGACTGCTTGTTGCGGTGCGGATATAGTTTGATTATCTCAAGTTTCTCTGGATATATTGAGTAACCTTCCAAGTTTTTTAAAAATATATGGGAAGAAATTCATCAAGATGATGAATGGTGGCCGATACAATAGTGTTTGAAAATATTTGTGACCAAGAGTAGTCTCCCTCCTAATTCATTTCCAACATTACAAGAAATAGTTATGAGCGTGAGTAGCCCCGCTAAGTCTTTCTAAGATTGAAGGAAATAATTTAGAGATAATGTTACAACTAAGAATCAAATGCTGGAACCTTCAAGTGATCTTGTCGAAACCTGTAACTCATTATTGAGGTGGGTGAAGTGTTGTAATCTTGCAAAGTCTCGACCATAATTGTTACCAATTCTTTATGTTAGGCGACCAAAGATTGAATATGTTGTAGTGTTTAGGCTTAGCTCGAGTTTGTGTTTCTTGTGTTATCGAAGAATTATAGGTTTGTCTCGTTACAACTGAAGTTTGGCATAGTTCTTTCAAGTTTCTAAAAAGAACCTAATGTAGTAATGAATTATTTTTAAAATTTAGAGGATAAAAAACAATAAATTAGAGTAATGAACTAATTAACACATGGTGTTATTTTTAAATTGATTTTATCAATTATGCGTGAAACCATGACGTTTCTTCATCCATTAACTTCATTTTTGTAACTCTTGTTTTTATAAATTCTAGGAAGTATCATATCTCCTTCATCTATTAAATTTGTTATTCATCCTAGATATACGAATAGTGATTAGTGTGGCTTGGCATTAGTTGTTTTACACTTAGACTCTGAATTGCAAGGAGTTGAGCAAGAACCCTAACCTGGTTGTTTGATTTTTGTATCTGGGTTGCATCAATGGAGACAAAAACTTATCCACAACCCACCATGTATGTACTCCATTGTTCAAAAGATAATTTAGATAGTAAAGTCTTCGACAATGGTTCTCTGGTAATAGGTGATTCTCCTTAACGGTCAGATCAAAATCACGGGTTCCCTTGATTCAGAAGGAAAACGTAGAAAAAAAACCAAACAAAAGTAAAATAATTAAAAATTAGGTCATTGATTTGAATGTTGTTCCAAAAGCATAGCAAAGACTTTTGAAGGTTGTTGCGATATCAGTTGCAGCAGGGTCTATTGTGCCAAGTGTACTTCCCGTTGCCCCATCCATCGTACCTACCGCTATAACTACTTTCGAGAAGTTCTTAGGGATTCTCGGGCCGAACATATTGAACCTCATTTTGGAACATGATGAGAGACGCATTGTTTACGAGGGAAGTATAAGTATTTGTTAAAATAACAAAGAGAGAAGTAGCCGCAGGAGGCGGCTAGGGTTTTGTGTTTATTAGAAAATGTTCCTTTTTGTATTAAACTATTTTTTTATAATGCAAATCCAAGAATCTCAATATATAGAGAACTTAGATGCTTATACAAGGAAAATTAATACACTGAATATTCTAACACTCCCCTCAAGTTGTGTAGTGGGATCACCAATACCCAACTTAGATAAAACTGATTCGAATGTTCTTGCAGCAACCGCTTTTGTCAGGATGTCTGCCAGTTGGTCTTCGGATCTAACAAACGGAAGTTCGACCGTCCTATCTTCAATCTTTTCTTTTATGAAGTGCCTATCTATTTCAACGTGCTTTGTTCTATCGTGCTGTACTGGGTTCTTTGAAATCTTAATCACAGCTTTATTATCGCACATTAACTGAGTTGGATACTTCAGGGGGGATCCGGTTTCTTTCATTATCTTCTTTAACCAAAGTATCTCGGTAATCCCCTTAACGATTCCTCTAAATTCTGATTCAGCACTTGACAGTGATACTACTTTCTGTTTCTTACTCCTCTAAGTCACCAAATTACCTCCAAGAAGACTAAAGTAGCCAGCAGTTGATCGCTTGTCGTTTGGATTCCCTCCCCAATCAGCATCTGTGAATACTTCAACATCAAAGTGTCCATTTTCTTAAAAATTATGCCTCTTCCTGGTGTGCCTTTGAGATATCGAATAATCCTCATTACTGCCTCTATATGGTGTTCCTGAGGATGATGCATGAACTGGCTAACTACTCCCACCGTGTATGCAATGTCGGGTCGAGTGTGAGCCAGGTAAATCAATTTTCCCACCAATCTTTGGTACCTTTCTTTACTCGCTGGTCTAGCCCCTTCAATTATCTTTAGCTTGTGATTCACAACCATAGGAGTGTCATTTGGTTTGCAATCCACCATGCCAACTTCAGCTAATAAATCAAATATATATTTTCGTTGGGAGATATAAATCCCTCCTCTTGACCAAAGAACTTCGATTCCTAGGAAATACTTCAATCCCCCAAGGTCTTTCATTTCAAACTCCTTGAAGAGGTTTTTTCTAAGAGAGCTAATTTCTTCTTCGTCATTCCCCGTTATAATCATATCGTCGACATATATTATAAGATAAGTGACTAATTTTCCTCTCTTTTTGTAAAACAAGGTATGATCCCCATTACTCTGTTTGTAGCTATACTGCTTCATTGCCATTGTAAATCTCCCAAACCAAGCAGGAGGAGACTGTTTGAGCCCATATAATTCCTTTTTCAGTTTATATACGCCATTTTCTTGAAAACCATCAGAGAACCCTGGTGGGGGTTCCATATATACCTCTTCTTCCAAGTCTCCATGTAAGAAAGCATTCTTTACATCAAATTGATGAAGAGACCAATCTTTATTCGCGGCTATTATAGTAAAACTCTGATAGTGTCAATCTTTGCAACCGGAGAGAACGTTTCAGAGTAGTCTATACCATATGTTTGTGTATATCCTTTGGCAACCAATCTTTCCTTGTGTCGCTCAATGGTGCCATCGGATTTATATTTATATTAAACACCCATCTACACCCGACTGCTTTCTTCCCTTGTGGTAACACACAATTCTCTCTTGTACCATTCCTTTTTAGAGCTTTCATTTCGGTATTCATTGCCTCATGCCATTCAGTCATCTTCTTAGCTTCTTGAACTGTTTTAGGGATTTTTCAGAGAGAATAGTAGCTGAAAACGCCTTTGCAATCTTCGTCATTCCTTTCCTGTCCGTTTTTACCGGATATGTAGAAGCACGAGGAACGTGTTCTGGTGAATACCGGTCAGGAGGAACCCCTCTATTTTTCCTTGGGGGAAGAACCAGAGTTTGAGTTTCAACAAATGAACTTCCTGAAATGTCATGGTTAGTAGCATTTTGTGAATTATGACATTGTAAATTGTTTATCTCTTGATGGACATTTTCTTCGGCTGATTCGCTAGTAGTATCCATGACATTTATTTCTTGTTGGACACTGTCTTCGGGAGAATCATTGGTGGTAAGAACTGCCTCGTCAGTCTACTTTATGTTGGAAGAGGCGTGTTCGGTGGCGCCATCTACCGACTCTGTCGGCACATCCTCAAAGTAACTTTCATATAGCAACCAGTCGAGTAATTCACTTACTTTCTCCCCCTGAGCACGAGATTGGTGGTAAAAAAAATAATCGGATTCTAAGAAGTCACACTCCATGGTGACATGGATTCGACGAGTAACCGGATTGTAACACCGATAGCCCATTTGATGGACACCGTACCCAACGAATACACACTTTTCAGCACACGGATTAAGTTTGTTTCGACTAGTTTTAGGGATATGAACAAACACCGAACAACCAAAGACACGAGATGGTAAGGCCATAACAGATGGAATTGTAACTTGGGTGGCAAGCACTTGTAATGGAGTTTTATTTCCTAGACATCGGGTTGGTAGACGATTTTCAAGATACGTGGCTGTAGCAAGAGCTTCTGGCCAAAGAGAATAAGGAACTCTAGATTCAATCATAATAACACGAGTTTTTTCAAGTAAAGTACGATTTTTTTGTTTAGAAGTACCGTTTTGTTGAGGTGTGTTTGGACAAGTGGTTTGATGGATAAGACCATTTGTTTTGAAAAAAATATGCATTGTTTGGTTGAAAAACTCTGTTTCATTATCAGAACGGAGAATCTGTATTTTTTTAAATTGAGTCAAAATCATTTTGTAAAAACAAACAAATATTTATGGTACTTCCGATTTATGTTTCATGAAGTATATCCAAGTCATTCTTGAGAAATCATCCACAAATAAAACAAAGTATTTGATTTGATTGTTAGTGGAATTTGGTGCTGGACCCCAAACATCAGAATAGATTAGCGAAAAAGCATAATCAACTATAGTATTACTTTGATTAAATGAGACCCTACGATTTTTTTGCAAAAATGCAGGTTTCACATTTCTCATGAATGGAATTATTCAAAAAAAGACTAGGAAACAAACTTTTAAGATAGCTAAAAGAAGGATGACCAAGTCTTCGGTGCCACAAACAAAGTTGCCTTTCAGTAGTTCCGTGAGCAAGCATGACATGTCCCTTATGAACTACCTCATCAACATAATAGAAACCTTCTTGTTCAGTACCACGCCCAATGGTCTCCTTCGTACGAATGTCCTGTAAAATGCAAAAAATGGATACATAAGAACCACACAGTTGAGTTGTTTTGCAACTTGACTAACAGATAATAACTTTAAGGATAGTAAAGGAATGTAGAGGCAGTTTTTAATTTCCATTTTTTCTGAAAAAATAATTGAACCTCCCCTTTTGACTTCACAAATTTCTCCACTAGCAGTCTCAATATGGGACTTCTTTGGAGATGACATGTCACCAAAGTCTTTAGGATCATAAGATATGGTGTCTGTAGCCCTTCAATCAAAGATCCAATTCATTTATTTCTCAAACCCTTTACCTCCAAGTTTTTCATAGGAGTTCGCCGTCATTCCTCCAAAACCAGTGCCACTTCCTTGCTCATTTTTAGTCGGATCTTCACCGCCACTTATAGACGAAGCCCGTTTGACATTAGATTTGAAACACTGGTTATTTTTATCCTTATGACCGTCCTCCCACCATTCTGGATAGCCAACCAACTGGAAACATGTCTCTTTACTGTGTTTCTTTATCCCACAATGAGTGCAATACAACTTGGATTTATTTTTTTTCTCTTTGGATCGGAATTTAAACCTCTGTGCAGAATCTTTAGCAGCGAAACCCATTCCAATTTCAATCGATTCACTATCAGAAGAACTTGATTTTAGTATATTAATCCTGGCCACTTCCCTTCGTATTGTAGCATATGCTGTTTCCACGAAAGGAAGAGCCGGATTCAAGATTCTGGATAATCCATGTGAAAACACATTGATCATCTTGTTCCCACTTTGTATATGTGTTGTCAGTTTTGGATGGAGGTGTCAGCTCCCCTGTAATGTGAGAACCTCTCCCCCTTCTCCCAATTGCTTTCTTCATCAGGTTTACCCATAGGGCATAGTTTTCACCACCGAGTTTAATCCCTAGGGATAAATTATCGGGGTTAGTTGTTTGTTGTTGTGTTTCGAGACTATTTCTCAGAATGACAGCAATCTACATTGTTAATTCATCAAGGATTTGATTGACCACGATTTCATTGCCACCCATCTTTGTTGAGGATGTTCAGAATTCACGGAATCACACGTGCTCTGATACCATATTAAAATAACAAAGAGAGAAGTAGCCGCAGGAGGCGACTAGGGTTTTGTGTTTATTAGAAAATGTTCAGTTTTGTATTGAACTGTTTTTTTATAATGCAAACCCAAGTAAGGCTCTCAATATATAGAGAACTTAGAGGCCTATACAAGGAAAATTAATACATTGAATATTCTAACAGTATTTGTCATGAGATGAAGATGAGAAGAAAATGTATTCTTTGGTTATTCTATCCAACATTCACATTCACTTTTCTAGTCGAAAGGATGCAATGTTGGATGCTTTTGATAATGAGACTATCTTCTTCGACTACAATCTTGACCATGCACTTCGGTTTACCCTTGGATATCACCTGTTATAATTATTTGAGAAAACACAGTTGTGTCTGAGTTAGTTGGTACCGAAGTTTTGAAAAGTCCTCTATGCGACGATCATTATATCTCGTTACATTTATAACTAATTTAGTGTGGCCGATTTCCTTGATATCAACATGATTACTAAACGGTTCGAGACACTATACGTGTACATTATTATGAGCGAATGAGCCAGACAATTTAATAATTTCTCAGCCTGTAACAATATATAAAAGTTTCACTTTCTGTATGTATGGGGACCATGTGAGATTGGCGTGAAAGGAGAGAAATAATATTTCTAACATGTCTAGAGGTAGTATGGTAAAAGTTTATCTTTTGTGTTGTATTCTCTTTTGAATGCTACAATACATATTAATTACTAAGTTTGTTAGTTTCAGGTCGTCTTACGGTTAGACAATTTTCGGAGGTGAGGGAGGATTAGGCCAAGTTGAGGATAGAAGTTTCTTTGATTCTCATACAAGAATCTCATGATGTTGGAGAAGTTTTTCACTAGTGGTCTTTAGTCTAGTACTGTTTCTTTTGGTGGGTTCTTGGGATGCGAAGGTCCGACAGAGGGTGAAATAGTTGGGAAAAAAACTCTTCCAAAAAAATGATCCACGGTTGAGAAATCCACACGGTCTAAAAATCCCTCCCCACAAGGCTGCAAATGCATCAATGCGGCTATCCGAGAAAACATGAAGCAAAAAAACGTCGACGTAGGTTGTTGGAAGTAATAAGGATAATACAATCAAAATTTTAAAGTTTGGGGCTGCTAGGCTAAAACGATCTAAAACATCCCTTGATGGTGGTAAAGGTAATTCTTGTGGTTCAAAACACGAATGTGTATCTAAAAAGAAGATAATGTTTCTTTACAATCGTAAGTCGCTGAAGCAGTTGTTGTTGGAGACGGGTCTGGTGGAGCTCCTGACCCTATAATGTTTTAGGAGTTTCTTGAGGAAGTCTCATTGTTGCCTTGGAAAAATAAAGTTGTGCGGTTGGCTTTATTGGTAAGAGATGATATCATTTTTATGTTTTGTTCATATTGAAGGTCTTATGTTTGCGCACGATGCAAACATAGCTTCTACGTATGGTATCACGATTTTGACTTTGTTATATATATCCTTACTCTCAGCACGATGGCCGTTTATCCTAAATAGATCGGGTAATTTATATTGAACCAAATTAACCGTATAATACATAAACAAGACTTCGGCGTTAAAAATATGGATGAACTTATAGTTTAAATACAAGGCTTAGACAAAATTAACAAAATTGATTAATCTCTCGATATCTTAATCTTAAGGTCTTAAGTGAAAAAGCTCTCTACGGAGTATGCTCACTATAGAGAAGAATAAGTATTTCATGAAAACAAGTAATTTGGCTGAAACATTTAACTTTGTAATCTTAGACTATAGAGAAAAAAGAGTGGTTAGGTTATTGGAAAGGATACAAGAGTAGACAGTTTAAAGGATCGTAAAGAAAAATAAGCCTACTAGTTAAATGAGATCAAGAAATTTGTCCTGCTATTAAAAAGAAAATGACCAAGTGTTACAAGAAGGTATGTGGCTATCACGTGCTTCCTTCTGGAGGACCAAAGTTTCAAGTTGATGAAAGAATGAACTATTTTCAGTTTCTAGTTGACTTATAAACATACGAATATGCTTGCCGTAAATGTCAGGTGTCAGGGTGTCCATGTTTCCATGTTGTTGCATGCATTTGGTTCATTGGAGGAAATCCAATAGATTACGTCTCTAAATGGTTTATGGTGTCAACATAAAAGATCATATATTATAATCTCATAATCCCGATTAATGGATACCAACATTGGCCTTCTAACCTTCTAGCCTAAGGTTGTCCAAGCTTCACCAGTTAAGTTACTTGAGGTTCACCAATCGGTATTATAGAGCACTATATTGTATTATAGAGCATTAGATAGCAATAACAGTTACTTAGAGCATTAGATATCAATAACATTATTGGATACCAATAGAGAATTATATAAAAATAGCACTGTAGTTTACTATGGAGCATTGGATAATACTTACATTAACTGCATGAGAGTTATTGGTTGTGGATGTGCCTTCAGCTTGAGGTTGACTAAATATGTGCATTTTCGTTTGTTATGTCCAACTACCCTACACTTGGAACATCTAGAAATGTTGTACTCCATTGACAACCGTGTTATTTCTTATGTGGATTATTGCAAATGTGGTTGGAGTGATGGATCTTTCCTACTAGTAGTTTGTCGCTTTCCTCGACAATCATCCACTTTTGAACACAATCATCCATATTTGAACCTCCATTAGTTTTTCTTCATCAATCATATTGTGGACTTTATTGTGTTCTTTATGACCTTGTAGTTTTTACGGCCACCGATACTTGATTATACATTTTGTTCTTTTATAGATAATTCTCAAATTCTTGGTCAACTCTGTATATGGTCTCATGGCCTAGATGTTCATATCTTCTAATATAGTTGTAATTATTATAATAAATATTTATAGGTTTCTCATGAGAGCTTTGTCCTTAATTGTGGTTCTTTTATTGTACAAAAGTTTGAGTGTTTTGGTTTTTTGGATACTTCAGTATGAGGTTTGGAGTTAACTTGTGACATTTTCATTGTCTTCTTTTTACGTTCCAAAGGATGACAGTTGTGCCTACGGTTGGAGTTACTGTATTTTTATCTATCCTTGTTATGACAATCTCTTCAAATTTAATATGTCCATCCACTTGAGCTACTAGGCATCCAAAATTAAGTTCCTTCTTTTTTTGTAATAGCATATGATATTGGTTTTGATGATATCCCTTACATGTATGCCCCAACTACCACCAAGTTATGAAAATATTACAGTTTAATATCCATAAAACTTTGATTACATTCATTTAAGATTTCCTTTGGTATATGCTTGTAGTGGATGATATAATCTTCAAATATTTTTATGGTCTTAAAATAAATAAAATGACTTTTTAGAATTTTAAATTCTTTAATACAGCTTGGCGAAACATTACTGAACCATGCCAAGGCACTGCCACTAATGGAAACCATCTGTCATGTACTACCATCATTCCATTTTTGAATTATTTTATATGGTTTCAGGGCCTATCTTACCACTATACTTGTTCATCTTGTGGTTTTTGAAAATTGGTGGAAAGTTTATTTATAAGATTTTTGGGAACTAATGAAGACTCTTCATCCAAAATATCATTATCATCGTCAAGGAAATAGTTTGATTTGTTATGTTTGAATTCCCAATAAAGGAGTTAGTTTGTTGTTTTCCCGATCCCTACCACGTTTTATATGAAAATATTATATTGTTCTTATTTGAAAATGTCAGTTGATGACCTTGAGGGTGTTGAACCATTCTAGTGCAACATAGTGGGGATTTTTTGCACTATTAGATTGAAAGTTAGAGGCTTCAGGTGACCTATCTTAGCTTGATCCAACAAGTAATGATGATTTTCATAAGTTGTGGCATGGGTCTGCATGTATTCTTGTGGATGGTTTGGTAAACCAATTGAACTATAACATAATTTTGTTGAGAATGATGTAATAGTGGAGGTTCTCGGTGGTAATTTGGCTGGATCCTCAGTTGATTTTCCAAACATTGCTCATAGTTAAAATGGATCACTGGCTGCACCATAAAGCTTGTTGGTAGCTTAGTAGGATACTTGGCAAAACCACAAGATCTTGGTGATAGTTTGTATGGATCCCTGGCTAAGTCAACGAGGCATGTTGATAGACCAGTTAGATATCTAATTGGGGTGTGGGATCCTCTTCTCTATTATTCTGGAGTGAAACATCCACTACAAGGATTGGGTTATAGAATAAATTTCCATTATGCACACGCTGAGTTGGTTGACGTTCTCGGATGTGCTTCCCAGTTTTCCTCTTATTTTTATCTTTCGAAATTGGGGTCCTACTCCTCCTCATGATACCAAGATGATGAACGCCTGTCATTCCAGCTAGATGATTCTTGATCCAAATTATTTTTGAAATGTTAGTCTTGAATCATAAGGATAAGTTGCGCATGTTGGTAACCTTCTAGTAGCACCTCCTCATAATTAAAATGGTCACGTCTTTTTCTTCTTCTCCGTCGTTTTCAACATATTCATCAGGACACTAGATATTATATCCCAATCGTAGAGCAGGATTAATTAGCATATCCTGCAAAATTATAAAATTATTAGCTTGTTCTTCTAATAATTCTTTTATTAGTCGTTGGAAGTTCGTGACCGGAAGGGTCAGATTGGCCTGAACGGAGGTTGATCGGTAAGAGTCTTCACTTCAATGGACGGAGCAGACTTTACGACTAAATTTTTCATTAGTCTCTTTTTTATTCTTATTCATAAATTTTCAGGGTACTAGAGTGTTTCCACATACAACATCAATTTGGTAAAACAAATTCTGTATGAGATCCATTCGTAGATGGTGAATTATGGAAAAAATAGAATTAAATTATCTCTCCTCTCAGTTAAAAATTCGTTATATACAAATGGTTTATTATAAAACACAATTTTAAAATTAAATTCTCTCTTCTACAAATTCTGATATCTATAAACTATGAATCCATATTTTGGACAATTGTTTTCTACGAAATTAGTACATATTATATATATATATAATATATTAAACATATTGCTCTAAAAATATACTAGACAATCGAGTATTCTTACACATGAAAATAATTATTTCCATCATTGTGGTCATAATCTATTATAGATTTATGACCATATTATCCATCTGACCATCTTATGTTTTCCTTCTTCGATATCTGGCTATGGAAGAATGAACTGAGAATAAGGTATTAAAACAAAGTATAAGCAACAACTGGTTTTATTACATGATAACTCATAATGTTCGTATCGATCTATTATGGACCTTTGTATTTAGTATTTAAACATATTTTAATTTTTTTAACATAAAAGATTTTTTTAGTTACAATATTCAGTATATTTTATTAATGGGTAGATAAAATATTAAATGTTCTTATATTGTATTTATGGTTCGATAAATTGGCCAATATTTTTATTATCCTTATATGCATGTATCTTAGATTATTCCCTTTATATAATGAAGTTTGTTTTTTGAATGAGATTATTGACTCAATTAATCATAATACACATGTATAATTTTAGATCTTTTCTCCAAATAAAAAACATAATATCACAATCAAGACGAAAACCATGTATGATTAAAAAAAGAATCCACTTTTCTATCACATACAATTTCAAACGTGGGTAACAAGATACGAACACTCAATGGAATAAAAGTTATTTATTATATTTGATAAATTTATTTCGACTCCACACCAAGGTGTACAAAGTACTACATCATCTAAATGCAATCCCACCCCAACAACGATGATGAATGTCACATTCAATGGGCCGAAATTAATGTTATAGTGTTATAATGGATTTACAACACTGAATTTGAAGATTTACTAACACATATTGCTGATAATAATGCTACGACGCTTTACATGGCTAAATGTCAAAAATAGTTTTTACTAGATTGACAAGGGCTCCACGGATCGGGAAGGACGATTCACAAATCTGAAAATTATTAAGATGTTCATCCCTAAATGAATATTGCCAAAAGTTTAAGAACATTGCAGATCAGTTGGGAGACATTGATAACAGGATAAGTGAGTCTCGATTAATGATACACGTCGTTCAAGGACTTCCAAGTGAGTTTTACATGGTTTACATATTTATAAACCATTTTTAGATGGACATGCAACGTCAACTGACGAAGCCCGTTGAGATGGACATTCATTTCATGTTGCACCCTCGTGCAAATATACCGATATTAACATTTTAGTCATTCAAGTCCCGTTTTAGCATTTATTGTACCTTCATAGAGACTATTATATACTATATTTAGTATATTGTATTTATAGTTAGATAGATTGATCAATATTCTTTTATTGTTTTTGTGGTAAAATAAATTTCCAATATTCTCCCAATAGTTATATGCTTGTATCTTACAAAATTCACTATGATTATAGGCTTGTATCTTAGATAACTCACTCTATATAACAATGAGGTTTTGTGAATGAGCTCATTCAATCATTTAATCATATATAAATTTTAGTTTTAATTGTTTCTTAAAATAATAGATTTTATTTTATTTTTTACTATTTTAATTTATTTTATTATTTTATTTAAAAAGAAGAAGAGATATATGTTTTATTTTATAAAAAATATAATTTTTAGATCAAAACAAATTTTGATAAATCTTTTATCTCTTAAAATAAAGGAGGGCATATATGATATATATATCCCATATTGTATATATATATATATATGATTTTTCTTGACAATTTGGTTTTTAACAAGAATTAAAAAAAAATTATTGATGAAGATAAGTTATAATATTGTAACTATAAAGTAAGGTAATATTGGATGTTTCATGATCAAGCATTTGATCTTGAAGAGTAAAACATAGAGAAAAATTGAGTTGTTTTAGACTTGTCTTCTTGAGCAAGAAAGCCTTCTTTTGAGTTTTGGATGTTGAACTCTCTTCTTAGGCCAGATGATAGGCTATTGCTTGAGATTTACATTCTTAAGTGTTAGTGTTAGCTTGTTATGCTTTCTTGATGTCTTTCCTCTTGTTTATTTGATCATGCAATACAAACAATTATAAATGTATGGTCAAAGAGTACCTTGCCAAGATGTTAGTTTAAGTCAATCTTGTAATCTTAAGTATCCAGCGTCAATAGTTTCTAGTAGAAGGATTCCACTGAGGGAAGCAAGAGTTTAGTTGGTTGAGAATTGGCAGTTTAATTTATGCTTTATTGAGTGTTTAGTCACCCAATCAGCAACATAGTTTTGCTCTTTATAAACATGTTTAATTACTATACTAGATGATATGAGATTTCTGCAGTATTTTATAATCAAATTTAAATACCGTAAAAATATCCCATAACCAAGAATATTAAACAATATTAGAGAATCAATATTTATATCAACATGTTTATAACCATTTTGTTTGCAAAACAGAAGACCATCAAGTAATGATCTACTTTCTACAACTAGGGGAGAGTTTTTTCCTAACAAAGTATCTCTAGCAAAAATCAATTCACAATTAAAATTTCTTAGTGTAAAACCAGTACCCTGATTCACCATTTGCTAAGGTTGAGCCATCACAATTTAGTTTAAGTCAATTTGAGGATGAAGGGTGTCATTTAATGTACAAACATTGTTTTTTATTTTGTAAATGATTGAAGCACTGTAATTCTCTAGCAATTTTTAGATCTTATTTCCAATGTTTTTTTTATAATTTTTGAGTTATCAAGTGTTGTTAATATATATGTAACATTATTAATAATTTTTTTAACAGAAAGTTTATGTTGTCGTGTTTTGATTTGTTCATGGTCATCCGTATAGACAATATAATTATGGGAGGTAAGATTGTTATAATGTGAATGGTTTTTGTAGTTGAAAGAAACCAGATGTTTATAATGTGGTTAAGTGTCATGTGGTTTCCTATTATTATCTTAAATAGGTCTGAAAAATGTTTCTAAACAACTCATGAACAAGAAACAAACAATTCATTTATTGTTTTTAAGTTTTGACAGTTTTGGCATTTTAATGATAGATGAAAACCTTTATGTTGGAGGATTGAGTCTACTGGAATGATATTTTTAAGAACCTTCCAAAGAGTGAAAGAACACTTCTTTGGAGTGTTGTTATTCCAAATATTTCTAATAATGTTTGATATTTGATATTTTGCCCTCATTTCATTTCATGTTTCTTTTAATGAGAATTTTTCATCAGAGGATACTTTCTAGACGATTGTAATATTCTGATTCATGTTTAGTGTGATTTATTATATTTTGTTGATATCAGATTGAAGAACATTATTCCTAAGCTTTTCTATATTCTATTCATTGTGATACCAGAAGTCAGAGACTTTTACTTGTCTATACCATAAGTTGGGCTTTGAACAGTATATCGTCCCTTAACTATCACATTGGGTGACATATAGTCTCTTGACTTTCAAAAGTCCGCTGGTAGTCCCTGGACTATCAGCTTTGGATAAAGATAGTCCACCAGATCCTTTGATCCATGTGAACCTGCCACCTGTCATCATATTCTCCAGAATTGTGTATCACCAGCAGTCCCTTAACTTTATATCAAAGCCAAAATAAAGTCTACAACATTAAATAACTCAAGTACCATTATAATATCCTACTTGGAATTAGTTATTGGCTGTAATTATACAGTTGATTGATTTTATCCGACATGGATTAAGCGTCTTGGTTTAGACCTAAATTTTTAATCGAATATAAATTAATCAACCGGTCATGTGTTACATCAATTAATGTTACACATACCCAAATCTATACCCTAGATTTCCTTCTCCGTGAAAAATCTAAACCCGTTTCGGATTCCATCCCTAAATTTTATCCCCTTCACTCTTGCTCATTCTAAATCTAAGCCCTAAATCTATACCCGAATCAAAACAAAACCCTAAATTTGCGCCCCTAAATCTTACAATATATACTCCTTATTGCGAGCCCTAAATTTTTCTGCATAAATCGCGATTCAACAATGAAAAAGGGTTTGAGAAGGAAACAAAAGAAGGTGAAAATTGAATTGATTTTCTCTGAAGACTATACATGTATTATTTTTGTTTAATTATTAGTGTTTTTTAGTGATTAGTGTTGATTTGAGTATGAAAACTACTCGTGTTTATGATTTTTTTGTTTTACATATTAGTTTGCTTCAGTGTTTAGTGATATTTCGTTTTAGTTTTTTAAAATTGAATGCTTCGAGAGAAAGTGGTAGAGCTACTCGACATTAATGGAGATAAAAAAAATTGAGAGTTTTTTTTTCTTCAGTTTTCAAGAAACAAAGTGAGAGAAGAGAAAGGAATAAGAAGAATGAAAAAAATTGAGAGAAGAGAAAGGATTCTTAGGAAGAAGAAGAAGTTCGTATAAGTTTATAAAGTAACACAATATTTATTTAATTAAGTAACATAAAAAATTATTTAATTGGTGACACGTCAACAAAAATTGCCACCTGAGCAACCCTGATGCCAACAAGGATTCTAGTTAAAGAGAAAAATCGTACCTAAAGTTAAGGGACCAATGGTTATACATAATTATGGGAACTATGGTGAAAGGTGGCAGGTTCACATGGATTAGAGGAACTGGTGGACTAACTTTAACCAAATCAGATAGTCTAGGGACTACCAGCGGACTTTTGAAAGTTAATGGACTATCTGTCACAAAATATAATAGTACATGGACGATATATTGTTCAAAGCCCCATAAGTTATTATCATATGGGGGAAGGGTGAGAAGAGGGTAAGTGTAGCTCCATTTGTCTAGCCAAAAATCAATATTACCCTTCCCATGGGACCAAAATATATACTTCTCAGCTATATCTCTTGCTTTAATTATATTTTTCCATACTTTATAATCAAATTGTTTTTATATGTTTGTAAATGATATTTTCAAGAGAATTTATCTTGGATATGTTCATTTGGCTGGATGAATTGAATGTTGTTTTATCTTTATTAACCCGTTGATCATATACACTTTGATAAATGTCAAGAAAATTACATATATTTTTAACATTAGTCAAAGATCCATTAGTGAATATTATTACATCATCTCAAGGAGTTGAGATATTTTTTAAATAGGTTTTAATTTCCTAAAATGATCATGTTTAATTATTTTCCAACATGTTTGATAGAATCTGGAGTTGAAACCATTAACTCCATAAACACTATTAGGATTGCGACTCTTAATTGTGTTATGGATATCCTCCATTGAAGGATTTTTATTAATAATTAGTTATCATGGTCTGATATGATCTTTTAAATATGATAATTGATTAAGGTTAAGTTTGATTGGGTATTTGAATTATGTGGGCTGTTTAATGTGTTTTTAAAATAATTAACAACAGAGTCACCAATTAAAGCTTGATCTTCAATCCAATTTCAATTTATTGTAATTCTATTAATTTTATTCATTTCCTTCTATTTTTAACATAATTATGAAAGTATTGAGTATTTTTATCTCAATCTTTAAGCCAAAGGGTAGTACTTTTTTTTATACAAGTATGTTTCTTCTTTGGCAAAAATCTTAAAGTGAATTACCTAGCTTTGGAGAGAGAAATTTTGTTTTATTCTTCAAGGGTTCTTTCAGCTATTTTAACATCTTCTTCAGCCTTGGAAATATTGTCAAATATATTGCCAAAGACTTCTTTATTCCAATTTTAAGATAGTTTTTTAGTCTTCTTAATTTTGACCATAACATATGTATGGGATTACCATACATACGTTCTTTCCAATTAGTTTCCACTATTTTTAAGAAATCTCTGTGGAGAAACCACATGTTTTGAAATTTGAAAGGTGGCTTTGGTCTGTTTGAGTTGGTTGAAATAGGGATCACTTAAGGTGAATGATCTGAGCCAGTTCTGGCCAGATGTTTCACCCTAGTAATATAAAAAACATCTCTCCATATGGCATTTTGTAATTCCATATCAAGTCTTTTCCATTTTTTATTGGTTGACCATGTAAAGTTTGATCCAAAAAATCCAGGATCATCTAGGTTGCAGTACATTGTCATGTTATTCAATTCATCCATCCCTCTCAACAATTTTTTTTGAGGCTTTGCAGAATGTGTTAAAATCTCCAACAATTAGCCATGGATATTTGATTTCATAAAGTTCTCTCAAGTGATCCCAAAGCGGTAGTCTTTGGGATCTTGTGCATTTAGCATAAAGAGTGATGACTAGATCTTCTTTGTTAGAAGAAGGCTAAGTCACCATTGTATGCAAAACCTGTTTATTATTATTATTAAGATATTGTTTTCCATAATTACCATATTTTGTTGTTGTTGTTTGCAAAGTTTGTATCAAAAGTCAATTTTAAAATTAGAGATCATTGACTTTTGGAGAGCAATGAAATCTATATTTTCATATTTGACATGGATGTCATTCTTCGTATTGTACATTGGTTACCTACACCTCTTGCATTCCAATTTTGTTTCCAAAGTTTATGGATTGAATTGCTTGAGTCACATCTATGTTAGAAATATCAGGAGGGTAGGATTATTGGTTTAGTATAAGGATGTTATGTTCTTTAGATTGAGTCTGAATGTTATGAGAAGAGTTAACTTTAATGTTTCTTGATTTGGACTGGTTTGGGTCATTATTTTTTGGGTTGGAGTCACATTGTAATAAAAGAGTTTGATGAGAATTTTCAATTTCATCAATTGTAATAGAGTCTTGATTTACAATGTTGGTTGAATCCTTTTTATTGATTTCATTGTCACTTTTAAGGTTTGGGTCAATTATAATAGATTTTAACATTTAGACCTATATTTATTTTAGTTTTTATGTTTGTTGTTTTAGGTTATTTATTGATTAAAAATAATTAGGGTTCTTTAAGGCTTTGGTATTTACTCGTAAGGTTTTTTTTACGGTTAAGATCACTGTGACCAACTTGTTTTTATATTTTACGATAGACAGGCTTATCACCATAGGTTATATCCTCCCGGTAACCATATCGTTCTCCAAAACTGATCCAATTTTTTGGGGAAGAGTCTTTGACACATCTGCAATGAGCCAAGTTTTACAAAGGTTAAAGCTTGATCTGTTTTTATGGGGAGCCCATACTGCCAAAGTTAATCCAATAGCTTTTGCAATATGGGTGACAGAGTCTGTGTTATATAACATTTCAGGAATCTTGGGCAAGGAAATATATATTGGAGTTCGAGGGGACTCTAGTCTAGGATTGAATTCAGGCCTCCATTTAAGGATCCTGAAGGAATATTTTCATATTGTTCTAACTGTTCTTTTAGAAAAAAGGTTTTTATGTTGTCTACTAGGTCGATTTCTACGGAGAAAATGACGGTAATCCCAAATTGTAACACTAAATGCACCTATGAATCTAAGTGATCCTAAGTATGATTTAAATTTATCTAAAGATGGTCTCCTAAAGGATAATTTTGCAATTAGTGTTATCTTAAAGAGGGAGAGTAAACAATCCTCATCTGATTCTTGGAATTGAATTGCTATGTAGTCCTCTCACCTCACAAATGATATTTGAGTGCTTGAATTCTGATCTTGAAGATCCTAATGCATTTGCGTACGGTCTTGAAGGTTGAAAATTGATTCTAGCTTCTTTTCCGATTTGAAAAGCTGAGGCAACTTCAAATATAGGATTGTTGTGTTGGAATATATTTATTTAATATATTTATAGACTAACAATTATTTGGACCGACATGCTAAATAAACATATTCGATTATTGTCTTAAGGAAGTCCAAATTAAAAGTAGTCGAGTTAATTATTTAATTAACTAAATTGGATCTATGGGTAAAAAGGCGTTATGGGCTCAAGTGTGGTAACCGGGTTGAATTTGGGCACTGTGATGAAGAGGGCCCAAATCTCAACACTTAAGCCTGAATTAATAAATCAGGGATATAAATTGAATTATCAATTTATTGGGTTATGGTCCCGGACACAAGGAAGTAACAAAGGATGGGCTTTACAATGTTGGGCTTCACATTGTAAAATCTATAAATAAGGGGTTAGGTTTAGGTATTTCATCACTCTAAACCCTAATCAGAAATACAGCCGCTTCCTTAGTGTCTGGAAACTTTTCGTGCAGGTCTCTTAGTTTCATAAAAGGAATCGCCTTTTCCTGCAGGTCTCTTAGTTTCATAAAAGGAATCGCCTTTTCCTGCAGGTCTCTTAGTTTCATAAAAGGAATCGCCGGGGAACGTGGAATCGCTGAAGAACGCAAAAGAACTGAAGAGAATACTAGATGGATAGCAGCAAGCAAACCCGTAAGTATTCTTGATTATCTGTTTATTCTATAGATGAATCTAGCAAAAGGGTTTAACTTTTTCCGCGATTTGTTATATATTATTTGATGCGATTTCGGATAATATATAACAATTGGTATCAGAGCCAAATAAACCCTTTTTGGATTCAGTAGAATAATCAAATTGAGTATTGATAGATAAAAACGTATGTTTTTCTTCATTGTAAAGAATCCATGTCATTGGGATTATGTGTGAATTGAATTGGTAGGGCATGGATTTAGGAATTGTATGAAAAGCATGCTATGTGATTTATTTGTATTGAAACACATGTTTTATAATCAGTAAATTGCAATTTTTATAGTTTGAGGATTTTTTTATTATTTTTTTTCGGGTAAAATTAGGGTTTATTGATGTCTGGAATTTTTCTCCCAAAATTAGCATCAAATGAACCCTAAAATAACGAATAAAATCAAAATTATTGGGACAGTGGCTCATCGACAGCTTAACCCCTGTTGTTAACGCTGATCGAAGACTGTCCGCTGATTATCACGGTAACCTGAAGAAAAAAAAATTGCTGCAACAATTTGCAGCTTGTTAGAAATTGCAGGGGCCTGCTGGAAATTATAGCAGGGAGGCTATTGCTATTTTTTTTAATTATTTTTTTTATAAAAAAATCGAAAGTATATATTTTTTTCGGAAATATATATATATATATATATATATATATATATATATATATATATATTGTATGTAAATTATTTCACAAGTATGTTGTGTTTGGCATGCAATTTTTTTTGTATTTTATTTGTAAATTAAATTGTATGTGTATGAATGATTAAATGACGATGCATGATTAAGGTTTCGTAGACCGGTAGGTGAAACTAAGAAATTAATTTAATCGGCCATCCGGAAGGTTAAAAATAATTTTCTTAAGGATCCTAGGCTTCGAAAAGTTCGGGGATTAATTTAAATTCAAATATTATCGGCCCTCCAGAAGGTTCACGTTTGGGTTTAAATTAATCATGAACTGTAGAAAATTATTGAAAATGGTCTTTGTGCTGATTTTAATTTTAATTAGATGAAATCGGCCCTCCGGAAGGTTTCATCGATACTTAGGATAAATTAAATACATCCTTACGATTTTTTGATTTTAAGTAGGTGAAATCGGCCCTCCGGAAGGTTTCACCGGTACTTAAGAAAATCAAATTATGGTTATTTAAATATATGTAAATGACATCGGCCCTCCAGAAGGTCTCATTGGCAATTAGAAAATTAAAATAATGATCATAGTATTTTTCTCAAACTCATAAAATTTCATGTTAATTTGATTTGCCCTATGGTATCTATTATCAATGAATTTTATGTTTTACATGTATTTGTCATGTTTAGGCATATGTTTTCAGATATATGTCAATATGCTAAATGTGTTTTGTGTTGTTTGTTCTTATTATAGTATCCATGGGTTACAATTTTTTGGGGAATCGTCCACCGACGTTGGATTTTTTGGACTTCCAATTGTGGAATGAAGAAATGTTGCTGTTTTTATCCGTACATGATTACGACTATGCACTAATTAACTCCCAAACCATCTCCCCTTAGTCCGGTAAGTACACCGGATGAAACTAAGGCTGATGAAAAGTGGGAAAGGTCAAATAAGTTATGCATGGCGCTCTTGTTACAGGGAATGCCAGTAGCATTGCGTGAGGCTGTCCCTAAAGTTGTTACCACTGCCTCGGTCTTTCTCACGGAGATTGAGAAAGCCTTTGCCAAAAATGAAAAGGTAGAGATGCAGCGCTTGCTCATCGAGCTAGCTACCAAAAAGTATAATGGCAAAGGTAAAATCCGGGAGCACATTCTGGGAATGTCGATGATTGACCAAAATTTAAAAGCAATCGGTTTAGACTTACCTGATGAATGCATAGTGGGATTCACATGTCATTTGCTGCCAGACCGGTTTAAGTATTTCCATTCCACCTATAACTGCATGCGAGAAAAGTGGAATATCAATGAATTGATTTCCCACGCTGCACAGGAGGAGGAAAGACTTAAAGGCACAGCGCTTGAGGCTAATGTGATTACATCACCAAATAAGGCAGGACCTAAGCGGAAGGCATATGGCAAAGGACCGGGTCAAGGTTCGGTCAACAAGAAAGGTATAAGGCCCTGGACAAGTTCATAACTTTTAAGACCGAGATTGAGAAACAACTTGGTAAAAGCATTAAGACTGTTAGATCTGACCGTGGTGGTGAATACTATGGTAGATATGACGGATCGGGTGAACAGCGTCCAGGTTCCTTTGCACAGTACCTAGAGAAGTGTGTAATAGTCCCTCAATACACAATGACCGTGGTGGTGAATACTATGGTAGATATGACGGAACCGAACACTAAAAGATATGGTTAGAAGCATGATAAGTCACTCATCTCCACCATTATCTCTCTCGGGGGAAGCCATCAAATGTGCCGCTTATATACTCAATCGAGTACCCACAAAGGCTAATGTTAGGACTCCATATGAGCTTTGGAACAGGCGTAAACCTAATTTAAAGCATCTGCATGAGTGGGGTTGTCCAGCTGAGGCGAGGCCTTACAAACCTCAAGAAAAGAAACTGGACCCAAAAACAGTTAGTTGTTTCTTCATAGGTTATTCCGAACATTCTAGAGGATTTAAGTTTTATGATTCTCTCACTAGTACAATATTTGAAGATTGGGCGGTAATGCCAATCATTTCGATCCCATTAGAACAAGGTAATCCTCAGATTAACACTGATGCTCCACTTGAGGGTTCTAACCAGGATATAGAGATTCAGGTAGAACAAGAGGAACCTCAAGATAATCTTCCACAAAGGAATCAAAATGACATCGTTCATAATGATCAAACTCTACCTCCTCAAGAAGTGCAACAGGAGGAAATAGTGCCATTAAGAAGGTCCACTAGAGAAAGGAAAAGTACTATAGGTCCAGAATTTATAGTATATCTTCAGGAGCATAATGAGTTATGTGCTGGAACTGTAGATGATCCCTCATCCTACAAACAGGCCATGGCAAGCTCCGAATCTCAAAAGTGGATTGACGCTATGAAAGAAGAGTATAAATCAATGCAGGATAATGCGGTATATGATGTTGTCACATTACCTGAAGGGAAAAGACAATTGGTTGTAAATGAATTTACAAAACCAAACGCGATTCCCTGGGTAATATGGAAAGACATAAAGCACATCTTGTAGAAAAAGGTTATACTCAGCGTGAAGGGATTGATTTTAAAGAAACTTTCGCTCCAGTATCGACGAAGGATTCCTTTAGAACAATCATGGCATTAGTTTCACATTTTGACCTTGAGCTTCATTAGATGGATATTAAGACCGCTTTTCTCAATGGTAATATTGAGGAAACGATCTACATGATGCAACCAGAACACTTTGTAGAAAGTAACTCAAAAGATCTGGTTTGCAGACTTAAGAAATCCATTTATGGGCTTAAACAAGCTTCTCGTCAATGGTATCACAAATTCCTTGAGGTGATAGTCGGTTATGACTTTGAGATCAACTCGGTTGAGGATTGTGTTTATCACAAGTTCAGTGGGAGTAATTTCATATTTCTTATATTATATGTGGATGACATATTGCTTGCCTCGAACAATAAGGAATTGTTACACACTACAAAAGGATTTCTATCAGACAAGTTTGATATGAAGGATCTTGGTGATGCCAATTTTGTGTTAGGAATCCAGATACATCGAGATCGTTCTCGTGGTATTCTTGGATTATCACAAAAAGCATACATTAAAAGTGTGTTACAACGTTACGGATTGGCAGATTGCAAACCCCTAAGTACCCCTATAACAAAGGGTGACAGACTTAGTCCGAGTCAATGTCCTAAGACAAAACTTGAGATTGAGGAAATGAAAACGGTCCCTTATGCTTCTGCAGTTGGGAGTTTAATGTATGCTCAAGTTTGTACTAGGCCGGACATTGCCTTTGCTGTAAACATGTTGGGGAGATATGTTAGTAACCCAGGAATGGATCACTGGAAAGCAGTTAAAAGAGTACTCTGATATCTGCAAGGAACAAAGGGGCACATGTTGACATATAGGAAGTCGGATAAACTGGAGATCATCGGGTATTCCGACTCGGATTTTGGTGGATGCGCAGACACATTAAAAAGCATGTCAGGCAACATATTCTTATTGGCTGGAGGTGCAATATCCTGGAAAAGTGTAAAGCAAACACTTATTGCATCGTCCACCATGGCAGCAGAATTTGTTGCATGCTTTGAGGCATCAAACCAGGCACTATGGCTGCGGAATTTTGTTACTGGATTACGCATTGTACAAGGGATAGAAAGCCCTATGAGGTTATATTGCGATAACAATTCCACAGTGCAGTACTCTAACAGCAACAGGAGCGCGTCTAAATCCAAACACATAGACATAAAGTTTCTGTTTGTTAAAGAAAGAGTACAGATGGGTCAGATAAGTATAGAGCACATCGGTACAAACTCCATGATAACAGATCCCCTAACAAAGGCGGTTTTGCCTAAGGTTTTCCAGGGACACGCCATCAATATGGGTGTAGTTGATTTAGAAGATTGTTAGTTTCAGTGGGAGAGTTTGTAATAGGATCTGATGTTATATTTTGCAGTATTGTGCACATTAAAGTTTATTGCAAGATATATATATGCTCGGAAATATTTATTGATATTTGTACTGTATTGGATCTCCAAAAGTATGAACCATTTAAGAGTAGATATGTACGATTAGAAGCCATATTACTCTTATGCCACGCTCCATAATTGGCCCAAGTAATTGATTGATAATGGTAATGTGATTACTGTTGCATCCTATTGTTCACATTACGAGAAAGAGGTCTTTAGTCCTTTATTGTTATCAGTCATGTACGGGGTTGTACCGTTTGTCCATTGACAATGAATATAGAGATCCCATTAAAGTTGAATATGTATTCTTGAGTAGTATATGACGGTCCAAGTGGGAGATTGTTGGAATATATTTATTTAATATATTTATAGACTAACAATTATTTGGACCGACATGCTAAATAAACATATTCGATTATTGTCTTAAGGAGGTCCAAATTAAAAGTAGTCGAGTTAATTATTTAATTAACTAAATTGGATTTATGGGTAAAAAGGCGTTATGGGCTCAAGTGTGGTAACCGGGTTGAATTTGGGCACTGTGATGAAGAAGGCCCAAATCTCAACACTTAAGCCTGAATTAATAAATCAGGAATATAAATTGAATTATCAATTTATTGGGTTATGGTCCCGAACACAAGGAAGTAACAAAGGATGGGCTTTACAATGTTGGGCTTCACATTGTAAAATCTATAAATAATGGGCTAGGTTTAGGTATTTCATCACTCTAAACCCTAATCAGAAATACGGCCGTTTCCTTAGTTCTAATCTGATTCTACAGGTCTTTTAGTTTCATAAACGGAATCGCCGGAAACGTGGAATCGCTGAAGAACGCAAAAGAACTGAAGAGAATACTAGATAGATAGCAGCAGGCAAAGATGGATAGCAGCAGGCAAACCCGTATGTATTCTTGATTATCTGTTTCTTCTATAGATGAATCTAGCAAAAGGGTTTAACTTTTTTCGCGATTTGTTATATATTATTTGATGCAATTTCGGATAATATATAACATGTTGACCAACATTGTGATGTTTCAGTTCTTTGTTTTTTGATTCATTCAATTGAAGAAATTCGTTTGACGACTATTACTCATTTGATTTAGGTGTTTTTGAGATTTTGATGTCGAGGTTAGGATTTTGTGATATAGTAAATGGTCTTTTTTGTGGCCGAAATGCTACCTCGATGAGGTAGCTGATGAATGAAATCATTGTTGGCGAATGAAGCTTCACGGGCCTCTGCTATCACTGATAGCTCGGGCTTTCTTGATTTTGTTTTGACCAATTTAATCTTACTGATTTATGTTTTTCTATAAAATAGATTCAAACATTCAATTAACTAAATTATCAGATAATTTTATCAAATATTTGAATTGTTTTATCGTGTTACAACAACATAAATATCAATTAACGGAACATTTTATTCTCTATTTTAAATTAAACTATATAAATTTGATTCTAATTTTGTTTGGCTGATGGTTTTGTTTTTTTGTTTTTAATAAAGAAATATAATGAAAGTAGAATAGTTTTTGAGAATTATATATATACTTCCAAAAACATTACTAACACCAAATATTTTCAAATTATAGAGGCACGAATCATTAATAGGAAAAAACCTAACATTCCATGAATCTATGTTAGAGAAAGTTCAAACATATATCAGGCAATAAACACACTGCACCCAAATGACCAAATATCAAGAGGATACCGCATCACACATTCACATTCCAAATACATTGTTATACTAACGATCCAATAATCTATTGATAATTAAAAAATAAAATTGATTTTACCATAAATTTCGATTTAAAATCAGCCATCCCATCCGAACAAATGCTGGATTTTGAATCTTAGATCATAATATTTCCAATCATGAAAAAACTGAATCTGGTAGTGATTGATTCCCGTCTGATTCAGACAATCCATTGACAGTTGTTTTCAATCATATGAATTAAAATTTAAAATATCATAAATTAATATATATATATTGAAACAAAAGTATATATAAAAGAAATTCATAGAGATATAACTTTGCGGTATAAAGACAATTAGAAATATACATTTCAACTCGAATTGGAAACAAACAAATCAGCCATAGTTGAGGCGGAATATGTCATTCTGCACATAAAAGCTCCCTGCTGATGTTGGAATCAAGTGAAACATCTGGTGAAAAAAGTTTAAGATAGACAAAATAAGTTGAGTCTCATTTACCGATTCGATCAATAAATTTGGTCCGACCCAAAAAGAAATGGGTATGGATATAAAAAGTTATATGTCCAAAATCTAAGCCTATATCGTCAAATATAAAACTACTGGTGTTACACTAGTTTGTATATTATGATAGTGATGTTGTAAGCAAGGTTAAACTCGAGATGCTATGGTTGGTCTGAAACTAACCTTACTGAACCTCAAATGATGTTCTTCCCCAATCAACTGAAGGCTGCCGCTGACGAAAACCACAATGCCACCACCATGAGAGGAAGACGGCTGTGAGTCAATGGTACTAATCAAGTGACGACACTGATCAAAGGGTAAAGAACTAAATTTGTTACAAATATCAGTAGCACCCGAAATCTTTTGTCCCTCGAATGTAAGCATCGAGCTAGATTCGTAGAGAGATATGAGAGAACTCCGGTCGTTATCGAAAAGGAAGTAGTAATGATCCACAAATGCCTTTCCAACCGTTTCGACTTGTTCCGCCATTGTGTAGATATTTTCTCTTGTTCTAAATGTTTTGTTTTCTCTATGCCACCATGAAAATATAATGAAAAAGATGTGAAGAATCTAGAAATAACTGATATTGTACGTCAAAGCCACAGAATATGGCATAAAAGTAAGAGTGAGTGAGGTAATTATACCTTTGAAACTTTGAAGTACTCCAAATTGGCTTTTGGCAGAAGATTCTTTATTTTTCTTGACACTCAAGTAACAAGGTACCACTTTTCTTGTACTTCAAATCGAAGGTAAGAATTATATATGCCCGACCGTTCAAGCCGTAGTTTGCATTGTCCGATCCAACCAAACAGAATTTACCCGATCAGGAAAAAAATTAATACAGAGAACCGATTTTATCCGACCATACGTACCAAAACCGGGTCAAGACAAAAATATTATCAAATTTGAAATCATATTTGAGTTCAAATGTTGTAAATGATCAATCTAGTTCAAATGATTAATCAGGGTCGAACAATCCAGGCCAGATGCAAGTATAACAAAACTACTTAAAATTATTTAAAACCTTATTATAGGCTCTTGTCATCGCAATACAAGTTTGTAAGAATGAAACTTATGTTAATAATTAGCAACTATAAAGGTTTCTATGACCAAGTAGCCGAATTTTAACCACCTACATACTGCATATAACCTTATGTATATTATCTACGCTATCATCTATGTATAATTCAAAGAATCCAATAACAAGCAACAAAGGTATTCGATCTAGAGTTAACAAACTATCTTAAGCAGGAGATAAACATACGATCAACAGCATCAAACAAGCAAAATCGCTATTTATTAAGCTAAAAAACACTAGAACCTTGAAACTATTCCCGAGAACAAAATTTTCCACCACACACTAATGCAGTGATCAATTCAAGGCAGAAACAATATCGAAGGAGAGTGTTCTTAAACTAAAATCGCTACTCTAATGGTCAGTACTAAGGGCAACTATATCGAAATGTAGCAAAACTAAATCAATGCCAACTTGAAGGCAAGTAGCCATGAATAGCATACCCAGTCTTCCAATTATTCAGGAAGACCACCTTCTTCACCGCCCAGAATGAAATCAGCAGCACCAAAACCATAACCAATCTTTGTGTATTCAAGTTCCTGACATTGATGAGTACATTGGTGACAAATGCCAAGAGCAATCCAACGACAGTGTACAAGAACCCTACAATGAATCCTTCGCCACCGAGCTGGATCCCCGAGCCTTGATAGAAGAAACTCACTTTGGTAGGATCGGTTCGGTCTTCCATAAACATAGGCATTTTCCTGATGATCATGTACATTGCACCTGATACACTGAAAAAGTATACAAAAACCGAACCAGCTAACCAAACCCTAGGATCATGTAGCAGTGAATCTCCTGCTATGAACTTCTTGATTAAAAATCGAGCCCAGATCAGCATAGCTGCAAGGAATATAACTTTTTGGGTCATTGAAAACATCGGTGGACGACGGATAGGGCCGACGGTGAGTTTCGTTTCTGACTCGATGAAATCGGCCATTGTCTCAGCTAACCGGTAGAACTCTCTCTCGAACATCTTGATTGAATCTTGTTTCACATTCTTTACATCGGGGGTTACCAGACGGATGTGGGGGAGAGAATTGACACCGAAAATTGAGAACGACGATGGCGATTCCTTGTATTCGATTTCGCAGAAGAAGAGCTTCTGCTTTGAAGAGGAAGATGGAGATTCTTCGTTGTTGGCGATGAAAGAGGCGGCGAGTACACCGACTTCGCGGCCGAGATCGACGAGCTTGAGGTCGGGTTTGTTGTGGAGATGAGTGGCGTCGAAGAAGATGAGTAGAGAATAAGGACGAGGAGGTTTGACGGAGGTGACGAATTTAGAGACGAGCTGATCGGTTAGGTGGATCACGCCTGACGGCGATACGGATTGAAGCTTGATAAGTTCGTCAGTTAGATGTGAGTCCGAATCAGACGCTGCCATGGAGGTGTAGATGCAGAGGAGAGTGAGTAAGGTTAGAGAGAGAAACATATTGGTGGCTATTGCTTTGATCGCCATTTTGGATTTGTTTTTTTAGATCAAGCTTTTGAGTCGCCTGAGGAAGATGATGTTCCTCAAATGCACGTCAATATAAATCAAATAATGTATGCATATTATAGCTTATACTATATGAAACCCGGTCATGGAATTATACTCGGAATACACGTAGAAAATAAATGAGGTCTATTTAAAGATAATATAATTATAAGTTGATTTTTTTTATTTTGATAGTTGATATGAAAAATAAAGTTCATAAGTTGAAGTTTGTTTTTTCTTAAATAGACTAATATTTAATAATGTTAACAATATAGTTTATAAAATGTAAATTAAAAAAAAACAACCTGTTCCAACAGTTTTATCGATTATATTGGTACGGTTTTGTATCGATCGGTCTGATTCTTTAAAGTTTCTATTGGTTTATTGATTTTATCGGTTGTTTCGAATCGATTTTATTATTTCGATTCTTTATCAGTTTTAGCATGGAACTGCGCACACTACGAACCGAACCGTTAAAATTTAATCTGATCTTTACCGATTGCGTTTGTTAGAATATGAAATACTAATGTGTAGAGAGAATAAAATTTAATGTATTAAAGTGAAGCACATAATGACTTTAAATAGCCTCCAAGAAACATTGCGTATTCCACCCAATAAATAATAGTTTTTATTGACGGGAATAGTAACATCTAAAATACTAATTCATATATCATCTAATTATTAAATAAGATAATTAAAGAAATTAGTAATTAAATCAATTTCAACAAATCTCTATCTTAAGTTGGATATGCCTCGAAAACAGCCAATTTAATCTTCTAGTGTTTGCACTCCAAGTGAACTTCGACACTTAACAAACGTCTCAAGCTTCACTCGCTTTGTCATTATATCTGCAACTTGTTCTCATGTTCCACAATAAACGAGCTTCACAACTTCTTGATTTGTAAGATCTCGTAGAAAATGAAACCTTACATCGATATGCTTTGTGTGCCTATGCATAACTGGATTCTTTAAGAGTTTAATTGAACAAGTGTTGTCACAATATACTTTATCTTCTTCACCTTTTTTGACAAAACCTTCTGGTTTATCCACACACACCACTTCCTTGAATTCTCAATATGGGAATGCACTTTTTACATCTAATTGATACAATTTCCAACTTTTGTGTGCAACAACACCTAATAAAATTCTGATTGTATCTCATCTTGCCACCATCACAAAGACTTCATCATAGTTAATTCCTTCTTCTTGTGCATATCCTTTCACCACCAATCTTGCTTTGTATTTATCCACTTTCTCATCTTCATTTAATTTAGTCTAGAAAACCAATTTATGCGACAATTCAAAAAATCACTTGCAACATCTAAATAGCTAAAAACAAAGACAAGTTAAAAAGAGGCATTATTGAACCTGATAGTTTGGACTCAATTGATATACAAAACCAAATTCTATAAACCACAATTTTAATGTATAGAAAAAACCGTTAAAAAGACTCACAAAGGAGCAAAAAGTATGTTTTTCTGCTATTGGATAATAAAAACAAAGTTTTGTAATGGAATATGGGAATGGAAAAAAATATTTATACACATGAGTCCCTCTTGTGTTCTCTCTTTTGAATGGGCAGCATTGTTTTCTCTTATCGCTAAATATATTTGTTATGGTATTGCTGTCGTGCATCGCCGTTGTTGGAAACAGTGTTTAAAGATTTCCGGATGATTCTCTTAAGTCTTGTGAAACAATTTGTAATTGAGATATCTTTGGGATTCTCCAAAAATTCTCATGTGGATAAAATCAGATATATTTGTTTTAACAACGAGAATGATTATCATGATGTGTTTTTTTCTTCAACAGAACCCATGCATTAAGCAATTCTACCAACAAAGATAGGTTTGGCGGTTAGGGTAGTTAGAGGTAGATAAGATCAACGAGATTTTCATAAAAAACGGCTCAAATTTCAAATTTGAATAAAACGTTCAAATTTTTAATTTTAAAATTCTGTTGACTTGCATCTTAACCCTGCAAGGGCCTACACCCCTTGAACCATGTTAATCATGATATAATCTAACAAGCATGCACTCCGCACTCTACGACTTGTTCAATAATATATTATGATTAAATTGGTCGACTAGTCAATCCAATAACACTAAAATACTAACAATCTTCCCCCATTTTAGTGTAATTCATGATCAACTAAACACAATCACAATAATTAACAAATTTATGCATAAATGAAATATCGTAACGATTGAATTTCAAATTAGTATATTACATATTCTAAATCTCTGAATATTAAGGTATCACTAAGGATTGAACCTTTACTATTCATAGCAAATACACGAAGATAATATACACATAAATTTACATTCTCACTTGTTCTTACTTGACACTATATTTTACTAGCCTTGTGTCCTTATCCTTCTTAAGCATATCAAAGCCAAGTCCTAGCTTCTTGACGAGGCTAAACTTCATGCTCAAATAGGTAGTTCTTTTCCTCTTGCACCTGCATATGCAATTTAAAAAAAAAACTATTCAGAAGATAATATTCAACCTTCACAATTTGCAGGTCTGAACACATACCTTGGGATGATATACAAATGTGTTCCAATCTTTAGATGTTAAGCTTTCCACATTGAATTCAACACCTAATGTTATATTAGATGGGAATTGGGTATCTCAACATGAAAGATTTTAGATGGACTTTAATCCCATCCCAATAGCCGATTTGTGCACAAGATCTCTACTTAACTCTTTGGTTAAATGACCGGCTAAGTTATATTGAGTTCTCACAAACTCTACTGAAATAACATCATGCGTGATACGCTCACGAATCGTACCGTGTCTAACACCTAAGTGTCTAGACCTGCCTTTGTAAACTTGTCTATAGACATTGGCCAAGGCAGCTTCACGATCACATTTGATAGATATAAGTGATATCGCTTCGGGCCACAATGGAATTTCGTACATTAAATTTCTTAGTCACTCAGCTTCTTTACTCGCTGCTACTAATGTCACAAACTCTGATTTCATTTTTGAATCAGTAATACAAGTTTGTTTCTTACACAAATCATACATAATGAGACTTTGATGTTAAAAATATGGATGATATCAATCTTAAATACTAGGCTCATGAAAAGGTAACGAAATTGACTAATCTTTCCATATCTTACTTTTAAGGTTTGAAATGGAAAGCCAATTCAAAATTGAATTGATATATTTGAAATCATATTAAATAAGCTCGATTTTGCTGAACTTACAATTTAAAAAATGTTTCAAATTAAATCAATTATATTAAACTTTCTTTATTTTTGGAAAACTACTCGAAATTTTCATAATACATGGAGTTAACATTAGATGAAATCTAAAAATACATTTAAGCACCAAAATATTTACGTATAAAGGAAATATAAATAATGATTCTAGAATGGAAATTTCAAATATTGTAAGTGTAAAAGAACCTACGCGAAATAATCAAAAAAATAATTGGTAAACAAAACAAATTTTAAAAAAACAAAAAACAAAACGATTACATTTACATTCGAAGTGGGAACTTTACTAAAGAACACAATCTTTGAAAGAATAATAATAGGTCAAACGTCGTTTAAGAAGAAATTATAGAAACAATGACTCATAATTATGGATTTGACTCATTCACTTGAAGACTTACATCGCCAAAGATCCGTCTGGCCGATATAGAGGCCGGTGTAAAGGTGGGTGCTAATGTTGATGTCGGTGTAGACGTTAGTGTAGAGAAGGGTGTTAAGGTTGATGTAAATATAGAGGTTGATTTACATGTTGGTATAATCTAACAAGCATGCACTCCACACTCTACGACTTGTTTGATAATGTATCATGATTAAATTGGTCGACTAGTCGATCAAATTACACTAAAATATCTAACAATCTTCCCCATTTTAAGGTAATTCTTGATCAACTAAACACAATCACAACAATTAACAAATTCATGCATAAATAAAATATCGTAATAATTAAATTTCACATTAGTATATTACATATTCCAAATATTTGAATATCAAGGTATCACTAAGGATTGAACATTTATTATTCATAATGAATACATGAAAATAATATACACATAAATTTACATTCTATGTCCTTATCCTTCTTAAGCACATCAAAGCTAAGTCCTAACTTCTTGAAGCGGCTAAACTTCATGCTCAAATAGGTAGTTATTTTGCTCTTGCACCTGCATATGCAATTTTCCAAAAAAAAACACTGTTAAGAAGATAATCTTTAACCTTCACAACTTGTAGGTCTGAACACAAACCTTGGGATAATATACAAATATGTTATAATCTCTAGATGTTAAGCTTTTCACATTAAATTCAGCACCTAATGTCATATTAGATGGGAATTGGGTATCTCAACATGAGAGATTTCAGATGGAATTTATTCTCATCCCTATAGCCGATTTGTGCACAAGATCTCTACTTAACCCTTTGGTTAAATGATCGGCTAAATTATATTGAGTTCTCAAAAAATCTACGGAAATAACATCATGCATGATGCGCTCACGAATCATACTGTGTCTAACACCTAAGTGTCTAGACCTTCGTTTGTAAACTTGTCTATAGATATTGGCCAAGGCAGCTTCACTATGACATCTTATAAATATAGGTCATATCAGTTTGGGCCAAAACGTAATTTCGTACACTAAATTGTTTTAGTCACTTAGCCTCTTTACTCGCTGCTGCTAATGCCACTAAGTCTGATTCCATTACTAAATCGGTAATACAAGTTTGTTTCTTAGATTCCCAAGAGATAACACCTCCCCCAAGTATGAATACTCATCCACTTGTTGAAGAATGATCTTCCATATTGAAAATGTAACTCGCGTCTGAATATCCTTCAAATACAGAAGGAATCCATTATAAGTTAAACCATAATCCACGATTCCTTTCAAATACTTGAATACTTGATTTAAAGCTTTCCAATGATGTGAACTAGGATTGCTAGTATACCTACTAATTTTTACAACAACAAAGGAAATATACAGCCTAGTGCTAGTAATGGCATACATAAGACACCTGATGGCTCTTGAGTATTCAAGTTAATATATAACAACACCTTTATTAGGTAGAAGCTTAAGTCTAGGATCTATAGGTGAGCTTACCGGAGAACAATCTTTAAAATTACATTTATTTAATATATTCTCAATATAGTGAGATTCAGAAATCGATATACTATTGTTCATTCGTTTGATTCTTATACCAAGTATCATTTCAGCTTTCCCCAAATCCTTTATCTCAAAATTAAATGATAAGAATTTCTTCGTTTCATCAACCTAATTTTGGTCAGTTCCAAAAATCAACATATCATCAACATATAGACAAATCATAACTCCTTTACCACAATTATCAAATTTGCTATATACACACTTGTCTTCTTGGTCAAGAATAAATCCATTAGACAATATTACATTATCGATTTTTTTTGCCAATATTTTGGTGTTTGTTTCAAACCGTACAAATATTTTTTCAACTTGCATACCTTGTTTTCACAACCAGGCATGACAAACCCTTATGGTTGTTTCATATAAATCTCCTCATCCAAATCACCATTAAAGAAAGCAGTTTTAACATCCATTTGATGAATTACAAGATTGTATACAGATCCAAGTGCAATCAACAATCTAATAGTGGAAATCCTAGCAACCGGAGCATAAGTATCAAAGAAGTCAATTCTTTCTCTTTGTCTAAATCCCTGGATAACCAATCTAGCTTTATACCTTTCAATGGTACCATCTACTTTCATTTTTCGTTTAAAAATCCATCTATTACCCAATGATTTACAACCATGAGGTAAATCAGCTAACTCTTATGTATTATTATGTATGATAGACTCTATCGCATCTTGGATAGCTTCTTTCCAAAATGTAGCATCCCTTGATGCCATAGCATCACTAAAATTCCTCGGATCATCTTCAATAACAAAATAATATTGATATTGGTAGTCAATCTTATCTCTTAACCCTTAAACTAAATAAATTTGAAAATCAGATGCGAATGACTTAGGTTTACTAGCTCTAGTACTTCTCTTTGGTTCAGAAGGTTCAGGTACATAAATAATACCACTTGATATATTTTCAGTTTGAATTGAGTTCATGTTCAAATTTTTTGAATATTATCTCTAGGGTTAGGTATAGAAGAAATATTTCTTCATAAAACATTGCATCTCTTGACTCGAGAGCAGTGTTTACAGACACATAGTCATTAGATTCTAGCACATAGAACCTATATACACGGAATGCACAACATATCCAATGAAGATACAATCTATACTTATTTCACCTAATTTTTTCCTTTTGGGTTCAATGAGTCTTACAACTTCTCTACAACCCCAAACTCTCAAATAATTCAGTGTTGGAGGCTTCTTAAACCAAAGCTCATATGGGGCCATCTTATTCCTTTTAGTAGGAATACGATTCAATAAATAACAGGATGTTAACATAGCATGACCCCAAAATCCTTCACTCAAACCCGAATAGGACAACATGGAATTAACCATCTATTACAAAGTTCTATTCTTCCTTTTAGTTACACCATTTTGTTGTGGTGTATAAGGAGTTGTGGTTTGATGAATTATACCAGTAGACTAAAAATATAAAGGATCATAATATTCACCTCCTCTACCCGTACGTAGATGTTTAATCAAATCATTCTTATGTAGCTCTACTTCTTCCTTATATATTTTAAACTTATCAAGAGCTTCATTTTTAACATGCAACAAATAACTGTAGCAATATCTAGATGCATCATGAATAAAAGTAATAGCATACTTTTTATTTCCTAACGAAGGTGTAACATTGAAATCAGATAGATCACTATGTACTAGTTCTAATATTTTGGAAACTCGGTTAATATTATTAAAAGGTTTTCTAGTTATCTTAGTTAACATGCAAGTTTTAAATTTTTCATTATTTGCATCAACATGAGGAATAAGGCCCATTTCGACATGTCTTTTATTCTTCCATAATGAACATGTCCTAATCTAGCATGTCATAATTCAGTTTTATTCAAATTTCTACACATAATAGTAGAAGTCATACAAACAAAATCATTTTGGAATGAAATATTAATATTTAATATAAACATATTATTACACAAATATCCAAATCCTATAAATACACCATATTTTGGTAATACATATTTGTCACTTTCATACACTTGTTTGAAACCACAATTGTTTAAAACAACACCAGACAAAAGATTCTTTCGAATCCTAGGAACATACAATACATTGTTTAATAATATGTGTTTTTCGAGAAGGAAATAATAATTAAACATTTCCTAGTTTTTAAGTGGTTTGGTAGCAACATTTCCCATCTTAAGTGAAGATCCATCTTCAATCAGTTGAAAATTATTGAACATCGAAGATCTTTACATACATGACTTGTTCCTCCCGAATCAACCCACCAAGAAACATCATCATCCTGCAAATAAAATACTTCAGATATTAGAGATATATAATTATGACCAGAATTGAAATTATGAAATAAAATTTGACCTTGTTGCTTTTCAGGATCCTTAGATCCACTTGAACCAGCATTGTTACCATTAGGAATAGCATTGTTCCCAATTGGACCAACATTGCTTTTGCCTTTTCCAACTCGACAGTCCCTCCTAAAATGACCAGGTTTGCCACACTTCTATCATGCCATTTTAGGCTTTTTGCTGGAAAAATTGTTGTTTCTGTTGTTACCTTTAAACTTTCGTTTAAGAATTGACAGTGACCATGAGCAGTTCCTGCACATGGATGTTCAGTACCATGGTTTAGAGTATAGCTTCAGTTTTACCTCTATTTATGCCAAAATCCAAATGCTGCTTATAGTGGATCTTTGGGTTAAATTGAAGACCCTTGCTAATACTGGAAAGCCTTGGATCACTGCTGGTGATTTCAATGCTATTACCTCTTTTGATGACCAGTTTGGTTGCACCTCTAATGATCAAAACATCATTGACAACTTCAATGATGCCATAAGAAGCTGCAATTTAGAAGACGCTGGCTATGTGGGATCGAGATACACATGGAATAGAAACTCCCGTTGGAAAAGACTTGACATAACTATGGTCAATGAAAATTGGTTCTCTATCTTTAAAGAGACTCAGGTCTTTCACATTGTCAAAACTTGTTCTGACTGTGCCCCTATTTTAATCTCTTCAAAATATAATTCAGCTAACAACTTTAACCATAATAAGAATTTTTTTAATTTCTTAAATGCTTGGACTAATGATAATGGTTTTTTAAGAATTGTATTCTCTATCTTTAAAGAGACTCAGGTCTTTCACATTGTCAAAACTTGTTCTGACTGTGCCCCTATTTTAATCTCTTCAAAATATAATTCAGCTAACAACTTTAACCATAATAAGAATTTTTTTAATTTCTTAAATGCTTGGACTAATGATAATGGTTTTTTAAGAATTGTAGAACACAATTGGAAGCTTCATTGCTATGGGGGTCACAATCAAATCGTCTGGTCCAAGCTCAGAAGACTTAAGATGTGTCTTAAGGAATAAAACATCAAGAAATTCGGCAACATCTTTAACAAAGTCAAGGCTACAGCAGATGATGTTAAGAAGATGGAGATCCAGCATTACATCAATAATAATCAAAGCTCTAAAGATAAAATTTCTAAGGCCAACAGTATTTACATCAAAGCTCTTAGGAATGAAGAGAGTTTGTGAAGGCAAAAATGCTACAACAACTAGCTTAAGGATGGAGATGGCAACACCAAGATCTATCATGCTTATGTCTCCAAGAAAAGAAGAAGAAATGCTATTAAGGGAATCAAAGATAATGGTATTTGGATCCAGAACACTGAATAAATTGGTATCTCTGCTAAGAATTTCTTTAAAAACTCTTTAGCTTCTAATTCTTATAAAAATAAGAAAGAAGAAGAGAGATTTATGCAGGAAAATATATTCGCTAATATTCCTAAGTTTGTCTTCGAGGAGGATAATGTTTCCCTTTTTAATCCTACTAACAAGGATGAAGTTTGGAAAATCATCAGTAGTATGAGCAATGACAGCGCTTCATGAATTGACGGGTTCAACATTTTCATTTTTAAAACTTGCTGGAAAATTATTAATGATGATCTATATAATGCATTGAACTCTTATCTCATTGGCAACAAAATTCCTAAGGGTGTCTTTGCTACAGACATTTGTCTAGTCCCTAAAAGTGTGAATCCTACAGGTTGGAACCATTTCAGACCAATCATTATGTGCTCAGTGTTCAATAGAGTTCTGTTTAATCTCATAAACACAAGGTTGGAAAAAATCTTCTTAACATTATCTCCAACACTCAAGGAGCTTTTCTCAAAGATTACCTGGTGCCCTGCATTGCGTTTGCAAACAATATCCTGGTGTTTACCAATATCCTCACATCTTTTGTTGGCAAATTAACCAGATTTTTAGACAACTATCAGCTAGTTTTCGGTCAAGCAATCAATAAAGAAAGGACAAAGCTAATTACCTCTACAAGAGCTTAACAAGATAAGATCAGTAACCTTAAGCTCGTGATTGGTTTTAACATTGCAACTCTTCCTGCAAGTTACTTTGGAATCACTTTCAGTGGAAACAACAAAGGGAAGAATCATAAACCTCTTCTAGATAGAATTCAGAACAAGATCTTTGAGTGGGATTCTAATCACCTGTCTTTTGGTGGAAAAATGACCCTTATCTCTCCTGTCTTGCTACCTATTACATGCTATTGAATGCTTAATATCCTAATTTCTAAAACCATTCTAAAAATAATTGAGCTAATCTTTAACAGATTCTTATAGAGGTCAAACTACAACGAGAAAGCTATTCACTGAACCTCCTAGGATTATCTTTGTAAACCTTTTAAGAAAGGAGGGTTGAACATCAAAATTTTATATGACATTCAACTTACCTTCTCCTAAAATATTTGGTTCATTTTCATAAAAAACAACTATTCGTGGGCTAGTATAATGCACAATATATACTGCTCAAATGTTCACCCTTTAAAATTTAAATGTAACAAATATGCTTATTTGATTTTGAAAAGACTTACATGTATTAAAGTTCTTGCTAAAGGTAACATCTCGTGGATCCTTGGACAAGAAAACATGGACTTTTGGCCTGAAGATTGGCACAACCTTCCCCCTCTGAACTGTCCTAATAGCTCTGGTTCAAACACTTGGTTCCTAAATACTAAGGTTGATTCTTTTTGGAAAAGAAATGTTTGGGATATCAACACCCTTGATTCCTTTCTATCTAGAGACATAATCACTCATATCAATAAGTATATCCCTGACAAAGAAGATTTGGTGGTGTGAAAGCTCTCAAACAATCTTAGTTTCAACACTAATATCACTTGGGACAACATTAGGACCAAACAGAACAAATCCAGTCTATTTATCAAGATTTGAAGCCCAAACATTCCCAGGAAGTTTTCTTTCCTCAGTTAGAAGCTAATTAAGAACTTCATTCATATTGATAATATTTTAATGAAAAGACATATAAATTTAGTCTTCAAATGCCAGTTCTGCAACAACTGTAAAGAGAAAAACCATATTTTCATTAGTTGCAGCTTTTCCTGGACCATTTGGAACTATTTGGATGCCTTTTCAAAATCAAAATTGGTCCTCGCATGATATTAACTCATATGATAAGATCATGGTTCTGGTTTTCCAAAAATAAATTTCATATAACATATATTATTCTTCAAATCATATGTTGGGTAATATGGAAAAACAGAAACAACTCTAAATATAAAGGAAATCATGATTATGTCAAGAGTGCTATTGAGATGATAATAACAACTATAGTTGATATTGATATCTCTGATAAGATTTACAACAAATACCAGTCTAAAGGTATCAATGCGGGAACTGCTTTGGGATGCAAATCAATCGAAATTAGAAGAAAAATTCTATGTTACCTTCAACAAATAACTCCTGATCCTAGTAGATTGAAGATGAACATAGATGGTGCTTGAATTTTCAATGGAGAGTCTATTAGAGGCGTTTTGTTCAGAAACTAGAAATGAGACATCATCTTAGGATCTAGAGTTTTGTTTGGAAAACTAAACCGGCTGATAGCTGAAACAGAACCCTCTTGGAAGGTCTGATCATCTGCATGCATAACAATTTGACGGAAGTAGACATTGAATCCGAAAATCTGGTTCTTATCAACCTTCTTGCTTAGGGGAATGTTGCTTGGTATCTGGACTCCATTATCTCTTTATGTAGAAATCTCATTCACTACAAAAATATCAATAAGACACATCTCCAAAGTCCATAATCATACATTTGACTCGCTGGCAAAGTAGGCTCTAAGAAGCAACCAAACTCCAAGATTCCATAGTCTCAATACTCCCAACGAATTATTGGTAATTGTGTTGTTAGAAAGTATGGGTATAGGCTACATCAACATGAATTAGTCTTCGCTGCTCTAGTCTCGGTTTTGAAAATGTTCATGATTTCATTGCCCTGGTCTTGATATTTAAGTTGAGCTGAAGCTTAGTTTCTTTGAAGGTTGAAGTTTAAGGCTCAGTCTTTGAAAGCTTACAGTTTTGAAGGGGGAAGGGTTGCGGCTTTTTGCTTGTTTCTCTGCTATTTGAAGTTGAATTTCAGAGCGGGAACTATAAGGATTTTGGGCGCTTCTTATTTGTATTTTGCTTTTATTTCTTAAAAGACCTCTAATTTTTTTAAAATGTTTGATTAGGTGATTTTCATTTGTAATCCTTTTTAAGGGACCTTTCGTTATTAATATAGATTTACTTGCTAAAAAAAATAGCTGTCACGTCACAATGTTTTATTTTATGGTAACCCTTTTGAATTTTTTTTATCAGCTTACAAGAATCATCTACCATCGTTCCAATAACGCCAAAGTTATGGACTTTAAACATGATAGACAATAATTATGAGATTTGAGAAATACTTTTTTAGAACACGTTTTTCGAAGGGAATCGATTTTGTAAAATTAAAGTTCGAATATAATAATTAAAAAGTTCAATTATTTTGAATTTTTTTATTTATTAGATCATTAAAGCGCGGGAAATTGATTTGACTCGTAAAATGTTTGATTGAAGGTCTGAAAGATATTTAGCTTCTTGTAACATAATAATTGGGGTTTGATAAAAAGAATTTTTTTTTATAAAACTATGATGGTTAGGTACAGGAATTTTAGTAAGTGTGATTTTACTACAGAGATTTTCGAAATTATTAACGAGAAAAATATTTTTATAAATATTTTATTTAGTCCTTTTTTATTTTAACTTTTAGATTTATCACTGCATTTTCAAAAATGTTGATTCATTTGGATAAAAATATAATTCTTAAAAAAATCAATTCGTAGATTTTTAACTAATGTTCAAAAAATTATAAGCATTGTATTCCTAGGTGTCCGTACCATGATCGTTCAAAATAGATAGAGGGTTGTTTTACTCGAAGGTGGATAAACAAAATATGAAGTATTGGGTATTTGTAAATTGAGGTATTTTAAACAAATTTGTGATGAATTTTTAAATAATGTTAATATTAATAAAAATGATATTAATATCATTTATTTTAATTATTAAAATTCCTTCATCAAATCCTTTGAACTCTAAATGCTTAAATAGTTTTATTGTGAAGAGATAATGAACTAATATATTTACTCCTTCATCAAAATCAAATAAAACATTTGTAAATAAGTGATGAATTTTTATTAAGAAACATATTTACATCTTTTATAGTGATGATTTCAAAATCAATTTCCATCTCCTATATATGTTTCATATATAAAAGAAGTTCTACTTATTCAAGTGAGACGGGAAAGAATGGAAACACTCTAAAGAAAACCTTTTTTGATCTCCAAGAAAGGTTTTTCATTCGGTTTGCTTTCAATCTTCAGCTTTTGGTCTTTCATATTCATGCACTAACTTCTTCATTGATTGAATCTTTCAATCGTTTATTACGAGTAAGTCTTCTTCCCTCTCTGTTTTCCTTTTTTTTATCTATATTTTGTAATTTGATAACATATTAGGTTTCGAGAGATCTGCTTTCCAAATTATTTATCATTCTACAGTTCTTATGTATATATCATGGCGAGATCTATACTACCCGAAAGGGGTAACCGAGTTGGTAGAGTAAGGCATGTTTGTGACCAAAGATCATGAGTTTGAGTCCCTCTACAGAGGTTTTCTTTGCTGAGACTGTCACTTATGTGGTTTACCTTTTGGCGTTGCTTTGCAGGCTATTGCGTCAGACTGAAAGTTTTACCCTGTGCGCACTCGTTGAGTAGCAGTTGCGAGTTGCAGATTCCCTCCGGAAAAAAATGGCGTGCATTCGTTGAGTAGCGGCTGCGGGTTCCTTCCGGAAAAAAGGGTACACTGGAAATCCATAAACAAGTCCGTGAATCAGTAAAATACAAAAGTAACAATGTATCACTTCAATTCTCAAAAGAAGTAAAAGACTAAGGGTTCCCTCCAGAAAAAAATGGCAATATCTACACTAGAAATCTATAAACAAGTTCATAAATCAGTAAAATACAAAATTCATCATGTATCACTTCAATTCTCAAAATAAGCCAAATACATATTAATGTCTCTAACGAAATACACTATTATTATTAAGTTTTTTTACTGGAATTCCAAAAAAGAACATACTAACCAATTTTATTACTGATCGCAGATTCTCCCACCTTATAACGTTTCTAACTGGGACTCACATCACATCTTGATCGAACTCTAATCAAAAGAAAACCTGGGTAAAATTTGGAGCATATCTGTTTGGACAATATGGAAATCTGTCATGCAGGTATTAAAATGGACTCCATCCTTTAATCCAAAGGTGGATTTCCTTATTACTCCCGTTTGGATCAAAATTTCCAAAGTACCTGAATTCATATACAATGAATCGACAATTGATCCTTCTATTGGGAATCTGATTAAAACTTGGGTTCCAAACAAAAACAGAGCATTATTCAATGCTTGTTTCGTTTTGGTGGAACTCGCTCTCACTAGAGCTATCCCCCATTACATTTGGGTAGGTTTTGTAATGACGCAACAGAAATAAAAGAAGAAGCAACGATAGATGAAACTCTAATTCAAGGGTAACATGATGAAACTCTAATCTAAGGGTAATAAAGATTGAAATTTTCAGAGATAAAAAATATATTATTTTAAAAAAAATTAAATAACTTAAGGCATGAGGCTTAAATTAGAATACAATGAAGTAAAATAAATATTCTAAAACAAAATAAAATCAAATCTTAATATAATTAGATTTTATTTGAATAATATAAGATATTTGAATAAAATAAAATAAAATAAAAAAGGTTTGTGTTTGGACTTTTTGGGTTACATCATCCTCCCTGGTTGACAAGAATTCGTCCTCGAATTCACAGCACCATCACCATCACCATCAACAACCAAAATTATTTTATCTTATTTTTTTCAATTGTTACATTGGAAATTATAATTGTTGACCTTATTGGAATAAGATAAATTCTTCTCGAGTGTTCCTTATTCGAAGTCACATTGAGGCCATCCAGTTGATGAAAAACTTTGGTTTCGAAAACTTTTTCATAGCCTGAAGACAACATCCTCATATCCAGTTGATTACAAAAATAGTCTTGAAAACCTCTTCATTGTCTGAGACATCATCTCGATAAGCAAGTTTTACCTTGATCCGACGATTGGTAGCCAATTTAAACTCCTTCTGCGTGTCCCCGCATACCGAATGATCTTTGAGATCTTCATGACCATAGATGTTATTCTCTTCTTTAGACCTTGAATCAGATGAAATTAGGATTTAGAAACATGCTTGTCCCGAGCAGGAAATGAGGCTCTGATACCAAACTGATGACGCAACGGAAATAAAAGAAGAAGCAACGATAGATGAAACCTTAATTCAAGGGTAACATGATGAACCCCTAATATAAGGGTAACAATGATTGAAATTTTCAGAGATAAAAAATATATTACTCCAAAAACTTATAATAATTTAAGGCATATGAGGCTTTATATAAGAGATTCTCAAAACTCTAAATTAGAATACAAGGAAATAAAATAAATATTCTAAAACAAAATTAAATCAAATCTTAATACAATTAGATTTGATTTGAAGAATATAAGATATTTGAATAAAATAAAATAAAAAAGGTTTGTGTTTGGACTTTATGGGCTACATCATCTTGGTAAAAACGAAGGTCATTGGCTCGAGCTCAACTAGAAAAATCTTCCTCAGTATTGCCAAACCTAGAAACACATTGGCCACGAAGTAGATTAGTGCAAGAAAATCACCAATCCTGCATCAAAGGAAAACAAATATCAGCCTAACTTAGAAACTAAATATCAAGATTCTACTGACTCTAGACATCCAAAACTTAAATCAATAGTGGTTAAGCCGATTAATCATAACAAAGAAAGACAATTTACAAACAAGATTGATGACCACGTAGTAAAGAGACAAATAAATGTCAATTTAGAGATAAATCATCATGTAGAGAAAAAGAAAGACATTGAAAATAGAGAAGAAGACATCATTGATGCCATAAAATCCCTAGATAATGATTATCATCTATCTCCAGTCATGGAAGCATATACCCCATCGGGAAATCAAACCTCTAATCAAGATAACATAAGAAAGTGTGCCCCAAACTCTTATTTTCAAAAGAAAAGTAATTGATACCAGCTTCCAAAATCTCCTCAACAAAAAACTAAAAGAAGCTAGGAGTAAGAAGAAAAGAAATCCTCTTGTCATCAAATATCCTAACTTGTCCCAAATGATCAAAGTGCGCAATTGGAACATCCGTAGATTAGGAAACAAAGCCTCTTTCAAATGGCTAAATTAAAAAAAGAAAGTATCCATCTTACTATTATCTAAGAGCCCCTAATAGGTAATGATCGGCACGAGGTTATATCTTCAAAACTAACTTTAAACACTTCACAACTAATACAACAAATAAAATTTGGATATTTTGGAGTGATGCTCTTGAGATAAATGTTACAGTTAACCATAATCAATGCATTCACTTAGATATCAAACACGTTTTACTTAATGAACCTTCTGTATCACTGTTGTTTATGTAAAGTGACAGAGAACAAATAAAACAGATCTTTGGAATGAGCTTATACTAATTTTCAACAATATTAAAGCTTGGCTTGTTGTTGGAGACCTTAACACTATCTATTCTCCAATTGAGCAACTCTTATGCTTTACTTGTTGTAACCAAAATTCTAAAGCTTTTAACAATATGATATGTGATTGTTTTCTAGAAGATACAATTTTGCACGTTCCAAGTTCTCTTGGACTCACAAGTCTAAATGGAAAAGGCTGGATAGGGCTTTGATTAATCAAGATTAGACTAACCAATTCAATAACACCATGGTGACTCCTGAATGAATATGCCACTTTTTTACGTTTTTTGTATTAATATGATATTAATAACATGTATTTTAATATTGGGATCTAAGACCTGAATGAATATGCCACTTTTTTTTTACGTTTTTTTGTATTAATACGATATTAATAACACATATAGTTTAATATTGAGATCTAACACGTTTCAATCTATGCAATGTAGCTAACACCAACAAAGTTTGTATGGAGGTTAACATTGTTTCAATTTTTGTATACATCTCATGTTTCCATTTATATTTATATTATAAATACTTATCTAGATCTAAGTTTTAAGTTTTATGAAGATCTAAGTTTTAAGTTTTATGAAAAAGAAAATTTGTAGTATTGCTTTTCACAGTTGTTGTCACTAATTCTTTTGATTCTTTATTTGCATGAACATATTATTTAGACGGAATATTTAAAGTGTTAGCTACTGCATTGCACGAGTAAAACATCCTACATACCAGCGTTTAACGTCCTAACTTTCATTTTTTAAGTGCGGATCTATACGTGTTTAGATGGTGGATCGTGTTTTAAGGTTGATCATTTTATATCATCTCCTTTTATTTTGAATCTAATTTGCGGAAAATATAATTTTTTGTTTCAAATTGATATGTGGGATCATTTTTATTAGTTTTACTTTTTATCCATATTAATTTTAGTCTGTGTAAGGGTTCCGACACTATTAAAAATTTAAACATATTTTTAATTAATTTTTGAAACTTTTGATTTTTCAAGTTTTTGTACTTTTAAATTGTTTTAAGGTAATAATAAAAATTTAAATTACCATTTACTTACTAAATATGTAATTAATATTTGTGCAACTTAGCTAACACTTATATAATTGATTCTTCAATTTTTATTTATATACTTATCTATATCTAAGTTTTAAGTTTATGAAACAACTTGTAATACTTGTCTAGATTTGTTTCAACCCAATAAAATTCAGTAAAAATTATAAATTCCAAAATAAAGGTAAGACAGTCTCGATATATAATCATTATTAGACATCTGTTTTCCACCGCTGTTGGCCTATCAACTTTTTAATTTTAATGTGCTAGGTATCACATTTTTCCAAACGAGATATTTAATATGACGGATGGTTACGTCCCGCACTTAGTAACCATCGCTTACTACTTGAAATACTGACCTATCTAATCCCATTCATTTTATTCTTGTCTTTAGTCGGTCCATGCTTACTATATTGTATAGTATCTCAAAATTGATGTTTTTAAAAATAAATTTATTGGTGGAAAATATGGTTTTTACTTAAAATTTGTTGTATATGTGAACGATTTTACTTATTAGCCCTTTTTCTTGTAAAGATACGGGCTTTAGTGCTAATATCGGATCGTTTAATAAAAGTTTAAGTTAAAATTTTGTGGATTTTTAATTTTTCTTTTTTAAGTTTAAAAGTTTGACGGATTAAACAAAACAAAAATTAAAATATTAATTTTGTATCAAAACATTTTCATTTTGGTTTTTTATTTTAATAAAAAATATTATTTAATCACCATAAACGGAGTTTAATAATATGATATATCAGTTGTCATCTTTATTATATTTAATACTCTAATCTTTATTTTAAATATTAAAATACATGTATACCGATACATTCGGATTTCCAGAGATAACAGCTTCTGAGAATTTATAGTTTTTGAATTATCCTTTTCTCCATTTTCAAATACAATAAGGGTCCGGATCTGTTTTTTTAATGATAAATAAATAAATACTACACAACTAAAGCCGAACGGTTTACAGCGATGATAATTATTTACCAATGCTTTCTATAAAAATATAACTCTCCGTAAGAAATGTTTAATATTATGGTAACATCTTTTGATTCTTTTTAATGCTTAGAAGAATTGTCTACCATCATTCTAATTATGACAAAATTATCAATAGATAGATATTAAACGAGATAGAAAACAATTATGGAACTTTACAAATGACCGCACCGCTCCAAAGGTCTTTCAAATCTTTCATGAAAGCCCAACAACAGTTTGTAAAAGAAAAAAAAAAGGAATTCAACACCAACAATAGATTTTTAATATATATTATGATTAACTGTACTATACAATTTTTTTAATATACATATTACTGTAATTAAGTGTACTATACAACATAAATTATTACTATCTAAAATGTTTGCACCTACACTAATAATCTTATTTAAAAATTTAGAAGTTAAAATTAAAGTTTTAGTAAAATCAACATACAAGAACAAAACTATCTCATATTCACGTGTTAACATGGCAGGTACAAAACTATTTAAAATAAAAAGTAAACTAAGTCAAATAATACAAAAAATGAGGAAAGCAAAAAAGAGTATTTTCTGTGAAAATTGTTATACATGGTGATGGTATTGATTCATTCAGAAATAGAAACAAAACTAATTCATATTGACGTGTTAACATGGCAGGTACAAAATTATTTAAAATAAAAAGTAAACTAAGTCAAATAACCCAAAAAAAATGAGGAAAGCAAAAAGAGTATTTTCTGAGAAAATTGTTATACTTAATAGTATTGATTCATTTAGAAATAGAAACTGATTGTTGAATTTTTTTTTAAATCAGTTAATAATTTTTTAAAGAATATTAATAAAATTGATAATGTTACGTTGGTCGTTGCTAAAATAATGGTAGTTCAGAATGCACATGACGTTGTTTTATTTTTACGTAGTTCTTTTACGTAGAAATTAAAAAATGCGAAGTAACCCTAAAATTATTTTTCTAAGTATTTTGTAAATGGAGCAGTGACGAATGAATTGGAAAAATATATAAGAACCATGTATGTTAATATACTAAATAATTCATAAATTCATCAAATTTTGTTTGGTTCAAGATCGTCTAAAAAGAGGTTCGCTACATTTAAATATGAGACTTTGTCAAATATAAATGTTCCAAAATTGCGTCAAATATGAATGTTTTAAATTTGTGAATGCAATTTAATGTGATACAAAATCAAAAGGATGAGAAAGAACAAACTAATTTGAGTATGTATGTAGGATTTTGTCTTATAAAAAAAACCAAAAGAGAAATGAAAGTCAAGGCGAGGTGGATTTTAGCAAAAAAAAAAGATAAAGAAGATGACAAATATTTTAATAATAAAGTCAATTCAAAAGAAAATGAAATAATGACAAATGAATTTAATGAAACATTTAAGAGGTAAAACTTGGCTGCATATATGTTTAGACAATATTTTTTCTCTCATGAAATCGTTAAAGGTGATTATCGACAAAGTTTGATCCTTATAGGATGGATAAATATGATATAATCAAGGATCTAGAGCATCACTTAGAGAAATTTAGAAATACGATGCTCAGATTTAATCATGATCACTTTCATTTCTAGAACATTTTCGATAACTCTTACACGAAACACGCTAGCTTAGTTTAATAAGCTACTTTCTGGGTTTATTCAAAGTCTTGATGAATTATGTACTTCTATTAGATTTAAGTTAAATGGAAACAAAAATATAAAGAACTATAGTAATTATATCATGACTATATATCAAAAGCAAGATGAATATCTAAGAATCTATGTTCAACAAATCATCCAAGAGATGAGAGATCTAATTATATATATAATGTTGTTGGAATTGTCTATATATATACAGACAATATTTATACAACCAAAAATAAGAAAATAAAATAAAATGATATTTAATTAAAAATATATGGTGTGTTACTCGTTGTGACGCATTTGGGTGTTTTAAAATTAACCAAACTTAGTCTCAATTCTATTCTAATTGTCCATATTTTAAGTATGCATCTATTTCATATATTCACGGTGGGAAAATATACTCTGGGGTTGACGAGAAGAAGTACCGACATCGGAAGTGGTCGGTTGACTTGGTTCTTGTATCATAGCGTGCCCATTGGAAAGAGGGCCCAATCTATAGGCGGGTTAGGTGTACATCAGAAGTGGTCGGTTGACTCAGTTCTTGCATCCTAGCGTGTCCGTTGGAAGGAGAGCTCAATCTATAGCCGGGTTAGGTGTACCACATCCATTCAACTGTCAAATTTCTTCCAATCTATCCGCAAAAGTAAAAAAATCTTTAATTAAAGATAAATATTTTTACTTATGCTAGAACCCTGCTGAATAAGACGCTTAATCCGCCCAGTAATAATTACCTCATTTTTCATAAGCAACCGACTTATTATCACCTCATAAGATATATACTTTTTAGTAATGAATCCATATGCTTAATTATCAAATTAAGTGACAGCTCGTTAAGAATGTGAACGTCACATTCTTGAATACTCTCACTAAATTCTACTTGTGTACCTTCGGATAAATCTTTCATTAACTTTACCTCGACTCTACTTCTCCTCGATGCTGATCCTTCAGGGGTATCTTTACGAGTGTTTCTTAGACATTTATTCGGAGAAATTATAAATATGAATTGAGAGAAAAAATTGAAGTAAAATTTAAAATTTAGTATTAGTATGATTGTGTGAGAAATATGAAGAAACAATATCATATTTATAACCAATTTGGAATTCTAGCCATTAGAGAAACGAATAGAGATTATTTTTTGAAAACAAGACCACAACGAATATATTTTTAAAAGTAAATATTGTTTGTTCAAAACCTCTCGAACCCATTATTACAATCATTAATACAATCGGTCAAACCAATATCTTTTTCTATAATCTTCGATCGAAATTTGTAATCGATATGCTCAAACAAGATTTCTTAGCAGTGGAGGATCATTGTAGATTTAAGTGCTTAGTATACTCTGTCCTTTATTTTATTTGTGCTATTCTTTGATATTTGTTTTATTTAGTAGTTTTTTCATACTTTTAAAGAAATTATTTAGATGGAAACAAATAAAAAATGATCAAATGTCCCAACTGAACGTAGGGCTAATTTAGACCTAAATTCTTTTGATAATAGTATTAATATGCATGATCTCTTATTTACAGGTCTAGAAAACCTAATATTAAAAACACCTTTCTCTCATGCTAATGATATCTCCACTAGTACTAGCACACGTCTGAATTCTTAGAAGAAAACATCTTGGACATGAGATCACTTTTAAGAGAATCTTAAAGATAATACAGATATGTGTAAAGTTTTTGAATAATCATTTCAAATAAGCTTAAAAAACAAATTGCGGCACTCGGAGTATGACGAGATATACAGCTAAGCACAACACTTTTTATCCTTCTATTTTTTTTTTGAAGAATTGAGTATAAACATAGATTTAATTATAGTAATGTATTTGATTATAATAAAAAATACATACATGAAATAAATCATTGAATATGTTATTGGAACTTGATAATCATTTGGTTTGGTGACTCTTGGTAATATGATACGTGGATGTGTAAAGGGGTCAATCCAACAACCACACGCATCCCGCATAGCTCTATGAGATTAGGATCTTAAAATATTTTAAAGAAACATAGTAAATCATTTATGATAAAATGTTAACTTTGTCATGTAAGTTTTCTTTGACTATTTAATTAAAAATATTTCATGATTTTGATATTAAGTGTGTTACTTTACATTGGATGGATTCTCATTAGATACTCCTAAAACTAATTGTATATTTTGTGATATTGACAAGCACAATGTAGTTGCAATTAGAGATATATGTTAGATTGTATAAATGATTTTAAAATAAAAAATAAAATTATGTTAATTTTGTTCGATTAAGCATTTACGAACGGTGTAGCTATTGAGTTAGTTAAAAATGATTGCATACCTGATTTTCCTTAAATATTTCAGACTAAATGTTTGTGTCTTATCATTAAATTGGTTGTAAAAAATGGAATACATATAATATCTCAGACCTTGGGTCTTAAAAATGATTGGAAAGAAATTGTTAAGGTTAATGGAAAGAAATACAAAAAAATAGTTTTATATCTCAAAACTATAAACATATACATATTATCTTCTTGCACATGCTTATACATATATATATGAGATTACTAAGATTTATAATAGACATATGCTACTCATACTTTTAATGATGAACATTTGCATTATTGTGCTTCATGTTACGTTTTTTTTATGTTATTTAAAGATGCAACTAAAACGTTTTCCACGTAATATATTCATAACATTCATTTGAACCTTTATAATATTAATAGTATTTCCATAGATATATATATATACATATAGTGATCATAATGTATATCTCGAAATGGTGTCCGATATGGAAGCAAAATGCATATTTGTTAACTAGGATATACTAAGACAACGTTGTAAGGATTCCGACCATCAACTACCTAGACTGAGTGAGAAGCTTCAATCTCTTTGTTTATTTTAGAGTAATCTACTTCCCAACTTGGGATAATAGACCTTCCAAAGTTAATTCTTTTCTCCAGGTTACAATATCAACTAGTTCTCCATGTAGAAGCCCTTATCCAAAAAGCGGGTATGGCTACTTCTTCGAAACAGTTGTGTAAATCATTTTTAGTTTTTATAAAACGTTTGTTATACTCCTTCAAAGTTTTGTTAGTAAACTACTGACAATGGAAGATAATTTCTTCATTTTCTCTAAGCTCTTTGCTTCCCACAAACTATCTTTGAAAAGCTATTAAGAATATGGCAAAAACAATTATGGCCCCTGTAAAAGTCGGTTATACCGCTTTAAGGCATTGTCTTTAAAGGTTTGAGAAAAAATCTTGCACATAAACTTATCATCATCAAAATTCATCATGAAATTCTTGAACTGTTCGAGAATGTTATCCGGGTCTTTACTCCCATCAAACGTTTCCATCTTTGAGATATCAAATTGTCTAGGCAGATGAATGGATATAATTTTAGAAAATAAAGGTGACCGCATCCAATTATGCCCTTGACTAAACTAATGATCTTCATTGGATGTGGAAAATATACCTCGTTTGGATTGGATAATAAATTGATCACTCACCATATGGTCTATACTATGATCTCCTGACCCCTTCAATTTTTCTAGCACCTTTTTTTTTCTTTTTTCTTTTGGTGCTTCTTTTTATCTGAACAATCTTGTTTACTTGACTTGTGATGTTGGTTTGAATATTTCTTCAACCAAAAATTCTCATGGTGACTCTTCCTCATATTATGAAAATAATCATTGTTCGAAGAAGAGGAAAAAACTTTAGACTCAGAACTTGAATTGTTACTAGATTTTGACGAAGTAGAACAATCCTTGGTTATATGTTCATTTTTTTAGGCTTGATGATTTTTTCGAGAGTGGCCACTTTAGTGTTTCTTCAAACTATGTTGAGAATCAACCTCTTTTCCAATTAGAATTTTGACTTTCTGCTTGAACCTTACCCTTAAAATCTATCTAAACTTCTCTTTGAGACCTTAATGCCTCAATTTCTCCTTGTGCCTGGTCTTTCTCCTCTAGCAGGAAGCCTTTATTAGTTCTCATCATACATATATGGTGTCTGGATAGATTCTTCTTCAATCCTGACTGCCTCATTCTCTAGGATATGATCTATTTCCATTTCAGGATTCATGCTTTGGAGGGTTTCGAAAACAAATTTTTGTTTGTTAGGTTCTCGATTTTGTTATCTAGGAACCTTTGATAGGCTCCCATTATGGTTGCCAATTTGATTTGGATAAATTTATTTTGAGAAGGTATTTATTAAAGTAGAAAAGATAAGTTAATTTTAAGTAGATAGTAGAAAAAGATACAAGATATGCTTAAGTAAATGTTTAGAGTGAGAAAGTTTGGTTTTAGCAATAAGTGTTTCATCCTCATTAAATCATTAAATGTTCTGTGAAAGTATTTTTATAAGTTAAATTACCTTAATGGGCCTAATGGGTCGATCCAAGTTTATGGGGACCCTCTAATTATTAAGCCCAAGGTCTGAAACTCATTTAAGAAAAAAAATAAAAATAAACTAATTATACTTAAATAGTAAAAATAAATAACAAAATGAATATTTGCCTTTATACTAATTTTCCATTTGAATATTTCTACCATATCGTACCCTTGCACGATAGATTTAAATACACCAGATTGCTCGCATTTATAATATACTCTAGGTTTTCTTCCTTTTTTTCTCGGTTCTTTATATGTTATCTTAAGTGAGAATTCAAGCTATTTTCCTGTATCTTTAACCCACTCGGTCATCAATTTTAAGCTATACTCCTCGTGAGTAACAAAACTGTAAGCGTAACTTGTAACAACTGATATTTCATACTGGGTAACCTTCTACAATCATATAAATTAAATGAATCAATCAAATCCAAAAACTGGATTAGTTAAGGGCATTCCACCATGCATAAGATATACCAAGTACCGTAGGCTCCATCCTCTGACAGACAGGTTAACCCATGTGCCATCTGCGGGAAAGTCACCCCTTCGATGAAGGTTGCGTTAATGAGAAGTTAAAAGTTCTAAAAGCTCGAAGGACTTAGTGCTTTGAGAATTATTAAGTAACATAATTTTGGAAGGGGGATCCTACGAGATCGCAAGACACTTTAAAGACTTCAACCCTTTAAAATCCATCTGATACGGTTTGTGTATACGACAATAAAAAAAAATCACTTCTAGCGATTAAATACCTAGAAACAAAAAGAAGTTAAAAAGAGGCATTGTAAAACATACTAGTTTGGGTCCAATTGATGTACGAAAACTATGTAATATAAACCACCGCTTTGAATGTATAAAAAAATTGTTAAAAAAACTCACAAATAAGCAAAAAATATGTTTTTTCTGCTATTGCAGAATAAAACCAAAGTTTAATGGAATATGGAAATAAAAAAAATATTTACACACCAAAGTCACTCCTACCTTCTCTTTTGGATGGATCACTCTTGTTTTCTCTTGTCAGTAAATATATCTGTCATGGTATTACTAGCGTAATTCGTCATTCCAATAGTGTTTGTAAATTAAACATTTTGAAAGGAAAAACACGTTGAATCCGTTGTTTGCTGAAGAAAAAAACTTTCCTTTTTTTAATCTATAAAATTAAAAAAATAGAAAAAAATAAACAAAAATAGAGGAAGCGAATTTAAAAAAATAGGTAGATCGTGAAAAAAATTAAAAGAAATCGAAAATATACGTGTTTTCAGAAAACTTGGACCGTTCTCTTTAAATTTAAGTAATCTTAATGTTTATAAAAAAAAGTTGATGCCATTTTATTTTAATTACTCAAATACCTTGGTGAAACTTTTTGAACTCTGAATACTTAGATGGACAAATATAACCTAACCCAAATGTTTACTATATCAGAATCAAATAAAACATGCCCCCAAGGGGGTAGCCGAGTTGGTTGAGTATGACATTCTTATAACCAAAAGGTCATGAGTTCGAATCCCTCTACATACGCTTTCTCGGCTGAGCCTATCACCTTGTGTGGTTTACCTTCTGGCGTTGGTTTGCAGGCTATCGCCTCAGACTGAGGGTTTACCGTGTGCGCACTCATTGCACTCTGAGTAGTGGCTGCAGGTTCCTTCCGAAAAAAAAATCAAATAAAACATTGGTAAAAAATATTTAAAGTTATGATTTGAAAGCCATATGTCTATGGCGTGTTGGGGTTTACCCTATGCGCACTCATTGTACTCTGAGTAGTGGTTGCAGGTTCCCTCCAAAAAAAAATCAAATAAAACATGGGTAAAAACTATTTAAAGTTATGATTTGAAAATCATATTTCTATGTCCTATATCATCTTTCCTATATAAAAAAACTCTTTAATATGCATAAACTTTTATTGGATATTTTTACAAATTTTTCTTATATAAATAATAAAAAATTAAAAATATAACATATTTCTAATTAATGCATATAACTTTCAAGTTTTAAATTTTTTAACATTGGTTTAACACGCTTCAATTTGTGTAACGTAGCTAACAGTATATAGGTGTTTCAATTTGTGTAACGTAGCTAACAGTATACAAGTGTTGTCTCCATTTAAATTATTAATACTTATCTAAATCTAAGTTCTATGAAACAACGTGTAGTATTTGTCTATGTCTGAGGTGATATCTTTTTATTTCAATTATATCTCACAATAGAAATTAGTGTACGTTACAAGTTGAAAATAAGGGTGACAGTCTGAATCACATGGATGATATATGGTTTATTATCTTTATGCTCAAATCCTCTAATTTCTATCTTAAATATTGAATAACATGGAATATATCGAGTTCAACGTTGAAGTTTTCTTTTTCAAAATTTCATATGAATTTTTTTTGTTCTATATATATATAAAAAGAAAGAAAGTTTTCTTCCTGTTATCGCTTAGTGGATGGTAAATCACTATGTTTTATATCTCACAACCACAAGATCGAACAGTAACGCAACCAACTATGAATATATATAAATATAAGAATCCACCCAATAAAAAAAAAATCATTTTCTCATTTTTGGCTGTTTTTCTACAAAGTCATCTTCTCGCATCTCTGCTGCTAAGAATAAAAAATTATCGAAACCAGTGATTGTAAATTTTTATTTTCTTGTTAATTAATACTCCATATCCAAAGTCTTCTTTATAATTCAAAAGGGTTTTTATATTTCGACTGACGAAGCTTATAGCGGTGTTTTAGCAACTTCAACTCTAGTGGACAACTTTAGATGTGGAGTTGATTGATGACTTCGACTTATTATTATATTTATTTCTCATATGTATACAACATTGTGTGCAGTTATATAAGTTTGAAAATAAAGTCAGAAGATTAGACTGAAAACGAGAAAGATTAAAGCGCTGATAAAAATGAGAAATTAATATTTCTATTTTGTTAGGATTAACAACGAAATTGGAAACCGCAACAAAAAATTTTTATAAGAACTTTGTTATGAGTTTAATATCACTTCCACGCACCGGCGGATTTACTATGGGGCTAGGGGGGGCGCGAGCCCCCCAAGTCTCAAGAAAGATTAGTATTAGGGAAATTTTTATTTTCGGAATTTTTAAAGAAGTTATGTTTAAAATGTTTGATCAATGGTCAAACGGTGTCGGTTTTGGCTGAAATTTGGACAGCATGTTTGGGACATATAAAGCTTCAATATGTCCGGTTGGATTGTTATTTGATGCTACGGTTCGGGAGAAATCATTTTTGGAATAGTGGAGTAGTTTTTGTAATATTATTCATTTTTGTTTCTTTTTTTGTTAGTTTATTATGTTTAAAATTGTTGGTGGGTTGTAGATATTTATTATATTGAATTGGATATACTTTTACCTTCAACTTATCATAATAGTAGAAGTGTTTTTGGTGGAATCTTCATAAGTCTCGTGGTCTTTTACTCTTCAGAACGAAGTGGTCTTTTCATATAAATATTCTGGTTGTTGATTTATTTTACCGTTGATTTATTTTGTTAATAAATCGGTTATTTTATTATTTGGTTGGTTGTTTTGAAGTTAATCTCGCTTGTGGTTGATATACTATTATTTGGGCCTAATAGTTGGTATTAGAGCTCCATACCCAGACGAAAACGTGATATGGATGAAATTCTTAGATGTCGAAGATGATGAACCATCAGTCATGCTCATCAAACGGAGTGACTTTATTAGAGTGTATAAAGATAGTGTCACTTGATTAATTGAAGTGACGCTAAGGAACTTCTAAGATGCTCTAATAAGAGTGAACAAATATATCCATTGTAAAACTTTATGACTTAGACATGAATCATGAAACAACCTAATTAGAGGGAGCATTAGGTGAGTCAACTGAGGGGAGGTAAAAGTGGTAAAATTTGTTATGTGCGACCAAATTTCCACGTTGGATAGGTATGAGAAGGATCAATGACAAATAAGTAAGAACATATCTCAACTAGTATGAAGCCTTTTGATTTTATACATAAATGCTATCACTCGTACTAACTCGTATATAAACATAAGATTATTTAGACATATGCCCCATAAATCAAATGTATATATATATATATATATATATATATATATATATATATATTTAATTTCAATAAATATTCATGATTTTCTTAATCAATAAAAATGTCGGGATTAATTTTGTTTAATATTTCTAGACAAATTATTAAAAAATAAATTAAAAGTACGAGGTGAATGAATTTTTTTTTAAACATGTCTAATTTACGTAATATTTCAGCCCCTCCTAACCTGGATTCCTGGTTCCGCCACTGCTTCCACGCATCATTGCCTTTGAACCAGTGTAAATATAAAGAAGATTCATTATATTCGACAAAATTAAAATTATAGTTTTCAAAATATCATTTTTTATGTTTCCACTAAAAAGAGTTGAATCTTTAGATTTGTACTTTTAAAATTCATAAAAGCTCAATATTTTAACCAAAGAAAATATGAAATAAACACGAATATTAAGGGTATTTTAATATATATATATATATATATATATATATATATATATATATATATATATATATATATATATATATATATATTACCGTTAAAAACTTTTTTTGTAGGATTTTTGAAAGGAATTTTCTTATAAAATCTTTTTAATGGTACATTTTTGTTGAATTTTGAAATTTAAGATTTTGATTGTAAATTGGTTTTATGGTTAAAGAAATACCGGTTAGAAGTATTGATTTATTATACTTGTATTATCGATTTATTTATCGTAGTTGAAGTGGTTTGGATGTACTCTATATAAATTTCGTCGTAACAAATCCACGTTAATTGGATGCGAAAAAAATATTACTAATGATACAACTTTATTTCGTTATATTTATATCATTCGAAATAGATTTATGCCATTCGAAATAATTATGTTTTGAGCTCTCTAATGTGAGCTCTCCTAACAAGTATTTCTAGGTTGTAGATTGTGCGGATGGAAGAAACCTTTATTCATTCAACTTTTTTAACTCCGTTCAAAAAAAATTTAAGACAAGTTTTTTTACTCTTTACATTTTCAAATCGAATGAGTTTTTTCACGTAAATTTTTTGTGTTGATTTATTTTAAAGTTGATTATTTTCTTTGGATGGGGTTGTTGTTGTTGAATTGAATTCTTATTTATTTGGTTGATTGTTTTGATTGTATCTCTTCTGTGTATTTCTCTTATGTGTCCATGCTGGTCTATATAACATCTATTCTGGTCATGCTTTTTAAATTTTGTACGGATGGAAAAAAGAGAGTTTTGGTGAGTTTATATTTTGAGTTTTTCTGGTTTTAATAAGCTTTAGGAAATAAAAGGACAAGTTTTACTAGATTTTATGTTATGCAACTTCATGGAGTAAATAGTGGAATAAAATAGAGTAGTTTCGACTATTTTTCGGTCATTATAAAGAAAAGATTAATTCGGAGTTTACCTGTAAAGATAGACTGTCGGTATGTTCACCACTTTTCTATCGATACCCGACATGGAAGTACGGAAGGAGACATACCCAACTGGATCTACGGACCAGGATGGACCAAGAAACCCAGCACCGATCGAGAGATCGTAAGGAGAATAAATTTGACAACGGAATCCAACTTGTTCGATAACCTAGTCGATAATTAGGAAAAACATACTCTCAAATTAACCATTGTGAAGCTATCCGTGTCCATAAAATCTGCAAAACAAAATAACTGAAGTAAAATAGAGATGGTTTCTTACCTCAAAAAATGTGATCTCCGATACCGAGAGAATCAAGAAGAACATAAGAATTCTGAAGCATCTAGGTTTTGTTAGGAAAAAACCAAGTGGCATGAATACAACCCGGGAAGATCATCCCTTCGATGGAGGTGACGTTAATGAGAAGTGAAAGCGCTAAAAGGTCGAAGGACACAGTATTTTCCTTTAAAGGTAATTAAACAACATAATTTCAAGTCACTAACAAGATCACGAGACACTTTAAAATATTCAGCCATTCAAAACCCATCTTATCCATACAACTACTTTTAGCAATTAAATATAGTTAAAAACAAAAAAAAACGTTCAAAAGAAATATATAGTATAACATGGCAGTTTGAGTTCGATTGATGTACGAAAATGTGTAATATAAAACACTGATTTGAATGTATAAAAAAATGAAAAAAAATATGTTTTTTCTAATATTGAAAATAAAATTGAAAAGTTTTGTAACCAAATTTCCCTTGAAAAATATATTTAGACACGGGAGTCATTGTTGCGTTCTTCTTAGGTGGATTAATCTTTTTTTTTTGTGGGTAGGTATACCATTCATGGTATTGATGTCATGCTTCGCAGTTTTTAAAGTGTTTGTGAATTAAAAATTATAAAAAAATACGTGTTTAATTCGTTATTTGCTGCGTAATGAATTTTTTTTTTCAATCCATAAAATTTAAAAAAAATGAAAAAAATACAACCAATAAAATATTTTTAAAATAATAGTAAGGTTCAAGAAAAGGCTAGAAAAAAAATTAAAGATATATATGTTTTTTTGAAAAGCGATAATTTTTTTTAAAAGCTTAAGCAATATTAATTTGTATACCAGAAAATGTTAATGCTATTTTATTTTAATTATTCAAATACTTTGGTGAATTTTTTTGAACTCTGAATACTTGGATAGTTTTGAACTCTCGAAATAGTAGAATAGTCGATGCACTGATATAATCTGACTACCATATCAAAATCAGATAAAACATTCTTATATATTTCAAAAACGTATTTAAAGTTATGATTTCAAAGTCAATGTCTATCTCCTATATCATATCTTTCTCATATAAAACGATTTAATATGCACAAACTTTTAATATTTGTAAACATGATTCGGATCTTTCTGTTTAAAAATATTAATTCTAATATAAATAATAAAAACTAAAAATATAAAAAGCTGTTGACACTTAAAATTGTAAAACATATTTCTAATTAATGTTTTTTAACTTTTAAGTTTTAATTTTTTTAAACATGGGTGTAACATGTTTCAATTTGTGCAACGTAGCTGACACCAACAGTATACAACTGTCCTTTCAATTTGTGCAATTTATATTATAAATACTTATCTGCATCTAAGCTTTGAGTTTTATGAAACAAGTTGTAATACTTGTCTAAATCTGAGCAATAAAATTCAGTATAAATTACAAATGTTAGAATCACTATAAAAAAAATTGTTTTCATCTTTGTTGGCCTCAAATTTCTATTGAATTTTATTATTGGGAAGGTATTCATAAGAGGAATTTAGATTGAAAAATGGCGACACAGCTATGGATTACAAGGAGAAAGACAGCTATTTTATTTAGGTTGATTTCTCTTGATTTATTCTCTTTTTTTGTGTGTTTTTTAATCTAAATTGTGAAAAATATGAATTTTGGCGTCAAATTTGTATATGCAATTGATTCGTTTTATTAGTTCTATTATTTAAACATGTTGTCTTTAGTATTGAATGTCTTGTCATTTTTTAAAAGTTTAAATGAGAATTTTATTATATGTTTTTTAGGTTTAAAGGCTTGACCCATTATTCAAACCAAATATTAAAATATTTTACTGTGTATTGAAACTTTTTTTCCGGCCAGGCAGAATTTAGTAATATGACATATGGTTTATTATTTTTATACGCAATGCTCTAATCTCTATTTTGAATATAACATATTTGACATAACATATTAAGTTCATTGTTAAAGTTTTCTTTTTTCAAGTTCCATGCCAGTTTTATTAAATGTAAATATAACTCATGTATATATATAAGAACCCACCCATTGAATGAAATTCACAAGGATTTCACACCTACTTATAACACCTACGTATAAGCTATTACACGAACAGATGAAAATCTTTAACGGCAAAGCTAGGAAGATGAATCCTAAAAACCCTCCAACTAAAGATGAACGGTTTGCGGTCATGAATAGCGTTTTCTATTGATGAGAACATTTTTCGTGGTATTAAAATCGTGTTAACTTATTAGTATCTTACTTTCTCATATACATATATACAACATTGTGTGTAGTTTATATATATATAGAATGTAGTTTGAAAGGGAGAGTAGAGATGAAGATTAGATTGAAAATAAAGAAAATGAGATGATTAGAGTGGCAATAGGAATTATAAACTCATACTTCATATTTTATTTTTTCATTATGATTTACAAGAAAACTGGAACAAGTAACAAAAGAATATCTATCGGAATTGATTTTGTTGGGAGTGTTTTTTTTCTGGTACAGGTAGTGTTTCTCGGTCGCTCTAGAATCACTCTCTTTTGTATAGGTTAATTAGTTTACCTATAATTAGTTTACCTATAATTAGTTTATTTTTTCTCTTTCTTGAGTTGAATTCGAAGACATAATCTTTGGTAACAGATCTTTTCTATTGTCCTAAGGGTTTCTACTTTGTTACTCCATCTCATAATATAGGGGGTTTGAATGTTATTCACACAAATTAAGAAAAGTAACTATGAATATAAATGCTTTTACTTATAAAAATATAAAATGAGATTAATCTAATCGGTTATGAAACAAATAAAATAAAAATAATCTAATTGGTCAACAAATAATTGTTTAATTATTTATTGGCCAAATAAAATAGGTATAATTAATGTACATCGAAATTCACAAACCACATTTATTATAAAACACATTTTCTTCTCTACCTTTGTATTATAGAGAAAATATTTTTTAAATTGGATAAAGTTAAAAAAGTATATCATCAAAATATTTTCGTTATAGTTTCGGTTAAATCTTTAAATTTATATATCTATAATTCATAAAAAAACACCCAACAACAATATTTTATATATAAAAATGTTACCACAATCTCTGACAGATCTATGTGGCCAAAGGGGTGGTCTCTTTTGCTTACCCCAAAATAGATTAATGTAGTATTAAAAAGAAATTATATTTGGACCTTTCAAGCAATTACAAATGAGGTTGATTATTGTTGAATTTTGGACTGTCTATAGGTATTTTTGTGTGTCAATTTTTTTTATTGTTAATTTCTTTTGTGATTGGATTTGTGGTTTTATTTGATTAATATACTACTATTTATATCCAACATTTGGTTGAAAATCTCACGATTAAACTATAATTTTTAAGAATATTATTAATATAGCCATTCATGATGGCGGGAAAATCTTCAAGAAAGCTTCAAGAAGCAGAGTCGTCTTCAGCCCTTCAAGGGGATTAATCAATCATCCTGTTGATTAATCTTCTCTATTCCTTCTTCTCTTTTTTTCTTTTCTCTTTTAGTGTTTGATTTTGATTCATCTATTCTAGGTTTTTCGTCTTTGATTGCTGAGTTCTCTGTTTCGCTTTGTTTCTTACAGAGGCTGTTTGTTTCTGGGTTATGGCTGAGAAGGCTATTAATGAGGATGCTTTTCCTCCTTTGGTCGGTAGTCTGGATAAGACTTCTTCTCCTCTGAAGAAAACGTTTGTTGAAACCTTAAAGATCAGTTCTGAAAATCTTGATTTTGTTCCAGACTCTGTCAGTGTTTATGAGGACCACAACAAGATTCAGTATTCGAGTTCTATTAAATCAAAGCTTTTAAAGGATTCCAGATGCACTATTATTGGCAAATTTTCTCAGGGGATTCCTAAACGGGCTTCCTTTCAATCGTTTCTGGATTCGTTTCTTTTTTAAGGGAGGGTTTTCATATGTTACTTTGGATTCTAGGCAGATTCTTATAGAGTTTTCTCTTCTTGAGGATGTTGATAGGATCTGGGCTAGAAGTATATGGAGTGTTGATGGTAAAAGCATGAGGATTGTCAAATGGTGTCCTCAGAGTAGTTTGAATTACGAAAGCCCTGTTTCTCTTTTATGGGTGCGGTTCGAAAATCTTTCTGAGTTTCTGTATAATAGGACCATAATCAAAGCCATGGCTGATTCTTTAGGGATTGTTCATCAGATTGTGGTTCCTAACTTTAATAGAGCCTCTGTTAATGCCTGTTATGCTTTGATTGAGGTTGACATTTCCATAATTCTGAAACGGAAAATATGGTTAGGGTTTGGAGATCAGAGTGGATGCTGGGTGGGTGTCAGTTACAAGAATGTTCCATATTACTGTCATAAGTGTTATCATTTAGGTCATAAGTATGATGACTGTAAAAGGATTGTTGGAAAGGCTAAGGTGACCAAACCTGACACTAGTGCTGATAAAGATGGTGCTGGGGTTTTGGAATCTTCTGTTGATAAGGTCTCTGTTGGTGATCTTGAGAACAAGATTGTCAGGGGGAAGCTTAAATCTGTTATCGTCTCTGTTGATGATAAGGTCCATCAGGTTAATTCGATGGAATTTCAGAACAATATTTATGCTGATAACTTGGAGAAAGAAGGAGAAAAGAAGAGTTTATTGCTTCAAAATAAAGGAAAGGAGGATGGTTCTCCTCTGGCTTGTGAAGAAATAGAAATTATTGACGCTATAAAGAATCTTGATTATGGCTGTCAAAGGGGATCTCCTGACTTTGTTCGCTTAAAAGATGTGGTTTCTGATTCCAGTGAATGCAGTACTTCAGAGGATCAGATTGTGAAACTGAGTTCTCCCGTCTTTAAAGAAATTTTGCTTAAGAAACTAAAAACTAATAAGAAACTGATCAAACCAAATAGAAAGATTGTTAAGTCCTTGCGTTTTAAGGACAATTGTAATAAATCTTATTCGGATAATGATAAATGTGATTAGTTGGAACCTTCGTGGTATCAACAACAATCCTACCGTTTTGAGGTTAAAGGACTTGGTTTATGCTAATAGTATTCATATTCTTGCTGTGCAGGAACCTATGGTGAGAGTCGAGAAGATTGATGAGATTGCTGGGAAGATTGGTTTTAGCAAGTTTGCTGCTAATCTTTCTAATAAAGTTTGGTGTTTCTGGAAAGATGATATTGAGATTGAGATTCTGGTCAATCATGATCAGTGTCTGCATCTGGGTGTTCTTATTTCTAATTCTGATATTGAGTTTAATCTTTCTATTGTTTATGCTAAGTGTAATAGGGGTGATAGAAGGCATCTCTGGAGTTTGTTGAATTCTGTTCAGGATGCTAGTAAGCCTTGGTTGGTGATTGGCGATTTCAACGGTATCTCCTCTTCTGATGATCAGATTGGGTGCTCCTCTCTGTGTGTTAACAGCATGGATGATTTTAATGATTGTATTAAGGATTGCTTGTTAGAAGATCCTAGGTATGGTGGTTCTCGTTTTACTTGGAATAGGGGTTTGAGGTGGAAGCGTCTGGACAGGGCTTTAGTCAGTGGCAAGTGGAATGATATGTTCAAGCGTACTCATGTGCAGCATATGATCAGGACTTGCTCCGATCATTCGCCTTTGTTAATCAAAGCTGACAATGGCTCTTGTGATCATCTTAAGAAAGGCTTTAAGTATTTGAACATGTGGTCGCAGGATGATACTTTTCTGGGTGTTGTTGAGGCTAATTGGAGTCTCCCTTTGCCTGGTTTTCCTAATCTGGTTTTCTGGCAGAAGTTAAAGAGGCTCAAAACGTGTTTAAAAGACTGGAATAAGAACAGTTTTGGTAATGTTTTTAATAAGCTTAAAGACACTGAGAGTTATGTTAAGAAGTTGGAGGATTCTTTAGTTTTGAGTTATGACATAACTGTTAAAACTGAGTTAGAGAAGGCCAATAGTCTCTATATTAAGTATTTGAAGATGGAGTCTGATCATTGGAGACAAAAATGTTATAGTGACTGGTTAAGGGATGGTGATAGGAATTCCAAGCTGTATCATTCTTTTGTGAATAAGAAAAGACGTAAAAGTAAGATTAGAAGTATCAAGGATGGGGATTGTTGGTTGTTTGAAGAAGAGAGTATTGGTGTTTCTGCTGAAAAGTTCTTTAAGGAGTCTCTTTCTTCTGATCCTTATAGTAGTCTTGCGGATGAGGTTTCTCTTTTCGAGGATGATATATTTAATTCCATTCCTTCTTTAATCACTGAGGAGGATAATTCCTCTTTGATGAAGCCTATATCTGAGGAGGAGATTTGGAGTGTGATTGGTGATATGAAGGTTGATAGCGCTGCTGGGGTTGATGGCTTTAATCTTCACTTCTAAAAGCTCTGTTGGAAGATTATCAAGCAGGATTTGTGTTGTTCTTTCAATGATTTTATTAAGGGTGACTACATTCCTAAAGGCATGTTTGCTACTGGCCTTTGCCTGGTGCCTAAGTCTAAGAATCCTACTAGCTGGAATGAGTACAGACCTATTGGGTTATGTACTATGATGAATAGAATATTTGCTAAAACTATTAATTCAAGGCTTGCTTTTCTTCTGCCTAAGATTGTTTCTAGCTGTCAGGGAGCGTTTGTCAAAGGGCGTAACATTCATGACAATATTGTGGTGGCCAAGGAGATGATTTATGATATCAAGCGAAAGCCTAAGACTGGAAATGTTCTTGTGCAGCTGGACATGTCAAAGGCGTTCGACAGGATGGCTTTCCCTTTTATCCTTAAAGTTCTTTATATGTTTGGTTTTTCTGATCCTTTTTTGAGTCTTATTAATAGATTGATATCTAATGTCAGTATCTCTATTCTTATTAATGGTGGTTCTGTTGGTTATTTTAGATCTAAAAGAGGTTTGAGACAGGAGGATCCCCTGTCTCCTAATTTGTTCATTATTGGGGAAGAAGTATTGATTAGGGGAATGCACTATCTTTTTGAAAATAACATAAAAATGAAGTACAATACAAGATCTAATCTGTTGCTGCCTTGTCTGGATTTTGCAGATGATCTGCTCATTTTTACAAATAGTCTTCCTGATTCTATTACTAAATTAAGCTGCTTCCTTGATAAATATCAGCTTGTATCTGGTCAGCTGATTAATAAGCAGAAGACTAAGATACTTACTTCTTCTTCTCTTCTACAATCGAGGATTTCAAGCCTGGAATCTTATACTGGCTTCAAAGCTGAGAGTCTTCCTTCTAGTTATCTTGGTGTAGTCCTGAGTAACACCAATAAATCCTGCAATTTTGTCAAAGTCATAGATAAGATTAATGATAAGCTTTCTATCTGGGATTCTAAATATTTATCGTTTGGTGGTAGATTGGTTTTAGTTTCTAGTGTGATTATGCCTTATATTACTTTTTGGTTGCAGAATAGTCTGTTTCCTAAAAGTATTATCAGCAGGATTGAGTGTATGCTTAACAAATTCTTATGGAGATCTAAGATTGGGGAGCCTGCCATTCATTGGGCTAAATAGAAGTCCATTTGTAAACCCTTTGAAGAGGGTGGTCTCAATATCAGAAACATTTCTGATGTTCACTTCACTTATTCTTTAAATTTATGGTTTATGTTTAGGAAGAATGAGTCCCTATGGGCTAGATTAATGCATGATATCTATTCTAAAAACGTGCATCCTTTGTATACTAGGTTTAACAGGTCTGGGTCTCAGGTTTGGAAAAGAATGGTTAGTATTAAAGATGATGCAGAGAAGCATATAAGATGGATTCTGGGCTCAGGTAACATTGATTACTGGAGAGATAATTGGCATGATTTGGGTCCTATATATGATGCTCAAAATCAGGGAAATTACCTGCAAGCGAATGTGAATTCGTTTTGGAAGAATGGTTGCTGGGATTCTGCTTCCACGATTCCTTTCATTTCTTCTGCAAGATGGAGCAAGATTCAGAATCTTAAAGTTGATAATACTAAGCAGGATATTATGATATGGGATTGCTCTAATGATAGTTCTTTCAACAGCAAGCAAACTTGGGACTTTATTAGACATAAATATAACTTCTCTAGGCTTTTTAAACTAATCTGGAGTCACATTATTCCTAGGAAGTATTCGTTCCTTCTTTGGAAAGTGATTTTGAGTTATATTCCTATTGATAATGTTCTGCAGAAAAGGCATTTACAGCTTGTCTCTAAGTGCCAATTTTGCAGGAATAGTGAAGATATAACTCATGTTTTTGTTAACTGCTCTCAAGCTTGGCTGATTTGGAATCACCATGGTCTTATTTTCAATATTAAGCTTAAGAGGTGCGTGACTCTGACTCATATAATCAAAGTTTGGCATGATGGTAGCAGAAGTAAAGCTCATATTACTCATCTAATGTCGGCCGTTATTTGCTGGACGATTTGGCAAAACAGAAACAAGTCTAAATTCAAGGGAGTGTCCTACAACTTTAACTCGTCTATAATCTATATTGATCGAATAGTGCTTTATCTAAACGCTTCTGTTCTATCAAAGAAACATTGGTCTAATACTAAAAAAGCTAGTCTTATTCTTGGATGTCAGGTTTCTAATCCTAAGCCTTTCTATTGTACCTGGAAACGTCCGGTGGAAGGCAGAATTAAACTCAACATTGATGCTTCGGTCTTGAACAACGGGGAAGCCTGTGGGGCTGGCATTTTCAGAAACCATTCTGGCCAGGTTCTTCAATGCTTTGGTAATACGTATGGGAAGATGTCGCCCTTGTTGGCTGAATCCAGGGCCCTCCTGGATGGTCTGCTTATTTGCAAGCAAAACCAGTGGCTATGTGTTGACGTAGAATCGGATTGCCAGATTCTGGTCAACTTCATAGCTTTTGGCTCCTCTCCCTGGTTTCTAAATCCTGTCATCAAGATCTGTAGGATGGCTTTTGCGTCTTCCATGGTCTTTAAGCACATCTCGAGAGTCCAGAATCAGGCAGCTGACTGGCTTGCCAGATGGACTCTCAGATGTAATCCAAAGCCGTCTTTTACCCCTTTCTGTATCCCTCCTCCTCTCAATGCCATTCTTCTTCTCGAAGAGATTGGCTTGGGTTACATCTCTTAGCTTCAGTGATCTGGTTCTAGTTCTTTATGCAGGAACGGAGCTTCATGGTGGTTTGGATCTGAGTTTTGTAGGCTGGAGGGCTGTCGATGGCGTTATGCTTCGTGAAGGATGCTGAATCGGTGGTTTGATGATGGTTCGATGGTTGGTGCTTTGAACATGGCTGACGATGGCGGTTGGCTTCGATTTTGGTGGATAATCGGTGACTTGTTGGTGAATCGATGGTGGTGATTTGAAGTTTTGGTGTTTTTGGGGGGGGGGGGGGGGGGCTGAAGAGTTTTTCTCTGTGTTAGGGTTTTTCAGATCCCGATTTGGGATTCTAGGGTTAGGTTTTGGTTGGGATTGATTTTGGTTACTTTACTAATTTCAATCCCCTAGCTTTTTTCATTTTGGTTTTATTTTTATAAAACCTTCTATTTTGTAAAACTCTGATTGAGTCCTTTAATAAAGTTTGGTATTTTTGATTAAAAAAAATATATCCAACATTTGGTTATTAGAAAAACTCCATACTTAGAAAAAAGGTGATTAGAATAAATTTTTCGAACGTCAAGTGTTTTCCGTGTATTAGACTCTAATATCGAATATCCGGCTACTAAAATCCTATATGTTTATACCAACGCTAGTAATGTATTTCATTACATTATTTAAAAGACCCAAGTTCTACTAAAAAAATAATATAGGTGCAAAACTATCTAAAACGGACAAGTGAACTGAATCCAAAAACAAGAAAAAATAATTTAATTAACAGATGTTTTGGCTAGTGGTGTTCATTTGTTATGGCGGAGGAATAGTAAAAAAATGGTTGTTTAAAAAAACAATCGTTAAAAAATTGTTGAAAAAAAAAAGTTAGTTTGTAAACCAAATATTAAAAATTTATCTTCGCTAATTCCCTTAACAATAGGGTTGAAAGTAGACCAAACGTTGTTTTATCTGCACGTAGACACAAATGAAGGCTAGGTCCTTTAAAATTTATAAACGGAGGTACTTGTAATTGAATTTGATTTTTTTTTAAAACTAAATAAACTCAGATGCAATTAAAAAACTATCCTAAAAACAACAAAAGCATGTAATAAAAGTACATAAGATACACATAAAAAAAACATAACAAATAAAGAGAAAACACCCTAAAGAGAATGGATATGGTTATATATATCCAATTCCGGTTTAAGTATACCTAAAATCCTCTTTTGATTTAGTTTGATTTTTTTTTATCAAATTATCTTCGACGTTTCAATTAAATTCGAAATTGCTATTAAGTAAAAAAAACTACTAAGTGTATCCTAAGTATACCCAATTCACCAAATAACCTATTTCACTATCTATACTAAAAAAACATTATTGTTTAGTGAATTTATCATCCAAGTAGTCTAGTTTTCTGAAAATCTGAAAAATCAACTTCAAACTTCAAAATACAATCAAGAACATTCAACCTCATTCCAAAAGAAAAACAGAAAATCGATCATGAATCAGGCGGAACTAGGGATTAGCGTGGAGGAATTGATGTCTCCAGAGAAAAAAGATGATGAATTTTCGCCGGAGAAGGAGTTGCAGTCGTCGGAGAAGCAGCCAGTACCGAAAAAGGTAAGATTTTGCCCGGTCTGACCACGCACCATCAGTTCCGGGCCATAAAATCGGCAACACGTAGGTCACGCACGACCGGTTCCATGGCCCGGCACCGATGGTGCTGAGGCCTCAGTCCGGTTGGTACTTAGGCCTTAGTACCACCGGTTCTGTCGTCTTGAACCGGTGGTATACGGGGCTCAGTCCGCTCGGTTCTGAGGCCCCATCACCACCGGTTCTATGCCCCTGAACCGTTGGTTCGCGCAAATTTTCCAAAAAAACAAGGTTTTTTTTTATCCCTTTTTAATTATACTCTGGTTGCTTATTGTGATTTGTTGTTGTATAACAGGGGAGGGATGTCGCCCATGGGACTGAGGAAGCTTTTGCTACTAACCACAGTCATTTGTTCTTCACTACCGAGTTTTATACACAAGAAGCGTTAATTAAATAGGTTACGAAGACAGGAAAACGCCATGGTTTTGTTATCAACATAAGTCGGCGCGACAAAATAAATAGTAGAAAAAGTCCTATGATGGTTTTCCAATGTGAGAGGTCAGGAAAGTATACTCCAAGAGTAGCCAAGAAAGACAGTAAACAGAAGTCTACATGAACGAAAAAGATTGACTGCCCATTTCAACTTCTCAGGCTAATGGTGGAACCAGATCAATGGAAGTTAGAAGTGAAATGTGGTATTCATAACCACGAGAGTTCAAAACAGCTAGACAATCATTCTTTTGCTGGCCGTTTGAATGATGTAGAGATGGAATATGTTGAACGAGCGAACTACATTGGTATTAACCCCAGAGATATACTGAATGATGTTAAGAAGCTAAACGAAGATAATGTTTCTTCTATGCGCATCATCTACAATACACGACAAAAAAGCAGGGTTTTAAAGAAGGCGGGTAGTTCACAACTCCAATTCTTGTTGAGGGAGCTTAAGTCACATAATTATTATGAATGGCATAAATCTGGTGAAGACGATGGACAAGTCATTACATATATATTTTTTGCCCATCCAGTCAGTGTTGACCTTTTGCAGAAATTTCCAACAGTGTTGATAATGGATAGTATGTATAAAGTCATACGATATGGTGTGCCATTGTTTAAGATAGTGGGTGTGACGTGTACCGGATTGACCTACCGTGCGACATTTGCTTTCATGTCCGATGAGAACTTAAACAAATTCAAATGGGTGCTAGAGTGTTTGAAGTCGTTGATTTCCGTTCACGGAATTGAAGAACCTCGTGTCATCCTGACCAACAGAGATTTAGCGCTGATGAACGCCAAAGAAGTGGTATTCCCAGAGACAACGCATATGTTATGGCGATGGCATATAGCACAGCATGTTCAGGGGAAAACAAGATAATATTTCGATCATGTGAAATTTGTTTCTGCTTGGAAGAAGATTGTGTATACAGCATGAGAGATTGAATTCGATCACGCCCGACGAGACATGCTATTGGAGTACAAAGACTATCCTCTTGCAATTGAATACACTGGAAAATCGTGGCTCGATAAATACACGGACAAATTCGTTGTTTGGAAGATGAACAATAACTTGCATTTGGGACATTGCACGACTAACCGCGTCGAGAGTGCTCATTCTAACCTAAAGCATTACCCACGTACAAGAAAATTAAACTTTGAGTTATTTTGGGGGAGGGTTCATTCACTAGTCGAAATCCAACATGCTGCCATTAGGTCGTCCTTCAAGAAGAGTCGTTACATAGCGCTGCATAAGTTCTCCGACAAACTATGTGATGAAATTCGAGGCAAGATTTCCCACATGGCGTTAGAACTATTTTTTTACGAAGTAAAGAAGGCCGAAGATAGCAAGATGATCGCCATCGAAGATGGGTCGGATGGTAAACACAATGACGTCTGTATATGCGCGATAAAATCTACCCATGGTATACCTTGCCACCACCAGATCCGCAAATGGCGTAAAAACGGAAAAGGTGCATCGTTAAAAGCGTTTCACACCCACTGGACAAGGTTAGAAATAATGCCTCGTTCATACCGTACAACCATGGAGATTCTCAAAGATGATCTCCAAAAGCTAGTAATCGATGTTATGGAGACAAAAGATGAAATCCGTATAAAACACATTTACAAGAAATGGTTTGAAATTGTTTATCAAGAAACATCCTCATTGCTAGAGCCATTGGAGAAGCAGAAACACCAAGGCCGTCCGCAGGTTAAAATAAAATTAGTTGTCGATACATCATCCACGAAACGGTACAAATGCCAATGAGAACATGTGGATGATGCTGATAAGGCTAGTCTTGACTCAGTGATGAACTCTTTAAAAGTACCAAAATTTAAAAAGGGTAAAGCAGTTGCTAGTGCAAATACAATTCGGGCAGATGTGCCTAAAGTACCTCGTACTCGTAGTTCTTCCATTGCCTCGCTTGCTAGCAACATCGTACAATCATCCATTGGTGGAGTCAAAGAACTTATATACGACCCGAAAGGTTTTTTGCGTTGGTTTCCGACTCACTTCAATTCTTTTATATCGGGTATAAATTATGTTAAGGCAGATGGTCACTGTGGATATAGAGCAGTTTCGTTTGGGTTGTACGATCATGGAAAAGGTTGGCGAGGTGTTTGGAAGGCAATAGACGATGAAATAATGGACAACTATGACACATACAACAAGATATATAACGGTAAAGAGGAGTATCTGAAGGTTGCATAAAGTATAAACTACTACTTCACAATCCTAGGCTGCCTCGTTACGTGGTCCGCGTTCTCGGAGGCTCTAAACACGGGGAAATGGTCATAAATCTAGAAATCTAGCATGGCTACAAATCCGTACAGGTTATGCTTCGATGCTTTCGAAGCATCAACCAAACCACGGAACATGAATGCCAATGCACTCGTACCCCACGCTATGTCCCACAAACCGGAATCCATATTCTCCAACCCGTACAAATAATCAACCTTGACGATTTTCTGACTAGTATCCGCAAAAATAGTGCAACCAAATAAGAACATCATGTATGCTCGTGATACCTGGCGGATAGTATCTGCATCAGTCTGCTCAATGTAGCGAGCCACTTAATCTTGAAGCCAACGCCTCTAGTGGACTATATCTCAGCACGGACCTCATCTACTGTCAACCCTAACATACTAGTGTAGTAGCTGTATGCCTCATCACGTGGAGCCGTGACTACATCCAAAGTCCAGCCAACTACAGGCAGACCTGTAATGCAGCTGATATCATCTAGGGTAATCATCATTTCCCCAAACGATAAATGGAACGTGTTGGTCTCCTGATGCCAACCTTAACAAATACCTCACCAAGTATTGAGTGCGTGAAGTACTGAGGTAAGTGATCTATGAGGGGACCGAAAAGAGTCAGCGCAAAGTGTTACTGCACCTCTGGCTGAGCACTGAGGTCCTACATACGAAGCACATTATAATGTGTCTGTATTCCTAACGAAGTACGACCCTGTAAATAAAAAACTAAGTCAAACATAAATAAAAGTAAAACCTTTGACTAGATATTTAATAATTTGGTACTTATCTATCCGATGAAGACGTGATATGCCCCATGCTAATTGTAGTCACGAAATAAAGGTATCTTGTTGGATTTCAGAATTAAAAACGTCTTGCAAACGTCTTCCGCTGCTCCTCTGTGTGTATCGCATCGATATGCTCCTCATCAATAGTATCCTGCTCAGGGTCCCTAGTAGAATCCACCCTCTCACTTACAGGTGGGTATGTAGTAGTATACGCAGGGGATAGAGCACTGCCAGCGGGAGCTGGTGGAGCACTGGTAGCGGGAGCTAGTGGAGCACTGGTAGCGGGAGCTGGTGGACCACTGGTTGCGGGAGTTGGTGATCGGTGTACATGTGACGTCTCGCGTCGTGAGGAGCCTCCACCTCTACTGTCATCCACAGCTTTCTCTAGAGCCTTCTTTTTGCTCTTGTCGTGGTTGATTCGACGCAAATACCGATCAGATCTTATCCTCTCCTCCTCCTCCTCCTCCGTAAGACGTCTAGTCTCAGGATCCTTAGATGAATCTCGTCCGTGCTTAGCATCGCGGACCCTCTCGTCTTCGACGAACCGTACCATCTTCAGATTCTTCCCCTCATGTGTCACCCGTGATCCCAGGGGATACGCCCTAGACCGAGGAAGACGTTGCTCCTCGACAGCATCAGACCTACAATAATACAAAAAAATAAACGAAATTAATAACATATGATATAATCCGCAAAATTTAAAAAACAACTACAATTCGAAATGGAACTTCCAATTGAAATACATATAACTCTCAAGTAATTTGAAATACATATAACTTTCTTAAAAAATTCAACTTTTTTTTAAAAAAAATTAAAAAAATCTTTTTCTTAATTTTTTAAATTTCAGCTGTGCACCATGGGTGCACAGCAGTCCGTACCGAGCGGCACAAACCCCTTCTACAGCTCGGTATGGGAGGCCTGTACCGAGTGGTATAGGGGCATGTGCCGCTCGGTATGGGAGGCATGTACCGAGTGGTACGGGGGGGCTGTACCGAGCAGCACAACCCTATGCACCGATGGTGCTGCCCTAGGCGCACCACCGGCGCTGCCGGCCGGCCATTTTCCAGCCGGCAACCGGACTGGCAAATGGCCCATAAATCCTAAATTCTACCCTAAAATCTATCCTAAATTCATACCTAAACCCTAAATTTATACCTTAATCTAAGATAGATCTAAGTAAATTAATATGCAAAATTAAATTATGACTGTCACTTGTGTGGTTTACCTTTTGGCGTTGCTTTGCAGGCTATTGCGTCAGACTGAAGGTTTTACCCTGTGCGCACTCGTTCAGTAGTAGTTGCGAGTTGCGGATTCCCTCTGGAAAAAAATGGCGTGCATTCGTTGAGTAGCGGCTGCGGGTTCCTTCCGGAAAAAATGGTACACTGGAAATCCATAAACAAGTTCGTGAATTAGTACAATACAAAAGTAACCCTGTATCACTTCAATTCTTAAAAGAAGTAAAAGACTGGGGGTTCTCTCCAGAAAAAAAATGGCAATATCTACACTAGAAATCTATAAACAAGTTCATAAATCAGTAACATATAAAATTCATCATGTATCACTTTAATTCTCAAAAGAAGCCAAAGACATATTAATGTCTCTAACGAAATACACTATTATTAAGTTTTTTTTACTGGAATTCCAAAAAAGAACATACTAACCAATTTTATTACTGATCGCAGATTCTCCCACCTTATAACGTTTCTAACTGGGACTCACATCACATCTTGATCGAAATCTAATCAAAAGAAAACCTGGGTATCTGTTTGGACAATATGAAAATTTGTCATGCGGGTATTAAAATGGACTCCATCCTTTAATCCAAAGGTGGATTGCCTTATTAATCCCGTTTGGATCAAAATTTACCTGAATTCATATATAATGAATCGATGATTCAAACAATTGATGCTTCTATTGGGAATCTGATTAAAACTTGGGTTCCAAACAAAAACAGAGCATTATTCAATGCTTGTTTTGTTTGGGTGGAACTCAATCTCACTAGATCTATCCCCCATCACATTTGGGTATGTTTTTTAATGACGCAACGGAAATAAAAGAAGAAGCAACGATAGATGAAACTCTAATTCAAGGGTAATAAGATGAAACCCTAATCTAAGGGTAATAGAGATTGAAATTTTCAGAGATAAAAAATATATTATTCCAAAAAATTTAAACAACTTAAGGAATATGAGGCTTTATATAAGATCTTTTCAAAACCTTAAATTTGAATACAATGAAGTAAAATAAATATTCTAAAACAAAATAAAATAAAATCATAATATAATTAGATTTTATTTGAATAATATAATATATTTGAATAAAAAAAATAAAAAATAAAATAAAAAAAAGGTTTGTGTTTGGACTTTTTGGGCTACATCATCCTCCCCTTGTTGACAAGAATTCATCTCGAATTCACAGTACCATCACCATCACCATTAACAACCAAAATAATTTTATCTTATTTTTTTTCAATTGTTACATTGGGAATTATAATTGTTGACCTTATCGGAATAAGATAAATTCTTCTCGAGTGTTCCTTATTCGAAGTCACATTGAGGCCATTTAGTTGATGAAAAACTTTGGTTTTGAAAACTTTTTCATAGCCTGAAAACAACATCCCCATGTCCAGTTGATGACAAAAATAGTATTGAAAACCTCTTCATTGTGTGAGACATAATCTCGATAAGAAAGTTTTACCTTGATCCGACGATTGGTAGCCAATTTAAACTCCTTCTGTGTGTCCCCTCATACCAAACGATCTTCGAGATCTTCATGACCATAGATGTTATTCTCTTCTTTAGACCTTGAATCAGATGAAATGAGGATTCAGAAACTTTCTTGTCCTGAGCAAGAACTGAGGCTCTGATACCAAACTGATGACGCAACGGAAATAAAAGAAGAAGGAACGATAGATGAAACCCTAATTCAAGGGTAACATGATGAAACCCTAATATAAGGGTAACAATATTTGAAATTTTCAGAGATAAGAAATATATTACTCCAAAAACATAAAATAACTTAAGGCATATGAGGCTTTATATAAGAGCTTCTCAAAACCCTAAATTAGAATACAAGGAAATAAAAGAAATATTCTAAAACAAAATCAAATCAAATCTTAATACAATTAGATTTGAATAATATAAGATATTTGAATAAAATAAAATAAAAAGGTTTGTGTTTGGACTTTATGGGCTACATCATCTTGGTAAAAACGAAGGTCATTGGCTTGAGCTCAACTACAAAAATCTTCCTCAGTATTGCCAAACCTAGAAACACACTGGCCACGAAGTAGATTAGTGCAAGAAAATCATCAATCCCGCATCAAAGGAAAACAAATATCAGCCTAACTCAGAAACTAAATATCAAGATTCTACTGACTCTAGACATCCAAAACTTAAATCAATAGTGGTTAAGCCGATTAATCATAACAAAGAAAGACAATTTACAAACAAGATTGATGACCACGTAGTAAAGAGACAAATAAATGATAATTTAGAGATAAATCATCATGTAGAGAAAAAGAAAGACATTGAAAGTAGAGAAGAAGATATCATTAATGCCATAAAATCCCTAGATAATGATTATCATCTATCTCCAGTCATGGAAGCATATACCCCATCGGGAAATCAAACCCCTAATCAAGATAACATAAGAAAGTGTGCCCCAAACTCTTATTTTCAAAATAAAAGTAATTGATACCAGCTTCCAAAATCTCCTCAACAAAAAACTAAAAGAAGCTAGGAGTAAGAAGAAAAGAAATCCTCTTATCATCAAATATCCTAACTTGTCCCAAATGATCAAAGTGCGCAACTGGAACATCTGTAGATTAGGAAACAAAGCCTCTTTCAAAAGGCTAAATTGAAAAAAGAAAGTATCCATCTTACTATTATCTAAGAGCCCCTAATAGGTATTGATCGGCACAAGGTTATATCTTCTAAACTCAACTTTAAACACTTCACAACTAATAAATCAAATCAAATTTGGATATTTTGGAGTGATGCTCTTGAGATAAATGTTACAGTTAACCATAATCAATGCATTCACTTAGATATCAAGCACGTTTTACTTAATGAACCTTCTGTATCACTGTTGTTTATGTAAAGTGACAGAGAACAAATAGAACAGATCTTTGGAATGAGCTTATACTAATTTTCAACAATATTAAAGCTTGGCTTGTTGTTGGAGACCTTAACACTATCTATTCTCCCATTGAGCAACTCTTATGCTTTACTTGTTGCAACCAAAATTCTAAAGCTTTAAGCTATGACGTGTGATTGTTTTCTAGAAAATACAGATTTTGCACGTACCAAGTTCTCTTGGACTCACAAGTCTAAATGGAAAAGGCTGGATATGGCTTTGATTAATCAAGATTGGACTAACCAATTCAATAACACCATGGTAACTCATGAATGAATATGCCACTTTTTTTTATGTTTTTTGTATTAATATGATATTAATAACACGTATTTTAATATTGGGATCTAACACGATTTCAATCTATACAATGTAGCTAGCACCAACAAAGTTTGTATAGAGGTTAATAGCTAACAAGTATACATCTCATGTTTCTATTTATATTATAAATACTTATCTAGATCTAAGTTATAAGTTTTAGGGAAAAGAAAATTTGTAGTATTTGTCTAAATAACTCTCCATAAAATTCAGTATAAATTAAAACTTCGAAGATAAATGTGAAGATTGTTTCGATATAAAATCATTAAAAAAATATATTTTTCACTGTTGTTGTCACTAATTCTTTTGATTTTTTATTTGTATGAACGTATTGTTTAGACGGAATATTTAAAGTGTTAGCTACTGCATTGCGCGAGTACAACATCCTACATACCGTTTAACGTCCTAACTTTCATTTTTTAAAAGTTTAAATTACCATTTACTTACTAAATATCCAATTAATATTTGTGCAACTTAACTAACACGTTTATAATTGATTCTTCAATTTTTATATATATACTTATCTAATATCTAAGTTTTAAGTTTATGAAACAACTTGTAATACTTGTCTAGTTTTGCTTCAACCCAATAAAATTCAGTGATATAAATTCAACAGTCTCGATATATAATCATTATTATGTTATTAGACATCTGTTTTCCACTGGTGTTGGCCTATCAACTTTTTAATTTTAATGTGCTAGGTATCACATTTTTCCAAACGAGATATTTAATATGACGGATGGTTACGTACCGCACTTAGTATCCATCGATGACTTGAAATACTGACCTACCTAATCCCATTCATTTTATTCTTGTCTTTAGTCGGTCCATGCTTACTATATTGTATAGTGTCTCAAAATTGATGTTTTTAAAAATAAATTTGATGGTGGAAAATATGATTTTTACTTAAAATTTGTTGTATATGTGAACGATTTTACTTATTAACTCTTTTTCTTTTAAAGATACGGGCTTTAGTGCTAATATCGGTTCGTTTAATAAAGGTTTAAATTAAAACTTTGTGGATTTTTAATTTTTCTTTTTTAAGTTTAAAAGTTTGACTGATTAAACAAAACAAAAATTAAAATATTAGTTTTGTATCAAAACATTTTCATTTTGGTTTTTTGTTTTAATAAAAAATATTATTTAATCACCATAAACGAGTTTAATAATATATTATATCAGTTATCATCTTTATTATATTCAGTACTCTAATCTTTATTTTAAATATTAAAATACATGTATTCCCGTACATTCGGATTTCCAGAGATAGCTTCTGAGAATTTATAGTTTTTGGATTACCCTTTTCTCGATTTCCAAAATACAGCCAGATCTGTTTTTTTTAATGATAAATAAATACTACACAACTAAAGCTGAACCGTTTACAACCATTATAATTATTTACCAACGCTTTCTATAAGAATATAACTCTCGTCACAAATGTTTAATATTATGGTAACATCTGAAAAAAAAGGATCCGAGTTTCGTTTTGAGAAGGATGGCGCTAACTTTCTCTCCAAGAAACCCTAAAACCTCTTCTTGATCCTTCATCTTCCTGGTTGCTTACCATGAATGTGGTAATGAATTCTTCATTGAATTCTCCTCAAGATATTGAAGAGTTTCCAACTCTTCTTCAAGCCACTAACAAGAACAGCAATCAAAAATCATTCACTGATGTTGTTAAAAAGTCTGACAACTGATAGATCACCTATCTTCAAACCAGAAGTCATCAAATATTGTTCTGATCATTGTTCTATTCAGTTCTCGAAGGAAACGAAAGAGGCCTTGCTCAATCAATCTTCAGTCACGTTAATAGGGAAGTTTAGTGATGGTTTACCAAAAGAAATACAAATGAGATCGATTTTGTTGAATTTTAGACCGTGTATATATAGTTTTGGTAATATTGGTACCAGTAGTTTGGAGGTACTCTATATAAATCATATGGTTTTTCAAATCAGGTTGTTTTTTATTTCTTATATTGTAAAAAATTTGTGAGTCAATTTGTTTATTGTTGATTATTTTTCTATGATTTTGATTTGGTTTGTGATTTTATTTGGTTAATAAATTAGTGGAGGGTTGTTGTTGAATTGAGTTTTTTATTAATTTAGTTGATTTTTTGAAGTTGATATTGTGGATGGTAAATATACCACTATTATTTAGGTCCAACATTTGGTATTAGAAAAACCCCATATTTAGACAAAACGCTGTGTTGATAAAATTTTCGAATGTGAAGTGTTCCTTTATTAGACTCTAACATCCCCTTATTCGAATTCATGGCTACTACTGGTATTTATTTGTTCTGATGGAAGAATATTAAAAGGAAAATTGTGTAAAAAGAACAGTTGGTTGCAGTTTGTAAATTTTCAAACGAAATATCAAAAATTTATCTTTCGCTAATTCCCTAAACCATATTGTTGGAAATCTGCAAAATAGACACAAAGTAAGGTGAGGTAATCTTGTAATCATTTCTTTAAAATTCGTAAACCGAGGTACTTGTAAATGAATTTGAATTTTCTTTGATAAAACAAAATGAAGTGTTCTGTAATTAGAAAGTTATCCTAAAAACAGCAAAAAAGCAGGTAATAGAAGTACATAAGATACACATAAGAAAAAGTAACAAAAGAAAAGAAAACACCAGAGAACATAATCAGCTACTAGAGAATTGATGGTTTTATTAACTTTGAAATAAATGTATAGATTAATTGAGAATATCAGTTATAGAAAAAAGAACTTGCTTTGATAATAATTATATAATTATTATAATCTACTATATCTTTTTATATATAGTTATAAAAAATCGCATATAAATAATTTAGTTAAAAGTTTAGTTATAAAAGATTATTGATAACTAATTTACTAAAAGTACAACAGAATATAATATATACGAACAGAAAAACAAAATACAAGAAGTAGATAGGAAGATATAAGAAGCTGACACGAAAGCAAACAAGTAGCCGTAGACAGGAAGCATATAAGCAGCAGAACCTTCAAAGTTCAACATCCGCCCCTTAAGATGCATCCTGGAAGAAATTTGTAAGGTACATCTTGGACAACAAGAAAGAGAATTGTTTTGTAGGCAAAACTTTGGTGAAAATGTCGGCCAATTGTGATTTTGTAGACACGTGAACTAGATTGATGAAGCTAAAGAGATACTGATTTCTAACAACATGACAGTCAATATCTAGATGCTTCGTACGTTCATGGAAAATAAGATTGGATGTTATATGGATTGCTACCATGTTATCACAGTTTAATTAACTTGTAAAGAAAAGAAAATATGAGGATCTCGAAGGATACAAGATAACCACTAGATTTTACAAACTGTAGAAGCCATCGATTTGTATTCTGCTTCGGCTGAATTTCTACTAACAGTGGCTTGTTTCTTTCTTTTCCAAGACAGTAAGGAAGTGGCTAAGAAGATACAATATCCTGGGACAGACTTATGTGTGATATTATTGAACTGTTTTTTATTGAATCAAATCATTACAAGTTGCGCTTATTTCACTAGAAATGGTAATAAGGCTCTCAATATATAGAGAACTTAGAGGCCTATACAAGGAAACTTAATACACTGATTTATAGGGAGAAGATTAAAGACAGTATGTGAAATTCCAAATTATAGTGGTCAACAGTTGACCCCAATTATTACTCCATGAATCCAGCTTTCCAAATTTAGTCGAATATTCTAACACTCCCCCTCAAGTTGTGTAGTGGGATCACCAATGCCCAACTTGGATAAAACTGATTCGAATGTTCTTGCATCTACCGCTTTTGTCAGGATGTCTGCCAGTTGGTCTTCTGATCTAACAAACGGAAGTTCGACTGTCTCATCTTCAATCTTTTCTTTTATGAAGTGCCTATCTATTTCAACGTGCTTTGTTCTATCAAGGTGTCCACTTTTCTTAAAAATTATGCCTCTTCCTGGTGTGCCTTTGAGATATCGAATAATCCCCATTACTGCCTCCATATGGTGTTCCTGAGGATGATGCATGAACTGGCTAACTACTCCCACCGCGTATGCAATGTCGGGTCGAGTGTGAGCCAGGTAAATCAATTTCCCCACCAACCTTTGGTACCTTTCTTTACTCGCTGGGCTGGCCCCTTCAATTATCTTTAGTTTGTGATTCACAACCATAGGAGTGTCATTTGGTTTGCAATCCACCGTGCCAACTTCAGCTAATAAATCCAATATATATTTCCGTTGAGAGATATAAATCCCTCCTCTTGACCGAAGAACCTCGATTCCTAGGAAATACTCCAATCCCCCAAGGTCTTTCATTTCAAACTCCTTGAAGAGGTTTTTCCTAAGAGAGCTAATTTCTTCTTTGTCATTCCCCGTTATAATCATATCATCGATATATATTATAAGACAAGTGACTAATTCTCCTCTCTTTTTGTAAAACAAGGTATGATCCCCATTACTCTGTTTGTAACTATACTACTTCATTGCCATTGTAAATCTCCCAAACCAAGCACGAGGAGACTGTTTGAGCCCATATAATGCCTTTTCAGTTTACATACCTCATTTTCTTGAAAACCATCAGAGAACCCTGGTGGGGGTTCCATATATACCTATTCTTCTAAGTCTCCATGTAAGAAAGAATTCTTTACATCAAATTGATGAAGAGGCCAATCTTTATTCGCGGCTATTGAATAAAACTCTGATAGTGTCAATCTTTGCAACCGGAGAGAACGTTTCAGAGTAGTCTATACCATATGTTTATGTATATCCTTTGGCAACCAATCTTGCCTTGTGTCGCTCAATGGTGTCATCGGATTTATATTTTATATTAAACACTCATCTACACCCGACTGCTTTCTTCCTGTGTGGTAACACACAATTCTCCCATGTACCATTCCTTTTAAAGTTTCAATTTCGGTATTCATTGCCTCATGCCATTCAGTCATCTTCTTAGCTTCTTGAGTTGTTTTAGGGATTTGTTCAGAGAGAATAGTAGCTGAAAACGCCTTTGCAATCTTCGTCATTCCTTTCCTGTCCGTTTTTACCGGATATATAGAAGCATGAGGAACGTGTTCCGGTGACAACCGGTCAGGAGGAACCCCTCTATTGTTTCTTGGGGGAATAACCAGAGTTTGAGTTTCAACAAATGAACTTCCTAAAATGTCATGGTCAGTAGCATTTTGTGAATTATAACATTATAAATTGTTTACCTCTTGATGGACATTTTCTTCGGCTGATTCGCAGGTAGTAACCATGGCATTTATTTCTTGTTGTACATTATCTTCGTGAGAATCATTGGTGGTAAGAACTGCCTCGTCAGTCTTCTTTATGTTGGAAGAGGCGTGTTAGTTGGCGCCATCTACCGAATCTGTCGGCACATCCTCAAAGTAAATTTCATATAGCAACCAGTCGAGTGATTCACTTACTTTCTCCCCCTGAGCACGAGATTGGTGGTTAAAAAAATAATCGGATTCTAAGAAGTCACAGTCCATGGTGACATGGATTCAACGAGTAATCAGATTGTAACACCGATATCCCATTTGATGAACACCGTACCCAACGAATAAACACTTTTCAGCACATGGATTAAGTTTGTTTCGACTAGTTTTAGGGATATGAACAAATACCGAACAACCAAAGACACGAGGTGGTAAGGTCATAACAGATGGAATTGTAACTTGGGTGGCAAGCACTTGTAATGGAGTTTTATTTCCTAGACATCGGGTTGGTAGACGATTTGCAAGATACGTAGCTGTAGCAACAGCTTCTGGACAAAGAGAATGAGGAACTCTAGATTCAATCATAATAGCACGAGTTTTTAAAAATAAAGTACGATTTTTTTCGTTCTGAAGTACCGTTTTGCTGAGGTGTGTTTGGACAAGTGGTTTGATGGATAAGACCATTTGTTTTGAAAAAATTATGCATTGTTTGGTTGACAAACTCTGTTCCATTATCATAACGTAGAATTTGTATTTTTGTTTTTCAAATTGAGTCAAAATCATTTTGTAAAAACAAACAAATATTTTTGGTAATTCCGATTTATGTTTCATGAAGTATATCCAAGTCATTCTTGAGAAATCATCCACAAATAAAACAAAGTATCTGATTTGATTGTTAGTGGAATTTGGTGTTGGACCCCAAACATCAGAATGGATTAGCGAAAAAGCATAATCAACTCTAGTATTACTTTGATTAAATGAGACCCTACGATTTTTTGCAAGAATGCAGGTTTCACATTTCTCATGAATGGAATTAGTCAAAAAAGACAAGGAAACAAACTTTTAAGATAGCTAAAAGAAGGATGACCAAGTCGCCGGTGCCATAACCAAAGTTGTCTTTCGGTTGTTTCGTGAGCAAGCATGGCATGTCCCTTATGAACTACCTCATCAACATAATAGAGACCTCCTTGTTCAGTACCACGCCCAATGATCTCCTTCGTACGAATGTCCTGTAAAATGCAAAAAATGGATACATAAAAACCACACAGTTGAGTTGTTTTGTCACTTCACTAACAGATAATAACTTTAAGGATAGTGAAGAAATGTAGAGGAAATTTTTAATTTCATTTTTTCCGAAAAAATAATTGAACCTCCCCCTTTGACTTCACAAATTTATCCACTAGCAGTCTCAATATGGGACTTCTTTGGAGATGACATGTCACCAAAGTCTTTAGGATCATAAGACATGGTGTGTGTAGCCCCGCAATCAAAGATCCAATTCATTGATTTCTCAAACCCTTTACCTCCAAGTTTTTCATAAGAGTTCGCCGTCATTCCTCCAAAACCAGTGCCACTTCCTTGCTCATTTTTAGTCGGATCTTCACCGCACTTGTAGACGAAGCCCGTTTGACATTAGATCTGAAATACTTGTTATTTTTCTCCTTATGACCGTCCTCCCACCATTCTGGATAGCCAACCAGGTGGAAACATGTCCCTTTAGTGTGTTTCTTCATCCCACAATGAGTGCAATACAACTTAGATTTATCTTCTTTCTCTTTGGATCGAAATTTAAACCTCTGTGCAGAATCTTTAGCAGCCAAAACCATTCCAATTTCAATCGAGTCACTATCAGAAGAACTTGATTTTAATATATTAAGCTTGGCCACTTCCCTTTGTATTGTAGCATAAGCTGTTTGCACGGAAGGAAGATGATCCTTTTTCAGGATATCTCTCTTGACTGGTTCCAGTTTGTCATTAATCACCATTAGCAATTGATAGAGTCTTTGATCTTGAGTCTTCTTATTGTAGATCTGAATGTCTTCTGGGTCTTTTATAGGGTTCGGATCTCGCCTATCTATAGACATCCAGATGTTCTGCAGTTTGTTCTACAAGTCTTCTAGTGTATCGGACCCTTGCCTTAATGAATTAGCCATCTTATGAAGGTCAAATACCTGTAACGAATCTGTACCAGAACTGTATGTGGTGGCTAACCCATCCCAGAGAGCTTTTGCAGTGGGATATTGCGAGACATTACTCACCAAGTTGGATTCAAGATTCTAGATAATCCATATGAAAACACATTGATCATCTTGTTCCCACCTTGTATATGTGTTGTCAGTTTTGGATGAAGGTATCGACTCCCCTATAATGTGAGAACCTCTCCCCTTCTCTCAATTGATTTTTTCATCAGGCTTTCCCATAGGGCATAGTTGTCACCACCGAGTTTAATCCCTAGGGATAAATTCTCGGGGTTAGTTGTTTGTTGTTGTGTTCTAACACCATTTCTCAGAATAGCAGCAATCTGCATTGTTAATTCATCAGGAATTTGACTGACCACGACTTCATTGCCAGCCATCTTTGTTGAGGATGTTCAGAATTCCTGCTCTGATACCATGTTAAAACCAAGAGAGAAGTAGTCGCAGGAGGCGGCTATGGTTTTGTGTTTTATTAGAAAATGTTCCTTTTTGTATTGAACTGTTTTTTATTGAATCAAATCATTACAAGTTGAGCTTGTTTCACTAGCAATGGTAGTAAGGCTCTCAATATATTCAGAACTTAGAGGCATGTACAAGGAAACTTAATACACTGATTTATAGGGAGAAGATTAAGGACAATATGTGAAATCCCAAATTATAGTGGTCAATAGTTGACCCCAATTATTACTCCATGAATCCAGCTTTCCAAATTTAGTCGAATATTCTAACAGGTGCAGGATCCTCAGTCAGTGTCGCAGTAGGCATGGATGTCAAGCAAAGTGTGAGACGCATAAAACATACCCTTATATGAGAGCTTTTGAGATACTTCAAGAGATCAATTAAAGAATTTCAGGGAACAGCCCGGGGTTGATGTACAAACTGACTAAGCTGCTGAATAGTAAATGTAATATCTGGTCTTGGAAAGTTTAAATATAAAAGACGACCAATAAATCTTCTATAGTTTTTGTTATTTGAAATTATTTTAGAGTTAAGATCAGTGAGATTCAAACTCGTGATCATTGGAGTCTTCGCATGTTTGTATCTAATGAGACCAGCCTCTGTCACCATGTCAAGTATGTATTTGCGTTGTTTAAAACAAATGTCTTCTGGTTGTTGTACAACTTCAATTCCAAGAAAAAACTTAGCAATGCCGAGATTTTTCACTACAAATAGTTTATATAAATAGGTCTTGATCTTTGTTACTTGATAAGAGGAATCACTAATAAAAAAATGTCATCCACATAAACAAGTAAAAACATTTCGGATGAGGGTTGTTTTAAGACAAAAAGACAATTATCAGCCATTGATTTAACGAAACCAAAAGCCAGCAGTTTTTCAGTTAAACTATGATTCCATTGTCTTGAGGCTTGCTTTAATCCATATATGGATTTATTTAACTTACAAACTTTGTTATCCCCTTTTTTAAGTAAACCAAGACGAGGTTTCATGTACACGACTTCATCTAAAGATCCATGCAGAAATGCATTATTGAAATCCAGTTGATGAACTTGTAATTCTTTGGAAGCAGCTAAAGTAAACATGATTCTCACATTAGCAGACTTGGCAACAGAAGAATAACTGTCATTATATTCTTCACCTTCAATTTAAGTAAAACATTTGGCTACAAGTCTGACCTTTAATCTTTCAATGGTTCTATCAGGATTTCTCTTAATTTTGAATACCCATCTGGAACCAATGTCTTTCTTACCTTTAGGTAGAGTAGATAAATCCCAAGTATTGTTAAAGTTCAAATTCTCTAATTCTTTTTCCATAGCAACAACCTAGCCAGTATGAAGCTTATCTTGATCATAAGAATGTGGTTCTTGCAAAAAGGATACATTAGCCAAAAAATCTGTATAAGATTCACCAGAAACAGAATTCTAAACATATGGAAAAGTATGAGCTACATGAGGAGAACTAAGGACTTTATTAGAAGCATGCTTATCATCGAAATCTTGAAGAATAAAATCTTTAAGCCAAGAAGGTTTATGTTTAACCCTTTTGTTGGCCTGAATATAAACATGAGTATTAGCATTATGCAATATAGAATAATTAACACTTTCATTAGAACTAGAAGAATGAACAAATTCTTCAGCATGATTATCATCATCAATTACAATATCACTAGTTGGTAAAACAGTTTTAGGTTGATCAAGAACAACTTCATCATGAAAATAAACAATAGGAGTAGGAATATGATTATTATCATTGATAACAGTATCTTTGAAAAGGAAAACATTTTCATGAAAAATGACATCTATGGATATAGACAATTGATGAGTTTTTAAGTTATACAACCTATATCCTTTTTGATTTGATGCGTATCTAACAAAAACAGCCGTAAAGGCACGATGATGAAACTTGTCACTACTTCTAGGGATAATAGAACCAAATTAGAGACAACTAAACAATTTTAAAGCACTAACATTAGTTGCAGAACGAGTTAACATTTCAAATATAGATTTCTAGTTTAATATTTAAGAAGACATTTTGTTTATAAGATAAGTGGCAGTGAGAATACATTCTCCCCAAAAACCCTTTAGGAACTTTAGATTGAAACATTAAAGATCTTGCCACTTATAGTAAATGTTTGTGCTTTCTCTCAACAATTCCATTTTGTTGAGGAGTGTAAGGACATGTTTTTTTGATGAATAATGCCAAGGTTAGATAAGAAAGACGACATATGTTGGTTAAGAAAATCTGTACCATTGCTAGTCCTTAAGATTTTGAATTGAGTATTGAACTGAGTCTGACTTAAGATAACAAATTTTCTTAAAAATGGAGAAAGTATCATATTTTTTTGAGCAAAAAAGTCCATGTGCATCTAGTGTAATCATCAACTATAGTTAAAAAATATTTATTAATTTTAATAGTGGATGTTCAAAGGACCCCATAGGTCTAAGTGAATCAATTCAAAGGCTCTAAAAGAAACAGAAGTGCTGGAAACAAAACTATGTCTATGTTGTTTAGCTAAAGGACAGATGTTATAAATAACACTTTCATTACTTGAATTCAATATATTTCAAATCTTCAGAACTTTATTAGAAAAATGTCCAAGTTTAAGATGCCAAATGTTAAGCTTTATTACAAGGGAAACATTAGGAACTTTAGGATTTCAAAAATTAAATGTAGAACAATGAGTTTTAATGAAGGTTGTATTGAAGGATTGATGGTTGATAAGGTAAAGCCCTTTGTACTACTTTCCAACTCCAAGCACTTGATCAAAGTGTTGGTCCTAAAGAAAACATTGATCATTTAAGAATTTGAAAAAAAATACAAGAAGTATCGACACATTTGCTCACTGATAACAAATTGAACTTAAAATATGAAACATATAAATATTCATGCAAAACAAGTTTATCATGCACTATAACATTTCTTTTCAAAGAAACATTTTTAATTGAACCATCAGGCAAAGTAATGGAAGGAGGTTTTTTTAAAGGATATATTTTTATAAAAAGTGAATGATCACAACACATGTGATTAGATGCTCCAGTGTCTATGATCCAGAATTTTTTTACTAATATTTGTGTCATTAGTTGATGAAGACATACCTAAGAAGTTTTCAAGATGAGCAAGATTAACACTTGCATTCCTTTCGTGATCTTCAAATCTTTTATCATTTGCAAGACTTTTCTCCAAGTCTTGTTGAAGCTTCATAACAGTATGCATTAAACCTTGCACATTATTTCTGTCTTCTTGACCATCATCAAGAGGACTAGCAGCATAATAGGCAGTAGCATTGTTTGAACTTGCAGCAGTATTTGAGCCAATTTTCTTTATGGTCATCATTATTGTCCCACCATTCAGGGTAGCCTTTTAGCTTGAAATTTTTTTCCTTAGTGTGACCTTTTTTAAGACAGTGAGTGCATCTCATGAATTCTTTCTTTCTTTTATCCAAATTTCTTTTTCTATTTGTCTGATAATTTCTCACCATCATGGCAGAAGCTTCAATATTCAAATCATTTAAACTAGTATTTTTTTTCAACAGAAAGAATAAGAGCATACACTCTGTTGTAGAAGACATGAGATCCATCTAGAGTATCTGATCCTTTGCTCCTTCAAAATTTCAATTGAGTCCAAGCAAAAATTACATCAACCTATATGTATCTTATCTTTTAGTTAACTCAAAGTAAACACCAAATTCACATTGGTTTGACACTTATAGATAGGAAAAGGTCTTTGGACATTTCTTTCATCCCACGGTCTTTTAAGTTTTGAAAAATAAGTAACAACACTCAAACTTCCTCGGGTAAGAATGCTGATTTCTCTCTTCAATTCGTAAACCATGGGTGCATTGTAGCAGCCATATCTTTGGGTTATTTCTTCCCACAGTTCTTTATCATTGTCTAAGAACATTAATTTTTCTTTTAAAGGATCAGAAATCGAATAAATAATCCACGAACAGACTATGTTATTGACTTGATTCAATTTGTCATATTCATGAGAAAATAATACAGGCTGCATTGACTTCCATCAATAAGACTGAACTTTTGTTTGGCCGCAAGAGACAACCTAATGGCTCTACACCGAACAACATAATTTTTTTAGTCAATTTTATGCTAGTAATTAGCATACCTTGATTGTCAGAATGATGGTTGACAGCTTCTCCATTGTTATTGCTTCGACTATTACTTTCTTGATCTGATCCTCCTTGATCTTCCACATTATTTGTGTTATCCATCAAAATGAAAACTCTTTCAACAAATAAAAGCAAGTTAAACAGTACTGCTCTGATAATATATCAGAGTTATAGAAAAAGAAAAACTTATTTTGATAATAAGCAGTAGAAGCTTCAAAGTTCAATAGAGAATCTTCTTGTTGTGGATTTTACTTTTCTTCATCATTTTAGAATAGTTGTTGTTGGTAGAAGGCTTACCGGCCTTAACATCTTGAAAACGCATGAGTTCTTCTTTGTTGTTTTTGGATTGAAGAATGAGATTTTATGAAATAAAACGTGATTTAGGAAGTGTTTGATTGATAGAATAGTCTGTAGTTTAATTTTGAAAAACTTGCAATTTATCACCACGTACTTTGTCCAAGTTTAGGTTATTATATTCAAATCCTCACGCGTTTCTCTTGAGTTGAATGAAACTCGTTAAAAAAATAGATATCCTACATCATAAAAAACAATTGTTACCGGTATGTCTATAAATTGGTATTGTTTGTAGCTATAATTTCAAAATTTAATTATTTATACTTTTGGTTATAATAAAATTTAATATTGTAATATATTACACTGGATCGTCTAGCCCGAAATAGTTCATTTCGGATCCTAAACATAAGGGGTTATGTTGTAGTCCAAATTCTGGACCAAATAAAAATGTTAGTGGTTTTGGTATGAGTTTTGAACCGAATCACCTTTGGCAAAAAATTCTATAGTTTTGATGTTGTCCAAGGCATATGATATTTCCATTGTAAATGTGGTAGAAGTTTAGAGAATTTTTTTTAATGGTTTTTCAATTTATCCACCTAAAAATAACATTTTTAGTCTGAACTGTATTGGATTGAACTGAACTTATTATTATCGGTTTTGGTTTGATTTGTTCAATTGCATCTGAAAGTTTATCGATAATTTTGGTTAGAACCGTTAAATTTAACGGTTTGGTTTTGTTTTTTTCAGAAAATTTATAGATATTTTTATAGTAAATAGAGAGAAAATAAAAGGTAACAAATTGTGAAAATAAATTATTTTGGAAAATTCAAAAAAAAACTTTGACCTTTTATTTGGAAACATGTACTGATGAGGAAAAAATCTCAATCAAATACTTAAAAGATTTTAAAGTAGAGAGAATAAGAAAGATAAAACCGAAAAAAATATATTTTAGAGTCGTAGTATTTTTGGCTTGAGGATGAAAATGTGAAGAAAAAGAATGTTGAATTCCTGTGGAATTACATAAATTTTTCATGTTTGACTTTTCAAACTGAGGGGCATTATGTGTTGTAGTGCGTCTATGGATCCCAAATCTACAACATATGTTGAGGATGATGGATTTAATCACTGCTTTAGATGTATTTCAATAGGGAGGTGCTACTTCAGCCCATTTAGAAATATAATCAAATATTATACTAATAGTTTAACAACCTTAGGACGTCATTAATAAGGGTCATATTAAATCAATCTTCGTCTATCAAAAGATATCGCCTCAGATATTGATTATAATGGGATTGTTGACACATGTATTGCATTTACAAATCTTTGACATTGATCACATCGTTAACAAAATATTTAGCATTTGCCTTATGGAAGGCCAATAATACCCCACTAATAGAATTTTTCAGGTTAACGTTTTGTAACCACAGTAGGCAGAGCCTTACCCATCATATAAGTCGGATAAAATCATCTAAGACTAAGCATACCCAAGACATCGTAATAAAAGTCTGGTAAAGCATTTCTTATAAAGGACATATCTCAAGATTAAAAATCCATGTGTTTTAAACTTCAACTTCTTAGCCAATACTTTATCAACGGACAAACTTCCCTTAGTAATAAACTCTTTGATCTCATGCATCTAATCCCTGTTTGATATTGTTGATATTTGGAAACTTTCTTCAGTGCTTTTCCCTACTTCAAAGTCATCTACTATCGATGGACATTGTTGTATTAAGATCCAGGGCTATATTTCAGAGTAAGAAGTGGTTGCTAAGGAATGGGTCATCGAATTTTCAGCTCGTGGAATATGCTCATACGAATTCTCAGCTCGTGACATATGGTCATAATCCACATATTCGAAGAAGACTGATGTATGAGTAATTGCGAATCATTTATCAATCAAAATCTTTTGGCACCACATATTTGGAAATGTATTAGCAAAGCTAATACTGCCTCATACTCAGCTACATTGTCTGACGCTATAAAACCAAAGCGTATTGCTTAGTATATTTAATATCTGAAGAGATATAGTAAATAAATCCATGTCCCACAACCCAACATGTTAGACCCTTAATCTATTCGAACTACACATTCATTCATAGGTTTTTCTATAGGGGATTCCATATATGGTCGTTCTGAATGAAATTCAACCAAAATGTCTGCTACAACTTGTGCCTTGATTGCAGTTCGAGGAGTGAAATCAATATCAATATACCCCATATCCATATACCCTTTGGTCATCCGACCTGATACATCTAGTTTTTGTAAAATATATTTGAATGGAAAAGAGGTTCGAACAGTAATGGAGTGAGCTTGAAAATAGGGCCTTTTTTTTCTAGCTAGTATCATAACGGTCAAAGCTAACTTTTCTACCTTAAAAAAATATTTAATCAACATAAAACAAACTTTTTCTAACATAGCAAACGGGGCGAGAATAACTATCAACTTCCCGAACCAAAACTGCATTTACTGCATGATTGGATATTACTAAGTAAATGTAGATCCTTTCTCCCATCATCGACCTTCATAATATTTTTGGTGAAGATAAAATTTCTTTGATTTTAACGAATACCTCAACACAATTCGGGGACAAATTAAATTTCTTAGCATTCCTTAAGACTTAAAAAAATGGTGTGTCTTTATCAGATTACCTTGATATAAATATATTCAAACCAACCATCCTTTCCGTCAATATTTGGACTTTTTTATAGATTTGGGTGAGTCCATAGTAAGTAATGCACGTAGTTGTGCTGAATCATTTTGAATCTCTTTTTTACTTATAACATATCCCCAAAACGGTTTGGATCATACTGAGAATGTGCACTTCTCCAGATTTAACTTCAAGCTAATAGCTTCCAAGTTGGAGAAAGTTTCTTTGAGATCAAACAAATGATCCTCATCCCTTTAACTTTTTATTATCAGGCAATATAAACCTCAACAATTCTTCCAATTTGGCTTGCAAAATATTTATTCACTAGACGTTGGGAAGTAGTCCCAACCTACTTTAAACCGAAAGGCATAACCTTATAACAATGTAGTCCCATGTCTGTGATATTTGTAGTATGGTCTTGATCGTTCGGATCCATATGTATCTGATTATACCCGGCGAAAGCATCATGTAAATTTTCAGCTAGTTCTTGAGGTGGAAACCCTTGTTTAAAAGTGGGTATGGTCACTTCTTCGAAGCAATCATGTAAATTTTATTGGTTTTTATAAAATGTTTATTATAAATAGTGCCGAACTTTAAACTATATTCAAGTAGCATTCCATAGTGGATACTGAGATTCCCAAATGCGCCTAACTTTACAAAATGTAAACTATCTCCAGGTAGCAAACCATAATGGATACTGAGATTCCCGAATTTTCCAAACTTTTGTAAGTCGATCTACCTCTTTAATAATAACTTTGGATTTTTTTTTTACAGAAAAATGTTCTTTGTTTCTATATGAAAGAGCCCACATCGGATTTTATATCTAGCTTGTGACAAATGATGCTTGCGGGTACACCCGTTACATCCTGAATACACCAAGCAAATACATGTAAATTCTTGGACAAGAATCATAAAAAAAAATTCATTTATTTCTAAAGGTAATTTGACTCCAATACTAACATATTTTCTATCCAGAAAAGTGTGTAATTAAACATCTTCGTCTCGAATAGCCGCACTAAGAATCTCTCTTGAAGCATCTATTTTGCTTGAATCCAAAAAGTACTATAGTAATTGTTATTCTGTCTTGGCTGCCACACTCTCTGACACTTTTGGGGTAAGAGCAGTGACATAACGACTCTACTCAATTTTTGTATTGCAAACAACTCCCACCTAGCCTCCGACTGCTTACATTAAACATTAGTTAGATGTTGATACAATAACATGCATCATTGATAACCAGGATCAACCAAAGATAGCGTTGTAAGGAGTCCGACCATCACTACCTACACTGACTGGGCAACTTTAATCTCTTCGTTTATTCTACAATAATTTATTTCCCAACTTGGGATAATAGACCTCCCTAACTTAATTTTTTTTATGGGTAACAATATCAGCTAGTTCTTCGGGTAGAATCCCTTGTTCAAAAGCGGGTATGGTCACTTCTTTGAAACAATCGTGTAAACTATCTTTGGTTTTTACAAACGTTTGCTATAATCCTTTAAAGTTTTGTTAGTAAACTGCTGATAATGGATTATTGTGTCTTCATTTCCCCTAATTTCTTTGATTCTCACAAACTGTCTTTGAAAATCCATCAAGAATATGGAAAAGTTTTTTTATTGACCTTCGTAGAAGTCGGTTATACCACTTTAAGGCATTGTCTTTAAAGGTTTGTTAAGGAATCTCTGCATAGGAACTTATCATCATCATCAAAATTCATCATGAAATTCTTAAACTATTCGAGATGGTTATCTGAGTCTTTAATCCCATCGAACGTTTCCATATTTGAGATATCAAATCGTCTAGGCATCAGATAGAATTTCGGTAGATAAAGGTGACTGCCTCCACATATATCATTGGCTAAACTAATGATCTTCATTGGATGTGATATATATATATATATTGTTTGGATTGGACAGTATATTAATCACTCATAGATGGTCCATACTACGATCTCTTAACCCCTTTACTTTTTTCTAGCACCCTTTTTTTCTTTTGGTGAATCTTTTTATCTGAAGAGTCTTATTTACTTAACTTGTGATGTTGGTTCAAACATTTCTTCAACCAACACTTCTCATGGTGAATCTTCCTCTTCTTATGAAATGATCATTTCTCAAAGAAGATGAGGAAACTTTAGAATAAGAACTTGAGCCTTTACTAGATTTTGAAAAATTAGAACAATCCCTGATTCTATGTTCCTTTTTTAGGCTTGATGATTTTTTTGAGAGTGGTCTCCTTGGTGTTTCTTCGAACTATATTTAGAGTGAGAAAGTCTGATTTTAAAAATAAATGTTTCATCCCCATTAAATATTCCCTAAAATCATTTTATAGGCTGAATTACATTAATGAGCCTAAAGGGGCAAACCAAGTTTATGGGGGAAACTCTAATTACTCAAACCTAAGGCCTAAAACCCATTCATACCCAAAAATAAAAATAATAAAATAATTATATTTAAATAATAAAAATAAATGATAAAATGAATATTGGGTTTTAGTCTAATTTTCCCTTCAAATATGTATTCCCTCATAAACAATCACACTCTTTTACCTACATTTAAATACACAGAATTGCTCGCATTTATAATGTACTCCAGGTGTTCTTCCTCTTTTTCTCGGTTCTCTGTATGCTATATTAAGTGATAATCCAAGAGATTTTCCCATAATTTTAACCCATTTAATCATCGTCTTTAAGCTATATTCTTCACGCGTAAAAAAATTGTAAGTGTAGCCTGTAACAACTGATATTTCATATTGGGTAACCTTCTACAATGCATATAAATTAAATGAATCAACCTAACCCGGAAACCGGATTAGTTAAGGACATTCTACCATGCATAAGACGAGCCAAATATCGTAGGTGTCATCCCCTAGCAGACAGGTTCACCCATGTATCATCTACCTGACGGACATACAATCGTAGCTGCCATGAATATGACGGATGGGTGAACCTGCCCGCCAGGGGATGACACATATGCAGCCACTCCATCATTTTACTAGCAAAAAATGATCGTTTCCATATGAAGATGGCGAACAATACTACGATTAAATGAGACCCTAATGATCGTTTCCTGGCAGAGTCGAGAAATTTCTGGGTTTTTAAAAAACTCACACTTTCAAAAAAAGTAAAAACATAAAAATATGTATATCTCTTTTATGTCCATGTTGGTCTCTAGAAGAACCGGTTTCGCATTTATTTCGACTATATTTTTTAATTTTTTAAGGATGGAAAAAGAGATTTTTGGTAAGTTTAGGTTTTAATTTTTTATGGTTTTATGAAGTAAAATGATAAGTTTTATTAGATATTGAGTTATGCAACTTCATGGAGTAAATAATGACATGAAATGGAGTAGTTTTAGCTATTTGTTTGGCAATTAATATCATATTTTTATCCGCCGCTACAAACAAAAGAAAATTTGGTAGTTTACCTATGAGATAGAGGTTGTTGGTACGTTCACTATATTTTAATTAATACCCGGCGTGGAAGTACGGAGGGAGACATGTCCGACTGAGTCCATGGGCGAGGACGTAACAAGCAATCCACCACCGATCGAGAGATAACATGTTGAATTTGTTTTAGATGAACCCCAACTTGTTTCGATAATCCAGATAATAATTAGGAAAAACATCATGGATTTTCAGATCAACCACCGGAAGGCTATCACTGTTGACAAAATATGCAAGACAAAATAATTAGAGAAATCGATTTCTTACCTCCAAAAGTATGATCGACCACATTGAGAGGATCAAAAAGAATATAAGAGTTCTGAAGTGTGACTTTGTTAATAAAAAACCAACCGACACGAATGCAACATGGAAAGATCACGCATTCGGTGCAGGTGACGTTAATGAGAAGTGAAATCGCTAAAATGTTGAAGGATTTAGTGCTTTAAGAGTAATCAAGCAACCTACTCAAGTAACATAAATTTGGAAAATGGTGAAATCAGCTACAAGATCGCGAGACCTTTTCTCCTATTGAAGAATAAAATCAAAGTTTCCTAATGGAATATAGAAATGCAAAAAATATTTACACGGAGTCACTGTTACGTTCGCTTTCAGATGGATCAATATTGTTTTCTCTTGGTGGTAAATATATTTGTTATGATATTTTTGTCGCGACTCGCCGTTTTAATAGTGTTTGTGAATTAAGAATATTGGGTAGAAAGAAAATTCCGTTATTTGTTGTGGTATGAAAACTTTTTTATTTTTTAAAAAAATAAAAAAAAAATACAACAATTTTTTTTTTAATAATAATAGTTTTAAACAAGTTAGAAAAAATTAAATATATATATCCAAAATGCGCTGACATTTCTTTTTGAAATTTAGGTAACGTTAATATTTATATAAAAAAAGGTTGACCCCGTTCTATTTTAACTATTAAATACCTTCACTGAAACTTTTTCAGCTTTGATTATTTGAATAGTTTTGAACTCCTAATGCTTAAATAGTAGAATAGTTAAGTGCAATAATATAACCTTAACCAAATATTACTACTCTATCAAAATCTTCTAAAAAGTATTTGTAAATATTTTTTTAAACATATTTAAAGTTATGATTTCAAAGTTCAATGTCCAATGTCTATCTCCAATATTATATCTTTATGTATAACTGTTTTTTAATACTCCCAAATTTTTATTTCTCTTTATAAATTTTCCTTATATAATTAGGGCTGTCAACGGTTCTCTGGAACCGAGAACCGGACCGGGACCGAACCGATAAGGACCGGACCGAGAACCGACTGAAAGCTTAGCGGTTCGGTCCGGTTCCAAAAATTAGAACCGAAAGCTTAGCGGTCCGATCCGGTCTGAACCGATAAGCTTAGCGGTCCGATCCGATTCCTTCAAAATCCGGACCGAACCGGACCGATAACAGCCCTACATATAATTATTATTCGGATATTTCTGTTTAAAAACATTAATTCTAATATAAATAATAAAAACTAAAAATATAACATATTTTAATTAATGTTTCATAGCTTTTAAGTGTTAATATGTTTTAACATTCGGACCAACACGCTTCAATTTGCCCAACTTACCCAACAGTATACAACTATTGTCTCAATTTATATTATTAATACTTATCAAAATTAATCTTTAAGTTATGAAACAATCGGTAAATCTGATTTGATATCTTTTTATCTTAATTATATCCCACAATAAAATTCAGTATAAATTATAAGTTCGAAAATAAGAGTAAGATCGTCAGATCCGAAAATAGGACTATTTTATTTGTTTGCCATATCTTTGCTAAGTGTTTATGATATTATTATAGCGGGTTGGTCTAGTAATTAGAGGGCGGTCGTTCGGTCGCCTATAATACTAAAGTATGATCAATAGATCAAAAATAGGTCTACGCCGCAGGTGTTGAACTATCTAATCTATATGTTGGCTTACAAGATTTATAAACTCTTTATTTTATCAACTCCGACTGCACTTTTCCGGACAGGGATCGATAAGCAGAAAGTAAAAAAATAAAAATATTTTTATTTGCACCTTAGATTAAAGGACAGCTAGTGAAGCTGGTATATATATATATATATATATATATATATATATATATATATATATATATAATTATTTTTATTATTTAAATGAAATATATAAATTTTATTATTTTATATAAAATAAAAAAAAAATTAAAAAAAGATTTTGCCGTTTGTAATTAGACTATCTAATAGAGTTGTTAATTCCGCAGCTTTTAGAAGAGAGTTCCATAATTCAAAAATGGGATTGAGAAAGGGAAAGGGAATGGCAGCTGATGGATACCAGAGCTTCTTTTCCTAATTTTCTTCCCAATCAGACCGCACCAAAGATGAGTCCGTTTCATACTCCAAACCCGCCCGCGAACCATAATTTAATTATCTGAATCCTTATAAAAAAATTGTTTTCGACATTTAAGGGCCTCGTAATTGAATTGAATTTTATATTTGCAAATGTATTTTCAACAGAATACTTAACGTGTGTTAGTTATCGGTCTGTAATGTATAGACGTTTACCGCTAGAACTATTGGTGTGTCAAATTTCACCTAACTTTAGTTTCGGCCCATCTGTATTTCAATGGTGAACAGTGTCTTTAGGTTGACATCTCTTTTTATTTTTTTTGTCCTAATCTAATTCGTATCTTAGACCATCCACAACCGGGTGTATTTTTTTGTCCTAATCTAATTCGTGTTTTAGGAAAACGTTTTTTTTCAAAAGAAATAGTTGGTCAAAAATTAAAAAAAATATACTATTATTTTTTATTTTTTGATATGTACGAGTAGAGATTTGGTTTGTTTGATTCGACCCTGAAATTTTTTGAATTTTTTATTTATTTAGTATTTTTAAAATGATTTTTGGAACATTTTTGTAAGTTAAAAAAATAAATAAATTATACAATAATTTATAATTTCTTGAGATCTATAAATAGAGACTTGGTTTGTTTGATTCGGACAACGAAATTTTTTAAGTTTTTTTATTAAGTATTTTCGAAACAATTTTCAGAACATTTTTGTAAGCTAAAAAAATAAATAAATTATACCATGATTTATAATTTCTTGAGATCTATAAATAGAGACTTGTTTGTTTAATTTGGACAATGAAATTTTTTAAGTGTTTTTTTAAAGTATTTCTGAAAAAAAAAAATTGGAACATTTTTTAACTTAAAAAAGGAAATAAATTATATCATAATTTATAATTTTTTGAGATCTATAAATAGAGACTTGGTTTGTTTGATTGGAACCACGAAAGTGTTTTAGTAATTTGGTAAATAAAAATTAAACAAATAAATTTAGGTTATCAATAATATATTTTATTAAATTGTAAATTATTTATTCTATTAAAAGTCGAAGCCTTTTCCGAAATCAAACCAATTTTATTTTTAAATTTTATTTTTAAATATACTATATATATTATGTATTATATTTTTAATTATTTCAATTTTATAGTTTTTATTTGTAAAGAAAATATATTATGTTAATTTACAAAAATTATTTATTTTAATATATATAATTTTAATGTAAATATATAGTAAATAATAAAAAATAAAAATAAAAATATATGGTAGCATATCGTATGATAGAATGATGTGGAAGAGAGAGAAATATGGTGACATATGCTGAAAGATGAAATATGTACTGCTGCGTGGAGTGAGAATTTTTGCAGAATTTTTTGGGGATTATGCTGATGTGACGCGTTTTTTGGAGATGAAATATCTCCACTGTTGTGGATGGTCTTAGGGTTCAAATTTATATATGAGATTAATTCTTTTTATTAGTTATATTTTCTAAATGTTTAAGAATAATTTTTATTTTTTGTAGTTTGAATTAGAATTTTATTGATTTTTACTTTTAATAGGTCTAAAGGTTTGACCAATTACTCAAAATAAAGATAAAAAATATTTTATTTTGCATTGAAACTTTTCTTTTTCATTTTGGTTTTTTATTTTGATAAATAATATTTCATGACCATAGATGAATTTAGTAAAATATGATATATGGTTTATTATATCTATACTTAATACTCTCATTTCTATTTAAAATATTGAAAAACACTCATTGTAAGTTTTTTTATTTCAAGTTCCATATCAGATTTTTTATAATGGTAAATATATCCAATGAAATTGACACATCATTAACACCTACGGTCATGAATATTGTATTCTATAAAACATAACTGTCATGTCACGATGTTATGTTTTATCTTATGGGATGATTTTTAATGTATTATCTTATTGTAACATTTTTTAATTCTTTTTATCAGCTAAGAATAGTCTACCATCATTCCAAATGCAATAAGGCCGAAGTTATCGAGTAGGCACTACACCCTATAGAAAATAATTATTAGACTTTTAACAGTTTATTTCAATCACTATTTTAATTACAGGCGCCATCTATACATGAAAACATATTTTATAGTATATATATATATATAAATAAAATGTAGTTAGGAAGGAAAAATTGAGATGAAGATTATATTGAAAACAGGAAAAATTAGGAAGATTAAATCCACGATAACAATCATTCACGATCCATTTAAATTGGATAAATTTAAAAAATATCATTTAATAAACGTAATTTACTAGTATACTGTAGAAGTGGTTTTAATAAACGTAAAGTAAAATTATAGTTGGATTTGTGGTCTTATTTGATTAACAAATCGGCGTTTGTGGTTGAGTTTAATGATATTTTACTATAATTGTGTTTGTGATTTTATTTGATTACCAAATCGGTGTCCGTGGTTGAGTTTAATGATATTTTATTATGGTTGAGTTTGTAATTTTATTTGATTAGAAAATTGGTGATTCGCTGTTGTTGTATTTTGATTGTTTTAAAATTGATTTGGTGGATTGACTTTAGTTTCTTGCTTATTTTGATGGGTTCAAAATATATTTTGTGGGCGGTACAACTATTTGCTTGTACTTTTAATATACTTGATTTTCAAGTTCTTAACTATGGTTTTATAATGCTAAAGATGATGAAAATAAAAATGTTGCCCCGATTAATTCTGAATATTTTTAAAAAAAAATCATTGAAAACCAAATATGCCTAACTAATTAGCTAATTTCCGCCCAAATATGTCTAGCTAATTAGCTAATTGCCTAAAACCATGGTTCACGTTCCGCATGTAAAAAAACGTAATCTTTAAAATAGAAATATTTGTAAGTAGATTAAAAAATTTCAATAAAAAAAATCCAATGTGACAAGAAATAGAAGTACAAACGAAATCTTCTTTCTTGTATCAAGTATGATAGAGATAACGATCCCAAACAAAATATCAAGTCTGAATAAAATAAACGCAAACAACACAGAACACTTTTTACGTGGAAAACCTTTCCAGTGTAGGAAGTAAAAACCACGGGACTGATTTCGGAGTCCAACCAAATATTCACTATCAGAAGACGGGTTACAAAACTATTCTCTAGATAAAACTAGAGCATACGCCACAAGAAGTATGACAACTTCATACACAACCCCAATACACAAGATAATGAACCGAAATCAGAAAACTCACTGAAATATCCCCAAAATGCAGTTAGAAGAATATGATCGAAAACACACTTAGATGACTCCAAATCAAAAACCATTTGGAAAGATTGTAGAGGACAAGTAGACGAGCCTTCTCACCAAAATTGAAGCCGATCGGACAACCGGAGACAGTCCGATTGAAAGCACAAAGTTCCGTCTCGAATCACCTTTTTCTCTCAACAAGTGCACTATAGAATATGATGCTCATCTCCGAAAGACACTTTATAAATATATATTTATACATAAACCAAAATCCTATGTGTTATCCAAATTGGGCTTAGCCCATATGATAATTGGACTCCCACATAGGAAGAGCCCAACAAATCTCCCCCTCACGACTATGTGGGAGGATTCGCCATCCCGGCGATCAATCTACAATGTTCAAGCTTTCCCCTAGGCAAAGCCTTTGTCATCATGTCAGACCCATTATCATCTGTATGAACTTTATCAACCTCCATTAGTTTAGCATCAAGAATATCTCGAATCCAATGATATCTCACATCAATATGTTTCGACTTTGAGTGAAATGACGAATTCTTCACGAGATGAATAACACTCTGATTATCACATAACAGTACATACATGTGTTGCTCAAATCCAAGTTCTTTCAAGAACTTCTTCATCCATGGTAGCTCTTTACTCGCTTCTGTCACTGCAATAAATACAGCTTCTGTCGTTGAAAGGGCAACACACTTTTGTAGTCTTGATTTCCATGAAACAGCGCCACCACAAAAGTTAATCAAATATCCAGAAGTAGACTTGCGAGTATAAACATCTCCAGCCAAGTCTGAATCAGAATAAGCCAACAACTCAAGTTTATTCATCCCAAAACTGAGCTTCAAATTAGAGGTTCCTCGCAGATACCTCATAATCCATTTCACGGCTTCCCAATGCTCTCTACTTGGGTTAAAAATCTGCTCACAACACAAACACTATGAGCTAAGTCAGGACGAGTACATACCATGGCATACATGAGACTTCCAACTGCAGATGCATATGCAATATTAGCCATGTCTCTCTTTTCTTCATTAGTTGAAGGACATTGTTTCTTGCTTAACTTGAAGTGACCGGAAAGTGGTGAGCTAACCACTTTAGCTTTGTCCATATTAAACTTCTGAAGAATTTTCTCAATGTATTTTTCTTGTGATAAGAACAACTTCTTCAAGTCTCCGTCTCTAGTAATTCGAATGCCGAGAATCTGCTTTGCTGGACCTAAATCTTTCATTGCGAAAGACTTACTTAACTGTTTCTTCAAAGAATCAATCCGCGAAGTATTCCCAACAATAAGCATATCATCCACGTAAAGTAAGAGAACAATAAAATCGGCATCGGAAATTTTTTCACAAATACACAATTATCAGAAGAAGTCTTCTTGTAGTCCTGCTCCCCTATAACTGACATGAACTTCTTATACCACTGCCTCGGAGCTTGCTTCAAACCATATAGACTCTTTTTCAGTCTGCATACATAATCTTCTTTTCCTTCAACCACAAAACCTTCAGGCTGTTTCATAAAAATCTCTTCTTCCAAGTCACCATGCAAGAATGCTGTATTTACATCCATTTGCTCAATTTCCAAGTCTAGACTCACTGCAATGCCTAGAACCACACGAATAGAAGACATTTTTACAACTGGAGAAAATATTTCATCAAAATCAATACCTTTTTTCTGACCAAAGCCTTTGACTACCAATCTTGCTTTGTACCGAGGTTGCAGAGAACTATCATCTTGCTTCAACCTATAAACCCACTTGTTACTCAAGGCTTTTCTCCCTTCAGGTATCTTCACTAACTCAAATGTATGATTCTCATGAAGTGATTGCATCTCTTCATCCATCGCTTCAATCCATTGATTTTTACATACACCACTAATAGCCTCATTATAACACTCAGGCTCACCTGCATCGGTTAACAAAATATATTCATCAGAAGGATATCTAGTAGAGGGTTGTCTATCTCTAGTAGATCTCCGCGTTGGAACTTCAAGTTGTTCAACATCTTCTTCATTCTCTTGTTCATGCATGAAATCATTATCATGATCACCGGTATCAACAATATGTGAACCTCTTGAGGCAGATGAGTCACCATCTGAATTTTCTTCAACTTCTGTAGGAGTACGTGCAAGCGGAATATGCCTCAATTCTACCAAGTCATTCTCAGACATAGGCGCTGAATTTTGACTCTTATCAATATCATGAACTATCTGATCTTCCATAAACACGGCATCTCTGCTCCTAATAAGCTTCTTATTAATTGGATCATGAAATCTGTAGCCAAACTCATCAAGACCATAACCAATGAATACACACTGTCTTGTCTTCGAATTGAGTTTAGATCTCTCATCTTTAGGAATATGTACATAAGCTTTGCACCCAAAGACACGCAAATGATCATAAGAAACATCTTTACCTGTCCAAACTCTATTTGGGATATCTCCATCTAAAGGTACAGAAGGACTAAGATTCAAGACATGTACCACTGTATTCAAAGCTTCACCCCAAAAGTATTTAGGGAGTTGTGATTGTGAAAGAAGACATCTTACCCTTTCAATTAATGTTCGGTTTAGTCTCTCCGCTACGCCATTCAACTGAGGGGTCTTGGGAGGTGTCTTTTATGCCGAATACCTTGCTGTCTGCAATAATCATCAAAAGGACCAATGTATTCTCCCCCATTATCACTTCTAACACAATTCAATTGTTTCCCACTCTGTCTCTCAACTGAAGCTTGAAACTGCTTAAAGACATCTAACACTTGATCTTTTGTTTTCAAAGTGTAAGCCCAAACTTTCCTCGAATGATCATCAACAAAGGTAACAAAGTAGAGACAACCACTAAGTGTTCTCGTTTTGAAAGGACCACAAACAGCAGTATGTACCAAGTCAAGCAAACTTGGTTTTCTTGAAGGAGTCGAGCTCTTGAAAGATACTCTATTCTGCTTTCCAGCCAAACAATGTACGCATTTCTTTAAATGAGCTTTATGTATCCCACGAATGTACTGTTTCTTCCTCAGAATATCTAATCCTTTTTCGCTAATGTGACTGAGTCTTTTATGCCACAAATCAAGCATTGCTTCATCATTAACAACATTGATTTTCTCAGCTGACACCCTTGCAGACATGATGTAGAGGGCTGAATATTTTTGTCATCTTGCCATAACCAACGAGCCCTTAGTAAGTTTCCACTGCCCATTCGCAAAAATACTGCAATAACCTTCATCATCTAGCTTCCCCGTAGATATCAAATTCAATCGAAGATCGGGTATATGTTTAACACCCTTCAAAATCAATCTTGCACCCATGCTTGTTTCTAGATAAACATCACCAATACCAACCACTTTAGACAAATCATTATTTCCCATCTTTGCAGAACCAAAGTCACCAGAGGTGTAAGATGAGAAAAATTCTCTACGAGAAGTGGCATGAATTGTAGCACCACTGTCAACTACCCAACCATTTTCGTCAGACACAGAATTCACAACAGCATCATCAATAACAACGAAGTAGCTCTCTGAAACTGCAGCAACATGTTTCTCGTCACCACTTTCATCATAATTTTTCTCCTTGTTCTTTTCTTTTTTACCATTATTAGATTTCCCAAAATTATTCTTCTTTCTCAACTTAGGACAAAATTTCTTAGTGTGCCCGATCTCATGACAGTAGTAGCACTCCCAATCTGCAAATTTATTAGACTTGTTCCGACTCTTGCTTCTACTTTTACCTCTAGTTTTCCAACCGCGATTTTCATTTCTACCACGTTTCTCAACGACTAGAGTTTCTGAATGTGAAGAGAAGCCAACTGTTTTTCTTCTCATATCTTCATTCAACACACTACTTTTAGCTAATGCCATTGAGATATTACCCTCAGGAGCTGAACTAGAAAGAGACATTCTGAAAGTATCACATGAGTCTGGTAGCGAACCAAGTAACCATAACGCCAAAACCTCGTCATCAAATTTGATACCCATAGCAGCCAACTGATTAATCAAGCCTTGAAAGGTATTCAAGTGATCTGTAAGAGGTGATCCATCTTGATACCTTAAATACATCAACTGTTTGAACAAAAGTAACTTACTGTTTCCTGTCTTCCGAGCATATAACTCCTCAAGTTTACTCCACAATTTCCTTGCATTTGTTTCGTCTACAACATGATTCAACACATTATCATCAACCCATTGCCGAATAAATCCACAAACCTGCTGGTGAATAATTATCTATTCTGCATCAGACTTATCTTTAGGTTTTTCATCACCGAACACTGGTAAATGAAAACTTTTAACATAAAGAAGATCCCTGATCTTCGATTTCCATATATGATAATTTGAACCATTCATTGTCACCATTCTGCTTGTATTCACCTCCATATTTGATACAAGACAAGTACACAACCACTCGCTCTGAACCACTCTGACAAGAAATAGAAGCACAAACGAAATCTTCTTTCTTGTATCAAGTATGATAGAGATAACGATCCCAAACAAAATATCAAGTCTGAATAAAATAAACGCAAACAACACAGAACACTTTTTACGTGGAAAACCTTTCCAGTGTAGGAAGTAAAAACCACGGGACTGATTTCAGAGTCCAACCAAATATTCACTATCAGAAGACGGGTTACAAAACTATTCTCTATATAAAACTAGAGCATACGCCACAAGAAGTATGATAACTTCATACACAACCCCAATACACAAGATAATGAACCGAAATTAGAAAACTCACTGAAATATCCCCAAAACGCAGTTAGAAGAAGATGATCGAAAAACACACTTAGATGACTCCAAATCAAAAACCCTCTGGAAAAATTGTAGAGGACAAGTAGACGAGCCTTCTCACCAAAATTGAAGCCGATCGGACAACCGTAGACAGTCCGATTGAAAGCACAAAGTTCCGCCTCGAATCACTTTTTTCTCTCAACAAGTGCACTATAGAATATGATGCTCATCTCCGAAAGACACTGTATAAATATATATTTATACATAAACCAAAATCCAATGTGTTATCCAAATTGGGCTTAGCCCATATGATAATTGGACCCCCACATAAGAAGAGCCCAACACAATGCAACTAAAAAGTAATTTTAAAAACAATCTAAAAGAACAAAAGCATGTAGTAGAAGTATTTAAGATAACATCAAAAAGGTAATAAACAAAGAGAAAATACTTTCTTAAATATGCCGCAAGTAAATTAATCAGCCTTCTTACTAAAGGAGTATCCATCTGTAAAGCGAGCCTTACCATAGGTACGTTGGCACAATAACAGTCAGCTTGTGAGTGGCTGAAGACTGTTGTTATGTTAAATCAGCCTTGACATTTCACAAAATTGGGAGTCTGGACAAGACACTTAAGCTTGTGGCTCCTCTTCTCGGGATTCTACAAATCGATATCGTTTTGGAAAACAATGTTGTTGAAAGCAGGCACAAACAAATAGACGATAGAAACCCTAACTGAGATATTTTTGTATATACATCTTTCATGTGACTTGGACTTAATTAGAAGTCCGTAGAAGTTATGGCACTAAACATTAATTGTTTTAAAAATAAATTCAGCGCAAAATTTTTGGTTGAAATTTGAACTCCCCTCCCTCTTCGATTTGAGATGTATTAGTTGATTTCGATTTCATTTTTGCAAAATCAGTAGATAACCAGTTTTCCTTCTATCTCATTTGTTAACTTCTTGATTCTTCTCATATTTGAATGTCAATTGAAACAGTCATCATGCTAGCTAACTCTGTTTTGTGATAAACAGACTTTCCATCCTTGATATGGTTCCAGAATTCATCAAATAGACTTTGATGGCAGAGCCATAATCTATCTTCCCTGAAATCACGAAAGGTAAATTAATCTTCTATTCTGATATAGCCTATGTTTAGACTTTCCAGCAACAAAATAGAATCCAACATAGCTGGAGGTTTAAAGTCCTTGTAATCGAACTTCATCTTGCATCTTTGAGTCCATCGAGCCAGCCAATCAGCTGCTCGATTTTGCTTTCTCAAGATATGATGAATTGTCATTTTACAAGTTAGAAGAGATTTTATGTTGTTAAGTATCAAGCTTAAGTTTAAAGGAAAATTTCCAGTGGAGGGCAAAGATATAATTATTTTAGAATCAGTCTTTACATCAACTTCCCTTAATCGTTTTATTCTGCATAGTTATAGTCCATCATGGATAGCTCGTGCTTCAGCTTGAAGAGGAGTTAACATTCCATAGTTGTTTCCATAGCCCATAATGAGTTTGCCTTGATGATCCCTGATGATTACTGCACCGCTAGCTTCACCTGAGAGAGAACAACTAGCATCTGAATTGATATTGTATCTTCCAGGATGTGGAGGAGTCCAAGTAAGGTAAATGATATTTCTCTTAATACATAAGTGATTAGTGCATCCAATATTAACATCACATTGCTTCTAGTGTTTCGTTTTCAGTAGTTTTGAGTAGTCTAGACTTATCAGCATGTTGGTGATGTATTTTATTGTTGTATTTGTAGAAGGTTTATCTGAGCTCATTTTCATTTTGTTTCTCTGCTGCCATATGACCCATCTAATTATAGTTGGCAAAATTATTTTGATGGAAATCTCGTTTGAGGTTGACCTGAACTAGGCTAAGAACATATGTTTAAGAGTCATGAACCCTTGTATTTCCACATTTAGAACACATGCAAAATGAGACCAGATTTCCCAAGAAAAAGTACAGGAGACAAAGAGATGATTTGTAGTCTATGAGTTAAGACAAGACTGACATTTTGATACTAGTGTTAAGTACTTAGATTGAAGTATAGAATCAGTTGACAGTTTATTTAAGATAAGTCTCCAAGCCAAGAAGGAACACTTCCTTGGAGAAATTTGGTTCCGTAGATTACCAAATAAGGAAGAGCTATAGTGGGAGGTCGTCATGGCTTTGACAGTGTCTTTACTGTTAAATGTGTCATCCTTAGCTAAGGTCCATATGATAGTATCATTAGCTAGACTATTGATTCTTAGTTTAGTAATTAAGTTTATATTATAGTCACTTAAAATAGGCTTTAAGCTTACTCATATTCCACTAATTATCTTCCCACAGAGAACATACCTTCTTACCTTTAAACCACCTATTGTTTTGATTAGGACTAAAATTAATAAGAGGAAGCCTACCAAACCAATTACCCAACCATATATCCATATTACCACTGCCAAGTTTCCATCTAATGCGAGCTTCAACAAATTCTCTTATTTTGGCCAACCTTTTCCATGTTTAAGAGCCTTGATTGGAATCAACTTGAAGAGGGTGCTTATCTTTACAGTAGATGTTGTGAAGTAGTCTAGCCCAGATAGAACTTTTTTCTCTAAATCTTATTCATAGCTTGCACGAAAATGATTTTTGAATGTCCATTAAGCTACTAACATTAAGTCCACTTTCCTCAAAAGGATTGCAAATAGCTGGCCATGCAGTCCAATGAGTTTTGTTAGCTTCTCTGCTGGATCCCCACATAAATCTATTCATTAACTTCTCAATTTTTGTTATGATTGAAGTAGGAAACCAGCAGCTCTGAACCCAGTAAAGAGGTATAGCCATAATGATAGAGTTCATCAGAGTCAAATGCCCTCCAAATGAAAGCATTTTTCCTTCCAACTTAGATATTTTATCTTTGATTTTCTCAATTAGAGGTATAAAATTAGTTGACTCGTTGTGAGGACTGAGCGTTACACCTAAGTATGTTGTGAGGAGGATTTTTGTATTGAAACTTGTTTGAACACTAAGACAATTCCTTCTGTCAAGAGGCATACTAGATGTGGTTATGATCATTTTTTTCCTTTTGTTAATTGATTGTCCAGAAATGTCTTGATAAACTTGCAAAAACTGAGCTAATTTCTCTAGGGTAACATTTAAACCATTAGTAAATATTAATACATCCTCAACAAAGGCTAACACTAGTATAATTATATTGCCTTTACTTGAATATTGAAGCTTTTTCTAAGAGACAAAAAAGTTGTTCATCCCTCTAATCATCACTTCTTCAGCTAGTATAAAGAGGCTAGGAGACAAGGGATCACCTTGTATCACACCTCTATTAACTTTGAAGTAGCCAACTGCAGTCCCATTTCTGAGTATAGAAATATTGTCTGATCTAATGATGTTGTTAATCAGCTTAATGACTTGATAATTAAAACCAAACATATGCAACACCTTTATTATATATCTATGTGATAACTTGTCGAAAGCTTTGGACATATCGACCTTGATAACCATATTTCCTACTTTTGTTTTCCTGCCTATATCATGGATTAACTCTTTTGTAATGAATACATTGTCATGTATTGATCTTCCTTGAACGTAAGCTCTCTGTACTTTAAATATTAGTTTAGGAAGAATTATAGAAAATATAATGTTAATCACTTTAGACATTATTCTATTTTTTAGAGTACAAAGACTAATGGGTCTATATTGACTCAATCTAGAAGGGTTAGTTGTCTTAGGGATTAGAAAAATTAGAGTAACTAGTATCCCTTTGGGAATATCCAGGCCAAATATGAATGATTTAAGAGCATTGCAAAGACTTGGTCTGTAAAGTCAGGTCTAAACTATTTTGAATGGGATAACATATATCGTTTTTTGGAGGAAGACTTGTTCTAGTGCAGAATGTTCTAAACACTATACCTATCTATACTATGCAATCTTCTCTAATCCCAAAGACTATCATCTAAAGAATTGAAATCTACTGCAACAAATTTGTATGAGGTTCAAAAAATAGCAGTGAAGTTATTTCATGGTCTTGGGCTAAGCTTTGCAAACCCTATGATTAAAGGGAACTCAACATAAGAAAATTTGAGGATATTCAAAAGCCTTTCTCATATAAGCTTTGGTTTAATTTCAGATATCAAAAGTCTTTATGGTCTAGATTCATGAAGTCTATTTACAGCTATAATTATCATTCTTTAACAGCTTCAAACCCAAGTAAGAGATCAAAAGTTTGGGATATATTGGTCAATGTAAGAGACAAAGCAGAAAGGATGATTTATTGGCAAGTGGGAGAAGGTATGATGAAGTTTTGGCTTGAGAGATGGTGTTCCCCAAATCTATTTATTATCCTAGACTCAGAATTTGATTGAACATGGTACCAGCCTAAAGAAGTCAGATCATACGGGGAAAATGGAGGCTGGAACATAGACAGACTGAAATCTTGTTTCTCTTCTACAACCATTGAGAAAATAAACAAAATCACTATGTCTAACAATAAGGACTACATAAAATGGGTTATGTCTAAGTCATGGGAATACAACATTAAAGATACATGGAACTTCATAAGGATGAAAAATAACAAATCCAACATGTTCAAGAAAAACTCTATCAGTCCCAAAAAGTGTTCTTTCTTGACCTAAAGGACTATTCAAAATTGGTTACCCATTGACTTCATTATACAAAAAAGGTATTTCAGTTAGCATCCAAGTGCTAATATTGTGATAGCTCATGTCTGTATTCAATGTGTTAAGGCTTGGGAAACATGGTCTTTTTTTGTTTCTATTTCCACAATCTTCATTAACAGTAACATGTCTTACACACATATGTTGAGGTCTTGGTTTTGGTCTACTACAAAGTACATTTAGATCAGGATAATTATTCCAGTGATAATCACATGGGTTATATGGTCTACTAGAAACAAGAAAAAACTGAAGGACATCGCTATAAACTCCAATGCAATGATAGACTATGCCATCAGGACTTTAGATGCTCTTGATCAAGGGAATCTTTAGAAAAGAAGACACTGGGGTAAGGATGTAAACTCTATTTTTCAATTGGAATGTGTTTTCCATTTGAATAAACTTAGAAGAGAGTTGTCTCTCAACTGGAATCTGCCTAAAAAACAAGATACAAACTCAACACAGACGGGGCTTGTAGTTTTAAAGGTGAAGCTAGTGGGGGAGGGATCATCAGAGACCAAAATAGTGAACTGATAGCTGCTTTTGGAAACATACATGAGTATCAATCTCCTATAGTGACGGAAAGTAGAGCTCTACTTAATGGCCTTCTAATGAGCAAAAACTGAGGGATTATCTCTCTGGAAATCGAAACTGATTCTAGCATTGTAACATAAATGATTCTAAGAGGTAAATCCCCATGGTACTTGGATCCTTTAGTAAGATGTTGTAGAGGCCTAATCACCTCTGGTGAGGTTTATTTTTGTTTGAGGGTAATTTTGTCCAGAGTTTTGTGGTATTTCAAAGGTATTTAATGTTTGGATAGAGTGTAGAGGGAGAATTGAGCTGCCTGATTCTATTTAATTTTCATTACCCTCGTTAAATGAAAGTGGTTGGGTATTTATACCTTTAACCTTGGGCCACATGGGCTTTCGGGTCGTGTTTATAGATTCAGGTCGAGTTCAAAGACCCATTAGTTTTAAGCAGGTAGATAATTAGCTTAGCCATGAAGTGATTAAGCTTTTAGTACATTTAGTTCAGTTCGGATAATTCAGTGGGTGGGCTTTATCCGAACTTCCCCTGTCCGGTCCTCATGGTGAGTGGTGATAAAATCCGGACTCATCAACCTCTAACATGATTCTCACACATATCTACCGAGAATAAGATGTCGCAGCAGACGGGATGGCAAAGCGGACTCTGGAAATTGGTAAGAATCTCGATTTGAGTCCCGAGTCTTGTCCTAATGAACTAAGCTCTATAGTCCTACTCGAGAGCCTTGGTACAAGTTAGATTAGAACTGAAAATAACGAGTAAATATCGAGTCTTATGAATAAAATACCTGTGAAAGCATCAATGAAGGTCCAACGCTAGGGCATGCTCTGGTTTGCTCAATCTGGCCAACTCAACTCAACTTGGAGAAAGCTGCTCGATGTTTAAGAAGAATTCGGCCTATGATTTTGATCAACAAGTTTCTTCAAATTTTCTGATCTTTACTTTGAATTTGGTGATGGATTCGATCAAGGAAAAGTCTGAAAATAGTTGAGTCATTACTAGAAGGAGAAGAAAGAAATTTACCGCCTTTGTTTTTAGGAAAATTTAAACTTACCTTCAAAAGATTTACATGTGTAGTAAAAACAGTATAGGAAAATTTATAATATAGATCTAAAATAATAGCAGATGTAAGCATTTGTTTTAGTATTGAAGTTTGGTCATTTTAATATTTTGTTTATACTCTTAAAACTTTTTAGGATCATGTTATTATCACAGTTTTATCTGATTAAATTATCGATAGATATAAAATGATTGTCTTCATAAGAGAATTTGTATCCAAATCAATCCTCTACGGCTGGCCAATTATACCTTCTCGTTACAAAATTTGTCATAAAATAGTTTTGTTATAATTGGATATGATATTTATCAAATTACTCTGTGGAGTTAAATGCAATCAAAACATGATTTATTAGATCTAGTGTAAAGATATAATAACCTCATTTAGAAATGAGGTCTAGGTATATACGGGTGGAATAAATGATCACGGGTTTAAGAAATTAAAAAATAATGAGCCTTTATAGTACTCATAATTTAAAAGTATACAAATATAGTGTCTCGATTTAATATCTTAAATTAGAATATAAATCGTTAAAAATTAAGAATATTTTATAGCTTCATACATGTTTATATTTATTGGAAAATTTAAAATGATTGTCTTTAAACCATGCAATATCCTCTAACGGAAAATAATCGCGTATCGTATCTGCAAATAAAAACCAATACGTAGATAAACATATATAAATGTCACTCAACCCAACCAACACAACACACGACAATTATAATACTATCACAGTTCTAGCTTATTTTACTGTCATAATAAATTAAAGTATTAAACAGTTATATCTTACTCAATAATAAAACTTACATCGGTCTCATGCAGCTTTTTAACGGTGATCCGAAGGTTCAGCTTTGTCCGAGAGTCAGAAACAACTGCACCTGTATCCCATTTCGCAATCGTAGCCTTGCGCTCGGTGTAAGTGAAATGAGTAACATGGCAGAGCATAAAAAATAATCCTGTATCCACGTGTCTAACAAACCGATACATTCATTCATAGTCCTCGTCTCGTGAAGCAAGGCCTCACCAAGATGTTGATACAAGTAAGCAAGCACGGTCGTACATCCGACACCCTCCTTCGTTAAATCGCGCAGTTGAAACAAATACTTAAAATTAACGTACATGTTACTCTTCTCGGGAAATGGAACGGTGCCAAACATATGTAATATATAGGTGCACGCAGCAGCATGTACCATACAGTCAGTGAGATCAGGGTTGTCGTCGCAGAACTCTGGCCCACTAAACCTAGTCTGCAGCCATTCGTAACCCAAACCGATGCACTTGTATTTCTCAACCTCATTCACAAACAAAACCTCGCTCATTGAAAGAAGATTAACGCCCACATGCATGACCAACGACATGTCGGATATAAATGGTAAAACAATAAGCTCTGCCTGTACTGCCAGTCCCAAAATAGTGTGCACATCATGGAACTTGATCGTCATCTCACCGAATAAAAAATGGAAATTGTATGTTCCCATATACCACCGGTCCATAAATACCTCTGTCACGTTGGAGTGCGTATGCATGCAAGAGAACGGCTCGATGAGTCTACCAAAAGACGTACCACCAAGTACAACGCGTACCTTGCTCTGGGAGGCCAAACTTCCACCTCTATGGCTGGGATAATTGACGTATAGCCGCATCCCGCGCTCCTGAAAATATTCATTCTTAATATTAGTATATATCAAAACTCTATCAAAATAAAATCTTAATTACAAATGTAAATATTACCTCTCAGTGCCAAAGGTAGTTGGAAGCGTGGGAGGTGAGCGTCTTGTTAAATAGAAATGACATTCTGGAAGAGGAAGAAGCTCTAGGCTGCCCTCTAGGTGGGGGAAGTTGGCATTGCCCGCGGGCAGCGAAAGCGGAACTGGATCCGGAAGCATGTGGTCCAGAAATTATAAGTAGCTTCTCCATCAGAACCGCTGAATTATCTACAACACCGCGCTCACCAGCTACCCGTACCCTTCTCTGCTTTTTCACTCTCTTCGTCCAAGAGCCATCAACAGACCCGGAAGCGTCAACGAGATCCATAACCTGAAATAAAAAAACTTATGAAATGTCAAAGTTGGTTCAAAATACCAAATGTCAATGAGGAAGCGTTATTAAAGAAAATAAAAGTATAAACGGGTAATATACACACAAACCAACAAGAATAAACCGGTCCCGGGTTACTCCGGTGACCAAAGCAACCCATGTTGTCAGGATGGCGTGGGTTCATGTGTACACGCCACAGTGATGGCGTACACCAATAAAGCCACGCCAAGATCCCACGACATACCAATAGCGTGTGTATCCTTGTTTACACCACGAGATGTCGTAAAGAAAGTGTTCGACGCCCCCGTGTGGGGAAGAACACCATATGCCATATCTGAAGCTTGAATATTCTTTAAATTCAAACCACCACCTACAGTCGACCACCAAACACCCAAATATACACCCTAAACCTAACTAAACCATTCAATAACAAAAATCACTTACAGTAAGATTTTTATTCTACTCGACGAATCAGATCGCCGCAATCTCCTGTGGGTGCTTCCAATTCGGTCTTCATGTGGGTTTCGGTGTATCATCAAGGGTTTGGCTACATGTTAGTTTTGGTTTCGGTGGATTTCGATCTTGTCGAAAGTGATTTGGGTTCGGTGTTGTCGATAGCGTTTCGATGGGTTTTGTCTATGATGGAGGCACATAGGGTAAGGTGAGGAAAGAAGGGAAGGATAATAGAGAGGTTAGTATTAGGTTTAGCTTTTGTTTAATTTAGTTTTAATAAATATTTAACTTTTAGTTTAGTATTAGATTAGATTTAATTTAATTTTAGTTTTGTTTTAATTTAGGTTTTAGGTTTTTATTAGAGTTTTTGAAAATCTTAAATTTTTTTAGAGAAAAGGTAGAGAAATTGAAAACTATTCTGTAAATATGGTAACTTCACGGAGTAAATTTGGCTATTTATAAAATTTCGTAAGAGTAAAATCGTCAAACAAAATAACTTCGTGGAGTAAAACCGGGTTTTTTTTAGCAATTTCCTTAATTTTGTAAGGTATGGTAGAGTTAAACTGATTCCTATCTTGATTTGTTAATTCATTAGTATTAGAGTTCACTGAAGGCTTCAAATCTTGATTTTCTGGTAGCCTTTTGCAATTTTGTGTCTCATTTCCTAGATGTGAACAAATCTTGTAGTAGGAAGGTAGGCCATTGTATCTAAATTCTTGCCAGAATCTCTCTATCTCCAAAGCTGGTCCAGATTCGGTTAATGGGTTTTTGAGAAACATCCATTTCTACCCAGTTTGGAGTAGTTATGTCTAACCCGATTTCTATCGGGAAATCAAACAGATAGTGGGGATCCAATAGCCTTTCCTATAATCTTTATAGTTTCCACGTTAAACATAAAATCAGGCATGTTAGGTAGACTAAGCCATACTGGAGTTATAAAATACTTCACATCTGGTTTTAAGTGAGACATCCATTTTAGCAACCTCATTGTTCTGGAACCTACATTCCAAACATTTTTCTTCCAGATCTTCCTAATTTCTTCTTTATTGTTGAATTCAATAAATATGTGCATATAATCCCAATGAGTAAGATCATAACCACCTGAGAAGCTGAAACTGTCCAGAAACAGTTTGATTGCTTGTATTTGTTTCATGTTGTTTCTTCTGAATGGATTCTTCAAAATTTTTGTTATTTCTAACTTTTGTTAGTTTGTTTGAGATAAATGATAATTGATCATTGCTTTTTTGATTTACGAGAGGATGAATCTTTGTTTTTCTGGAAGGCGGAAGAGGAACCACAGGTGATTCCAGGTCAAAACTTGATTTTGAATCTATATTTGGTGAAGATTTGGTGAAGATTTGGTGAAAGAAAGTCAACCTCTTCTATAGAACTAACAAGAATTAGCTTTGAACGGAAAAGAAGATGAAAGCTACCATTGATCACTGAAAATTCAAAAACTCTCAACTCTGTTATTGGGAATAAAAAAACGGTTCAAACTTATCTAAACTAATCTCTCTCAATAATTTGGATTAATAATTAAACATGAAACTCTAATAATATTATTAATGACTAAATAAAATATAAAATATAAATTATCGATATTTTAATATAAAATTTTAATTTTACTATTATACCAATGTTTAAATAAAAAATAAACTGTAATTTATTTTACTTTTATATAAAATTTTATAACCTTGTATTTAAATGGGTTGACCTCCAAATTTTCTTCTTTTTTTTTGAACTTTTTCTGTTGTGCTAACAGTTATACTGTTATTTTTCAATTTTGAACTAATTTTGAACAACATACGTAGTGAATAATTATAATATAATAGTCCAAGTTGAAAAGCATATCAGTGTATTAAGATGCTATTTTTTTATTCATTTATTTTATTAAGAAGCATATATATATATATATAATAATAAAACTTAACAAGTTATTAAACATAAAAATAAAATTATAAATAAAAATTGTTTTAGAAAACCAAAAATCAAATTAAAACTGAAACGATACTGAACTGAAATGATACTGAAATCCAGTACCTTTGGATCGCGGCTTTGTTGGAAACCAAAACACTAAAACTGGTTTGGCGGTTTAGAATTGGCAAATCGGTAAAATCCATTCTTAACTTTGATAACAAACATATGGATTAGTTTTTCCACATCAAAAAAAAATCTACAAGATATATTATTTTCGAAAATATATTTTTTCTTATTAATATTTTATAACCATTACTATATGCTCTATGCATTTTAGTTATACGGAATATGTGTTAAATGTATAACGGAATATATGATGTTGTCTAAAAATACCGAATCAAGTAAAACAGATTTTGTGGAAAAAAAATAATATAGCGGAATATATGATCTTGTCTAAGAATACAGAATCAAGTAAAACAGATGCTATATTTTGTGGAAAACAAAATAGGAGATATTATATCCATTTTCAACCCAATTTGTGACATGTGACTGCAAATTATTATTAGCCTAATAAATAAGCATATGGCCGATCCAATAAATAAATAAATATTTTATACTCTTATCTAGATCTAAGTTTTATGAAACAACTTAGTAATACTTGTCTAAATCTAGATTGATCTATTTATTTTAATTATGACTCAATAAAATGATATGTTTAAATTACAGGTTCAACAATAAAAATAAAACGTCCCGAATTTGCTTTCCATCGTGAGGACTTTGTCAATTCGTTTGAATTTTATGTTTCCAAATCCTACTCTCAAGAAGGATACTTAACACGTTGATAACGTATTGTACAGTGAATACAATGTTTAACATCCATCTTTTACAGTAAGGGTTGTTGCCTATTGGGATATTTAATCCCGTTTACAGCCCTAACTTTCGTGGATCCGTAGCGTGTTCAAATTTGTATATGTGTTGCTGATGTTTGGTTGAGTGTAGTGCATTTTGCTGAGAAATTCTACTACTAGCTCTGATAACTGTGGAAGAAGATAATGGAGTCTGGCGAAGGAATGGACCATCTATGACTCAAACTATTTTTTATTAAAATTTGCTGTTTAAGGTTCTAAGATTTTTCTCCTGGATAATAGTTTGGACGTTTATATCCGGTTTAGCTTTATTAGGTTTTGAAAAAAAAAAATCAAACGGTTCTAAATCCTGGGTGTAGATTTTTTTTCAATAATAAAAATATTTTTTTGATTAAAAAAACGTTGAATATCCATCAATTTTTTAAATTTCAAATAAAATTTTTGTTGATTTTTATTTTTTTTTTCTTAATTTTGAAATTCTGACTGATTATTAAAAAAGTAAAAATAAAATTATATTGTATGGAACTTTTTTTTAATTTTTTTTATTTTAATAAAAAATATTATTTAGAAATATGATAGGCTTTATTATCTTTATATTCAATATTGATTTATTTCGTGCCAGCAGGATCAACTTTGTTGCTTTAGCAGGTTATGAAGATAGCAGGATCAACTTTGTTGCTTTAGCAGGTTATGAAGATAGCAGAAATATGAGAGGATAGAGATAACAAGAGCAGAGCGACTACTATGGGAGAATGAGGAGATTAAAATTCATGGTTTTTGGCACACTATTAAAATTTTAAAACATATTTTGTAATTTATCTTCTTTAACTTTTAACTTTTAAATTTGTTCTACTTTTAACTTTTTTTTAAATAACAAAAATTTAAAGAAAATTTTATTTCGAAAGCTACTACGTCTCATGTATAACACATGTTTTAACATTAGGTCTAATACGTTTCAATTTGTGCAACGTAGCTTACACTAACACCGTCTTTATAAAGGTCAACATGTGTTTCATTTTGTGCAGCAGCTAACATGTATACAACTATTGTTTCTATTTTAAGTCTTATCAAACAAACTTGTAATACTTGTCTAAACCGAAACCTAGATTGACCTCTTTTTATTTCAATTATAATGCACAATAAAAATCAGAATAAGTAAGACCAAATTAATTTGTTTGAATGTTACTTTACACGACGATATTTTTCAAACGAGATATTTAACATGTTAATTATCGTATCTCTTTAAAAAGAAAATTATCAAAATTTTGTTATGCAATTAATATCACTATCATGTATATTTTACTTGAAAGGTGTATAAATGTAGAATAGAAATTCATTAAATTGGATGGAGTTAATAAGTAGTATTATTTTCAAAATATTTCGGTGTTGTTCTGACTAAAATTTGTCAAAAATTTTAAACGTGTATTTTCAAAATTCATGAAAGCCCACCAACAATAATGAAATATGAATTCAACACCAATATTGCAACACTACCCAACAATGAAATTCAATATATATTATTGTAATTAACTTCATGATCCAAATTGTTTATACCAAACAGTTTAATCTTATTATCTTATTTAAAAGATAAAAGGTTTTAGTAAAGATCAGGTTGAGAAATAAGTTCCGACACAAACTAATTCGGGTCATACAAATACGAAGGAAAGTAAGAAAATGTCATTCTTATAATATTATTTCAATTAATAATTAATAGTATAAAAACCAAAAGGAATATTTTTAAATAGTTGGGTTAGTAGATTTTTAAATAATGTTGGTCGTTCAAAATAAATCCAGTGCTATTTTATCTACACGTATAAAATGAAGAGCTGCGTGGCCCCACTAAAATCATTTCTCCTCTATTTGTAAAGGGTTTATCTATAAATGGAACCTGGGTGAATGAATCCGATACATCCAATTACAAAATTGAAAAGCAAAAACTCTGCATGTTAATATAAAAAAAGTTAGGAATTTAATAAATTGTGTTCGGCTTGGAGTGGTTAAGTTAGAAGTTTCTACATTTAAATGTGAGATTTTAAAAGATTTTAATGTTTGGAAATTGTAAATAAATGAATTAGAACAAGAACAATTAAATTAAAATTTAATGTGTTTAGTAAAATCAAAATGATGAAAAAGGAAGAACCGGATTTGAACATTTATCTTTTGAATTTTCTATTGTTACGTGGAACCAATAAGAGAAAGAGAAAATTAAAATCAAGACGAGCTACATGTTCAAAACAATTTAAAAAAAAAGTCTAACATTCTATGAATGAAATGAATTCAAAAGAAAATGAAATAATGACAAATAAATTTCAAGAAACATTTAAAAGGCTAAAATTAGCTACATATACGTTATTAAAATCTCTTTTATATCATAAATTCTTAAATGTAAGCTGTCGAGTAAGTCGGATCCATATAGGATGGATAAATATGATGGAATCGAGGATCAATTATTATAAAATGGTGGATGATTTGTTGGAGGCTGATAAGCTTTGGAGGACTCAATTCCTCTACATGAGTGGTTCCTGTAGAAAAGGGAAAGAAAATCACTTCCAAAGGAAATCCAAACTTGTTAACTTGATATCGGAGAAGTTCAGGTAAACACTCTACAACTTTTTTACTGTGTATTAATGATATTAAACTTCACATCATATGTTGATATTAAATTTCACACCGAATGTTGATATTAAATTTCACATCAGATTTGTCTTTTAGTGTTTTTAAAGATGTTCTCAAAACATTGGGAGGAGGGACGAACTACTTTTTCAAAGCTAAATTAGTGGACCATAGAGAATTGGGGAACTGGTTTCCACAATTGTTTTACTGCTGCTAACATGGTCAGAGCCCATCTGTGGAGAACAAACTCAACCAGAGAGTTCTCGTGGGAATAATTTACCAGTCCTCCTGAAGCTGCAAATATCTTCAAAAGGACAGAGGACAAAAATGGTAAGCTTTATTTACCAGCTAGGAACAAGGCTGCTAGCCATCTTGATAAAACTAAGAAGAAGAAGAAGAAAAAGAAGAAGAAATGTGGAGATTCCTCTCAACGGCTTCCCCATGTGGGTAGTTAGGGACTACCAGAAGATATTGATGTTGCATTGTGTGATATTGTTGCCGTTACCGTAGGTGAAGCTAAAGAGCCACCACGCTCTCCAAGGGTTAAGAGAAAGAAATGGCAGAAGAGGAGCAAGGAAGATAGTGATAAGAGAGCAGAAAAGAAGAAAAATATTGACCTAGGTTTGGAGATCATACTCCGACCTCAAGTCTTTCCCTTTATTACTCCCATTAAAATTCCTTCACAAGCAGAAATACATACAGATCCTCCCTCTACAGTGTTTCCTATTTCTAACTAGCCTTCTCTTGAGGGTGAAGTGAATTTAGACGACCTAAGAAATTTGTATTTAAGTGAGTTTGATAAAGAGGATTTTGACAAGACTTTCCACCAGTCTACTACCATTTCTAATGTTGTTACTCATGATGCTGAGTCTTTTCAATTTTCCAGTGAGCATGATGCTCCACGCTATGAAGTTTTAGGTTATATAAGGCCAATCCTTGCCTTGGACAGGAAAGTCAGATCTCAAACCAGTGATATGTTTTCCTTTTATTCTGAAAATCAAGGCCTGAAGAATTCCACCACGACCGAACGGAGCAAGGTTGAGACCTTGATCAAGGAAAAGAAACATCTTAATGGTGATTTGGTACAAGCTAAGTCCGATCTTGAAAAATCACAGACTAGCTGTGTTGAATTGAAATCTACCACTTCCAAAGAATTTAATTCCTTGTAGGAAACATTAACCAATGAGAAGAATGCCAATGATCAATTATCCAAGGAGAAAAGGAAATTACAAGATCTTCTCAAGAAAATGGATGATGAGATCACTTATTTGATAGAGACAAAGGCCCAAGACATAGTCGTTACGATGAACGAATATGTTGAGGGGTGTTGAAATCCGTGGTATCGAAAGGAAAAATCTGTTAAATTGGATATGATCCTATTGTTCCATAAAACATTTCCCAAATGGTCTCTTGGGAAGCTATGGAGTTTTGTGTCATATGAAGAAATTCCCTTTCATACTATGGCACAAAGTGATAAACTCAACATCTCGTTGGATGAATCCGAATGTGATGATGAAGCGGAGGAAGGCTCAAGTAATGATAAGGAGGAAAAATAATAGATCAATGTTGAGAAGAAAACCAAAAGGAATGATCCATAAGGTTAACTATTTTTACTATGTTGGTATTTTGAATCAAAGTCCTTGGCGTATGCAATGCATTTTGTCGTTTTCATATCGAATATTCTAGAAACTCTATTCGAACAAGTACTTGTGGTTTACAAGGCATTTATGTAACGTGGATCATTCTTTTTATGATCCTATTTGTACTTCACGTCATCTCTACTTTCATTCACTTAATGTATTTTCTTGTTTTCTTTAATATTTCCATTAATGTCTGATCGTATTTGAATATAATAAAACCATATATGTATATTCAATCCGATCAAGGAATTTAAAAAATATTTTCTTTAAAAGAATTAAACATTTAATCAGTCTTACATTTATACGAGCCTCAAAGGTAGTCCAGCTAAAAGCAATAAGTGTTTAATAAGCTTTTAATTCATGTGATCCACTCAAAGATAATCCATTTGAGGGCAACAAGTGTTTAATAATCCTTTAATCCATCAGGTGTTTAATAAGTCTTTAATTCATCAAATCCACTCAAAGGTAATCCATTTGAAGGTATCAAGTGTCTAATAATCCTTTAATTCATCAGGTGTTTAATAAGTCTGTAATTCATCGGATTACAACGAAAACAACATCTTTAAAAAAGTCAAAGAATAATATATTGATCAGATCCGGACCCCTCATTAAAACCTCACCGCACCACCTAGGAAGGAAAGAGTATGCCCCCAAATATTTACTTTATAGAAGTAAATATTTACAAGATAAGTTTACTCTAAGTATAACCTGAGATGCTCAACGTTTTAAGGATGCTTCAATAAGTTGCTTATTTTGTCTTGAAGTTTGTATGTTCCTTAATTGACTATTTCACATACGATGTATGGTCCTTCCCAATTTGGAGCCACATTTCTGAATTGTTTATCTTTAGTGTGCAGGAAACATTTTCTCAACACTTTATCTCCAACTGGAAAATATCTTCTTTTTACTTTAGAGGCAAAGTTTCTCTTCATCAAGCCTTGATAATGTGCAATTCTTAAATGTGCTTTCACATTTTTTTCTTCAACTAAATCCAACTTAACCCTCATAACTATCTCATTCTCTCTTTCGGAATAATTTAAACTCTGAATGAAGGAAGAGTAGCTTATATAGGTGTGATTGCATCTATCTTATAAACTAAAGAAAATAAAGACTATTGTGCGGATGTATGTGGAGTGGTTCGGTATGCCCATAGTACTTCTTGCAAGTTAATCGGTCATTTTCTAACATCTCCTTCTAAATTATTTTTTAAACCTAACAGAATTGTCCGATTTGCTACAGCAACTTGTCCATTGGCTTGTGGATGAATATGAGAAGAAGAAAAAATGCTGAATTCCTCTTGATGCGCAAAATATATCTATGTCTTTGTTATCAAACTAAGGACTGTCATCTATGGTGATGCGTTTGGGAATTCCAAATCGGAAGCACATGTTGGAGAGAATAAATATAATAACTGTCTTAGACGTTTTTCCAGACAAAGGTGGAGCTTCTATTTATTTTGGAGGAGTAATCTATTGCCACAATTATGGTATGACAACCCCCCGAATCCATTAGAAGGGGCCCAACTATATCAAGTCTCCATCTCTCAAATGGTATATGCTCGAATATTGATTTCATAGGGATGGCTAGCACATGAATTGCATTTCCATATCTTTGATAAGGATCATATCTCTTCACCAAATCTTTAGCATCTACTATAATGGTAGGCCAATAATATCTTGCTAGTAAGACTATTCTAGTAAACTATATAACCATAATTTGCTGACCCTTCTTAATCATGCAATTTCAATAGAACACTCTGAAACTCATTGCATCCGAAAGATTTTTTATAAAGAACCCCCCTTAATACTAGGAAACCACGAGCTTTGTATTTCACTTTCTTAGCCAAAGCTTTGTCTAGAGGTAGAACTCCGTTTATAATAAATTCTTGGATTCCATTCCTTCAATCTTTAGAGAGTATATCAGATACGTGTAGATATTATCCTACTTCAACTTTGTCTCATGTGGTTGCATATATTGAAGGACATTCTTGCATAAAAATCTAAGGATACACTTTGGAGTATGCTATAGTGGCTAAGGAATCTGCCATGGCGTTTTTCGATCTGGGGATATGCTCATATCTGACGCATTTAAAACTGATGGTGACTTCCATTAGCACTTGTAAATATTTTATCAAGTGATCTTTCCTGGCTTCAGATTTCCCTTGAGCCTGATTAATAAAAAATTAGGAATCACTTCTTTGTTGAACTCTTTAGCCCCACATATATGAGCTAACCTTAACCCATCTATAGTCACTTCATATTCCGACTCATTGTTGGATGCTCTGAAGCCAAAATATATAGCTTGGTACATGTTATCACCATAAGGAGAAGTTAAGAAAATTCCAGCTCCACATCTCATTGTACTAGATCCACCATCAGTTCGGACTACCCATTCTTTATTAAACTTAGTGACTTGAGCTTCTTCATGAGGCCTCTTAGAATGAAATCTACTAAAACGTTAGCTATAACTTGAGCTTTGATTGCACTATGATGTGCAAAGTCAATATCATAGTCTAAAAGCTCAACTGACCATTTAGTCATCCTTTCTAATATATCAACCTTTTGCAACATATTTTTTCATGGGAAAAGAAGTTTGAACTATGATAGAATGAGCTTGAAAGTAGGGCCTCATTTTTCTATCTGCTATTACCAAGGCTAACTTTTCCAACTTTAAGTATATTTTCTCAGCTTCCAACCAACTTTTGCTTCTGTAGTAAACCGGACGGGAAAAGTTTTCCACTTCTCGTACCAAAACAACACTCACCGCATATTCTGATACTGTCAAATACATATAAACCCTTTCTCCTTGTACAAGTTTGAACCATCGGGTGAAGACAAATGTTTCTTGATTTTAAGGAACGCTTGATCAAAGTGAGGAGACCAGTTAAAATCCTTAGCATTCCTCAAAACTTTGAAAAATTGAACACATTTGTCTGACGATCTTGAAATAAACCGATTCAATGCAGCCAATCTTTCAGTTAATATTTGGATTTCTTTGGTATTTCGAGGTGGAGCAATGGCTAACAAAGCATTTAATTGATCTGGATCAGCTTGAATCTTTTTCTCACTTATAATATACCCCCAAAATTCACCGGATCGGACTCTAAATGTACATTTCTCTGGATTTAACTTCAAGTTGATGGCTTCTAAGTTAGAAAACGTTTCTTAGAGATTGGATATGTGGTTTCCCTTCTTAGGACTTTTCACCATCATAGCATCAATGTAAACATCAATATTTCTTCCGATCTGATTAGCAAAAGCCTTATTCACCAATCGTTGATAAGTAGCTCCAGCATTCTTCAACCCAAATGACATTACCTTATAACAATAGAGCCCCATTTCAGTTATAAAGGTAGTATGATCTTGATCATCCGTGTTTCATTATACCCAAAAAAGGTATACATGAAAGGCAATAACCTGTTCCCTGACGTAGAGTCCACTAGCTGATCTATCCGGGGCATTGGGAAATGATCTTTAGGGCAAGCACTATTGAGATCGGTGAATTCAACGCATATATGTCATTTCCATTCTTTTTTTACTAGCGCCGAGTTAACTGTCCAAATATGATATTGATATTCTTTGATATGCCCCATTTTGGTTAACTGATCCATTTCTTGAACAATTGGTTAAGATTTTTCTCTAGAAAAAACTCTATCTTCTGCACCACTTGCCCAGCATCATACCAGATAGATAATTTGTGATTAATCAAACTGGTTGGCACTCCAATCATATCTTCATTACACCACACAATATATATTTGTTCTCATTAATATTTTATAGTCATTACTATATGCCATATGTGTTTTAGTTATACGGAATATGTGTCAAATGCATAACGGAATATATGATCTTGGGAAAGAATATGGAATAAGTAAAACAGATGCTATATTTTGCCTAAAAAGAAATAGGATATATATATATATATATATATATATATATATATATATATATATATATATATATATATATATATATATATATATATATATATATATTCACTTAAGAGAGAATTTTTCAACCCATGTGACTGCAAAAAGTTTAAAAATACATTAATCGTTAATTATTATTAGTCTAATAAATAATCCAATAAATAAATATTTAATGTTTCACTATACACTATTAAAATTTTAAAATATGTCTAACTAATCTTTTCTAACTTGTAGGTTTCAAATATTTTAACACGGGAACTAACACGTTTCAGGTATGCAACGGAGCTAACAGCAACACCATCTGTATAAAGGTCAACACGTGTTTCAATTTTTGCAACTTAGCTAAGTTGCACAACTATTGTTTCAACTTATATTATGAATTCTTATCTAAATCTAAGTTTCATGAAACAACTTAATAATACTTGTCTAAATCTAGATTGATCTCTTTATTTTAATTATGACTCCATAAAATTGAGTATAAATTACAAGTTTGACAATAAAAATAAAACGTCCCGAATTCAATTCGTTTGAATTTTATGTTTCCAAATCCTACTCTCGAAGGATACTTAACACGTATTGTACAGTGAATACAATGTTTAACATCCATCTTTTACGGTAAGAGTTGTTGCCTATTGGGATATTTAATCTCATTTACGACCCTAACTTTAGTGGGTCCGTAGTGTGTTCAAATTTGTACATGCGTTGTTGGTGTTTGGTTGAGTGTAGTGTGTTCAAATTTGTACATGCGTTGTTGGTGTTTGGTTGAGTGTAATGCATTTTGCTGAGAAATTCTACTACCGACTCTGATACCGGTTGAAGAAGATAATGGAGTCGGGCGAACTAGTTGGCCATCTATGACTCAACTAAGCGAGTCAAACGTTTTTTTATTAAAATTTGTCGTTTGAGGTTCGAAGATTTCTCTCCTTTAATAGTAGATGATAGTTCCAAAGTTTGGATCCGATTTAGCTTTATTAGGTTTTGAGAATTTCTTTTAACTGTTCTAAATCTTGTGTGTATATTTTTTTTTTAATAATAAAAATATATTTTTTATTAAAAAAATGTTGAATATCCATAAAAAAAATTCAAAGTTTAAATAAGATTTTTGTTGATTTTTTATTTTTCTTTTAACTTTGAAGGTTTGTCCGATTATTAATAGAATAAAAATATTTTATTTTATATGGAACTTTTTTGTTTTTTTTATTTAAAAAACATATATTATTTAATGAAATTAGAAATATGATATATGCTTTATTATCTTTATATTCAATAATCTGATATATATATATATATATATATATATATATATATATATATATATATATATATATATATATATATATATATTTTATATTGTAAAAGCCACAAAAGTGTAATTATATATATTTATCATCTCACAAGTAAAATTCGGATTTTGTTTGTGCCAGTAGCATCAACTTTTTTTTGATTTAGCTTATGAAGATCCCAAGAGGGGAGTATAAAAATTCATATTATCTATAATAACACTAAAATAAATAGGTTTTATATATCTTGGAAACAAACCAAAATGTCTTGGAAACAAAAAAAAGTGTTTTATATATCTAACAACCTAAATATATTAGGTTTTTTTATTTGATAAGACTATTAAAATTTTATTTTTATTTATTGTATTAAACATTACATGGCCTACATTATAGGATTGGGTCAAAAATAAATTGAATTAAAAAAAAAAATCAATTTTCAATTCGGTGCTAACATCAGCGTAATTTTGCCAATTTCAGTCAAATCTGAAACAAAGGGAGATTTAGTCAAGGGAACAAGTTTGCAACTTATAACTGCATCTATCTTTAAGAGGAAGAAAACAACTGAAAATGTTGGTGATTTTTAGGATTTTGAATCTTTTTAATGAATTCTGGGGATCAAATTTGATTTTGAGAGGATTTAACTTCAGAAGTAAACGATCAATTGAGCACAAAAGATTGCTTATTTAAGGATTCTTGATATCCTCATTAAAGATAGGTTGCTGAGAATAAAGAGGATCGGCTGATCTTCCTTTAACAAATGTAAGGTGATTGGTAAGTTGATCAATTCTGAGCTACTGTATTTTGAGATAACCCATTTTAATATTGTCTAGTAACATAATAACTCTTAATTGATTTGGAATCTGCGATATAGAGATATCTTGTTTGATTTTGCATTTGTTGGTACATTTAGCTAACTAATCTACTCTCATATTATGCTCCCTGTAGATGTTAATGATGGACATAAAAGGTAATAAGAACTTTATACAACATTTTATCAGTTGGATTATAAATCAAAAGGCACTTGAGGATTGTATCATAGCTAGAAGAATATTTGAGTTTGTTTCAATGTCAATCTGATATATTTTCATTTGATAGCATAGCTTGAGACCATCCAAGAGATCCCTGGAACACTACCCGTATTTCTCTCTCACTCAAAATGTTTCTCTCTAAAATGTGTCACACATAATTTGCACTCTATAATATATATTTCAAGTGCTTCAAGTGATGCTCTCCATGACCAACTCATACTCCTATTTATAGCAAGACAAACGGTTACAAAAGAAGACACTTAAGCTTCCAAATGAAGCTAATGGTTACTTGCAAGAAAACCACTAGCATTAAATGAAAATAGGTTCCTTGTAACACATCTTTCATTTAATGGTTAGTTGTTTTTTTATAAGAAACCAAAAGGTAGGGGCCATACTAATAAATGTGAGAGAGATGTGAGCAGGTCCTATATCTGCTCTTCTGTAATGTGTCTAACTGCTAATAATATTTTCCAAACTTAACAACTGGTACTCCTTAGATGAACTTGCATATGGTGATGGGAGAAACAGTAATCACTTTGCATATATCTAGACCAAATAATTTGATTAGTTCTGAATTTATAATAAAGCTCACAAGAGTAGGTTAGTTACATATCTTCCAGCTTCGAATATTAAGACCAACTTCTGAGTAATGTTTACAAACAATATCCCGGTTGCTCCAGGAAATCGCTCTATGATTGTTTGTAGTTCCCCATAAGTATCTACTAAAAATACCTCTAATTTTTCTAGTAAATAACTTTGGGAGATATAGTTTTCGATTTGATATCGAGACGATGCTAAGAAGGACAGATTGAATAAAAGTTAGTCTCCTTGTAAAAGATAGAAGAACTTGATCCCATTCTTGAGTTTTCTTTCTAATATTATAGATAAATTATTCATAATAGATAGCTTTAATACTGCGATGAACCATTGAACCCAGGTTTTTTATAAGAAGGCTACCAATTCTGAATCCTGATAGGTTTTGAATGAGGGATATTTAGCTATGAGGGATACTAGAGCCAGGATAGATAGTTGGTTTGTATTTGTTGATGATTTGGCCGGATGAACTTGATAGTCCTGAAGGAACTTATATAGTTTGTTAATAGTATGGGTAGAACCATCGGATAATATGACTGTATCATCTTCAAAAGCTTAACATAAGATCATAATAGAGCTTCCACTCTTGTATCTTATAGCTGGGTTATCATGAATAAATTGTTTGATATCTCTGATTAAGAATTCTTCTGCCAATATGAAAAGACTATGAAAGATAGGGTCACCTTGTCTAATCCCATTGGTTCATCTAAAAAATACTTTAGCTTCTCCATTAAGAATCACTAAGAACCTGACTTGGCTGGTAGCAGTCTTGATAAGTTGAATGAACATGCTATCAAAACCAAAAGTAATTAGTATTTGATAGATAAAAGAAAGAGAGATCATGTCAAAGGCTTTTACCATGTCCAACTTGTATATTATGTTGCCTCATCTAGTTTTCTTTTTAAGATTATTAGTGATTTATTTAGTGAGAATAATATTCTCTTGGATGTTTCTACCTCTCACGAAGCCACTTTGCTCTTCAGAAATTATATTAGGAAGCAGATTGGTGATTCCGTCATTTAGGAGCCTAGAGACAATTCTGTTTAGAAAGGTGCAGAGGCTAATTGGCCTTAAATAATTTCATAATTAAAGGTAATCTTTTTTAGGAATATGCCATGAGCTACATAGTCCATTTGAAGAAGGCTTTGACAGCAAGGCATAGATATTTGGATAGTATATCCCAACACTGCCAAAACAAATCAGTATTGAACCCATCTACACCTACTATACTAGAGGGGTTGAAAGCTTTGACAGAAATTAATTTATTAATTTATAGAAAAAGCTACCAATTTATTGATCTTCATTTGGATTGACGAATAGACTGGTTACGCACATGGTTTTCTAGGGCATTCACGACTAGGAGGATGAGGATATGATTTGTTGTTGGTTCGGGGAATTATTAGTGGGACAATTTATGTTTGTTGGAATCCCACCTTAGGTCCAAGGAACTGACCTTAGGTCTAAGGAACTGCTCGTACCCTGGCTTAGATGTCGGGTATTCGACTGCATTCACAACTTGTGGAATTTTTTTCCTCTCTTTTTCTCCTTATTATACAACCGATGGTTCCCTAACCTTTTTCTTATTCGATTACGTCTTGAAGTGGGAGTTCGGCTTATTTTTTCATTTCGCCGACGTTTTCGTAGCTTTGAGTTTCAGTTTGAAAACTATTTATCTGAACTCTTTATCCCATTTGTTGGGAATATTGTTTTGAGATTTCTGGATAAACTGTGAAGTCTTGTTTTAACAATTTCATATTGAAATTATTTTGGTGGTTCTCTAAAATTTTCAACCGGATAAAATCAGAGATTTTTTTTAACAACGAGAATGATTTTTTTTTTTGTGTTCTCTCTGTTATAGAACCATATTTATTTATTCAACCAAAATACTCCAACTGTAAAACAATTTTATGTCCCACCAAATTATCCAACAATCTTCCCCAGTTTTAGTGCAATTCATGATTAACTAAAATAAAATCACACAAATAACAAATTTATACATAAATGAATTATCCTGATGATTGAATTTCATATTAGTATATTACGCATTCCAAATATTCGAATATCAAAACCAAGTCCTAGCTTCTTGAAGCGGCTAAACTTCATGCTTAAATAGGTAGATCTTTTAGTCTTGCACATGTATATACAATTTTTCAAAAGAGCTATTAAGAAGATAAACTTCAACCTCAACAACTTGCATGTCTGAACACATATGTTGGAATAATACTACTAATGTGTTCCAATCTCTAGATGTTAAGGTTTCCACATTGAATTCAACACCTGATATCATATTAGATGACTCGTTATCAACGTTTTGGTACCATTTTTGTTGAATTTGGTTGGTTTTTTTGGGTTTTGGGTAGGATTCGAGATCTAGGGTGTGGGGTTGCTGCTAGTGCAAAATCACGAGCAACCAGCACGCGATTTTGCATGGTTCGTGAATAGCCCGTTTTCACAACCCGTGCAGGGTCACGTACTAGTTGTTCACGATTTTGCACAACCATGAATGGTGAAATTGCGAACAGGCTATTCGCAATTTCACCAAAATTGCGAACTATCTGTTCACAATTTCACCAAAATTGGGCGTGAGTGTCCATTCCTATGCCATTGCCACGGCGACGGTCGTTCTGATTACCGGAATGTACCAGGACCAGTTTAATATTGTTTGTTGGTGTCTATAATATGTTTATGCTATTTTTGTTACAAAAACAGATTTCCAAGTGAGTTTTAGTATTTTCAAGTACGCCTTTACATTTGTGTTTCTATTTTCACGTTATGGAGTTAGGTATGAACTTTTGTTTCAACGAAGACCATCGGTTGCTTCAGTCCGTGAAGTTTGTTAAGTTAACAATGTCCGATGATACGACCGATGCTTTTTTCGATCGAGGGCTTTGTAGGATGTTTTATGATTATAGACGATTGGAGTTTCCAAATCCGCCGCCACGAAGTCGTGAAGAAGTCAAAAGCATGTACAATCATGCGAAATCTGAACCACTGCAACTTTTATCCAACTTACCTTACAAAATTTAACAAGTAGAACTTGCTGAGTGGAACCTGTTCAGGACAGATTTCGTTACTGGATATATGTTGGAATATCTCGAAAGTAGGGTTGCTGAGATAGAAGATGACTTCGGACCTACTCCAGAGAACATAATATACGATTTCGACTAAGAAATTATATTTCCACTATGTAATGTTGTTAATCTCACCTTGCTGTGAGATCGTTTTATTTATATTATGTATCAAACGTATCATTTTGGGTTTCGGATTGTATGATACTGTTTTCTATATTTTGGTGCTCTTGTTGATGGTTGATGTACGATACTATTTTCTGTATTTTGATGTTTGGGTTCATGTATGATACTTTTTCCTTTTTGTTTGATATTATAATATTGTATTTTTGTATCTTGTTATAACAAATTAGAGTATGTACCCCGTCGGTTATAAAACTCCCAACCGCCGGGGTAATTTTCAACTCTTCACCCGGCGGGAAGAAACAAATGGAGTGAAGGTTTCCCGCCTAAAAAACTATTAGGTTTTCCGCCTCAAATTTTTTTAAGCTGGATAAAAAACACCATTTCCCGCTAATTATTTTAGAATTGAACCACCGAGTTCGAGTCTATAAATACTAGAATCTGACTATGAAACTAAACATTTAAGTTATAACAATGGGTGATTCAGGCTGGAACGTGCACGAAGATGCAAACCTCCTAAGCGCATTTGACTTCGTTAGAGGTACGATGCAAGAGGAGATTCCTGGTTTTGTCGATGCGGTTTTGTGCATAATGTTCTTTAACCACGGTAGGGAGGCATCACGTCCAGGATATCTAATGCCTCGACCACGCGGACGCGAAGATGTGGCCGATAGGTTAGCTTATCTTAAAACAGTGACTATACAGATTGAGTCACTTCTTTACGAAGTCTGAAGCAAAGTCTGAAATGTATTCAACATGAGATTCCAAAGTTCAATTACGCAGGAGATGCGACGTAATAGCCAGCGTCGTTGATACTAACTCAACTCCCGAAGGAAGTAGTGGGGAAGAATAATATTCATTCGAGAAACGCTTTGAGCGTGGATGGAGCTATCCATCTCCATACAACTAAGTGTGCTATCCTAACTCAGGGTTAACTTATCTATTATCTGCTTATGTATTTCTAATTATGCAATGCTTTTGATTAAAGTGTAATATTTTAATGCAATCGACATATTAAGAAGTTTAAGTGTTATTGTTTTTAAGATAAACATCCAAACCAAAAACATCCAAAGTTTAAATTCATTACAATCGTCTAGTAATCAAGCAAAGGCGGATAAATTGAAACAACGACTCAAACAACGAGTAGAACAACAAGTAAAAACATCAAACAAACATACTAGTCCGAATCTATCAAATCGGACTCGACCCAATCTATCAAATCGGCTTTGGTGTAGAAGGTGTCCATACGAAACACTTACCTGTAATCGGCCATCGAACATGGCGGTTGATCCGGTCCCTACATATGTGATTGATGCAATTATATGAAAACATACTTAATTGTAACCGAGCATTTAATTTGCAAAACAAGTCAAATTCGCGAACATAGATTTCGATTTTTCTGCCAAATCGTGAACAAACTGTTTGTCTATTCGGCGGATTCGCGAACGGCGTGCTCACAAGGTTGTCCAAATCGCGAACACACTGTTCGTCCATTTGGCGGATACGCGAACAGCCAGTTCGCGATTTTGCAAAAAAAATCATAGAAATCTGTGAATCCTGGGTTTGCAGTTCATCCAATATGTAGCGGTACCAACACTATATTCGCACTGAAACTAAAGAAAGGAAAATCACCTCATCTTGGGTTTGCAAATGGTCCGTCAACGGCTCATCCTCCTCCGACGCAAAATCATCGATATTGCAGTTGAAACCTTCACTCCAATCACTCAAATCTATAGTTTTTTTTGGAGTTTTTAGGATTTTTAGAGAGAGAAATCTTAAGGGAGAAGTAAGAAAGTTGGTCTTATAAATGAAGGGTAAAATAGACATTTCACATTTAAGAAAAAAAATCTGATTTTGGGGTCTCATTATAGCCAAATGGGGTCCCAGTATAGCTGAGCCCTATTTTTTTACTATCATCAAATTATGTGTCATTTACAATTACAATTCATTTGCCTTAAATTCTTTAAACATGCAAATTCATGGTTGTATATTGAAACTTCATTCAACAACATACTAAAGCAGAAAGCTAGTGTATGTATAAAATGCACAAATACATATATGACAGTGCATGTGATGCCCTCTGTCTTTTAATTTCAGTTTCCATATTAAATCAAATATTTTAATGACACTAAGCGATTTGTTTTTCTCTTTCTTACAAAAGATCAATTCAAGTATTTTCGGTCATAGATACACACTTCTAACAACCAAAACAACAATTAATTCAATGTGTATCATTTACAGAATTTAAAACAATTCACAGATTATCATCATTTTCATCCATGAGTAAAAGTCAAGGGAGAAAAACTTACAGACGATGATACCATAGTTCTGATGCTTTAATACTTGATTATGGATTCTCTTAAAGATGACAACAAATCTCTTCATTTCAATTTTCATACAAATCGTAAAACAATAACATCTTTGTACAAATCTCTTCACAAAACAAGAATATATAATTTTAATCTTTTGTTGGGAATATCGTTTTGAGATTTCCGGATATACTGTGAAGTCTTGTTTTAACAATTTCAGATTGAAATTATTTTGGGGGTTTCCCAAAATTTTCAACCGGATAAAATTAGAGCTTCTTTTTTTAACAACGAGAATGATTTTTTTTTTGTGTTCTCTCTGTTACAGAACCATACTTATTTATTCAACCAAAATACTCCAACTGTAAAACAGTTTTATGTCCCAAAACGGTTAAAATTTCAAATGATAAACTGACTAAAAATTCAAATTCAAATTCAAATTCGAATTATTTTTCCAAATTCAAATTTCTATGAATTTTCATAATAGCCTTATCATTCAAAATAAATCTAACCCGAACAAGGATCCGTCCATTGGACCCATTAATTATAATATATTCTAACAAGTGTTTACTCCACACTCTCCGACTTACTCGATAATATATTATGACTACATTGGTCGACTAGTTAATCCAATTACACTAACATATCCAACACAATTTGTGATCATTCTCAAAACCGACATCATCTCCTTCTTTTTCATCCACGACATGTACAACAGTTTTAATTCCGAGACTTGGAAGACTGATTGTTCGTGCGACAACTGAAAACTATCGGATTGCTCTGGAAAGAGCAACAGAAGCCTAAGAGCCAAAGATTGACCATTAGAAGGTTCCGTCTCGAACTCATGGAGGATTCTCATCTCTCCCAAATTCGTCATCAGCTAGTTAATTTTTTATTTTTTGATCGTTGAAATTAAACTATTTATTTTCACTTACTACACCAATCAATATGAAAAATTAATAATAACATCAATAATAAATCCCAAAATCGTAAATAACTTTAAAAAAATTTAAATATGATAATTATTAAATTTAAAACAAATAAAAATATGATTTAAACAAATAAAAATATGATTTACTAATTGATTACTACTCTCTAACTAAAGATGAAAAAATCTTCCTAGATAGATTTAATGGAATTTAATTCTGATTGTTCAAATCTCGTTGTCACATCTCTTGAACTCTGAATGAATAATGGTTGATTTACAATCCAATGAAATAATTACTCGCTCGTCAAAATCCAATAAAACGTTTGTTAATAAGTACTATATCTTTTAATGCATGACATGGATTTTTTATTAGTTTAATATTGAATTATTATTTTGCTTTCATTTGAGTTAAAACGGTTGACAATGTCTCTAAATTGATGCCTATTTTATATTTTATAATTCTTTTTGTCTGAATTTGAATTACGGGTTTTCGGCTTCAAAATGGGGTATGTGATTGGTATTTTCTATTAGTTCTATATCCTTAAAGACATCATTTTCAGGGTTGAATATCAGTCTCTTTTTTCAAAGTTTAAATCAAACTTTTGTTGATTTTTAATTTTTCTCTTAAGGTTTATCAGTTTGGTGGATTATTCAAATAAAAAATTAAAATATTTTATTATTCTCTTAAGGTTTATTAGTTTTGGTTTTCTATTTAAAAAAGAAATTATTTCAGCACCATGGTAAAATTTTAGTAATACAATATATTGTTTATTATCTTTATACTCAATACTCTAATCTCTATTTTAAATATTTGAGAACATGGACATATTAAGTTCATGGTTAAAGTTTTCGTTTTTTAAGTTAGATGTAAATGTTTTCATAGTTTTATATATATTAGATATATATGAAAAAAAACCCATTCACCTAATGATATTGATACAATTTTAATACTTACCTATAAGCTACTACCCAAGTAAAGATAGACGGTTTACGTTTATGAATATTAGTTTTTTTTTATATAAAACATAATTGTCACGTTACAATGTTTCATTTTATAGTAAAAACCATTTATGATTTTCTGCCATAGAAGAATACTATAGTACCCAAAGATATAAGAATATTTTAACCATAGAAAGAATGGGTGTACAAAATGAAGATTTTTTAGAACAATAATACATTAAAAGTAATTAAAATTTTATTTAAGAAAATGAGCTCCTTCTAAAAGCAACTATAATTTAAAATAATAATAATAATGTTATGCATCAGTAGGGAGAGAGAAGGGAAATGAGGAGAGCAAAAGTGGGTGTTTGACATAGGATCTTGATGGGAGGTTGAGCTTATGAAGCAGTAAAGAAGCAAGTGAAGGAAACAAGACAGAGGAAGAGGAAACAGTGAAGAAGCAAGTGAAGGAAACAAGCAAGTGAAGGAAACGAGACAGACAGAGGAAGAGGAAGAAGTAAGTGAAGGGAACGGAGAAGATTGAGATAGGGAAAGAAGAAATTCTAAAGAGAGACTACGTTGTAAGGAGGAGAAGATTAAAATTCATGGGTTTCTGTGGCATGCTATTAAAATTTTAAAGCATATTTTGTAATTAATCTTCTATAACTTTTAAGTTTTAAATTTGTTGTACTTTTAAAAAAAAATTAAAATAATATAAAGTTCAAGATTTTTTTTTCTTGAAGGTTAAAGGTTATTTTATTTTGTATTGAATTTTTTCTCATTTTGAACTTTTAGTTTAGTAAAAAAATATTATTTCATCACCTTAGATATGTAAACTATTTTAGATATTTTAACAGCATACATGTTCTGTTAAAAAGTTTTTTTTCAAGTTCTACATAATTTTTATATAATTTTAAATATATCCAATATGATATATTATATATATAAATAAATAAATAACCCACCCATCCAAGATGTAATTAATACAGCGTTACGGTTATGAATATTGTTTTCCGAAAAAAATTATTCATCTACAATAATTCCGATAACCGCAAAGTTATTGACATAAATATAAAATAATTATGAGACTTTTACAAATGTTGCACCTCTCCAATATAGATAACGTCAATTATTGACTTATTAGTATTTTTTTTCGTACATGGAATGTAGTTTGAACGGTAGAATAAAGATGAAGATTAGATTGAAAATGAGAAAATATTATTGTAAACTCATACATTATAATTGGTTTTTATTATGATTAACAAGTAAATCCGAAAGAGTAAGAAAATAAAATTATCTAAACTTTGTTATGCGTATTATATCACTACTATGTATCATGTACTTGGAAGGTGTATAAATGCAGAAGATAAATTCATTAAATTGTATGAAGTTAAATAAGTTTTATTCTCAAAATATTTCGGTTTTGTTCCAACTGAAATTTGTCAATCATGAAAACCTAACAACAACTTTATTAAATGAAATATGAATTCAACCGATCAATATTGCAACAACACTGACCAACAATAAGTTTTAATATATATTATTTTAATATATATTATTGTAATTAACTTTATGATCCAAAATATTTATACCATGGTAAGCTTGTTATCTTATTTAAAAGAAACTTTTAGCAAAGATTGGGTTGAGACTTTGTTAGTATGCTTTGTTAGTATGCGGGATACGAACTAAGTCGAGCAATACAAATGCTGAGGAAAGTAAGAAAATATGATATTTTATAATATTATTTTAATTAATAATTAATAGTGTTGATTTGTTTAAAAATCCAAAAAAGTATTTTTAAAAAGTTTAGTTAGTAGATTTTTAACAATTGTTGATGGTTTAAAATAAATCGAGAGTTATTTCATCTACATGTAAAAATGAAGGAAAGCGTGACAACCCTAAAATCATTTTCCATATTTCTAAAAGAGTCATCTATAAAATGAAACATGGTGAATGAATACGATTCGTTCAATTACAAAATTGAAAAGTAAAAATTATGCATGCTAATATAAAAAAATATGAATGTAATAAGCTCGGTTTGATTTGGGATATTTTTAGACAAGTGGATCGTTACATTTTAAATGACGATATTGAAAAGAAATTATGTTTTGAAATGGTAAATGAATGAATTAAAATAAGAAATATACTTATTTTATGTGTTGCAAAATCAAAATGACGAGAAAGTAGGAACCAAACTTGAACATTTATCTAATAATTTTTTATTGTTATATAAAATTAATGACAGAGAGAAAAAAAAATAAAGTCAAGACCATGTAACAAAACAATAAAAATAATTATAAGGAAGATATCCGATGAAGTGAATTCAAATAAAATAAAATAATGACAAATAAATTTCAATAAACATTTAAAAAGCCAGAATTAGCTACATATACGTTAGTTCAATCCCTTCTATATCAGAAATTTTTAAATGTAAGTAGTTGAGGAATTTCGATCCTTATAGGAAACAAATATGATGGAATCGATGATCCATAACATCACTTAGAGAAATTTAGAAATGAAATGCTTGAATCTAATCATGACATCACTCTCTCTTGCATAGTATTTTTTATAACTCTTAAAGGAAACACACTAGTTTGGTTTATTAACCTTTGTTCTAAATTTATTCAACATTTTGAAGAATTGTGGACTTTTGTTAAAATTAAGTGAAATTGGAACAAATCTATAAAGAATGATAGTGATTATATCACGACTCTATATCAAAATCAAGCTGAATCTCTGATAAACTATGTTCAACAGTTCATCCAGTAGATGAACAATTTGGATGGTTGTATTGAAGAGGTGGCCTTAACATCATTCAAAAGAGGTTTACCAACATATAGTAAAGTGCTTGAAGATTTGATTAAGTTCTTAGTTGACAACATGGGATGTTTATTAGGGTGGAAGAAACTAGGAGAGAAAAAATGCATTAATGATATTTTTGTGCGATATAAAATGCATTAAGAATAAAAAACTCATGGAGGTTGTCAATTTAATAAACCTAGGTATTTGTATTATGATAGCTTGAACAAAAGTTCACTCCTTTTAATGCATCTATTGATACTAGTTCAATGGATAATGAGGAATTAGTTGAGATCGTCACGAAAATGGAAAGAGTAGTTAGAGATGAATTTAAAGGAAATTGTAGTCCAAAAAAATAAGAAGTACAAAAATAAATGGTATGTACTATTTTTGGAAGAATCACTTTGGCACGAACATCCAAAAATTCAAAGAAAAAGAACAAGAAAGATCATAAAATTATTTTGTTGATGAATCTGCAATGTATTTTAATAGGTTTCTATCTTCACTTTTTAACTTCACTAATGACCTAAGAGGATTGGTTAATTACGGTTAAATTTGTTTGGTGTAATCATTAGAAGAATTATGTTTTATGTTGGTCGTTTGGATAATATACTATTTCAAGGTGGTTATGAACACGGATGTGTACGAGGTAAGAAAACAATACAAATTAGTCTTAGATATGAGAATTGTCGAAAGTGAAAGTCTGAAAACGAATAGGACAAAGGTTTGAGACCTTTATATAGACATTACGTGTAAATGAGAATCATTCGATGAAGTTAAAAATAAATGGCTGAGAATCTATGTTTACGGATAACGAGGTAGATGTGAATAGTTAGAATTTTTATTTATCCATAACAAAATTGTAAATGTATAAATTGATTATTTATTTTACGAGGTGGTAATTTGTAAGTTTTATAATTAATAATTTAAATTTTGTAAGACGACTTTTACCTCGTCAAGTACCACCCAAAGTATACAGATATCCAATAGTACTCCTACGACCAATATCTTCATCCAAGTCAACATCGACATTATCTTGCAACTCCATATTAGAACTTGTAAAGGAAAATGATGTAACTATAGTACCTTTAGAAGACCAAAGTAACCACTTGATTCATGTGGCATACACAAGGTTTCGTTTGCTGATGCACACGAAGTTTTCTCCATATAAGCCTTATATTTTGTTTTCTTAGGTAGTTGGTCTTTAGTTAGATAAAAGTGGCTACCTAGAGACATGGTCACTGGTTTGGCAGTATCATTGTTAGACCTTTTTTTTTAGTCTTGTGCATATATTATGGCTCTAACCTCTTTAAGGTATCAACATTACTATATATCGTGATCCTCATACCAAAAAATTTCTTTCCAAATCCTATATCGATCATTAAAAAATCTGATGAAAATTCATTATTTAGATAATTTATTTCCTCATCGATGGGCCCTACAATAAGCATATCATCCGTATATAAAAGTAAAATAATAAAAGATATTGTTGGATTCGACGACGATCAACTACTCAGTAGGCGCTTCGAGTGTCTGATTTTCTTGCATATCTTTTCAGATGTCCTAAATAATAACAAATATTGTAGTAATCCAGGTAAGTTTCATACACTAAATCTTTCCAAAATCCATTTTTACCAAAAAAAATCCACATTTTTTAGGCATATGCTTGGAAACATCCATGTCAACCTATATTCTAAAAAAATGAATCTAACATGATTCTTAAGGGGAACCCACATATTTAAAGGAGAACCAATGCTCTTTGCAAGTTCTCGGATAGTGTTTTCATTTAACATAATTTCTGGAAGATTGTGAAGGTTAATGTACATTGGGGTGATTGAGTTTTCATGGTTTGGGTTAAAATAAGGACCCCATTTAAGAATACGCATAGTTTTATTTCTAATTGACCAGACATTCCTACACCAAATCTTATTTAGATCCTCCATCAGAATAAACTCGATAAAGATGTGTCTAAAGTCCAAGTTGGTGACATTGGAATCACCTTTATACTTAAAGTCCTCTAACAAAGTCTTAATAGAATTGAAATTTGGTTTATCAGTGGCAAACTTCCTTACTAATGTATGCTTATAGATAGTTTCAACTGTTTTTTATCACCAGCCTTAAACTTTATTTCTGGATGATCTTAATTGTAAAAATGTGATACATTTTCATGAAAAATCTTATCATATTTTGGCTTAAATAGATCAGCATAGGACTTAACTAACTTAGCTGGAAATTCATACTTCTTGATAACTGATTTTGATTCCTTGCTTGTAACAGATTCAAATGTTGAATTATTTCTGATCTTTGGAAGATCAGATTGATAATGGTGGAGCATGAAATTGCATATCGTGATTAGCGGATCGACAACATGGTGAAGAACACTTTCTTTCCTCCATTGGCAAGGATCAAAGAAGAAGGAGATACTATGATAGTTTCTTGTTTTCATTTCTTAAACCTTAAAAAAATCTATTATAAAATTATAAATTCCAAAATCAATAAATATTTATATAGAACAAAACTTGTTTTGTAACGCAAACATAAAAAAACATAACCTGCTATAATCCTAAGCTTTTTTGTTCATATTTATTTTATTATTGTTGTGGTGTTATTTTTTATATAATGCATGTTAACTATATATATATATATATATATATATAATTATTATGATTTATATAATTTTTATAACTATGAATTGTTTGTTTAAAATTAATTTAGAAAATATTTTAAATAATAATAATAATAATTAATAAATGAGATGTTAAGTTACATAAACTAATATTTCTCTTAATAATTATTAAACCCTATTAATATGGAACTCTGATAGGATCCTTAATAATTAAATAAAATATAAAATATAACTTATGAATACTTTAATATAAAATTTTGATTTTAATGTTTAAATAAAAAAATGAGCTATAATTTATTTTAGTTTTATATAGAAGTTTATAACCTAATATTTAGTTGTGCTAATTCAAATTTTCTTTTTCTTTTTTTTTAAACATTTTTAGTTGTGCTAAATTCTAATAATGTTATTTTTCAATCTTGAACTAATTTTGAAAAACATGCATTGGTTGCCTTTGTGAATAATTATAATAGAATAGTCATAATTAAAAAGCATGTTAGAGTATTACGAAGCTATTTTATTTATTTTATTTATTTATTTATTCGAATATATGTAAAAGCAATAAAACTTAACAAATTATTCAACATAAAATAAAATCATAAATAGAACTTGTTTAAAAAAACCAAATACCGAATCCAAAACCAAACGGACAAGTACTAAAAAAAACCAGCATTTTGTGTCGCAAATTTGTTTTAAAACCTAAATCAGACCCAGTACCGATAGCACATGTAGGAAGCTGATATGTTTTCCGTATCTCGAAAAGTTCATTTAAGCATGTCTATAAATAGACACGATAAGTTACTGCCACTATATCATTATCAAAAGTTTATCTATTTAGTGAGGTGAAGATTGACTCTTCTCCAAGAAATCTTTTTTTGGAACTCATGAAATTTATTCAGATCAACAAAATTCATGGCTTCCTGCCACAGTTGGCAACCAGAAGCTCTCTGTCATCGCTATTCATCAGCCATTGCCAAAGTTAATGAATCACAACAGCATAATGAAGTTACAAAATAAGACAATCCATACTTCCCAACACATCGATGAGTCCAGCTCTGCAAATACCCTCACAGCCTCAACATCTTAGCTCAAACGCGCAGCAACCTCAGCCAGCCTCTCAAACACAACCTGCAAGCAGTAACAATCACATATCATACTCAGATATTGATCAAAATCTCTTAAAAATCCACATATAAACCTCCTACACATCTTATAAAGATGACCACATCTCACTGCAATTTGAAGAAGAAACAGAGGACTCTTTGATGAAAACAACTACCTATACCCTAGTTGGAAAATTTACTAAAGGACCGCCCAAGAAACAAGTTCTTGACAGGTTTTTTAAAGAGGAAGTTTGAAGGGGACTTTTCTTATTCAAAATGGGATTCTAGACACCTGTTTATGGAATTCTCATTGAAGGAGGACATCAGCAAGATATGGTCAAGATTAATATGGAAGATTGATGAATACTCAGTGTGTATCTTGAAATGGCTTCCCTCCTTCAATGTTAAAAAGAAATGTCTTGTAATCCTAATCTGGATTAGAATAGAGAAGCTACCAGAGCACTTGTATAATCCTGACATTGTTAATTCAATAGCTGCCTCAATAGGTTGTCCCATTAAAACTTGGATCTCAACGAAAAACAAAGCCATGCATAACGCTTGTTATACTTGGGTCGAAATTGACATCACAAAGAAGCTGCATCATCACATGTAGTTGGGATTTGGTGAAAACAGAGGATTTGGATTCAGATAAGTTACAAACAAGTCCCGAAATATTGTATGCATTGCTTCCATGTAGGTCATGACAAGTCATCATGCAAAAACCTCATCCAAGACAATGATAGACCAAGCCTAATGAATACTCAACATGATAACAAGGAATACAATGTATCACCAAAGGCACACCAAAAAAACCACAAGACTCTGAACAAAAAGCTACTCTTAAATCTATCATCGTGAAAAAACCGTGGTACAATGCTGAAAGTCACACCAAAGCAAGCACAACTTCAAAAAGGACCAGGGAACAAACAATACAGATAACAAGTTCAAATGCAGAGCCTAAAAAAAGTGAAGACAACCATAAGAAACAGCAAGAAAACAACAATGAAGAGGATATAACTGAGGCAATCAAATCCCTTGATGACAACTACAACCTGTTTCAAACATTGGAAATTGAATCTCCTGCATCTGGATAACCTAACAAGAACAATTCTAGAAGTCTACCTCCAACTCCTACACTGAAAAAGAATATAGTTGACCCAAGTTTTCAGAAGATTTTAGATCAGAAATTAAAACAAGCAAAGAAAAATAAAAGAAGGAAGTCTCTGGTAATCAAATCTCTTCAGTTTGATGAGATCAGCACCAACAACACTACTAGCCTCAATGATTAAGGTTCTAAGTTGTAATATAAGAGGGATTCGCAACAATCCTTATGTTAGGATATTGAAATCAATAATAAATAAAGAAAACATTAAGACTATCTTCATTCAAGAACCAATGATAAACAGAGATCTCATTGCCTCAGCTGCTGAAACAATCAAGCTACAAAAGTTCTATGCTAATTCATCAAATAAGATTTGGATGTTTTAGGATATTGATCTGGAACTTAATGTTATTACTGATAACTACCAGTAAATACATACTTCTATTAAACATTACTTGTATTTATGCAAAATGTCAAATAGGTGAAAGAATAGAACTTTGGGAAGATCTGAAAATCCTTTCCGACTCTATAGAAGAATGCCTCTTACCTGGTGATTTTAATTTCATTCTATCTACATCAGAACAAGTTTGTTGTTCTATCTTCTGTTCTCAAAGCTTTACTGACATTTCTAATATGATTCACGACTGTCACTTGGAAGATACTAGTTTTTAGGTACTAAGTTCACTTGGACAAACAGAACTAAATAGAGGCGATTGGCCAGAGTGTTGTATAATCAGGAATGGGCTGGAAAATTCAATGAAACAAAAGTACTTCACCTACTAAGAACGTGTTCAGGCCACACTTTTTTCCTCTTAACTATCATGAAAACAGAGAGAAGCATAGTAAATCCTTCAGGTTTCTCAACATATGGACAATGGGCAAAGACTTTATTAATGTTGTACAAAGATGGAATATAGGAATGGATGGATATCATATGATTATTTATTGGAATAAATTGAAAATATTAAAGAAAGATCTCAAATGATAGAATGCCAATCACTTTGGTAATCTGTTTGACAAGGTTAAACAAGTTAAAGAGGAGGTAACCATCAGTGAAGAACGATATATAAGTTCAGGCAGTGACGAGGACAAATATTTTCTTTCTAAAGCTATTGCTGACCATTTATTATCCCTCACTATGAAGGAAGGTTTTTGGAAACAAAAATGGCATGCTGAGTGGATAAAAGATGAGGAAACGAACACAAGAATTTACCATAATTATGATATGAAGAAAAGGAGAAAAGGAGAAAAGGAAGAATAGGTGGAGTTAAAATTAACAATCAGGTGGTGTACTGAAGAAGAGGAGATCAACTCATCAGTTGTCTCATATTTCACAGATAAACTCTTTTCCTACTTTTATAATAGCCTAAATCATGAACTAAATAACATGGAAAGTAATATATTTAATGCCATCCCTAGAATAGTTACTGAATCAGACAATGACATGCTCTTAGCCACCTCTAGTGATCTTGAAGTATGGACAATCATCCAACAGTTTAATCCATCTGGAGCTGCTGGCATTGATGGCTTTAATAGATGTTTTTATGTCACATGTTGCCATATTATAAAAACTGACCTGATGAATGCACTATCTTCTTTCATTAAGGGCCAGGACATTCCCAATGGCATACTTGCCACGTGAATCTGTCTAATTCTTAAAGTTGTACACCCTACTTAGTGAAAGCAGTACAGACGTATCAGCCTATGTACCCTAATGAACAGAATTATATCCAAGCTAAACAACAGACTTGCATTACTACTACCTAAGATGATCACTGAGTTATTTAAAATAACATCTTAATGGCTAAGGAGCTTATACATGATTTAAATAGGAAAACAAAGGCTAACAATATAGTTATCAAAGCGGATATGTCGAAAGAAATTTTGCTTAAGGATTTACATAGCATGTTTAACTCAGACAAAACATTAAGATATTCTTGTTGAGGGAACATCAATATACCTATACTAGCATTTGCTGATGATTTGTTAATTCTCAGCAATGGACTTACCTCATCCATGAAGAAAATTAGAGAATTCTTGCAGGAATACCAAGATGCCTCTGGACAAGCTATAAACAAAGACAAAACAAAGATTATTATAGCCAAGAAAATGACCGAAACCAGAAGAAAATCACTTACCATTCAAACAAAATTCAAGACAGTTCAGCTACCTACAACTTACCTGGGCATAACACTCAGTCCTCATAACAAATCAGCAAATTTTATCCCTCTTATAGACAAGATTAAAGAAAAGATCACCAACCATGAAATAAAGGAGCTTTCGTATGTTGGTAGACTCACTTTGATCAACATAATACTCATGTCCATCCCAATGTACTGGCTATAAAGTTGTTGGTTTCCCACTTATGTCATCAACAACATAGAGAAGCTAATGAATAAGTTCTTATGGGGTTCAAGCAACAAAGAAAAGAAAATACACTGGTCTTCATGATAATCAATTTGTAATCCATTCAAGGAGGGTGGTGTTAATGTTAACAGCCTTTATGATATCCAAAAAGCCTTTTTGTGTAAATTATGGATAACTTATCTCTCAGGTCTAAACTACTACATATTATCTACTACAAAGGTGGACATCTTCTACAACTGGACTATTCCAAACAAGATTTACAAACATGGAAAAGACTAGCCAATGTTAAAGACTTTGCTAAAGCTAATGTCATGTGGAAAATTGGCAAAGGTAATGTTGATATCTCGTTGGACAACTGGTATAGAAGAGCTCTTTTGATTTCTCTCAATTTAAATTGTAACAACACATGGTTCAAAGGCATGATGGTTAACTCATTCTGGAGTAATAATACATGAAACATACCCAAAATGATTGTTCTGTTAACTGAGTATAACATCATTCGTATCTCAAAACTCAAGATCAATGAACTTAAACCTAATGTTATAACTGATGAGGGCGGAATTCGCCGATCCAAGGAATAGGGGTAACAATGTAATAGATAATAGTTAATATAGTTATTTGAGTATACAAAGTTCTTTAGGGACTAATATGCAAAAATAAAAGTAGCAAAAGAGGGCCCATCGACATGTGATGATGGCCCATAGAGCTTAAGCGGGCCCTCCCTATTTTACTATAAAAGGAGGACCCTTTTTGCCTAAAATGGTATGGAATATTTTCTGGACAAAAAGACTACTTTATCTCTCTATACTTTCTCTCTCTAGAACTCCTCAGACGCTATATCCGAAATAAATTCCTTTTTCAGCTATTTACTCATCATTGGCGCCGTCTGTGGGAACAGTGATACCGAAAAGGAATCTTCTGTCCTTTGAAAATCACATTTTGCGGGATGAATAGCGAAGCGGCGACAGAGAGGGATGGTAGGGAGGTCATCCGGGCCGCTGCTGGGTCGGAGGACGCGGGAGCTCCTGGTCGGGAGTGGAACGGCGGTCGTGATAAGCGTTCGACCCTGATTATGACCCGAAAGCAGCTGCTCGAAGATATTGCCCGGTTAGAAGAGGAGCGAGAGCGGGCGCTGGACGAGAAAAGGATTCGTGAAGGGAAGGGCAAAGAGCCCGTCCTGGACGATCGGGGAGCGGTTGGTCACGCCCAAGCATCGAGGATGGAGGCCCGACCTGTCAGGTATTACCGAGATTCACCTCCCGATGATGTAGAGGCTGTCAAGATTCGTCGGAACTCGGGCGTCCATCATACCATGACGTCGGACTATCCCTCAGGCGACTCGTCCGACGAGGAGTACCGACGTCGGGAGAGAGCCCAGCGGACACGAAAGACTCGGTCCCAGCGCGTTCGAGGGTCCAGGGCAGACCCTTCGCGGTACAAAAAGGGAGGCACCGATAAACCGACCCCTGTATCCTTTGAAAAAGAAGGAACGCACGTCGCCAGCCGCGGAGAGCGAGAAATGTTGCCACCAATTCCGTGGCAGCCAACGAACAGCCAAAACCTTGGATACCGAACGAGCAGCCAGTTCGTCGGCCCAAGAGCCGAGGGGCTCTATGAAGTCAGGACCGAGGGCCTTGGGGGAGGAGCTTTTGAGCTCGGAGTTAACTGGAGAGCCTCCCCGTTATCTGATGAGATATTAGCGGGACCGCTCCCGAGGCGTTTTGACATTTCTAAACTGGAGAAATACGACGGGAAGACGGATCCGGACAACCATTTGGAGGCCTTTAAGAACTTTATGCTGAGTTTCGATAACGACGATAAGCTCTTATGTAGGGCTTTTTCTATGACATTCAAAGATAGGGCTTCAAAATGGTACAACCGGTTACCGCAGGGGTGCATCAGAAACTTCGGGACTTTTTGGGCTATGTTTAGGCAACACTTCGTGGGAAGTAAGAGTTTCCGTGCCAATGGAGATACTATAATGAACTGTCGACAGAAGCTAGGGGAGAGCCTAAAAAACTATACCAGGCGTTTCATCGATGCGAAGACCGATTTGGACCATTGTGAAGAGAACGTGGCCCTAACGGCGTTTCGGTTAGGCCTGCTCCCGGGGCCGATGAAGCAGGCGGTCACGAAGAAGCAGGCGTTCACTTTTTCCGCGTTGTTGGCACAAATAGAAAAACAGATACTGATTGAAGAAACGGAGGCTTCTGAAGTGGCGGCGCAGATCCAGCAGAGCGCCCAGGCATCGGTCGTAATAAAGCAGGGTTCCCGACTCGACCAGGTTAGAACGGCCCAGCCGATTAGCACAATACCCCCGAGCTCGCAAGCGGTAACTAAACCTTCCGCCCCGACCGGCTTTAGGCCGAAACAAAACGGACCGGCAACTTCCCGGCCCATGTCCAACAAATGGATACGACCGGCCTACTTCGCAGATCTCACGGAGTGCGTATCCTCAATCTACGAAAAAACCAAGAGAAGCGGGATGTACCGAAAGCCTTTTCCTATCCCGACGCCTCGGGAACAAAGGAATAACCGCTATTGTCGTTACCACGAGGACGTCGGCCATGACACGAAGGACTGCATAGCTTTAAAGAAGGAAATACAGATGCTCATTGAGCACGGTAACCTGTTAGAGTATGTCAAGAAGGCCCAACATGCCGCGCCCTCGAAAGAGGTGGTCATAATTCCGAAGCCGGAAACCACCATGGCGATTTCGGAAGTCACGGATCAGTTCGACGTATCGGTTGAGTACCTTGATCCCGAGGTCGGTCGGAATATCATCGGGGTCATCGAGGAAGAGGCGGAAGTTAGCGTGCGTAGCCTTTGTCAACTGTTTGATTCATCAACAGACCTCGGAGAAGGATCTGCGACGGGAACCAGAACTGGCTTCCAAACCAGAACTTGCTTCCAAACCTGGCGCACCTTTTCCCCAACTCTGTACCCCAACGATATCAGAGTTGTTGATGAAAAAATTGGCGACCGTGGCGATATCAGAGTTGTTGATGAAAAAATTGGCGACCGTGGCGATATCAGAGCTGTTGGTGAAAAAATTGGCGACCGCGGCGGTATCAGAGTTGTTGATGAAAAAATTGACGGGCTCGTCGGTAAGGTACAAGGCCTGCGCGATCTATTCGAATCCATGACCATCTTCGGAGGGGATTCGATGGCAGGAATAACGCATTCCTCCAGAAAGAGACACATCGTTAACTTAGCTACCCAGATGGAAGCCAGAGCTTGCTTCCAAACCCGAAGCACCCCTTCCCCAATTTTGCACTTTGACGATGACGATATGAGAGACTTAGCCGGGCCTCATGAGGATGCCGTTGTGATCGGGGCAGCGATCGCGGGAGAAGAGGTTCGGCGTATTTTGATAGATACCGGAAGCTCAGCTAATATCATCTTTGCTTCAACTTTCGCCAAATTCCGAACACGGCCGGTACTCGAACGATCCGACCGTGCCATCGTTGGGTTTACGGGAACAGCAGCGGACGTCGTTGGAGAATTCGAAGGTGTGGTACAATTAGGCCGCGGCCCGTTTAAAAAAGAGGTCACCGTGCTGTTCATAGTGGTCGACGCGCCGGCGTCGCACAATGCAATTCTGGGACGATCTTGGATATCGCGCATGCATGCAGTGACTTCAACTATTCATCAGTGTGTAAAGTATGTGGTTGGCAATAACATCGGGGTCGTACGAAGCAGCCAGAAGACGGCCCGAGAATGTTACCGAGCTGCATTGGCACCAAAGACAGACCAGGAGATGTTCCCGTCCCATGCATAGCAATTAAAGGGGAGCTCCCCCGGATCGCAGCCGGTGGACGACCCTCGGGAGACCCCAAGCCTTTTGACAACCAACGAAGAATGTGAGCTGCACCATTTTGCAGATGGAAAAGGGTTGCGGGTCGGGCTGAATATTTTACCGACTTTAAGAGAACAGATGTTAGCTTTGCTCCGGGAGAATCTTGATCTATTCGCGTGGTGTGCTGGGGACGTCACGGGAGTACCCGAATCATTTGCGGTTCACAAGTTGACCATAAACAGGAATGTTAGACCAGTAATTCAGAAACGACGAGCTTTCTCTCCCGAGAAAGCAGAGGTAATTTTACAGGAAGTCGAAAGGATGACTGGGGTCGGACATATCATAGAAGCGCGATACCCTTTGTGGATATCCAACCCCGTTCTGGTAAAAAAGAAAAACGGGAAATGGAGGATGTGCGTGGACTTTACCGATCTCAATCGGGCATGCCCGAAGGACCCTTTCCCGATGCCGCGGATCGATCAACTGGTAGATTCCACATCTGGCAATAAGCTACTATCTTTTATGGACGCCTATGCCGGTTACAATCAAATTAAACTACACCCCGCGGATCAGGAGAATACCACATTCATCACGGGCCGAGGGCTATACTGTTACAAAGTAATGCCCTTCGGACTAAAGAACGCGGGAGCAACATACCAAAGACTGGTTAACCGAACTTTTGAAGACCAGATCGGGAGAAACATGGAGGTGTACATCGATGACATGTTGGTCAAAAGTGGGACCGACGTGGATCACCTTACCGACCTCAGAGAGGCATTTGATAATTTGCGAAGAGTGAACCTAAAGCTAAACCCAGAGAAGTGTTCTTTTGGTGTACGGTCAGGGAAATTTTTGGGATTCCTTGTCAGCGAAAAGGGCATTGAAGCCGACCCTGTTCAACTCCGAGCTCTAGCAGACATGACTCCTCCTCGGAGCGTAAAAGAAGTCCAGATTCTGACCGGGCGACTAGCCGCATTGAATCGCTTCATCTCTCGATCATCTGACAAATGTGCCCCGTTTTTTCAGGTCCTTCGACAGGTAAAAAATTTTGTTTGGACTGACGAATGTGACAAGGCATTTTCGGGGATCAAAGAGTATCTATCGTCCCCAAACCGACTGACCAAGCCCACGGCGTACGAAACTTTGTTCCTCTACGTGGCAGTTACCGATTATGCGGTCAGTGCGGCACTGATCAGCGAGTCCGGGCCAGTTCCGACAGCTGTTTACTATATAAGCAAAAGTCTGCTTGACGCCGAAACTCGATATTTAAAGCTCGAAAAAGTGGCTCTGGCTCTGGTAACGGCAGCAAGGAAGATGCGCCCTTACTTCCAGGCGCACCACATTGTCGTCCGCACCTCGTTCCCACTAAAATACGTTTTCCAACGACCAGATATGTCCGGAAGGATAGCCAAGTGGTCGGTCGAGCTAGGGGATTTCGACATTGAGTTCGAGCCCCGAACCGCGATTAAGGGACAAGCCTTGGCAGATTTTTTGGTCGAATTCCATTCCGAGCGACCCGAACAAGAAACACCCCTACAAGAAGTTGCGGGGGGCGAATGGACTATCCGCACTGATGGAGGTGCCAACATTAGTGGTTGTGGGGCGGGAGTTCAGATCATTACACCTTCGGGTTTGAGCATGTTTCAGGCCATCCGTTTTGGTTTTCACACGTCGAACAACGAAGCAGAATATGAAGCGGCTTTGGCTGGATTGCGATTGGCACAAGTCTGTGGGGCGAGGCAAGTGCGCCTGGTAAGCGACTCCCAACTTTTGATAAATCAGGCCTCGGGGAATGCAGAGGCACGGAAAGAACACCTGGTGCAGTATTTAGCGGCTTTAAGAATTCTGGCCGCATCCTTTGACAAAGTCTGGTACGAACATGTCCCCCGAAGTGAGAATATGACGGCAGATTCTTTGGCAACAATTTCATGCTCGACCAGTTATCCTTGGGTGATAGAACAAGAGAACCCGTCCATTTTTAAACGACATGAGCTCAATAACCGACCCGAAATCGCGTGTCAGATCTCTTCAGTTGCGAATTCTGATTGGCGGCGGAATATAATCGCGTTTTTAGCTGGAGGGCAGCTCCCCGACGATGCGGCCTCGGCTCGCAAATTACGTAACAAAGCAAGGGGATACGTCCTTTTGGGGGATGTGCTGTACAAAAAGTCCTTTAGCCGACCTCTGCTTCGATGTTTAGGTTTTAATGAGTCCCAAGTAATTTTGTCCGAGCTACACGACGGGGAGGGCGCGGCTCACTGCGGATACAAGTCTTTGATTAGAAGAGTGTTTCTCGCCGGTTTCTATTGGCCGACCATAACAACAGACGCCAAACTCATGGTGAAAACTTGTGATACGTGTCAACGATTTGGGAATGCGATCAACATTCCTGCAACGCATCTAGAATCTATATCCGAGGGGTTACCCTTTGACCGATGGGGAATCGACCTGGTCGGACCGTTGCCCATGGCATCGGGGGGAAGACAAACGATCGTCGTCGCGGTCGACTACTTTTCAAAATGGATCGAGGCCGAGCCCTTATCTGCTACAAAAACCAAGGACATTGTCAAATTTATCTGGGCAAACATTTGTTGTAGGTTCGGGGTGCCGCAAAGGTTAACCATGGACAACGGACCACAGTTTGATAGCGCGGAAATGAAAGCGTTCTGCACCACGCATAATATCCGACAGTGTTTCTCTGCTCCATTTCACCCGCAGGCGAACGGCCAGGTCGAAGTCACGAATCGAACCATTCTTGATGGCCTTAGGAAGAATCTCGAGGGAAAGGCCGGCAAGTGGCCCGACTATTTGCAGGAAGTATTATGGGCCTACCGAACAACACCTCGCACGGCGACCCAGGAGTCACCCTTTGCCTTGGTGTATGGTATGGACGCGGTCACTCCCGCGGAATCTATCTTTCCCTCTTTCAGGATCGGCACTTATCAGCCGGAGACGAATGACGACACCCGACGGCTAGAGCTTGATCTCATTGACGAAAAACGTCACCGCGCCCATTTAAACGCTTTGCACTACCAGACTTTAATGAGAAGTCGGTACTCCACTAAGGTTCGTCGTCGGGAGTTTAAGGTCGGGGACAAGGTCCTGCGACGGGTTTTTCTACACACCAAAGACAAGAGCCTCGGGAAACTCGCTCCGAACTGGGAGGGACCTTACGAGATAGTCGACAGAATCAGGAGCGGGACGTACCGCCTGCAGAATCGGCACGGGCAACTCCTTAGGTTACCGTGGAATATTGAGCATCTGAAATTATATCTTGAATAGTTTGTAATTTTTTGTGAGTTTTGTATTTCTTGACGTTTTGGTCAAATTTGTAATGATCGGGGGTGTACTCTTTTTCCTACCTTGGTGGCGCAAGGAGGTTTTAACGAGGCACAGGTCAAAACCCGAACCACGTTATTGATTATGAAAATTCCTTGCCTTTTAAAAAATCGATTCATTATGACGGTGGGCGGCTGACGAGCTGGGCACCGTAATCTAAATTTAAAATCAATCTGCAGAACTCTCAAAGAGTTTTTCGGTTTTACCGATCCACATTTTGGCTTTCCAGACCCTCTGGATTGACCTTCGATAATAACTCGATCTACAGAACTCTCAAAGAGTTTTTCGGTTTTACCGATCTACATTTTGGTCTTCCAGATCCTCTGGATTGACCTTCGATAATAACTCGATCTACAGAACTCTCAAAGAGTTTTTCGGTTTTACCGATCTACATTTTGGTCTTCCAGATCCTCTGGATTGGCCTTCGATAATAAATCGATCTACAGAACTCTCAAAGAGTTTTTCGGTTTTACCGATCTACATTTTGGTCTTCCAGATCCTCTGGATTGGCCTTCGATAATAAATCGATCTACAGAACTCTCAAAAGAGTTTTTCGGTTTTGCCGATCTACATTTTGGTCTTTCAGACCCTCTAGGTGGGCTTGCGATGATAAGACAATTTACTTTTTACAGATCAATTTCCTCTTCGAAAAGTTTTTTGGGTTTCCCGACCTACCTTTTGGCCTCCCAGACCTACTGACGCGACTATCACTAATAAAACAGTCAATCCACAACACAGTACTTAGGAAAATATATCATCCTCATACAGGGGGCCCCATGGCCCCCAAAATAAAATAGGTACAGTACAGAATAGGGGGGGGGCCGCGGCCCCCAAAGGTCTACAACACATTGTCAAAAAAAAAAAAAAAAAAAAAAAAAACCCAGAACAAAAAAAAAAAGAAAAGGGAAAACTGATTCACTGATCCCCACCTTCTTCATCTCCCTCCTCACTTTCCTCTTCATCATCCGCCCCATCGGACTCCTCCACTACAATCCCCTCGGGACGATCCTTTTCCGGCACATCGAGCCATAACGAGCCAAGGTGAAGCTCCGGGTATCGGTTGTGGAGTGACAGAACATATGCGGCCTTGGTGGCTGCAGCATCTTGGTCCGACCACAGTCGGCACCGTTCGAGATAGGCCTTGTTCGAGGATTTCAGCTTGTGAACCTCCGACGCTAGGGCTGAGGCACGGTCTTCCGCGGTTTTTCTCGCCGACTCAGCCAACTCCTTCGCCTGATTTGCTGCTTCCGCGGCAGCCTTAGCTTCACTGGCTAGCCTCTCAGCCTCAGCAATCTGACCTTTCGCCACGGCCAGAGCCTCTTCAGCGGTCTTCGCCTGCGTGCGGAGACGAGAAATTTTCGCCTCTGCCGCGGATAACTTCTTGCCAAGCCCCCTAGCCTGGCGCTCTTTCATAGAAATCGGTACCAGCAAGCTGTACAACGACATTGCCAGCCCATCTGAGCTCCGAAGCGGGTAAGGGTGCGGACTGCCCATCGTCGTTAACACCGGGAATTTGGGACCGCTCGACGACGAAGCATCAGGGCCAACAGCCTCAGAAGGCTCAGCATCATCAGGGATAGAAACCACATCGACCGGAGCAGGATCCCCACCTTCAACATGGTCCAAAAGCGCAGGTCGGGAAGCGATTGCCTCAGCGCTGACTGCCACCCGATCCTTTGCCACAACCTTGGGTTTCTTTAGCTTGGACCCCTCCATCTCCGCACGACTCTTCCTCTTCGGCGCTACAACCAGGGTCTGACCCTCCTCTGCTGGATCCGCTACCGGTGCGGCCGATCCGATCGGGTTGCTCTCAGCGTCGGGTCCGACTTCAGGCTCCCTACCGTCCTCCTCCGACTTGGGACGCTTGCTGGGCGCCTTATTCCGCTTAGGCAAATACAGTATGTACCCAGGGCGGCCGGTTCGGGAGAATACCTCGTCGAGGTTCGGAGGTTCCCGCAGCTGTTCGATGGTCAGCACCTCGGGTGAGCACCGCCAAAGGTTGCTCATGAACAGATTCTTGTCCATGAAGGTGCGGTGCATGCCCCGACCCCAGTTCGTCCGGGCATAGTTTTTCAGCACCTCAAAGGTGTCTTCCGCAGCTTTGGCATGATCCTTCTTTACCCCCTGCAGCCAGTCCTTCGACACTACGCAGCGGATCAGAACGTTTAAAAAAAAAAAAAAAAAAAAAAAAAAAAAAAAAAAAAAAAAAAAAAAATATATATATATATATATATGTGGTAGTGAGTAAAAGGGCAGTACCATCATGGACCCAAGTCCGCAGGATCCGCCTCGGATTTTCCTTTGTATAGGGAAGCCCGTGCTCCCAACACCCGCTCAAAAAAACGAACCGATGCTTCCACCCCTTGTCCCCCTCTAAAAAGTCATTGACAATTTTCCATTTATTGCCAAGAGAGGAATAGAAGAAGGGCGACTTCGGGGATTTCGACAGACCCGACATGGCGATATACTCCTCCATCGGCATGGCTCGACCAGAGAGGCGGGAAGCCATGATGCAGGACATCAGGGTATACCACGCGTTAGGCGTCAGCTGTGAGGGGCAGATTTTAAGAGTGCGGAAGTAGAGCGCAATCTCGGGGTCCAGGGGAAACCGCAGACCCCAGTTGAATAATTCGGTGAACACCACGATTTCTCTGGGTCGGGCGTGAATGGGTGTCTCCCCCGGGGTCGGGAATCGAACAGTAACGCATTCAGGGATGCCCCAGCGAATCAGCATCTCCTCGTGATCGGACTCAGGGAAGTAGATGTACTTCCCCTCGAAAAGAGAAACTACGTCCCTGGTCAAAAGCCAGTCAAAATACTTGGTCGAAACGGCAGTTTTGATCTCCTCGGGCCAGGGATCACCCTGATTGTTAGCAGCGTGGCAAGCTGCGGCAACACACTCCCCCGCGGGAGCAATATCTACCTCGGGCTCTCCAGCTTCATGGGTCGGAACTGAGTCAGAGCAGCGGGCAGCAGCAGCGTTCGTATCAGACGGTCGAACCTGGGAGGAAGAAGCATCGGGAATACCGCGGGCCATGGCTTTATGAGCCTCCTCAACTTGCTTAGGTGTCAGCTGCATTTTCGGCAGACCTAAAAAAGTGACCGCAGTGTTAATACCGGTCCGAAATCCTCTAATCGAGGGTGTAAGCTGAACCATTTCGGGACTATTACCTCCTTCCGTGTATTGCAGTAGCTCGTCGTCCCCCATGGTCAGAAAGGTAGATTTACGAGCACGTCGGGGAGTATGCAAGTTTGTGGAAGATCGGGTCGGATTTTCCGGGCGAACCGGTGGACTGTCGCTGGAGGAAAGGGCAATGGGCTCTGGAGATCGACCGGCTTCGGGAGTCGTAGAAATGGAGAGATCGGAAGCGAGGAAAACCTCTGCGGGAACCGGGGTAGCTAGAACGGGATCGTGAGGAGGTGGAGCGGGAACGAAAGGTTTGGAGTTGGAACCCCAGATCAGGCCAGCACGTCGGTATTCCTCTGCTCTATCGCCAATACTAGACCACTGTTCGAAGCTCCACTCAGATCCTTTTTTCTTGGTGGGTTTTTTCTGCGACCGTCCGGGTTTCATACAACAAGAGCCAAAACGAAGAAGGGTCGGGCGAATTCACTTTCTCTCTCTAGAAATGCTCTGGCAGCGTTTTTCTCTCTCTAAAAAGCTTCTGAGAGACACAGAAGGCTTTGGGGTATTTATAGGGAAGCATGGAAGAGCGGGGGATATCAATCGACAGAAACACAGCGGGAAGGCGAAGAGTCTCCTAGGACTCAAGTCTGTCAGAGGGATGGGCTATTAACCTTTGACACGTGTCGATCCGGGTCTGATGAGCCTTGACGTAAGCACCCGTCCCAAGTGCCGTGTGGGAGTGGGCCGCCGCTACCGGGTCTGGTAATATGGTTTGGCCCATTGGGATAGGCCTAAAGTTAAAAGCCCACAAAACCAGAAGATGAAACGCGTGAAGAAATCCGAAGTAGTTACCCCGCGCGTCGGGGAGATGAAACCGACGGGATCGGGATCCCATAATGAAGGCAGGTGACCGGCGAAAGTACTTCTGGAAAGTCTCCGCTCCTGATAGTTCCCGAAGACTGGGGGGCTACTGATGAGGGCGGAATTCGCCGATCCAAGGAATAGGGGTAACAATGTAATAGATAATAGTTAATATAGTTATTTGAGTATACAAAGTTCTTTAGGGACTAATATGCAAAAATAAAAGTAGCAAAAGAGGGCCCATCGACATGTGATGATGGCCCATAGAGCTTAAGCGGGCCCTCCCTATTTTACTATAAAAGGAGGACCCTTTTTGCCTAAAATGGTATGGAATATTTTCTGGACAAAAAGACTACTTTATCTCTCTATACTTTCTCTCTCTAGAACTCCTCAGACGCTATATCCGAAATAAATTCCTTTTTCAGCTATTTACTCATCAATAACGTCGAAGCTTTCATCTGATGGTTCTTTTAACATTAAAGACACCATAAAGGCCTCAAAAACGACTGGAAACTGCTCCTCGTTATTTGAAAAAATATGGAATCAGATCTCTCCAAGAAAATTCTCATTTTTAATATGGAGACTTCTAAAAAGCATACTTCCAGTTGATTCCATAATGCAAAGTAAACACATATCTATGGTGTCAAAACGTCAATTTTGTCAAAACTCTGAAACAAAAGACCACTTATTTCTTTCATGTACTTTTGCGTGGAGGATATGGTCTTATTTTGCAGGTTTACTCAAGGTGGAGATAAGAAGTTTCATGACAATTAACCACGTGCATAGAACCTAGTTCTGGTCTGCTCCAATCAAGACTCATATCAAAATGATTATTCCTTCAATCATTACGTGGGTGATATGGCAACAACGAAACAAAATTAAAATGAAGAATTAACATGTATCCGTTGAATCAGTTATTAACTACATCAAATACATGCTGGCGTCTCTCGACCATCCTAACATATTAAAATCAAAACACTGGAAACATAATGAAAATTTTGCAATAACTCTGGATTGCATCAACCATATTCAAACCAATAGGAAAATCTCTTATTTGTCAATGACTACTCCACCTAAAGGCAGATTTAAAATCAATGCAGACGCTAGCTGTTCATTCAATGGTGAAGCGTCTGAAGCTGTGATGATCAGAGACAGTGAAGGGGAGTTTGTACTGAGATATGGCAGCAATTATGGAAAATTGACTACTGTAAAGGTAGAAGCTAGAGCTATTTATTATAGCCTCATACTATGCAGAATCAAATGAATAAGGAAAGTAGACATCGAAACTGATTCTGAGATATTAGTAAACTTAATCTAACATGAAGCTACCCTAATCAACTGAAATCTATATATTCTATTAAATTAAGTCCCTTATATCAAGTACCATGTCCATTCATCATATATATATATATATAGAAAAATCGAGCAGCCGATTGGCTTGCTTGATGAACTCAAAAATGAAAAATAAGGATCGACTATCAAAATTTTGTTCCTCCACCTGAATTGAATGCGATAATATTCCTAGAAAGCTTACAGATTGGATATATTAGAGTTGAATTATGCTTAATTATTTTCTTAGGAACCAAACAGTCTTAAACTCGAGGATCTGTTGTTCATCTCCATCATCTTCTCTCAAGCTGAAGGTTGTTGTCTGCTATACCTGGAAAACAGAGCACCTAACTACCAAAGAACTTTGAAGAAGACTATCCAGTAATCTACAAGTTGAAGAAAAAATGAAGATAGTAAAATGAAGGTAACTGAGAAGACTCTCTCTCTTGAGTAATTGGAAATCTGAAATGCAAGAGGAAAAATTCAAAACTGGCGCCATTCTATCTTCTGACTTACATTAGGGATAAATGTCCCCCCCTAAGTATATGTTTTTTTAAGATAGCGTCCTTATCTTATGTTTATGTTATTTTCAAAAGAGACCACCTAATTTTGGAAACCTCAATGGAAGTCTTTAACTTTTGTAATCCTCAACTGAGATCCTTCGATTTTTAATAGAATTGATTTTTAAACTAAAAAACGTTGCTGCAACTATTGACTTATTGGTCTTGGACTATATTATTGATGGCAAGATCACACGTCCAAACAGCAACGCATCATCCACAACAAAATTATAAATATACATGATAAATTATCTTTGAGAAAATAAATTTTTTCGTTAATATTTTTTAATCATTACTTATGCCATATGTGTTTTTGAGTTGTACTGAATAAGTGTCAAATTATAAGAATATAAATAAGTAAAACAAATACTATATTTTGTGACAAAAGAATACCAGATGAGTACATATACATATCCACTTAGGAGAGAATTTTTCAACCAATTATCCATGTGACATGCGACTGCAAAAGGTTTAAAAATACACTAATAGTTAATTATTATTAGCCTAATAAATAAGAATAGGGCCCAATCCATTAAATAAAATATAATATTTATTTAAAAACTATTAAATTTTAAAACATATTTCTAATTAAGGTTTTATAACTTGTAAGTTTTAAATTCTTTAACACTGGATTTAACGCGTTTCAATTTAGGCAACGTAGCTAACACCAAGACCGTCTGTATAAAGGTCACAAATTGTATCAATTTGTGGAACTTAGCTAACCAACTACTGTTTTCATCTAGAGCATCTCCGACACATATGTTATTTGGCAGTTGAAAATAAATTTAACTATTATATATGATTTTTATCTTTCCAACAGATACGGTAAAAGATTATTTATATTTACTAGCGTAAATTATGTTAGGTATATTTAGAGTAGCAGTTACATAATAGATAAAATTTATTTGTTATTTTTTTTTCTCTTATCATTTTAGAGATTAGTAACTACCTTGAATATAGACTGGCTGTTGGAAAAACACGTAATTCTTATATTTACATTAGTCAAATATAATCTATATTTACGCAATACTTATGTGAATTTAAGTTTTATGAAACCACATTGTAATAGTTGTCTAAATCTAGATTGACCTCTTTATTTTAACTTTGATTCAAAAAATATAAATTAAAAGTTCGAGGATAAAAAATTCATTCGAATTTTCTTTTTCAAAGCATATTCTCCAAACAGATACTTAGCACGTTAAGTTATAGTGAACACAATGTTTAAACTCCATCCTCTGCGGTAAGTGCTATTGGGATATACGACACTAACTTTTGTGTGTCCCTATCGTGTTTCATGTCTTTTTATTTCTTTTTTATGGTTTTTCTTGAATCCGTATTGCGGAAAATTTAGTTTTCAATTTCAAAAATTTGTATATGCCATTAATATTTTTTATTGATCCTACTTTTAAAACGTATCGTTTTTTGTGTTGAATATCGGTCCCAGTGCAATACCAAGAGAGTAACCTTTCTAGTATTTTGTGGGAGACATAAACCAAAGTGTCTTATCAAACACAAAAAAAGGTCTTTCTCGATAAACAAACAAAAATATTTCGGATAGCACAAAAATATCTATTTTATATATTTAACAACATCCACATATTAATTTTTTTTAATTGATAAGGCTATTAAAAAATTAATTTTATATATTGCATTAAAAATTATATGGCCCACGTTATAGGATTGGTTCAAAAATATAAATTGAATTAGGAAAAGAATATGATTATAATTTTTGGTTGGTTCAAAAATATAAATTGAATTAGGAAAAGAATATGATTATAATTTTTAATTCGGCGATAACGCGTAATTTCATTTTCAATTTCAATCAAATTTGAGACTAGGGGAAATTCAGTTAAGGGAAAAAGTTTGCAATTTCTAAATGCATCAATCTTCAAGAGAGAGGGCAACTGAACATGTCGGTGACTTGCATGATTTTGAATTCCTTTATGGTTTTGAATTCTTTTGATGAGCTCCGAGAATCAATTTTGATTTTGAGAGGATTTAACTTCATAAGTAAGTGACTGATTGAGCACAGAAGATCGCTTATCTGAGGATTATTTATACCCATATTAAAGATAGCATGTTGAGAATAGAGACGTGCAACTGACATTCCTTCAACAAATGTATATGACTGGTAAGTTGATAAATTCTTAGTTACTGAGTTATGAGATAACCTATTTCTATACTGTTTAGTAACATAATAACTCTTAATTGATTTGGAATCTGGATTGAGAGATATCTTGTTTGATTTTGCATCTGTTGGTCCATTTAGCTAACAAATCTACTGTCATATTCTGCTCCCTCTAGATGTTAGTGATTGACATAGAAGGTAATAGGAAATTCGTGCAACAGTTTATCTGTAGGGTAAGAAACCAAGGAGCTCTTGAGACTGTATCACAACTAGAAGAATATTTGAGTCTGTTTCAACGTCAATATGATATATTTGCATTTGATGGTGTAGCTTGAGACCATCCAGGAGGGCTCTGGCTTTAGCTTTAATAGGAGTTAGTTCTCCGCATTTTCTTCATATAACAACAACCATGTCACCTTTAGAGTCTCTAATGATTGTACTTCTTGTAGCTTCACTTGAGTTATCACAAGAGACATCAATGTTTAGCTTCCGCCTTTGATTAACAGGGAGAGTCCAATTAACTACTATTGTCCTTCTAGTGAACTTTAAATGATTAAAGCAATTAAATTCATAATAAAACTCATTATCTTTATCCTATAAGCTTCTCTTGAGGAGAGCATCAGTGTCAAGCTGTAGTATATCCCTTTTTGATTTAGTTAATGATGAAAGGAGAAGGGTCTCCTCCTTCTTGTGTTTTTTCGAGTTTCTAGATTTCCATATATGACAACAGATTGTATATGGAAGAGTAGATCTAATATGAATTTCTTTATGACTTGACCAGAATCGGAGACTTATAATGTGTCTAGTAGTCATATGTCTTCCAATTTGGATATTGAATAAACTGCTGAATAATTGCGAAACCTGCAAAGCTATATTAAATGTGACAAATGCATGGTTTTTATATTCAACATTATCACATTTTTTACACTTAGAAGCCATAGATATCTTTCTGTTTTTACAAAGTAGTCTTCATCAAAATCCAGCTGTAAATTAGTCTCCATAGTAAGAAGGAGTGCTTCTTATGGGTATTGTTGTTCCAGTTTCTTAGATGAGCTGGCTTTAAATCTCAAATTATTCCAGGCTCTTTGGTATTAAACTCTGCTGAAGCTGAGAGGTTCCATATAGGTTTGTCTTCAACAATTTATTTAATAGCCAACCTGTTAATTATATTTATGTCTAAGGAAGTAACAAAGTATGAGAGCTTGCGGTAGTTCCAAAATTCTTTTAATTTCACTTGAGGAAACCATGAGTTATCAGTGTTATTATTTAACATAATAAAAGGCTTATTGTTTATCCATATGTCTAGCCATAAGTCGTATTCTTCTTTACCAAGAATCGAATGAATATGCTCTTCTGCAATGTGTCTAACTGTTAATAATATTTTTCAAACTTGAGAACTTGTACTCATTAGATGAACTTTCATAGGGTGATAAGAGAAACAGTAGCTACTTTGCAAATATCTAGACTAAAGACTTTGATTAGCTCTGAATTTATACCAACGCTTATAAGATTAGGTTAGTTACATATCTTCCAGCTTTGAATATTAAGACCACCTTCTGAGTAAGGTTTACAAGCAGTGTCCCACTTGCTCCAAAAAATGGCTCTATGATTGTGTGTAGTTCCCCATAAGTATCTACTAAAAATACCTTCAATTGTTCTAATAACTGACTTTCGGAGAATATAGTTATGGATTTGATATTGAGGGGATGCTAAGAATAAGTGATTGAATAAGAGTTAGTCTCCCTAATAAAGGTAGAAGGACCCGATCCCATTCTTGGGTTTTCTTTCTAATTTTTAGAGATTAATTCTTCATAATAGATAGATTTATTGCTGCGAGGAACCATTAAACCCAGGTATTTCATAGGAAGGCTACCAATATTGAATCCTGATAGGTTTTGAATAAGCGATATTCTGCTATGAGGGATACTAGGGCAGGGATAGATAGTTGACTTGTCTTTGTTAATGATTTGGCCAGATTGAACTTAGTAATCCTAAATGAACTTATATAGTTTATTGATACTAGGGGTAAAAGCATTGGAGAATATGACCATATCATCTTCAAAAGCTAAATATGGGATCATAACAGAGCTTCTAGTCTTGTATCTTATAGCTGGGTTATCTTAAATAAGTTGTTTGATACCTCTGATTAAGAATTTTTCTGTTAAAATGAAGAGACTATGAGAGATACGGTCATTTTGTCTAACTCCATTGATTGATCTAAAAAATCAGTTAACTTCTCTATTAAGAATCACTAAGAACTTGACTTGACTGATAGCAGTCTTGATTAGTTGAATGAACCTGTTATCAAAACCAAAAGCAGTTAGTATTTGATAGATAAAAGAAAGAGAGGACATGTCAAAGTCCTTTTCCATGTTCATCTTTAATATTATGTTTCCTCATTTAGTTTTCTTTTTAAGATTATAAACGAATTCTTTGGTGAGAACGATATTCTCTTTGATGTTCCTATCTCTCACAAAACCACTTTGCTCTTCAGAAATTATATTAGAAATGAGATTGGAGATTCTATTATTTAGGAGCCTGGACATAAATCTGTTTAAAACGGTGCATAGGCTAATTGGCCTTAAATATTTCATGATTTAATATTTTTTAGGAATTAAACATATGGTTGTAGCATAGATGTCATGAGGTACATAGTCCCGTTTGAAGAAGGCTTTGACAGCAATGCATAGATCTTTGGCTAGTATATTCCAACACTGCTGAATGTTTTTAATATTGAACCCATATACACCTGCTATACTAGAGAGATTGAGAGATTTGATTTAGATTGAATTTCTTGATCTGTAGAAAAACTCATCAATTTCACATTATCTTCATTTGGATTGATAGATAGACTGGTTATCCACGACTGAGAGGATGAGGATGGGATTTGTTGTTAGTTTGGGGAATTCTTAGTGAGACAATTTACGTTTGTTGGAATCATACCTTAGGTTAAAGGAACTGCTAGTACCTTGGATTAGATAGCGGGTATCACACAGAGTTCACAACTGGTGGAATTGTTTGTTCCTCTATATTTCTCCTTATTATACAACTGATGGTTCTCTATCCTTTTTCTTATTCGGTTATGTCATGAAGTGGGAGTTTGACTTATTTTTTCATTTCGGCGACGTTTTCGCCACTTCTAGTTCCGGCTTGAGAACTATCGATCTGAACTCTTTATCCCATGTGTGAGCATTCCAAGACCCACATCATCTCTTTTCTTTTTATCCACGACGTGTATAACAGAGTTCGGAAGACTAATTAACTGTTCATGCAACAATCGAATTTTTTTAGTTTGATCTAAAAAAAGGCAACAGAAATTTAAAAGCCGAAGATTTCCCATTAGAAGGTTCCATCTCAAATCCTCATCCATGGAGTATTCACATCTCTCTCCAAAATTTGCCATCAGTTAGTTGAATTTTTCTTTGATTTGGTTGTTTGGAAATAAAAAAATTTATTTTCACGTACGACATCATATAATACAAAAAATTATAAAACATGAATAAATCCGAAATCGTAAATAACTTACAATAAAAATTAAAAAAAAATGTAAATATGCTAGTTATTATATTAAAAACAATTTTTATCTCATATAATTCTATTATTAAAAATAGCTTTCTTCTCCTGTTTTCCTTTCATTTGTGTTTAAATGGTCGACAATGTCTCCAAATTGATGTATACGGTATATCTTTTCTTCTTTTGTCTTTGGATCTAAATTTCAAAAAACATGGTTTTCAACTTCAAAATTGTATGTGTTTGGTTTTTTAATGTCAATTCTATTTTTTAAACATATCATTTTTAGTATTGAATATCGTTCGTTTTTTTCAAAGTTTAAATGAAGGATTTGTTGATTTTTAATTTTTCTCTCAAGGTCTAAAGGTTCGGTGGATTATTTAAAACAAAAATTGAAATATTTTATTCTACATTGAAAGTTTTTCATTTTGGTTTTTTATTTTAAAAAAAATTATTCCAGCACCATAGTTAGATTACAGTAATATGATATGTTGTTTTTTATCTTTATACTCAATACACTCTAATCTCTATTTTAAATATTTAAGTACATGGACATATAAGTTCATTGTTAAAGTTTTCGTTTTTCAAGTTAGATGCAATATATATTAGATAGGTTAAGAAACCAAACCAAACACAGGTAATTTGGACCGACTTCACTCTTCACTAAGAGTTAATATTTCATTCAAACGGGTAATTTTTCATTCTATTCATTCAAACGGGTAATTCTTCATTCTAAGACTTTCGGTTTGCTTAGGTAGTTTTAGGTTCTATGGTTCGGAACCCGTCATTGATTTTTTAGCTTCAGGTTCTATGGCTTAGAACGCGCCATTGATTTTTTAGTTTTCAGAATCTTTTTCTTCCATTCTCTTTCTCGTCTGATCCGACAAAGAATTGCGGTTTTCGGTGCAAAAGAATTGCGGTTTTCGGTGCAAAAATGGATACCTGAGCCGAGTTGGGGTATCGGCAGTGTCAGGTAGCGTTGGGTAAGTGTTCAGCTCAATGTATCGTAATTGACCTTTGTCTCTGGAAGCAAGCTTCGTCAGACTCTCTCTCAGCTCAGATTTTTTCACTGAAAGCGAGCTCCGTCGGTTTTTATCTTGCCTCCGTCCGTCAGAATGGTCTTGCGAGCGCGGAGACCAGATGTCCCATTGCTTTCTCTTAGCTCATTTTTCTCACCAATGGCAAGCTTCATCAAATTCTCTATCTTCATCAAGTTTTCTATCGGCTCAGCTTTTCACTCCGGAAGCGAGCGTCGTCTGTTTCAATCTTGCCTTAGTTCGTCGGAATGGTCTTGCACGAGAGGATTTCAGATCTCCCTTTGCTCGTGCCCATCAAAGTTTGCATATATTTCCTCTGTTGTTTCTTTTTTGAAAATGCGGGGTATTTTTTCTCCTTGAAGCGTCTCTTTTGGGTGCCGTTAATGCCGGTGATACTCGCCTCAAGAGAGGAGCAATGCTGGATTAGTGGTGCAAGGAGAGCAGTGCCGCTCGGATAATGGTGGTACATCCCAATTTCAGGTCGGCACTTTTCTTAAAAGAGACGAGAGCTTTGGGTAAAGTGTTGGGGTGCGCACGTTTACTCTTTTCAAAAGAGGCGTCCCCTTCATGGATAGGTGTAACATGTGCTTACGTAGTTCAGATAGCACAGGAAGCAACCACAATAACTTTAAATGCAGAAAATCTCTTTTTAATTTTGCTTACATTAAATGTAGGATAGTGGTTTTAGATGCAGTTGCTTTAAATAAAAAATTTAATATCAATTCATTTTGCTTTAAATGGATTAAAATATTTATTATTATTTATTTTAATTATAAGCGTATTATCGTCGTCCTATCTTCTGTAGTTTTATTTGCAAATTACCGTAGCTTTAAGTTTAATTTTGACAAACAAACCGAGAAAAGTGAAAATCGTAGGTTTGTTCGTATTTGTGTTATGATTAAAAAAGGTTTTGAAATTTGCACCGATGACGACCCTTCTCGGATGAACCAAAAGCATGGTGATCACCAGACGCATTGAACGAGAGACCAAAGTGAAATCCGGAACCGATTTGATGTCAATGCCCCACCTTTCGGACACTGCTTATCATTTGAATCTGTTGACAAACTTCAAATCCTTCGATGTGAAATCTTCTCCCGCCGTAGAGTCTTGCTCGGTATCCCGCCTTTGGAGGGTTTTTCAAAGGCTTGCGGCTTTCTTTCGGGTTTTGTTGTTTCCGGATTTAGATCGGATTGCGGAAGGATTATCGTTGGAACGGTGGTGCTTGGAGAGCGTCAAAGACCGAAAGATGATGATGGTCAGGTTGGGTGATTTGGCGTTGTAGACTAAGGTGCCCTCTAAGAACTTGTACCTACTCATCTGGTGGTCACACCATAGAGAAAGACGGTTAGTCGGACAACGTCACGGGAAAGGCAATCTTTATCCTAATGTCAATGCTTGTATGTATGGGGTCCTACCCATTAATGTTTAATTTTCAATTCTTCTTTTGGAATTCCTTAAATTTTATCTATAAAATTAGTTTGTTGGAATGTCTGTGGCCTAAGTGACCCCGTCCGTCAAAAGGACGTCCGCGATTTTGTGTTCTCTAATCGTATGAATATAATTTCTCTCCTCGAAACGAAAATCAATGTTGATAACGTTAATCACATCATGAAAACTATGCTTTCCTGGTGGCACTATCTCACTAACCACCATTGCCACCACTATGGGCGTATTTTCATTGATTGGAATCCAAGCGTCTTTAACATTAACCTATACCAATCCTCTTTCCAACTCATGTATTACAAAATTACCTGGATCTTTACTAACACCAGCTTTTTCACCACTGTTATCTATGGTTTCAATGATCCTTCCGAGCGTTCGGCGTTTTGGAACGACTTGCTCTCCATCGCCCAAACCCTCTCCTCTTCTTCATGGGTTGTTCTTGGGGACTTCAATGCTATTCGTAGCTCCCATGAGAGATCTAATAGTGATACCCGATGGAACAACTCTATCATAGACTTCAATGACTGTTTTCGTAACTGTAACCTGGACGATCTCCGTGCCACGGGGTTTCAATTTTCGTGGTTTAAGCACCAAATTAACAACCCCATCTCCTCTTGAATTGACAGAGCCATGGTCAACAACCATTGAGACGACGTTTTCCCAAAATCCTTTGCCCACCTCGACCTCCCTCGCACTTCTGACCACACCGTTATCATTCTATTCCTAACCACACCCCTATCATTCTCTTCCTAACCACACCCCACATCCCCAAACCCAAGCCCTTCAAGTATTTTAACATGTGGTACCTCCACCCAAGCTTCCTTGACATTGTCTGCAAGATTTGGTCTCTCCCCGGTCACATAAAGCCTATAAAATCCATTGTAATTAAGTTTTCCCACTTTGTCCCCTCCCTTGATAACCTTAACAAGAGAGAGTTTAGCGACATCAGTCACAGAGTTGACAATGCTCAATCTACCATTGCCCTCGCTCAGCAAACCCTTGCGTCAAATCCGACTGACCTTTTTTATTAAGGATAGAGAGGGATATTGCGAATAATTATATCTTCTTTAGTCGTGCGGAGGAATCTTTTCTCAAGCCAAAATCTAGAGAAACATGACTCAAGCTGGGCGACAAAAAATCCATCTTTTTCCATAATAGCATAAAAGCTCGTAGAGCTTGCAATAAAATCCTCTCGGTCACCACCCAGGATGGCAGGGCCAGCTCTAACCCTAGAATGATCTCGTCTATTTTCCCCTCCCACTTTCAAAACCTCCTTGGCTCCACCATCCCGGATAGGTACGCGGGCCTTAATATGATCAGATCCCTCTTCAATAAAGTTGTTTCCCCCTCGGACAAAACCAACATGATAAAGCCCATTTTAGATGCTGAAATCAAAGGTGCCCTCTTTGATATTGATAGCGATCAGACCCTTGGGCCTGACGGATATAGTGCTGATTTCTTCAAAACCTGTTGGTCTATTATTGTTGCTGATATCTGTGCGGCCATTAAGCACTTCTTCAACCATGGAAAATGGACCCTGAGTGGAATAAAACTCTCATTTCTCTAATCCCGAAGATTGAAACCCCCTCTTCGACCTCAGATTACAGGCCCATCTCCTATTGTAATGTTATCTATAATATCATTTCGAAAATCATTGCGAACAGAATAAAACCCACCCTTACCTACCTCATTGACCCATCTCAATCTGCTTTTGACCTGGGCTGCTCCATTGCGGATAACATTCTCCTAACCCAAGACCTTATGCATGGTTACCAGACCAACCGTAAAGGCCCTAGGTGTGCCCTTAAGATCGACCTCATGAAAGCCTTTGATAACATCCGATGAGAGCTCGCCCTTGATGCTCTCTATGTTATGGAGTTCCCTATTGAGATGATTGGATCGATTATTCACTACATTACTACCCCTTCGTTTGTTGTATGTATTAATGGAAGCACCACTACCTTCCTCTATGGGGAAAGAGGTCTTAGACAAGGAGATCTTCTTTCCCCATACATCTTTGTCATTATTATGCAGGTTATCTCTCGCATCCTCTAAGAGAAAATCCTGAACCTCCATTTCGGGTTCCATTGGAAATGTCACTCGCTCAAGATCATGAACCTCTGCTTTGCTGACGATCTCCTGATCTTCTGTAGATCCAACGCCCATTCTGTCAAGCTTATCCACGAGGTCTTAATGGAGTTTTCCTCGGTGTCCGGTCTCCATCTTAACCCAACCAAAAGCCAGATCTTCCTCTCGGGGACCTCTCCCGACATGAGAAATTCAATTCTGCACCTCCTTGGTTTCAACGAGGGCACGCTCCCGGTTTGCTACTTGGGGTTCCCTCTCATCACCTCAAGACTCACGTACAACGACTGCCAACCTCTCTTCACGATGATCACCAACCACATCAACTTTTAGACAACGAAGGACCTCCCGTACGCGGGTCGCCTTCTGCTCATAAAGTCCGTCCTCTTCGATAGTCAAGTATACTGGTCATCTATCTTTATCCTCCTGGTCCGAGTCCTAAAGGAAATCTCTCAGCTCCTCCGAAGATTCCTTTGGTCGGGGACGGATATGAAGATCACGGGGGCTAAAGTTACTTGTGACAAGCTTACTTTTCCCAAAGAGGAAGGCAGCCTTGGGATTCCAAACCAAAAAATTTGGAATCAGGTGGCTGCCCTAAAAATTTTCTAGTCCATATTAACTAAAAATCATAATTCAATATGAACCAAATGGACCATCACTGAGAAAATCAAAAACAAAAACTTTTGGACCATCCCCATTCCATCCAACTCCAGTTGGCGTTGGAGAAAAAACCTTAAGATCAGATCCCAAACGTCTGGTCTATATATGGTCAAGGTTGGAAATGGCGCCAACACTTCCATATGGTATGACCCTTGGTTGTTTCCATCCTCCCTTATCAACCGCTACAACAACAGTATTGCAAATTTAACTCACCTCCACAAAATTTCCCATGTCTCGGACCTCATCGACAACGGCTCTTGGTGTTGGCGTCCTCATTCCAGGGCAAAAAATAGACATATGCTATCGCATTTAACCAAAATCAGAAATGCACTCTCAAACCTTCCACCCTCCAGCAACTCAGACGATATCTTCTAATGGATCCGCAACAATTCTAAGCCCCACTTTACCATCAACAGTACCTAACCCAATCCGGAACAAATACTTTATTCTGAGGCACTCTTTCATCTCCTGGATGGCCATCCAAACCAAACTATCCACGCGGGACAAGCTCATCAGTTGGGGCCTTGATCCTCCACACCCCCACCCCTCCCCCCCCCCCCCCCCCGACTGTGTCCTATGCTCAACATCCCCGTAAACTCTTGAGCACATTACCATCTCATGCCCCTTTGCTTCCTCCATCTGGGATAACATTTGTAGAAATCTTCTAATCCCTTCAACCCTCACCGCCTGGATCTCCTGGTTTGAGGAAGCCTGCAACTAGACGACAACCACAAACAACTCATCTTATCTTTGTCGCGTTGTTTTCTGTTACATCATATACCATATCTAGAAAGAAAGAAACGCGCGAATTTTTAATAATACATCTACCCTAAGCTCGAGTGTCGCTCACCGCATCCTCTCGAACCTCCGATACCGATTTCATAGAACTAAAATTACCTTCTCATTGTAATTTTTACTCTTTCTCTATATGTAGCTACCCGACTTGTTCTATATATAACTTGGCCATGTGTCTCTTGATACCCTTGTAAATCTTTTATTATCAATGCAATTTACAACCTTTTATAAAAGAAAAAAAAATATGATTTATTAATTGATTACTACTCTCTCTGTAGAGATAAAAAAAATTCTTCTCGGATAGATTTAATGATATAACCCATCGAAATATTTACTCCCTCGTCAAAATCCAATAAAAAAAATTGTTATAAGTATCTTTTAATGCGTGGCACTATTTTTTAGTTTAATATAATTCTATTATTAGAAATTGTATTCTACTCCTATTTTTCTTTCATTTGTGTTAAATGGTCGGCAATGTCTACCTCATATTTTTTCTTCTTTTGTCTTAATTTAAATTTCAGAAAACATATTTCGAGCTTCAAAATTGTGTGTGATTCTATTTTTTTAAACATATCATTTATAGTGTTGAATATCGATCGTTTTTCTTCAACATTTAAATGAAACGTTTGTTGATTTTTAAGTTTTCTCTTAAAGTTTAAAGGTTCGGTGGATTATTTAAAACAAAAATTAAAATATTTTATTCTACATTGAAACTTTCTTTATTTTGGTGTTTTATTTTAAAAAAAAAAAATATTTCAGCACTATAGTCAGATTTTAGTAATATGATATATTGTCTTTTATCTTTATAGTAGTATACTCCGATCTCTATTTTAAATATTTAAATACATGGACATATTAAGTTCATTGTTAAAGTTGTCGACTTTTAAGTTAGATGTCGATTCTTTTATAGTTTTAAATATATCCAATATATATTAGATATATATGGAAAAAAAACCGTCCACCTAATAATATTGACACAATTTTAATAATTACCTTTAAGCTACTACCCAAATAAAGATGGACGGTTTACACTATTGAATATTGGTGTTAGGCTAGCGTTTTTATATAAAACATAACTGTCACGTTACAATGTTTCATTTTATAGTGAAAACCCTTTATGATTTTTCTGCCATGGAAGAATACTACTAGATTTACCAAAGTTTTAAGTACCAAAGATGAAAAAATATTTGAACCATAGAAAGAATAGGTGTACAAAATGAAGATATTTTATAACAACGACACATAAAAAAATTTAAAAAATTATTTAAGAAAAAAGGCTCTTTCTAAAAGCAACTACATTTAAAAAATATATAATAATGTTATGCATCGGTGAGGAGAGACAGAAAGAAAAGGGAAATGAAGAAAACAAAAGTGAAGCAATTGGACCTCATAGGATCTTCATTGGAGGTCGAGCATAACAAACGGAACCAGGCGGAGGAAGAAGGAAGTGAAGAGAGCCGGAAGATATAGATAACGAAAGGGAGGAAAGAAGAGATTCTGGAGAGAGACTACTATGGGAGGAGGAGATTAAAATTCATGGTTTTTAGGCACACTTTTTAAAATTTTATCTTTAACTTTTAAGTTTTAAATTTGCTGCACTTTTAAAAATTCTTTAAAATAATAGAAAATTTAAGAAAATTTTCTTTCGGAAGCTAGTACGTCTCATATATAAGAGACATGTTTTAACATTAGATCTAATACGTTTCAATTTGTGCAACGTAGCTTACACTAACACCCTTTGTATAAAGGTCAACATGTGTTTCATTTTCTGCAGCAGCTAACATGTATACAACTATTGTTTCTATTTAAGTTTTATCAAACAGCTTGTAATACTTGTCTAAAGCGAAATCTAGATTGGTGTCTTTTTATTTCAATGATAATGCGCAATAAAAATCAGTATAAGTAAAACCACCTCAAAAACGAAATTAATTTTTTAGAATTTACGTTACACGACTGTATTTTTCAAATGGGATATTTAACGTGTTAATTATGGTACCTCTGTCAAAAGAAAATTATCAAAATTTTGTTATGTGTTTAATATCTCTACCATGTATCATTTGCTTGGAAGGTGTATAAATGTAGAAGAAAAGTTCATTAGATTGTATGAAGTTAATAAGTATTATTTTCAAAATATTTCAGTGTTGGCCTGACTAAAATATGTCAAATTTTTAAACGTGTATTTTCAAAATTCATGAAAGCCCAACAAAAATACTTTTAAATGAAATATGAATTCAACACCAATATTGCAACACCAACCAACAATAAAATTTAATATATATTATTGTAATTAATTTCATGATTCAAAATGTTTATACCAAACACTAAAAGTTTTATCTTATTATCTTTTTTAAAAGATAAAAGCTTTTAGTAAAGATCAGGTTGAGACCATATTAATAAGTCGGACACAAACTAATTCGAGCCATACAAATACGGAGGAAAGTAAGAAAATATCATTCTTATAAAATTATTTCAACTAATAATTAATAACATAAAAATCGAAGTGAATATTTTTAAATAGTTGGGTTAGTATATTTTTAAATAGATCCAGTGCTATTTTATCTACATGTATAAAATGAAGGAACGTCTGGCCAGTGGCGGAACCAGGAATCCAAGTCAGGAGGGGCTCAAGTATTACATAAACTAGACATGTTGTAAAAAAAAATTCATTCACCTCGTACTTTTAATTGATATTTTAATAATTTGTCTGAAAATATTAAAAAAAATTAATCCCGACATTTTTATTGATTAAGAAAATCATGAATATTTATTGAAATTAGATATATATAAAAAAAAAATTATACATTTTATTTATGGGGCATATGTCTAAATAATCTTAAGTTTAAATATGAGTTAGTACCAGTTATAGCATTTATGTATAAAATCAAAAGGCTTCATACTAGTTGAGATATGTTCTGACTTATTTGTCATTGATCCTTCTCATACCTATCCGACGTGGAAATTTGGTCGCACATAACAAATTCTACCACTTTTACCTCCCCTCAATTGGCTTACCTAATGCTCCCTCTAATTAGCTTGTTTCATGATTCATATCTAAGTCATATAGTTTTACAATGGATATATTTGTTCACTCTTATTAGAGCATCTTAGAAGTTGCTTAGCGTCACTTCAATTAATCAAGTCACACTATCTTTATACACTCTAATAAAGTCACTCTGTTTAATGAGCATGATTGATGGTTCATCATCTTCGACACCCAAGAATTTCATCCATATCACGTTTTCGTCTCGGTATGGAGCTCTAATACCAACTATTAGACCCAAATAATAGTATATCAACCACACGCGAGATTAATTTCAAATCAACCAACCAAATAATAAAACAACCGATCTATTAACAAAATAAAACCACAAACCTAATCACTAAAAAATAATCAACGGTAAAATAAATCAACAACCAAAACATTTATATGAAAAGACCACTTCGTTGTGAAGAGTAAAAGACCATGAGACTTACGAAGATCCCACAAAAAACACTTCTACTATTATGATAAGTTAAGGTAAAAATATATCAAATTCAATATAATAAATATTTACAACCCACCAACAATTTTGAACATAATAAACTAACAAAAAAAAGAAACAAAAATGAATAATATTACAAAAACTACTCCACTATTCCAAAAGTGATTTCTCCCGAACCGTAGCATTAAATAACAATCCAACCGGACATATTGAAGCTTTATATGTCCCAAACATGCTGTCCAAATTTCAGCCAAAACCGACACCGTTTGACCATTGATCAAATATTTTAAACATAACTTCTTTAAAAATTCCGAAAATAAAAAATTTCTCAATACTAATCTTCCTTGAGGCTAGGGGGGCTCGCGTCCCCCCTAGCCCCATAGTAAATCCGCCACTGCGCCTGGCAACCCTAAAATCATTTCTCCCATATTTGTAAAAGGGTTATCTATAAATGAAACATGGGTGAATGAATCTGATACATCCAATTAAAAATTGAATAGCAAAAACTTTGCATGTTAATATAAAAAAGTTTACGAATCTAATAAATTGATGGAATGGTTTAGATAGAGGTTTCTTACATTTAAATTTGAGATTTTAAAAGATTTTAATGTTTGGTGATTGTATATGAATGAATTAAAACAAAAACAATAAAAGTTTAATGCGTTAGTAAAATCAAAATGATGGAAAAGGAGGAACAGGATTTGAACATTTATTTATTAATTTTATATTGTTATATGAAACCAATAAGAGAGAGAAAATTATAATCAAGACGAGCTAGATGTTCAAAACAATTTTAAAAAAAATGTTTAACATTTTAATAATGAAGTTAATTCAAAAAAAATGACAAATAAATTTCAGGAAACATTTAAAAGGCTAAAATTAGCTACATATACGGTAGTACAATCTCTTTTATATCAGAAATCCTTAGATATAAGTTGTTGAGGAAGTCTGATCCATATAGGATGGATAAATATGATGGAATCGAAGATTGATGATTATAAAATGGTCGATGATTTGCTGGAGGCTGATAAGTCTTGGAGGACCAAATTCCTCTACATCAGTGGTTCCTGTAGAAAAGTGAAAGAAAATCACTTCCAAAGGAAATCCAAGCTTGCTAACTAAATATCGGAGAAGTTTAGATAAACACTCTACAACGTTTTTACTGTGTATTGATATTAAACTTCACATCAGATGTTAATATTAAATTTCACACCGGATGTTGATATTAAATTTCACATAGATTGTTGATATTAATTTTACACCAGATTTGTCTTTCAGTGTTTTTAAAGATGTTCTCAGATCATTTTGAGGAGGGACGAACTACTTTTTCAAAGCTAAATCAGTGAGCCACAGAGAATTGGGGAACTGGTTTCCACAATTGTTTTACTGCAGCTAACATGGTGAGGGCTCATCTGTGGAGAATAAGCTCAACCAGGGAGTTCTCGTGGGAACAGTTTACCAGTCCTCTTGAAGCTGTAAATATCTTTAAAAGGACAGAGGACAAAAATGGTAAGCTTTATTTACCAGCTAGGAACAAGGCTCCTAGCCATCTTGATAAAACTAAGAAGAAAAAGAAGAAATGTGGAGATTTCTCTCAAAGGCTTCCCAATGTGGGTAGTTCGGGACTACCAGAAGAGATTGATGTTGCATCGTGTGATATTGTTGCGGTTACTGTAGGTGAAGCTAAAGAACCACCACACTCTCCAAAGGTTAAGAGAAATAAAGGACAGAAGAGGAGCACGGAAGGTAGTGATAAGAGAGCAGAAAAGAAGAAAAATATTGACCTAGGTTCGGAGATCATACTCCGAAATTAAGTCCTTCCCTTTATTACTCCCATTGAAATTCCTTCCCAAGAAGAAATACATACGGATCCTCCCTCTACAGTGTTTCGTATTGCTAACTAGCCTTCTCTTGAGGGTGAAGTGAATTTAGACGACCTAAGAAATTTGTATTTAAGTGAATTTGATAAAGAGGATTTTGACAAGACTTTCCTCAAATCTACTACCATTGCCAATGTTGTTACTCGTGATGGTGAATCTTTTTAATTTTCCAGTGAGCATGATGCTCTAGGCTATGAAATTTTAGGTTATATAAGGTCAATCGTTGACTTGGAGAGGAAAGTCAGATCTGAAGCCAGTGACATTTGTTTCCTTTTGTACTGAAAATCAAGGCCTGAAGAATTCTATCACGACCGAACAGAGCAAGGTTGAGACTTTGATCAACGAAAAAGAACAGCTTAATGGTGATTTGGTACAAGCTAAGTCTGATCTTAAAAAAATCACAGACTAGTTATGCCGAATTGCAATCTACCACTTCCAAAGAATTTAATTCTTTGTAGGAAACATTGACCAAGGATAAGAATGCCAATGATCAATTATCCAAGGAGAAAAGGAAATTATAAGATCTTCTCAGGAAAATGGATGATTAGATCACTTCTTTGAAAGAGACAAAGGCCCAAGACATAGCTGCTGCGATGAACGAATATGTTGAGGGGTGTTGAAATCTGTGGACCGGAGGGAAGAATCTGTTAAATTGGATATGGTCATATTGTTCCATGAAATGTTTGCCAAACGGTCTCTTGGGAAGTTGTGGAGTTTTGTGCCATATGTTGAAATTCCCTTTCATACTATGACACAAAGTGATAAACTCAATATCTTATTGGATGAATCTGAATCCGATGATGAAGCGGAGCACGGCTCAAGTGATGATAAAGAGGAAAAAGAAGAAAGCAATGCTGAGAAGAAAACCAAAAGAAACGAGCCCTAAGGTTAACTATTTTTACTATGTTGGTATTTTTAATCAAAGTCTTTGGCGTATGAAAAGCATTTTTTCGTTTTCGTATCATATTTTCTAAAAACTCTATCCATACTAGTCCTTGTGGTTTACAAGGCATTTCTGTAACGTGGATCAGATTCTTTTTATGATCCTAATTGTACTTCACACCATCTCTACTTTCATTCACTCAGTATATTTCCTTGCCTTCTTTTATACTTACATTGATGTCCGATCCTATTTGAATATGATAAAACCATATATGTATATTAAATCCGATTAAGGAATTTAAAAAGTATTTTCTTTAAAAGAATTAAACATTTAATCAGTCTTACATTTATACGACCCATTCAAAGGTAGTCCATCTAAAAGCAATAAGTGTTTAATAAGCTTTTAATTCATCTTATCTACTCAAAGGTAATCCATTTGAGGGAAATAAATGTTTAATAATCCTTTAATCCATCAGGTATTTAATAAGTATTTAATTCATCTGATCCACTCAAAGGTAATTCATTTGAGGGTATCAAGTGTCTAATAATCCTTTAATCCATCAGGTGTTTAATAAGTCTTTAATTCATCCGATTACAACCAAAACAACGTCTTTAAAAAAGGCAAAGAATAATATATTGAGTGAGATCCGGACACCTCATTAAAATCTCACCACGCTACCAGGACAGGAAAAAGTATGCCCGGAGATGCACTTCGTTTTTAGAGCGATGCAATCTTGGGTATCGTGACCCACATCATTGTGGTATTTACAAGAAATAGTATTTTAATTCTCTCTAGAAGACTGAATTTGTGTTGGTCTTCTAAAATGTAAAACATTATTAGTTTTATCATAAATGGTAGCCACACTCTCACCTAGTTTGGCAAACCATTCAGGTTGAATCCATGGACCCCTCTTGGGTTTAAATTGTTGGGATTGACTTGATTGATTCTATCTTGGCTGATATGATCCCTGTCCAGAATCTTTAGGCTTGTAATTAGCTGTGGGCTGAGATTGAGTATTAGCTTGTGGGATTGGCGTTGTAGAAGCATACCTATTCTGGCGAGGTACTTTAGATTTTTTAGTTTCTTCCACCATAATCTGTTTTCCAACTTGATTTAACAGTCCAACCCATGTCATTGTTTTTTTGAGTTATTGAATTATTCAATTCACCTGAATTTAACACTTGCCTTAGAGAGGCAATGACCACTTGTTCAAAAAAATCAGTCAACCTGTTCTTTGTATTCACAAAATGGATGATGTATTCTTTAAAATATTAATTTGACTCTTAGGAACAATGGATGATAGTGTCGTAATTCCCTTTAAGCTCCTTACTCCCCACGAATTGTCTCCAAAATACCATCCAGAACACATCAAAGTTCTTTATTAATCCCCGTGGTAAACTATTATAGCATTTTAAAGCACTCCCTTTAAAATTTTGTGAGAAATCCCAACATAAAAGTTTGTCATCATCATCTGAGTTCATCATAAAATTCTTGAACATCTCGAGGTGGTTATCAGGGTCTTTACTTCCATCATACATTTCCATTTCGAAATTGTCGAACCCCATGGGCAGATGTCTGGAGTGTATTGGTTAGGACAAGATTGATTGCCTCCAATTATGGTTACGGCTAAATACTGTATCTTTATCAGGAGTGAAAAATATACATGGTTCGGACTAGGTAGCAAATTGATCCGTCATTAGATGATCAATACTATGATCTGCCGACCCTTTTATATTTCTCTGATATTTATTCTTTTTCATTTTTCCCTTCCTGTCCTTTTTCCTTGAATGTTTCTTGGTTAACCTTATTTTCTTTTTCTGACGGCTTTACTCACTACTGGATGAAAAAGACTCATCAGAGTTAGAAAAAATGGTTGAACTATCAGAAGACTCCAATGTACTCTATTATAGTTCTGCCTGATGCACCTTTTTAGATATAATATGAACCTTTGGGGACTGTTCATTTTCGCCTTGTTTGTTATAGTCCTTATGCTCATATGTAGATATACCTCCCGCATTGGACTTTTCTTTCAGTGATATTTCAACCTACCGTTGGGCTCTCAAAGCTTCAATCTCAATCACATATTTGTCGCATGGCGGTCATGGCGGTCTGTGGCGGCTGTGGCGAGGCGAGGAGAGGCGATATCGCCTCAGGACGAGGTGTGGCAAGTCCCTTAGCGTGGCGCTTGCCGTGGCGCTCACCGTGGCGCTTGCCGTGGCGGTCATGGAAACTGTGGCGGTTGTGGCGCTCGTCGTGGCGATCGTGGCGAGGCGCTGGGCCTGGTATTTTTTTAAACTAAAAAAATTAAAATTAAAAACTAAGTTTTGGAAAGATGAAGATGTTTTGGAAGGAGTTTATTTTAGAGTTGTTGAGGTTGATGAAGTAGACTAAAATATTTAATCTAAGAATCTAGCTTCTTCAGCGGCTCACATAAAAGATCGGAGGCTTGTTGATGAAGACTCTTAAGAAGAAGAAGAAAATACTCTTTTATTAAATATAAATGTAGAACATGGTGGAGATGAGAGGTGTGAACATGTTGTCTCGGATGATGATGTATTTTAGTCTATGTTTGTCATTTGACTCGGATGTTTTAAGAATTATTTGATTGGATGTTTTATAATTGGATCTTTCGGTCTATGTGTTTGTCATTTGACTAGGATGTTCTAAGAATTATGTAATTAGATGTTTAAGTTGTTAGTGTTAGTTAAATGTCTAAATAGCACTATTTAAATTACACTTATGTACTATAAAAATATTATTCAAGTAATGGTCGCCGCATGTCATGTGGCCATCACCTCGTCGCTCGTCTCGCCGATGTGGCTTTTTTAGCCCTCTTCACCACAGATCATTGCACGCCACTGATAACTATGCTCAGTCCTTAACTGATCACGTCATCTTTCATGAATGGTCTTTCCTTAATATTATGATTGACATGAGACATATTAGCATGCTCATTTTCATCTCTTATTACTTCAATTTCATGAGGTAACGCTTCTTGCATATTGAGATCCATATCCGAAAGATTTCCGAACTTCGAATTAAAAGTAAGGTTTTGAATAGAGATATTCAGGTACATTTACCTCTCATTGTGATCGCCAATTTGGTAATGGAAAAATCTAGTTCAGGGGTAAAACCAAGAAAATCCTTTAGCTGGTAGATATTAAGTGTTTTGTAGAGAGTTGTGAGAGAAATGAGGTATGTGTTTGTATTTAATGTTTGTAGAAAAATTCCAACCTCTTTAATATTGTTGGTTGGGGTATTTATATTATTTTTCTATAACCCATGGGTCATGCGGGTCAGATCTTATATTCGGGTCAATCATATGTGCCCCCAAGCCCAAGAACTAAGGTGATAGGCACATAACTAAGTCTTTGTTCCACTCAAGTTACTATTCATTCATTAAGTTTTATTCAATCTATCCGGAATGCCCTTCGGATAATATCGGAATCACTATGATATGCTTCCAGCGATATATGATCTCATCAGTTATGACAAAAGGATTGGGGTAGCACCGTACCAAAAGACATAAATAAATTTGGTGACTTTTGTTAGGCATCAAACCTTTTTTCGTAGGTGAAGTTGAGCTGTCACTAATTATAAGACGTGATAATACGAGGAAAACGGTAAGAACTGTATTTATGGTAGTTATCGCACATATTCATATAATGCTATTTTAGACCATCATTGGTTGTATAAAATGGAAGCAGTTACTTCATCTTATCATTAATACTTAAAATATTTTATGGAGAGGCACATTTGAGTGATTAGAGAGAGCCAACGAGTGTACAAGAAATGTTATTTGGTTTCTTTATCTCCAAGTAATATTATTAGAGATCATATTTAAGGATGATGAACTAGTAGAGCCTACAAAAAAATGATGTAATTTTATGAAGAATACATTAACGATCCAAGAGAATTAGTACGTCTAACCGAGCCTTTAGATGAGACGGCGAATCGAGAGCTTGGTATTGGGAATGTGGTAATGATTTGAAAGTATTTGAATAAAAAATTCAAGGATAAGTTTATCGATTTCTTAAAGTCAAATTTGGATGTTTTGTGTGGATTATCAATGATGCTGCTGGAGTAAGCATGACAATTTTATCACGAGTCACTGATTTGGAAAAAGATGGGATATTTTTCTTTGCAAAAATCCAAGGCAATAATCAAAGAGGTGGAAATATTTTAAAAGTTTTGTCACGCCAGATAATCAAAATATCCAACTTTTGGCTAGCAAACTCAGTTTTGGTGAAAAAGAATAATGGACAATGAAAAGTGTGTGCTGATTACACTGATTTTAAATCAAAAATATCCAAAAGATCTTTTTTGTTTTCCTCCTGTTAATAAACTAGTAGATTCAATGATTAGACATGAAATATTTTCTTTTATTGATGTTTACTCATGGTGGATCAACTTACTAAAAAGCTCGTGAATCATATATTTTTTTACCAGTTAGGGAAATATTTTCAAGCTTGTATTTATGATAATAAAGAGAGTACACCCTTTATGATAGAATATGGATTATATTTTAATAAAGTAATATCGCTCAAATTAAAGAGTGGTGGATCAACTTACTAAAAAACTCGTGAATCATATATTCACTGACTAGTTACGCAAATGTTTTGAAGCTTGTATTTATGATATGATTCTAAAAGCTAAAATTAAGGAACAACAGTTAATAACATTAACTAAAATATTCAATAATCTCATGAAGCTTAACTTGCAGTTAAAATCATTAAAATGTTTATTTGGCGTAGGACATGGTAAAGTTTTTGTATGTACTTAACGAGAAAGGTATTGAAGTCGACCCAATAGAGTTAGAAGTATATCTAACTATGACTCTGCCAAAATCTATTAAATAAGTTCAAAGTTTGATAGATTGTCTCGTTTCTCTATCTTGATTCATATCCAAAAATTAGATAAAAGTCATGCATTTTTTAGTTATTAAATGAAGCAAAGCGTTTTAAATGGAATGATGAATTTGGAAAGGCTTTTAATGACTTGAAAAAATATCAGACATCTACTCACATTTGTCAAATTGTTGAAAGTGAAAAATATTTTTTGTAATTGTAAGTATCAAATGTGGCAATAAGTTCAATTTTGGTGAGAGAAGATAATAAAATTCAAAAACCGATTTATTATGTGAGTAAAAGTATGATGGATGTCAAATAAGATATTTAGATTTGAAAGTAGTAGATGCGATAAAAATAAAGTCATATGTCCAAAGTAGTGTAATAATTGTTCAAAATTTTTCCCTATTGAAAAATATTTTTCAAAAACCACGTATCTCATGCAGTAATTGATTTTATAAATGAGTTTAATGAATATAGAATAAATAATGAAACTGAAAAATCAAGTAAATATATGTTTAAGAACACATAATTGATTGTACGAATCGATGTAGATTTAAGTTTAAGTGGTAGTAGAGTAGTATTGTGTTCATTATCTCGTGTGTTGAGGAAATAAACTAGCTATTATATTTTTCTTTGAAGCTACTAACAATGAAGCGGGATACAAAGTAGCTTTCGCATGAACGAAATTAACTTGTATTTATAGGGCAAAAGTGGTTTGTATAGTTTTCTCAGTTGGTAGGAATTAAAATCGAAGGAATATTCAAAATGAAGCAAAATAATTTGAAATAATATTTAAAATTGGTTAAATAGTTGGAGGAAATCTTTGAACGGGTAACTTTTGAGCAAGTGCAACCAAAAAATGCTAGTGCACACTTTCTTGCAAAGTTCGGTTGTCGCAAAGGAAATATTTTTGTCATACTCCATGATATTTCTTCAATAAATGTTCAAAAAGATGAATTGGAAGTAAGATATGTTGATACTTTGAATGAATGATGTCAAGAGTACATATTGTTTTATTTAAAACCAAGTATTACCTTGGGATAAATCTAATGTAAGATCTTTAAAGATAAAAACGACAAAATATGTTTTACTTGAAAGAGAATTATACAGGTAATGTTTGAAACATTCACTTCTAAATTTTTTGAATAAAGAATAAAATTTATTATTCTCAAATGACTTACATGAATGAGTGGTTGAGGCGTATTTTTGATATAAAGGGTTGATCAAGAGATTTTGGTTGGAGGAGTTTATAGTCCAGCTTTATTAATGGATACTATTAATTTTGTTAAAAATGGTGATCCATGCACAGATTTGTTTATAAAAGACACACTCTAAGTGAAAATATGTGATAAAATCACTCATTGTTTGTTTGATAAGTGAGGAAAAGATTTGGTAGGACCATTACTACGGCAACTTGACAAAGCAAATTTTTAATGATGGTTGTGGATTACTTTACAAACTAGGTAGAGCAAAAAACTTTGATGAGGATTTGTTCTAATGAATTATTTGATTCCTTTTAAGCCAATATTTTAAGCAGGTTTGGGATTTACAGAGTGTTAATGATAAAGAATTATCCAATTTAATAATGATTTGCTTATATTTTTTGGTAGGAAATATAAGATTGATCAACATTTTTCCATTTTATATTTTCATCAAGTGAATGCGCATGTTGAAGTAACTAGCATAAACATTTTAGGTGGAATCAAAATAAATCTTGAGTTGGCCAAGGAAAAATTGTCTGATATTTTTGCAAGAGTTTGTATGGGCTTATATGGAAACCCCAAGAACGGCTACAAATGAGATAGTCTTTTACGTGGTCTATGGGATGGAAGTTCTGGTCCCAACATATATTTTATTACCAAATCATAGAATTCAATATTATTCTTTGAAGGAAATTGACAAGGAAAACAAATAGTTGTTGACTTAATTAAAGAGGTTAATGAAAAAGTTCAAGTACGCGATGAGCACCAAAATGGTTTGATAAGGGCTAGATACATTTCAAAGATCAAATTAAGAACATTTAATTAAGGTGATCCGGTGCTAATGAAGATTTTTTATTGAATAAAATAAAAGAAGTTAACACCATATTGGGATGGTCCGCTTAAAGTAATTTATAAAGAACGTCATGGAACATATAAGCTAATCGATCTTTAAAAAATGTATTAATCATAATTGGAATGTTCAATACTTAAAAAATGTACCATTAATCATTATAAATATTATCGGTGTACTAATATTCCCTCTAGTAGCGTAGGTGGATTTTTTTTAATGAAACATCATAAGGGAAATTATTAATTCAAATATGTTTCCCTTAAAAGAAGTATTGGACCGTTAGGTAATTGTTGTTGTTTTAAAGATAGAAAATTATAAATTGGAAAGTAAATAAAATGAAGATAATTTAATAAAAGTAAAATATTTGACAAACTTATGATCTCTTAAATTTGATGACTTTAATATTCTTATGAAATAAGATAAACATGTTAAAGAAAATAAGGAACAAAATTGTTAAGAAAAATGATGACCTTGGAAAAATGATATAAACATAATATGACCTAATTTCAAACAAATAATGTTAAAATGTGAACATGTCTATAAGCCAAGTCCAAGAGGCTATGCAATATTTAATATTTTGACATTATTAGTATGTCTAACTGTGAGCATGACTCAATCTAAGCCCTAGAAGTTACACAATTGTCCATATTGTGGCGTGCCTACTATGTCAAACACATTAATGGTTATAAGTGAAACCCCAATGGATACACAATTTCTCATATTTTGGTTTGACTACTATTTCAAGCACGAATATGATAATCAACCAAACCTCAAAGGCTACACAATAGCCATATTATGACTTGACTACTATGCCAAATCGTGAAAATAGTTGTAAGTCAAGCCTCATAACGTAGTTGCACATACTATGGCTTGACTACTATGTCAAATAGTATAAACTCTAGACTATTTGACAATCCAAATATAACAATCTTTATAAAATACATATATAATAAATAAGATAATAAGAAATGATAACCAAATATAAATCAATTATTTAGAATGAAACAACATATAAATAATATAACCCCGGAATGATAAGGTAAACATAATATGAAGAAATCATAAATGATATATAAAAAATATAAATATCCAAAGGAAAATATCGTAAGTAGAAGAATTTAAACAAGCTGGATGCCCTGGAAAAATATTCATATTGGTCTAAAAAGAGATAAGTAAAGTTCATCAATAATTTGAACGTAATTTTTCAAAAATAATAAAAAGAAAAAACAATCATATTTACTAGTAGTGTTGTTATAATTATGAGTAAGAGCTATCTCATGCTCAAGAGCTAAGCCATTGTGAGTTTGTGTTGCACAGACCTTTTCAACATCTAAGGTATCTAGCTCGAAATCTATTTTCATTATCAGACATATCCTTATTCCTGAAGAATAATATCCACGTACATTCACTATTAGTTCGTCAAAGAACCTAAGCTAAGTACAGGGTTAGATTTCCATATAATGAGTATCAATTTTTATTGATATTTATTACATGCGATATTGAGCGATCGTTAAAATTTCTCCTATGTTTGATGAACTAAATTGTTTTTTTCTTTGTTAGATTTATCCAATTTTCTTTGAAAATATGATATCTTAGAGTCAAGGGTGTCCATGTTTGCTACAACCTTCTTAATTTCCCCGTTCTTTTTAACCAAGTTATCATATAAGGTCTTTAGATCAGAATATTTAATCTCTTGTTTCTTAATTTGGTCTTCAAAAGAAAATAAGCTATCTTAAAAAATGATCGGAGAGTTAATTTGAGTATTCAGAGTTTGAATGTCGGAAGTCGATATAAAATTACCATCAAGAAAAGCAGAAATATAAAAGCTCTAGATATAAATATTAAATCATTGTCAATAAAGAAAATGATGAAATTTTTACCATTAATCAAAATAAACATATAGGTTATCCATAAGCAAATTTATGAATGGCGTTGTATGGTGTCTGCAAGAGATAAAGACAACTTAAAAGGTCCATTTGGACATAATGCAAGTTCATGACCAAGCAAAAGATGAGCATCCAAAACCGATGATGCCTTAATTATCTATTTAGACAACCGAGTATTACCAAATATAGATATAAAATCATTATCTGGAATCGTTTTAGCATGAGAGTTATTTCGCTATTTGTTGATGATTTTTATGTTTGGATTACTTTTTTAAAATGAGGTGGTATGACTAGTTTTCTTTGCAGAACGAGAGGCGGTTCTATTTATTTTTTGCGTAAGTTTTATATGGCTCTTTTTTTTTCTTAGCATAATGCTTAGTTTTTTTTACGGGTTGGAATACTCATTGATATTAGCACATTGTTTCGAGGGATTTTTTTGCGACGAACTTGTAAACCTAACCCATATAAATGTCCCCCACTTATATGCACAAATAGAGTCTCACTAACCTCATCGTTGGTAGCCTCAACACCAATTTTTTTATAAAAATATGTCCATCAATAGACATCATCAAATCATTTAATGACCAAAATTGTGAAATGAAAAATGGTGGTCGTCTTTCGCCGCTCCAAAAATCTTATTATAACATTTTAAAGCAAAGTTTGTCACAATCAAGGGTCTTTGTTAGACGAGAATTATATGTATATAAAAATAAAATAAATTTTAGTAAAAAATTAAAAAATAAATAATAAATATTTGTTGTAGTGACTCAAAACATTGCTCCATATCTTTCATATTTGCATCAAATATCATTCATTATGATCAAACTCTTGTTTTAATTTCGACCGACCTTATAAAAAAGAAGCTTGAATTCTAATTAATGATTTGAACTTGAAAGTTTGAATCTCGTTTAAATTGACCACGAGCAAATGGATAATAAATAATCATTTTTTGCAATAAAATAGGACATTTTTAATGGTTATTTGTATCTTAAGGATATTTGAAGCTAATACAACACTAATTAGGTTTGTCGAACTGTTTAGTGTGAGTTGAGATGTGTAATGAGCTGAAATAGGTTGATCCAAAAAGGAAAGTCTGAAACCAAATGATCTGAAGCAATATTCTAATCTGAATTGTGCGAGACTATAACACTACTAAGGCTAAACGGGTTGGGCCGAAGCAAAGTATTTTATTTGTTATGTTTTTTATATAAATTAGTTCTCATATATTATTGTCTTCATATATTAATTTGATTATGTACATTAATTGATTTTTTAAAATTAATTATGATGTGTTATTTATGGTGTTTCCAATATCAATGGGGTATGATTTACTTAATTCGCTAATTAATGAACTTTAATCTAAAGTGTCTGATGAAGAATTAAGATTTTTTTTAAACCTATAAATAGAAGAATATATTTTATGCAATGTGTAATGCGGCGACGAGTTTTGTGAGAAGTATATTTCCTGAGTGAGAAAAATAATTTTAGGTATTTTGAAAGATAAGTAAGGTGAGAGATAGACACTGAGTAAAGGGTTATGTGAATCACATCTTATTTTGTTATAAAAATGACTTGGTCTTTTGTGTTTAAGAGTCTTTTCGTACCCCAGTTATATAAAAAAAAAAGGTCTGCTCCCATTGATATACGATTTCTTGACAATCTATACCACATTAAATATTGCTTTGTGTGTTTGATTTTATTACACCTTCTTTTATTTGGTACTCGTCTTGTATAGGTAGATAAAATCATTCTTTTTTAGGTTCATTAATCGTTTATCGGTTCTTACCTCGACTAATCGGCATTGATTTCCCAATAAACACCTTAAGAAATAAAAAAACAAAATTTGAAACCTGATAATAAATATTATATATATATATATGGTGAAGTTAATTGTAGGTGTTTTCGGTCACGGATTCGAATTTTTATGAATGAGTGTGATAAAAATAAGTTTACGAAAATTAAACGAAAGCTTTGGATGGTAGATGGAATTTGTGTTAATGACATTTAGTTGAAGTATTTAAAATGGATGGGAAAAAGTGTCATAAAAAAATAAGAGTGAATAAAAGTCATTTAAAAATAAAATAGGAGAACTGTTACAACAAAATATATTTTTTAGGTGTTTGAATCAGAAATAGTATGCTTAGTTTTATTTTATTTTTAAATTGAATAGTGGCTAACCTACCGATAATCAACCAACATCAAAGTTATTTATCCATAACCACCTAAAGTTTGACAAAGTACGGATAACAACCTGGTTTTAGAACTTAATTATTGATAACCACCTAAACTTTCTGTTAAATATCAATATATCCTTTAATTTTTTTTTCTCTTCTGTTTTGTTTAAATGTCATATCTTTCAAACCATAGCTCCAAAACAATCCAAAAATATTATTGGTTTTGTTTTTAAGACGAACACAACTAGATTCACGAGAGATATTTTATTTTTATTTTATTTTTCTGCATTTGGTTGCAAAAATAAGATTAAGTGGATTGCAAAAATAAAAATTAATTGTGTTCCAGTTGCGTAATTAACTATTATTAGGAAAACAAATTCAAAAATATCACTCATGAATTTTGTTTTGTTTATCTTTAAAATAAAAATTTACGTCCTTGTAGAAAAAAAATTGAGTTAAGATTTGATAGATATGGGGTTTGGAAAGTAAAAAATAACTACGAACATAACAACTCGAAAATTAAAGATGAAATAGAACAATTTTTTCTTGAAAACATGATTTAGTAGTTGATTTATGTTGAAATGTTTGAGATTTCACTTAAATTTGTTGCACATATATCATTAATTTTGAATATTTGTGAGTTTCAACTTTAGAGAGAGATAAAGAGAGCTGGTTCACGACCTGAAGAAGAAGAGAGTTCTTGGTTTTTCTGTTTTTATACCTGAGGGGTGTTGTTAGTATATTTTATGTTGTAGGCAGCTTTTGGTAAACTTGAAAATCTAGATGGTTATTGTTACTTTTAATCATTATTCGGTCGTGAGTTATTAGGTATTTGAGCTTAGGCCATAAGTCTTATTATATTTTAAACTTTAAACTTCATCATTACATATTTGAGCTTAGGCCAAAAGTCTTATTCTATAAAAATAAACTTCAAATGGGCTTCAAATCTTACATTTATATTATTATCACTAACCTTTTACTCATTCGAAGGAATAAAAGGAGTATAATTTTGAAGTATTTTCATAGGAACATTTGTTGTCTATCTTTGATGTAGTTCTGTCTTAAATATGTGACTCACAGTTTTGATGTTAATAGTTCATGTCCACTAATCCTATGTTAACCTGAGCTACTTAGCCAATTATGGCTAGAATTATCAGATTTTTGAGGTTTAATGGTCTTATAGCTGCTTCATTAAAAATATTAGATTGAAAATAATGATTCATGAAAGAAAACTATTAATTTAAGCTACAATTTTGCACATGTAATCTGAAACATCATGTTTCAGTGTTGCCAAGATTTTGTTTGTAGTAAAATGTTTTTACGAGGACTTCCCATTCTTTTATTTTTACTTGGGTGGTGAAGTTTTAAATTTGTTCACTAAGAAAAAGTTTGTTTTACACACGCTGAAAATTTGAAGGGTCGCGTAACACGTGTCACATGTGTGTAGATGTCATTACTTTATCCCCCGTGCTTCACTTCATGAGCTACTTACCTTATAGCTATTAGATCACACTTAATTCTAACAGTTCATCTACAAAATAATCTAAAACTTTTAGTTTATAAAATATCAAAAGATGTGATTTACTAACCTCTAATTTAAATACCCCTCTTCTTCTTTTTTTTATTCATATATAAATTTTCACCATTTTCTCGCTTTGAAGTTTTTCGTTTGTAATTTCATATTTTATCATTTTTTAAATATTTATCACTTTATTACTCATCATTTCACTATAGTTTTTAAAAATTTATTTTTTTACTATTTCTTCTAAAAACATTTAGAACAAGAAATTCGCACATTTATAATGATGAAGAAGATGTCTATGATAACCTAAATTTCGTTAATAGTCCACCATTCTGGGAGGCTTTATGTAGTGCCTCTAATAAAAAAACATGGTTCTAATAAGGGATTTGTATAATCCTACAAAGCTACCAGTATTCATGTTCCGGAAATTCAACCTTTACGGTAGTATCAACATTCCTAACTTCCAGCACCAAGAAACCAGGTACTCTTATTCTTACAATAATTAGCTTCATTGGTGTTTCTTCCAAAATTATAAACAAGGGTCTCCTTCTATTCAACCAAAAAATGAATCTTATTTCACCTTGGCTAGAGTGAAGACTACATGGCTCATAAAATTCTGAAAGAGAAACAGAATTTTGTAAGCATGTTGTTCACATCCAAAGAGAAGTTTTGCTTGAAAATGAAGAATATACATATACTGATGAAGAAGATTGTTTTACGAAGAAATTGGACTTGAGAATCCATGTTGGTTTCGAGATTTGGGCTCCAAAGCATAGAGATATGTTTGCTAATGTTAGGGTTGATTAAGTTATGATTTTAGTCTCTTTGTTTAATATTAGGCTTACGGTTTCTCTCTTATTGGATTATTATTGTCCTTCTTTAAAAAGACTTACATATGTCACAATCAGCTAGTGTTATATCATGGATACAATATATTGTCAATTATTATGTCTCGTAATTTCTTAAAATAAATTGGTATGGAAAATTCTTAGTGATAGCCCCTCTTTCTTGTATGTCATGAAGCCCTTATTTATATTTTATAATGTAAAATATTTCTAGTTGTTGAGAAATATGTGAGAACGAGACTAAAGTATCGGAAAATAACAAGTGAGTGTATTTTGTGTCTTGTGATTCTATTTTTGTGTTTTATTAGAAAGTCTTCTTTATTTAAATAACTTGGTTGTATTCAAAAAATTTACGCGTTCACTTTACCTAATTAGTGAAGTTTTACCGCGAACATGTTCACCAAGATAAAATAAATTATCTTTTACCTATTGAGTTTACTATCCTCATAAGGTAATATCTCATATTTGCCGTGTCCAAAACAAAAACGATACTACCGACTGACTAGCAAAATTGGCACTAAAATGTAAAATAAAACAGGAAATAAATAATCTAACTGTTCATAATCAACTTAAGGCCAATACTTTCCTTGAAAATATTGGTTTAGGGTAAATTATAAACAATATATAATCTTCTAATTTCTGAACACTATATATATTACTATCTATCTAATTGTTGTTGCAAGTAATCTGACAAGCTTATGCCAATCTTTTGCTTTTATCTAAAGATTTATGTTGCAGGTTCTTAGCCATTAACTGGATATCATCCAAATCAATTACCTTTCAATTTAGCAGTCTGTTTTGTGGTCTTCTGCATGATGGAGTCGCATCCGCATCTGGCTGAAATCTACTAATTTGGATATTGTCCTTTTGATTCATTGTCTTATGAATGAAGCTTTCTTCTTTTGATCTTCTGTAAATTTCTCCTTTCATGCTCTTGCTCGTCTTTAAGCTTCTCGAGTTTTATTACCGGATCGAACTTATTTCGTCTTGGTGGAACAATGAGCTTTTGGTATTCCTCATTTGCCTCATTTCCAACTAGCAAAGATGTGATGCTCTATCGGAAAATCAAGCTCCGAGTTCTGATAATTTCCTTATTTGGTCTCCAAATTTTTGGAGTGGTGGGAAGCGAACAATCTCACCCAAAATTAGATATCGAAATTGAAATCCTATGATGTATTTGCATTTGGGCTGGATTTTCTTAAACCCAGTTCTTGTGTGGGTCTATATTTGGCTTATTAATTAAAAAATGAAATAAAAATCATCTAATGATTTAGTTTTTGGAAAAAAAATAGTTTAACGTCTCATGCATTACAAGTATTTTTAATTCGGTATCATTGAAATTGGTTGAAAATAACGATATTCATTGCATTTATTATTTTCCATGTATTTGCAATCCTAAACCTTATCAAAATCAACATCATTATTTTTATTGTTTTACAGTTTTAAAAAAATCATAAGAAAAGTATATATGTTAGATATTTTTTTATCTTTTTTATTCATAATTTACGGTTTCATGTTTAAATTGAAAATAAATTTATAATATTTTTATTTTTCAAACCATACTATATGCAAAGTTATAACTATATTTTTGTTAACTAGCCGCATTAGGATACCATGAAACTTTGTTTTTCCAAAATGATCCCAAAATATTTGGTTTTCTCTAATTGATGTAGTTATAACTTTAATTATTTATAATATCCAAAATAAACCTAATGTACATACAATAATTATAAAAATGCAATCATTATTTATTAGTCTAATTTTTAATTTTTAATTAAATTAAATTAAACTAATAAAAATATAGTCAAATACACCATTTAACATGTGACGATCCGTCTGAGTTGGAAAAATTCTAACAATTTTCCATCTGAATCAAGGCATTCAATTAAGAAACTTCTAAATTTATATCCTCACATTGCTGAATTAAAAAATTATATATATAGATAACAACTAAATTCATCTTCATTGTTATAAAGGTAAACACATCAATAACAATAATATCGATATAATCAATTATATTGAGCTTTATGGTATATATATTTATGTTAACCATCCTAATTTAATTGGAGATCTCTTTATAAATAAGACGAAAAGTCACTCAAAATAAAAACATTATATAACATAAGCTTATTTTGGTAGAAATGTTTTGTGAGATTAATAATCATCTAAACAAATAATACATATATTAAATGTGTGTTCATGAACGATATTTTGCACAAAAACTTTGTTAAGGATTCGCTAATATAGAGTTTGTTCATGTGTTTTCTATACTAATTTTACGATTTTGAACTCTCTCTTTAGTAGACACAAACGTGATATCTACATGATTAGACTTAATCAAAATCATGTTTATGTTTGAATACTAAACTAATAAATTACTATCACAATATAATCAAGGATATTGTTATCCCATTTACGACTCTAAATCTTGTGATAACATTCCACAACTAAAAAACCTGATTAGATGCTTCAGAATAAGTAACAAGCTCTATTCACATAATAGAGGATACAATAAGTGTCAAATTTATAGTGTTCCATAAAATCACACTTTTTTTCTTAAAGACATGTGATGTCCCACGTTGAACGATTAATATCTACACATCCGGAAAAATTCGAATCATAGTATCTTATTATCTTTAATTTGTCTAATTTTTTATATGTCAACTTACAATGTTTTGTTTGTTGTATATACTAAATAACGTTTTTTATCGTTTTCCAATGTTCCATCTTTAGATAATATACGTACCTACATAGCATTCCAATATCAACGGAAATATTTGTCTTTTTTCAATGTTGAGCATATTTAGACTCATAGGGGCTAAAGTATAATGGTTATTTTGAAATTCCTCACTATCTAATTCAAACTTAGTATATAGACTGAGATTAAACGTATCTCATTTTGTTACATGATTATTTTTTGGTTTGTTTTTTGCCCTTTTATGACATTGTAACATGTTTTTTCCATACATCGTTTGTGATAAATTTAAAATTCCACGACCTAATCCCGATAAATTTAGACTCTTCAAATGAAAGACGCATAATCAAAATCTTTCATAACAAATTTATGTGAAATAAATTTTTTAGTACCATGCAACAAATATTTATCTTTTTTAACAAATAATATGTCATCAACATACAACAATACAACTACCAACTTACTATTACTTAATGTTTAATATACATAATATTTCATCTAAATTATTTGGAAAAAAACGTGAGATAATAGTTTGGACAAATTCATGGTTTCATTTACATAAACCTTTCTTAGGTCCATTTATAAAAAAAATGAGTTTGCATATCATTTACTTTCGATCGTCAGATATAATGTTTTCAAGGTGTGCCATATAAATCATTCTCTTAGTGTCATAATTAAAAAAATAGGCTTTAACATTCATTTGATGAACTTATAGATTAAATATTCAAGTAAATTCATGATTGTCCAGAAGCAGCTCTTTGCATGAATTTGAGCGAATTCTATCTTAAAACACGTCATTCATATTGTATAAACCTCTTTGTTATAAATTTTCCTTTATGTGTTTCTCGTTTAGGTTTAAAAATATATTTTAACCACTCTTCTTTTTATTTTAAGTAACAAGATAAGTTCCCAAACGTTATTATGTTCCATTTATTGGCACCCTACATTCGTTGCGTTAATCTGTAATTAAGATTATAATTTTTATGGCTTCATGTAAGCTTAATGGATGTGTATTCAATATATATATATATATATAAAAAGAGAGAATATTTCAAATACAATATATAATATGAAGATATAACACTTATTCTCTTTTTACTTGTCATTTAAAATGCACAATTATTTCAATTTGTACTTACTAAAAAGGTAGATTTTACTCTTTCTGAAATTTAATTTTGGTTTAGTTAAAAGACTTTAGCTTGTTAATCCTAAAAATATAAATATCTTGAAGATGAACATCATCTTGAGAATATGCATGTCCTAACGAATCTGAGATAATTAATAGTAATACTAAATCATCTAACGTTAGAGAATCATCATTGGAAATTTCATGTCTTCAAAGATTCTTCTAAAAACTTGATGTTTATAACTGAATTCTCTATTTACCTCACCCCGTCTGAAGCAATTTTATCAAAATATTTTATTGTTCGCACCTAGAAAAAAAAAATCAATGTTAGAAGGATCATAATATTTAAATCTCTTTGTATTGTCTGAATCTACAATCATTTAACTTCCTTTTGTCAAACCTATAAGCCTGTAGTTTAACTAAACATCCTCAAACATGCAAATTCTTAACTTAATTTACACCCAACCCTAAGGTATACCATTTATGGAAGTCACAAGTATAATTGTTTATCCGCAAAGTGATATTGGTAAATTTGAATAACTAATTATACTTGATGAAATATCTTTTAATACACAAATTCGTTTTTAAGATACCTCATTCATCTTAAGTCGATCCAACATTATATAATAAGGAATTATTTCATATTTATCTAAAAACTCTTATTACCATCTTTATGATACTAAATACTATTTAGCAAATACAAATTATTATTTGTTATTAACTTTCTAAAATTTAATGATGTTTTATATAAATAAAGACATAAATCTACATTTATTTTAAAAATAAAGTTAATATATTTCTAATATAAGAAAAAATAACCAAAATTACTCGATCCATGTGCATTTTAACCTTATTTAATTATTATTATTATTATTGTTGTTGTTGTTGTTTGTATTTTCTCTTAAGATATCAACCAAATTTATTTTGGATTGTTTGAGTTTCAATTTTTTTTTATTCATATGCATCTTGAGAAATGATATACTTAAGAGTTCATTTGTCTTCTTGGAACATACTTTCAGACTCTCTATTTGAAATCTAACTAAATGAGAGTTTAATATTCAAAGTATAGAATGCATTGATTATAAGCTTTTAGAATTACAAAAACATCTTCTTCCAAAATACATAAATTACAAGTAATAGTTAGTGAACTCGTATATATCAAAGTAATACTTGTGAATACCTTTCAAGTTGGTGAATTAATCGTAAAATTGTCCTTTTTCAAAGAACTAGCGGAAAATACTTTTTTAAAAATCTATAAAATTTAGTATATAGTAGATCAATAAACACGTAAGGATCAAAGATAAATCATATATTTGTGATAAAGTGAAATAATCCTGAGTAGTGACTTAATGGATGAGACGTCTGCTAGATTTTAAGGGCCGAGAGATGTTGTCAAGACTGGTGACAATTATGTCGAAAGAGATATGTGATTAGCCAAAGCATGCTGGTCCAAAGCAAGTTGATCTCAACCAAAACGAACTGGACTGTAACATCACAACTAGACCAAAGCGAATTATTCTATTTGTTACGTCTCTTCATATTTAGGTCTTCTTATATTAATTAGATTTCCTAAGAATTAGGTCTTTAATATTAATTAGGTTTTTTATGAGGTTTCCTATATTACACGATTCTTCAATAGATGTTTTGAATCATTCATTAGTATTTTCCTCGACCGAATAATGGTGGTTTTCCCCAACCAAGTGGTGCAGTGAGAATGGAGCAAAAATATAAGGAGTAGATCGATCATGATCTATAAATTGGATAAGTATATCTCACCTTAAAACTAGAAAGCTACGAAAGATGAGTATTATAAATCTTAGCAAATAAAAATTCAACGGAGCTAATGATTTCAATTTTCTGGAGAATTATAGTTAAGACTTACCTAGTACAAAAAGGATTGGTTGTTCTACCATTGATAAATTTACACAGTTTGATGTAGTGGTAATGAATAAAGGTTATAGTGCCCTCATATTGAGCTTAGGAGATGAAGTGCTATGACAATTATTTGACGAGCCTACAGCTCTAGGGATATCGAATCGGTTGGAGGAAATTTACATAAAGAAATCCTAAGTGAGCAAGTGTATCTGAAGAAAAGCTTTACACGTTGTCCATAGATAGTATCACGAATATCTGAATGCACTTAGATGATAAAAATTGTATCATACTCAAAGGAGTATAAAAATTTCATAGACACCATGCTTTACGGATAAGACACCCTTGTGACGGCCAAAGTTAAAAGCATCTTGAACTCCAAAGATCTTCAAAAGAAGGGTGTAGGAAGGGTGACTTTGAAGGGCACAAACTGAGTGTGAGGGGTCGATCAGAGAGGATAGATTCAAGAAGATGAGAGGAGACTCTTAATCAAGGTCCAAAGAGGGTTGGTATAGTTTAAAAACATTATATTGGAAAATCTGCAATAATGTTTGATGATTGTGAGGGTGCTAATGTGTTAATGATCTTTTATTCTATTTTTTATAATAATAAATGTATGTTGGATTCAGGTGCGTCATTTCAGATGACATCCAATAAGAATTGGTTTGAAGACCTGCAATGTCGCCGTGATTGGAATGATTCAGCTTAAGTTGTTTATATGAATTAAGACATTTATTAGAAACATAATAAATGCACCTGAATTTAAACTTAACCTTCTTCTACTAGGATGTCAGATGAGGAAAGGTTTATCTATAGGGTGGAAATAGAAGACTTAGGATTTTGCAAGGCTCCCTTGTTGTTCTGAAAGGCAATAGGACTAATGGTGTATTATTTCCTGAGTGTATTATTATTAGCGGTTGTGTCTCGTATGATGAAAGTATTTAAGGGGTTTCGGTATCATTCAGTGGGGAATTTAAATGAGATATGACTCCTTAAATGAACTAAACAGAGGTTGTTAGATTGTACGAAAGTTTTGAAACTGAGGTTTTGTTAAAAATATATATTTGGTAAGAGCAAGAATGTGAATTTTATGCCAGCCACCAGATGTCCAATGAAGTACTTTATTATGTTCGTTCATACTTTTAAGGTCAAACACGGGAACCTACCATCGGTGGTATAATGTCGTTAATTGATGACTATTCCAAAAAAGTATGGGTTACAATTCTGAAGACAAAGATAAAGCGTGTGTTGTCTTTGTGAACCCGAAGAATTTTATAGAGAATCAAACCGGGAAACTACTGAAGAAGCTTCGGACTAATAATGGGTTGGAATATATTTAAAAATAGTTCACTAGCTATTATGCAAATCTTGGCATTGCTAGACACTGAATCGTAAATGGGACTACCCAACATAACGAGATTCCTAAGAGAATAAACTGCACCATGTTGGAACAGGTTAGATGTGAGATTCAAATAGCTAGAATGGGTTGAAGGTTATAGAGAGAGGTCTATGATGCTTAAGTTTTTTTTACTCAAGAAGACTACAAAGTGAAGTTATATATGTTTTTGCAAAATAAATTTTTAGACCTAGTTATGCCTCAGATCATAAAGAGGAAGTTTAACCAATGCATGAGTCTGAATCGTACCTACAATCTTATGTTCTAAGGCCTTCAGATAATCCGATTAGAGAAAAACATATACTTGACAGATATCAACTAGCGATAATAAAGCACAAAAACCAAGCAAACAACCGAAAATATATGATTTTACCATTGTAATTGGTTATGCTTTATCTATTAAAATACTGGGAGATACTTTTGAATCCAAGAAATATCTTTGATCCTATCAAGAACTATGATAAAGAGCAGTATCTTATGGACATGAAAAAAGAACTAAGATCTCTCATGAAGATGAACACATGGATTCTTTTGAAAAAGTTGAAAGGTTAGAGACTGGTTATGAGTGAATATATATTCAAGAAGAAGCCATGTATTATTGGCTTTGAATTACCCATATACAAGATAGACTCGTGTTTAAGGGTTTTCCTCGAAAAGAGGGTATTGGTTTTAATGAAATAGTAATATCGGTTATGAAACAAAGCTTCATTAGGGTTCTGTTATCAATTTTTGTTAGATTTGATCTTGAGTTAGATCAAATAGGTGTTACTAATGCCTTCTTGCATGGTGAATTGGAAGAGATAATTTAAATTTATCACACGAAGCGGTTTGAATATGGGAAGGAAGGTTATGTGTATTTTGTAAAAAAAACCTCTGTGGACAAAAACGGTGGTTGAGGTAGTGAAATATAAGATTCGTTTTTTTATGAGATCCATTAAATATATATAAGTGTTACGACAATTGTGTCTATTGAAATGAAGACACGCATAGATGAAGACACACTTCTTATTGTTATTTTATGTGATGACATACTAATAGATGGAAGAGGTAGAGGAAGATTAAAACGTTAAAGACTCGGCTGAAATGAGAGTTTGAGATAAAAGATATCAAAGAGACTAATACAATGCTTGGCATTAATATCAAGAGGAACATGCCGAAGGGTTTTTTATTGTTATCTCAACAAGAATATATACATAAATTCCTAAAAAAGTTATTCTCCAGAGCAAAAATTGTTGAAACTTCCATGGGTTTCCAATTCAAACTCAGTATCACTCAAGCACCAATTGAAGCATCAAATAAGAAATATATGTTGGCGATACCGTATGCCAGTATTATCAGTAGCATTATGTACGATATGATTTGCACGATACCTTATCTTGTCTACGTCATAAGTGGTTTTAGCCGATTCATGTTAAATCTAAGAAAGTTGCACTAGCATGCATTTAAGTGGTTCATGAGATACTTGAAAGGCTTAGTTTTTGTAAGTTTGTGTTATAATTAGAAAAATATAGGTGATATAGTGTTAAAGGGGTATGTAAACTCTGATTATGCAGGTGTCTCGACACAAGTAAGTCTATTGTGGGTTATCTGTTTATTGTGCCTAGAGGAGTGAATAACTAAAAGTCTTGTATTGAGAAGGTCTTTGCGATATCTTCTATAGAATTCGAGTATATGCATGTTACGAAAATTATAAAGAAATTTATTTAGTTGAAGAGATTTTTGAGTGAACTCATTAGTGTGGAGCACGATATGATTTTTTATATGATAACATTATTCATTTAATGAATAATCTAAAGTTCTATGAGCGAACTATGTATGTATACATTACGATTCACTTCGTCCAAAACATGGTGGATAAAGAGCACATGAAGGTGTCTAATATTGCTAGCGAGAAAAACCCTTCGGATGCACCGACAAAAGTGTTGCTGATTTCAAAACTCACAAACTACATGAGACTGGTACTAGTCTCGAATTCATGTGAGAGGTATCTAGAGAGTATAATATTGGGTGCAAAAGACATTTGAGTTACCATAAGCCTGGGTGGAGAATTATTATGTGTAGGCTAGAAGTAACTCGTCAACAAATGTACTACCATAGGATTATATGGCCATTGTTGGATTTTCCAAAGATATATATTAGGAAAGAACGGTTGATACTCACTAGGTGAAGCTTGACCCGTGACTTAGTAGCAGAGACGTCTGCTGGATCCTAAGGGCTGAGACATACTGTCAAGACTGGTGACCATTGTGCCAACTAAGATATGCGTTGAGCAAAATAATAATGGTCTGCATGATAGTCTGAAGCGAGTTGTTCCAAATCGAAGCAAGTTGGATCGTAGCACCACATTTGGACCGATGCAGGGTATTCTATTTTTAGGTTTTTTATGTTAATTCGGTCTTCGATTTAGGTTTTTCTATATTAATTAGATTTCCTATTAATTTGGTTTTCTATACTAACTATGTTTGTTTATGAGGTTTATTATATTAATATATTAGAACTTATTTCAATCATTGATTAATAGGATTTGAACTGGAGCTTCTGGTGAAATATCAGGGTATTCTTTAAACGTATAAATAGATGAAGATATTTTTATGTGCTGTGACGATGAGTGTTCGTGGGAAGTATATTTACTAAGTGAGTGAAAATAGATCTAGGTTTTTTAAAAGATAAGTGAGGTGGAAGATATACAATAAAGAGAAGATTATGTGAATCACTTTATATTTTGTTAAAAAGAGTGATGAAGTCATTCGTGTTTGAGAGTCTTTCTGCACAATCGGAACCACGTTAGATATTGTCTTATGTGATTGGTTTTTATTACACTTTATTTTATTTGTTGCTTCGTCTTGAACATGGTAAATCAATTTATCTTTTTGTAGGTTTGTTTAATCCTATGTTGATTAGTGTCTTGACCGAATGGTGGTGGTTTTCCCTAACAATGTACTTATTCATTTAGTTATAAAACTATAAACTCTATTTACTCTTTCTTACATGATGATTACCTATTATGGCATGGTAGACTTGAATATATAGGACATAAAGTTAGATTTATAAACTATATTATCGAGTCATTTTTAAAATGCGAATTATCTTTCAAATCAAAGATGATTAATAGATCTTATAAAAATATTGAAATATGTATAAAATTATTAGAATTGATACACAACGATATATGTACATTAAATGATCTCTTGATACGTTGGGGTAAAATATACTTTATAATGTTGATTGATAACCACTTTTCATACACTTATATTTATTTAATTAAACACAAAGATGAAGATTTTATCATGTTGAAGATTTTCAAAGGTGAGACTCAAAATTAAATAAACACTAGGATATAGTATCGTATAATGATTAGAGCATGAGAGTACTTGCCAAATAATTTATTTAGTTTTTTTTCAAAAATATAACATTAATTGAGATATGTAATACCATGTTGGTTCACTTTATAATGCATATTAATTTGTACATGTCATATTATAAATTGTGTTTTTTATAAGCTAAAATTTCATCATATAAATTACAAAAAGCAAGGAAGCCAAATATTCTTATTTCAAAATATAAGGATACCTAATGAATATATTGAAATTGGGTATGATATCCATAAGATGCTCTTTATTGCAAATACAACATATAACAAGCGGCTAAAATCATCATTACTCATTCATGTTTCACGTTTGTATCAAACTAGTCCTCTATGTTCACTTTTGTCTCTCACTAATCTCTTATGTTTTAGAAATTTACATTATTAATCATTCGCGCATGTGAGTATTGAGAAGCTGACATGTGGCAGCCCAAATATTAATATTTTGTCTCACTATTGGTCTTAAAAAATCTGAAGAATGTGGTTTTGGAATTAAAGATTTGGGAGAAAGACTATATGTTTCTCGAATTAGGGTTTTAGATTTTGGGGAGATAATATCATGCATATTATTGAAATCTAATGTGGTTGTTGAATCTAAAGAAGCATAATCCTTTTTATCTAGGTTATGATAATAAGAATCAAAGTCATGCTACAAAAGAAAAATAAGACTTCGTAAAAAAACCTTTTAATTGTAAAGCAGGCTTGTAATACTCGTTTGTGCTTCAAGAAGAAAATGCACAAAACTTTAGGACATGATGAGATATACTCACAAATGGTTTATTTCTATTTGATAGAAAATCACTTATAACAATTTGGTAGTGATTCGTTTAGAAGGTCATCATAAATCTTACAAAAAAAATTTAATCTTTGGATATAAATCTAATTGGTTGTTTTGAATGAAATATCTCACGCTCGTCACTACAACAAGCATGGATCGCCATCAGAGCCCATAACTTAAAAGTTTTAGATCATTGTAACGGCAATAAGATTGTTTGGCGTGACGATAGGATTGATCGCTGTAATAGTCAAGGCTAGTAAATCTCTTAAAATTTTCAAAAAAATTGGTATGTCGCAGTAACGTGATATTTTATCGTGATGGTTTGATCCGCTATCAAGACCACGATCGTTGTAAAAAGTGCAACAATTAGCATTTCTAACCCTAGTGAACATGAACAGTTTATGTACTATAGTTTTAATGTTTATAGATATTTTTTGAAAAAATGAATGGTTTTGAATGATAAAATTGACATAAAATCTAAAACATTAAACATCATAAATAAAAAGTTTATGATGTATTTTAATTATCGTAAATCATTTTTTTTCATTTATAAGTGTCAATCATATTTTTTATTTGTTGTCGTGTATCAAAAATAACAAAAAACTTATGTTAAAATAATTTTATAAAAAGACTAAACGTTTGTAAAATCTAAATAATTTTACTAAATATATAAAATATATCGTTAAAAAAAACAATACTCCCATATGTGTTTGAAATCTATGGTTGTATCATGTGATTTTTATAAATTGTCGATGATATTTGTCTTCTAAATGTTATAAACACAATTCATATAAAAATGGGATTGAAGTCATTTTTTATACTGCATTTAAAAAAATAAAAAATACGAACGTTAAGAAATTAACTTATTAAATATTTAGTCAAATTAAGGACCCTCCAATACAAACTTAAAAACAAAAAACACGTAAAAAAATGTGTAAATAATATTCCAAATTATATAAAAAAATACTTTTAAACTATTTAAAAAGGAAATTGTAAATAAAATAGGTAATTGCTAAAAAAACGGCCAAAACAACTCCGTGAAGTCGCATGTACTTGATTTTCAATATTTACAAAAATGCCACTAGGCAAAAAACTCAAAAAACCTTTGAAAGTCTAATTAATTACAACTCACGCCATTGAGCACTTCTAACTACTTCATGAAGTTGCAAACACAATTTCAAACATCCACCATAATCATCTTCTACAAACTACCTAAAACCTCCAAACTCAACAACCCATTTACCCGTTTTTTTTAAAACCTCCAAACCTTCAAAACATGGCCGGAGAAGAGTCGAAACTACTTCCCATCCAGATCACTATGGACGCCGAGGAGGTACATTGCTTACCCCCCTCTTATTTTTGCGAAAATCAGATGTTTTGAAAAAACCCGTTTTTTGTGTTCGTCGCCACGCGTTGGTGTGGTTGGTCGGTCGTACGCCATGAGTGTGGCGGATGTTGGCATCCCCACGACAAAGGATGGCGTGGTCACCATTTCTTTCGCCACACATGTGGCTTCAGGTAGGTTGATTACGCCGCGGGGTGGCGTAATCAAGATGTCCGGCGCCACACTCATGGCGAAATCTCGTTAACTACTCCGGAATGTCGGTTCAATTGGTTTAACTACTTTTTATGTATTGCAGGATGTTACATAATGTGAAATTTCGCTTGTTTCGGACTACGCTCATCATTTCACCACTCACGACCAATATATAGCTTAGGCTTTTGTAATTTTATAGGTGGGAGGAATTTTAGCGGCGGGAATCTTTTAAGGCTTTTGTCATTATTCTTACCTTCTATGGCATGTGTCTTATATTGGTTTGTATTTTTTGGCGGGAATTGATTTATGTTTGTCTGATGTTTTTACTTGTTGTTTGAGTCGTTCTTTGGGTTGTTGTTTCAATTTATCCGTCTTTGCTTGATGACTAGACGATTGTAATGAATGTAAACTTTGGATGTTTTTTGTTTAGATGTTTATAAAAACAATAACACTTAAATGTTTAGTAGGTCAAATGCGCTTAGGAGGTTTGCATCTTCGTGCACGTTCCAGCCTGAATCACCCATTGTTATAACTTAAATGTTTAGTTTCATAGTCAGATTCTAGTATTTATAGACTCGAAGTCGGTGGTTCAATTCTAAAATAATTAGCAGAAAATGGTGTTTTTGTTCCCGCATAAAAGTTTTTGAGGCGGGAAACCTTCACTCCATTTGTTTCTTCCCGCCGGGTAAGGTTGAGAATTGCCCCGGCGGAGGGGAGTTTTATAATCGCCGGGGTACCTACTCTAATTTGTTATAGCAAGATACAAAAATACCATATTATAACATCAAACAAAAAGGAAAAAATATCATACATGAACCGAAACATCAAAATACAGATAGTATCGTACATCATACAATCCGAAACCCAAAATGATATGTTTGATACATAATATAAATAAAACGATCTCACAACAAGGTGAGATTAACAACATTACATAGTGGAAATATAATTTCTTAGTCAAAATCGTATATTATGTTCTCTGGAATAGGTCCGAAGTTCGCAATGTCATCTTCTATCTCAACAATCCTACTTTTGAGATATTCTAAAATATATCCAGTAACGAAATGCTACTTGTTGAATTTTATAAGGCAAGTCGGACAAAAGCTGCAGTGGTTCAGATTTTGCATGATTGTACCTGCTTTTGACTTCTTCACGACTGCGTGGCGGTGGATTTGGAAACTCCAATCGTCAATAATAATAAAACATCCTACAAAGCACTTGATCGAAAAAAGTATCGGTCGCATCATCAGACATTGTTAACTTAACAAACTTCACGGCCTGAAGCAACCGATGGTCTTCGTTTAAACAAAAGTCCATACCTAACTCCATAACCTGAAAATAGAAACACAAATGTGAAGGCGTACTTAAAAATACTAAAATTCACTTGGAAATCTGTTTTTCTAACAAAAATAGCATAAACACATATAATAGACACCGACAAACAATATTAAACTGGTCCCGGTACAATCCGGTGATTAGAACGATCGACGTCTTGGCAATGGCGTAGGAATGGCCACTCACGTCATGGCAATGGCGAGGGCGTCCATTCTTACAACATTGCCATGGCGTGAGTGTCAATTCGCCATTGCCTTGGCGTACGGACCTTGTTCTTCGCCCCGTGTGGCGAAGAACACTTTCGCTATGGCAGAAGCTTGAAGCTTCTGCTAGATCCTTCCAACAGCCTTAAAGTACACTACTAGCCTAACTAAACTATCTAACAACAACATAATCAACTTACAGTAGATTGTTTCGATTCCGATTCTGCGGATTTCCTCGCCGGTGGGTGGTGGTGCGTTCCGGTGAAGAAGATGGCTTCGGTGGGTGGTGGTGCATTCCGGTGACGAAGTCGGCTTCAGTGGGTGGTGGGTTTGGGTTGAGTTTTGCGTGAAGAGAGAGAAGAGAGGTTAAGAGAGGGGTTTGGGTGGGTTTTGTTACTTTGGGTTTGGGTAGTTTAGGTTAGAATTGATTTAATTTAGGTTAGATTGAATTTTAGGTTATATTAGGTTAGATTTAGTTTTAATTTTAATTTTAATTTTAGTTATAATTTTTTTAAATTTTTAGAGAGAATGTAGAGAAAAGTTAAAGAATTGGGGTTTTTTTTTTGAAATTGTGATAACTTCGCCGAGTAAATTTGTCTATTTATAAAATTTCGTAAAGGTAAAATCGTCAAACAAAATAACTTCACAGAATAATTTTAAAAAAAAAAGAATTATTAGCGACTTCGCGGAGTAGTTTTGACTTTTTTAGCAATTCCCAATAAAGTATCCTAACCACAAAAGCCAGTAATATGAAATATGAAATTGAAAATAATGACTACAACCTATACTTTTATTCCATAGGCTTTCATGCAACTTATTCTATTAAGATCCAAAATTTAGAAATTTAAAGCCCAACTTTAAAAATGTTCATAAAAAGTCTATACTTGTTTAGTTAATAATCAGCTAGCCAAAACCGAATTGGTTTACACAGTTTTTTACTGAGTATACATGTTATAAAAATCCTATAATTTTGTTTCAAAATAACTTTTCTTTTACGCTATAATATTAGAACTTCAAAATTTATAAACTAACAACCTATGATCAGCTGCAAAATAGAGGGCTTTGCAAAATTCACAGGTCGGCCAATTGATTAACCAAACCCAGAAATTAAACGCTTATACGTAGCTTTATCCGGTTTCATCCCCATCTTCAACATATCATCATGAATTTTCATAGCTTTCCTCAGCTCTTTAACTCGGCACAACCCTCGAACCATAATAACGAAACTTTTTCCGTCAACCGAATTCATCTCTCTCATATAACCAAAAACCAACACAGCATCTTCTACATTTCCGAATCGGAAAATCCCTTCAAGCATAACATTATATGTTCTTAAATCCAAAACTCCTTTTCCTTTCATCAGCTCATAAAGCAGTTCAACAGCTTTGCCAATCTGACGGATTGAACAATAATGCTCGATTAAAGAATTACAACAGCTTAAATCCGGTTGAAAACCCATCTCGAGAATTAGATTCGACAATTCCTCGACTTTATTCCATTTTCGTTTACTACATAGCGATGTTATCAATTTGGATAATTCAACCGCCGAAGGTCTACACCCTCTTTTTATAACATTGTGTAATAATTCGTATTCCTCTTCCGACTGGTCTACTTTACAAAGGGCATTGGCGAAGGTGGCGTAACAAGTTTCGTCAACTGAAATACCACGTCTGCAAATCAGATGATACATATAGATTGCGTCTTCAGTTCTGCCTTGTTTAGACAAGGAGGATAGTATAGACCCAAAAGTCGAATCCTTTAGACGTACACAAGTAGATTCCTTTAGCCCGGTAAAAGTCGAATCCTTTTGACTCGTTTCTATGTTCTCGAAGAGAAACATGGCTGCATATGTTTTACCCGAATAACAAAGCTTTCGAATGGCAGTGTCGATATCAGGAAGCAATTTCCTCTCCACCATAATATTAATGATCTTGTCAATGGATTCGGTACCATCTAACTTACAAGCCATTTCAAGAATCGAGCTACAAACGACTAAACCCGGAACGATTTTTCTATCATACATCTCATTCATTCTATCAAATGCAGCTTTAAAGTCACCTATTCTGCTAAAATGATCAATGGCATGTTCATAGATCACATAACTATAAACACCACTATCAAGTAACTTAACAGTTCTCTCCAATTTCTCATCTTTAGAACAAATTCGAGCAATCACCGAAAAAGTAGACGAATCGGCTAAAACCCCATCTCGAATCATAGCACTATATAAACACCAAGCTAATCGAACTTCATTTGCATGAAGTAAAGACTCAAGAACACAATTACAAACGCGAACTGGAACACTACACTTCAAATCTCTAGTTTTCCTAAAAACCTCTAAACAATCAAAACAATAACTTTTTTTCTCAGCATAACACTCAAGAACCAAATTCAAAATCTCAGACAAAGAGTCATCGTTACCATTAAAGAACTTGACCGCAAAAGCAACGATCACACTGGCAGGATGCAATTGGACCAAATCTTCGAAAATGGGTTTAGCTGAACCGAGCCGCAAACTGGTCTGAGCGACATGGAAGCTAGATTTGATGTCTGGTCTAAACCCTAGATGGTTTTTGGCCCAATTGAAGAAAATGAGGGAGACTTTAGGGATATGTTGGGTTTTGTGGAGGATTTGGAGGAAAAGGGATTGGGTTAGTTTTGAAGAGAGGTTTAGGGTTTTCAAGAGAGGGATTGGATCGTTTCTTTGTAAGAGAATTGATGAGATTTGAGAGACTAACTGGGTTTGTTTGATTTGAGTCCTCCAAATTGAAGAAGAAAGTTGAGGTTTTGGTGATGAAGTTGAAAACTTTTTTATGAATCTTTGCATTTGTGTTTCGGTAAGCTTTTAGCTAGTAATAGCATGTCGGGGGTATTTGCGCTCAAATACTACATGGTTCTTAAATTCATAGTAAGCTTTTTTATACTTGGTAATTCTTATGTATGCCTAGCTGTTTGAGTATTGTAACCAAGTAGGCTTAAATCGCTGCGTCGTCCCTCGACTATCACGTTTTGTGTCATTTAGTCCTTCGACAAAAAAATCACGGCTGAGGATCCCTCGACTATCAAAAATCTATAATTTCAGTCTCCGCGCGTGGTTTTTGTCCTGATGCTGCCACGTGTCGTCATAGTTAAATGGTTTTTGTTTCATAGATAGTCCCTCGACTTTTAATTCCATTTTTACCCTTTCAATTTAATAATTGTTTAATATTTTTTTATTTTTTATTCTTTTATTATTCCAAAAAACAGAGTATCGCAAAATTTGCGATACTCTGTTTTTCTGTTCTTACCTCCTAGCTGCTAAGAAGACCTTGCAGCTAGTGTTTCACAAGCGGACTATAATGCCATAACAATTTGAAGTCAGAGAACTAGTTCTGAAATCTAGATGTCACTATCTCTACTTGATAAGGTAGTATAGGCTGAGAAACGAGGAGGAATAAGTATTCGGTTCACTAGATTGAGCTGGAATGATTCAAAGAGAAACTTTTCACATGACTACTAGTAAACTGAAACGTAAAAGCGTGAATATATTTCAATAGAGAAGAATTACAAGATCAATATTGTTCAATCAAACAAAGAAAAACAGATATCAAAACACACTTATTAGCGGAAAGAAAACTTGCAAGAAAACTTGCGAGAAATTATTATAGAGTTATAACAGATGCCAACTTGACGTCGAGATCCAAAAGCTGCAGTCGACAAAATTGTAATGAGCACCCTTCAAAGTTAATTTTCCCTTCACCACAGCCTCTCTCACAAATGGGTAAGTGAATAAATTTGCAAATGATACGTTCACAGCTTCTTGCAAAAACAATTCAACAAGATACATTTTTTACAATTCTGTGTAGCACAACTCACAAGTTACAGGTCATTGTTTCTTTTATCATAAATACAAAATAAGAATGAATATAAAAGTGTAATTTGTTATTCACCTTCTCACAATGAGTGCATAGCTCTTCAAACGTTGCCACATTCTGATCTGCTATGACCTTTTTCTTAGCGGCTGAGCATATATTGATCCAATTTTCTATGAAATCACTGCAAGGTATTCATACACATCAAGCGAAAAGAACATTGTTAGCTGATAAATAAAGGAATACTAACCTAATGGCAAGAGTCCAAAGAAGGCATTCATAAGCTTCTCTCATTACAAGACTCCAAAGAAGAAAAACATGTTTTAGAAAGTTCGAAGTTTACTTTATTATTCCCATCTGCCTAATAAAATGCTTTTCCATTTTCCAAAATGTAATTAAATTATAAATCTAATTATAAATATATAAATTATTAAATAGACAGCACAGATCCATAGTAATTGTAATAACACAAACATAATCATCATTCCTTACATAATTAAGGAAACAAGATTAATTTAATCAAGCAGACATACAACCAATCCCAAACCTTGATTTAGGAAACACAAGAAACAAACCACTGCAAACAATCCCAATCATCAAAGGGAAACTTTCCATCACCTGATCAATTTCGGAGTCACGAATCCGTAGAATATTTTTTCGTTCGGCGATTTGTAACTGTCAGTGAAGTGGAAGAAGAAGCAAGAGAGTGAACAGAGTGTTAGCAAGAGAGGGATCATGAATGTGTTCAAGCTGTTGTAATCTCCGTAGACGGAGGGAAGTCTCTTAACCTTCGAAATGGTACTTCCCATGAAGGGAGAAAGAAAACATCAATAGAAGAGGCTAGAAAGAAACATGAAAAGAGAAAGAAAAAAAAAGTAGCAGCTAGGAGTTAAAAACAGAAAAACAGAGCATCAAAAAATTTCGATACTCTGTTTTCGGAATAATAAAAGAATAAATAATAAAAATATATTAAACAATTATTAAATTGAAAGGGTAAAAATGGAATTTAAAGTCGAATGACTATCTATGAAACAAAAACCATTTAACTATGGCGACACGTGGCAGCACCAGGACAAAAACCACGCGCGGGGACTGAAATTATAGATTTTTGATAGTCGAGGGATCCTCAGCCGTGATTTTTTTGTCGAGGGACTAAATGACACAAAACGTGATAGTCGAAGGACGACGCAGCGATTTAATCCTAACCAAGCATAACTGTATAAGTTCCTGTTTTTTTGGGTTATTTCATATGAAGTGTATCTAAATGTTTAAAATATTGTATCGTAACTAAGTATAATTTTATAAGTGCTTAATTTTATTTTTAGGGTTATTTTTATAAAGGGTATTTTTTTCCTTTTCTTCTAAAACTAAATATAAATTTTTGACTCAATAAAAATCTTTGGTACAAGAGATTTGGAGCAAAAAATACAATGCGCCAAAACTAAAAATTAGGTTAAGCTAGAATTTAATGAATATTGAATCCGTCCAAAGAAAAAAACTTGATTAATGTAGTTAAAGCAACTTAATATGAAGAGAATTTCTCTGGATGTTAGATTTCTAAGAAAAACCATTGGTCAGAGAAGAATAGATCATTCATTGATAGAGAGAAAACTATTGATATTGGAGCAGATCATCTTTCAATTTAAAGCGATTTGCAACTGAGGAATTGGCATAAGAAATGCCCGAAGAAACGCAATCAGCAGATCTTGAATCAATCTAATAATCAAATGCTTTTGAGAAGATTGAATAAGTTGTTTTATTTTAGAGATTAATGAGGATTCTGCATGTAAGATTTTGGATATTCATCTAATCTTTGAAGCTTTTTCGAAGCTAGCTCTATTTTGAAATTACTAAGATTAAATTCATGCTTGAAAACTAGAGCAGCTTTTCGGTTAAAATATCATTCTTCTTAATGAAGAATGATATAAAGCAAATTCAGAGCCACTTTGATGAACTCTGCTTCTACTTGACAATATTTTATGCTTTCATGACCTGCAAATTAAAAAGAAAAAAGTATGCATATGCTTGTCGGGAAACCTGCAGTTGCATTGATGAAAACGCTGAAATTGATTGGCGACAATATGATATGTAATAATACAATAAAACTGTATATTTGATTCTCGCTATCAATGAATGAGAAAAAAAGACAGTGTAATGTGATATGTAAAATGTCAAGATTGAAAACGGTCACCCAAGGATCATTCGAACAATTGCAATAGTCATAGCCAGTTTCTCAAGAAGAAGAAATTCAGTGATGGACTCATAACATATAGAGAGAATGAACTGGACAAAAAACCTACAAAATTTCATCAAGATGCAAATAGAAAAGAATAAAGTAAATAAAATAAAACGGGAATTAATACCATGTGTGTGAAAAATAAATTTGTAGATAATTGGGTTACAAACAAAATAATTATTTTTACTCAAAGTTTATATAAGGAAACTGGACCACTTACTAATACTACGAAAGAAGCACCAAATGGTTAAATGAGTATAGCAAATGTATAACTAGTATTATGGTTCTCATTCTTTCTAGAAAGTTCTACTACGAGAGAGACTAAAAAACAAAACTCAAACATTCTCAAACTAACCAGCAAAATCAAATAGACATACATAAAACTAGTAATCAATCAAAATAAACATAGCAAAATAAATAGACTAAAAAAACCCATAAAATCAAATAAAAATTAAACATATTTAAACGAACTTGATGAGGGAGAATAAAGACAAGTAGGAAAATTGTAAGGAAGTGTTTTCATTGGGGAAATATTATAAAAGATACGAATAGAAGTAGGTATAGGAGAAAATTGAAATGTATAGATACTACATGCGTAATAGAAATATATAGGGACTAAATGTGTAATAAGTAGTAATTAAATCGTGTGGGCCCCGTTATAATGCTATAAAAGGATCACACACGAGCTGGCCAAGGGATGGATGATTATAATATTACTTTCTCTCTCTACTTAGTCTTGCTGTGACTTTCTCTCTCTAAAAATGTGCATTCACAAGAGTCTAGGTTTTCACTGTTTAGTCCTCCAAATATTCACCTAACACAAAGTCACCTTAAAGTTATTCCTTATTTCATCAGTGGCGCCGTCTGTGGGAAACGAAGATTGTTCTGACAACAATCGCTTACTGGAACTTGTTCCTCATCTGAGTGGGATTATGGAAGAGCAAGGGGGTGACTTTGTCAACGAATGCGAGGAAAATCTTGTTGGGAATGATTATTGGAACGATGTGGAGTACGAGGCGCATGGAGGCCAGTGCGTCGGAGAAACCTTTGCCGACTCAGTTTTGTTGACTCGAAGGGGCGAACTACTGCTAGAAATTGAAAAATTAAAGGCAGAAAAAGAAATCGTTCAGGTAAACCTCCGCTCTGAGGTGAGGAGGGAGCCTGACAGTGGAAAGGAAGAGCGTGCGACCGACTTTCATCCTAGAAACAGAGATGACAGATATAGAGGTCACGAGCAACGTTCTTCTCGGAGGAAAGAAAAACGCTACCTGGAATCTGACGATTCAAGCGATTATTCTCGTTACAGTTCGTCAGAATCGTCTCCTAGGAGGAATCACAGAAAGAAAAGACATGGTCAAAGGCATGGGGAGCACCGGAGGGGAAGAAGTTTGGAGAGAAAATCTCTGAGGTAAAGGACCTATCACACTCGTGCTAATGAGCAAAGCCATGACCAGATGAATTTCCCTCTAGGAATCAGCATGCCGACCAGCGGAATTCAGAGTGGCAGCATTAGTACACTTTACCATCCGAAAAAGGACTCTATTTTCCAAACCACAAACATTTGAGAGCAAATATCTATATTACGATTCATAATTGGAGAGCATCTCCCTTATCCTCGGAAATTCTAGCTGGAAACCTCCCAAAGCACTTTGACATTTTGAAGTTAGAGAAGTTTGATGGGACGCAGGACCCTGATAACCACATCGAACAGTTCAAGAATTTCATGATAAATTTTGATGACGATGATAAGTTGTTGTGTAGGGCGTTTTCTCAAACTTTCAAAGGGGTGGCCTCCAAGTGGTATAACAAGCTTCCACGGGGCTCGATAAAGAATTTTGACATGTCTAGGAGTATCTTCAGACAACACTTTGTGGGGAGCAAAATGTTTCGAGCTAATGGGGATACGATAATCTATTGCAGACAGAAAGTGGGGGAGAGCTTAAAGCACTACACCAATCGATTAATCAAAACAAAAACGGACATGGAGTATTGTAAAGATTCTGTGGCACTCGCGACATTTAGGATGGGGCTTCTCCCGGATTATAGAAGGACACGGTAGCAGAGAGTCAGGCTATGACTTTCAGGGCACTACTGGATCAAGTTGAGAAGAGGATTTTAGTGGAGGAGACTCAAGCATCCGAGAAAGAATCAAGCGATCAGTTGGAGCAAAACCAATTTCAAAAGACTGACTCTAATAATCAAGGGCCACGTAGTAATGTTCCACCTAAGAGTACGGGTCAGTATCTGGCGACGCCGAAAACAAACTATAATAGCCAGCAGAATTATAACCAAAGTACGAGGCCATTTTCGAACAAATGGATTCGTCCAGACTATTTTGCGGAGTTAACAGAAAATGTGGCTACGATATTCGATAAGGCAAGATCAACGGTGCAGTTCAGAAAACCTTTTCCGATTCAAACTCTGAGGGAGAGCAGAAATGTTAACAAGTTTTGTAAGTACCATGAGGATATTGGACATGACACTAAAGAGTGCATTGCCTTGAAAAAAGAAGTGCAAGCTTTGATTGAGAACGGGATGTTGTTAGAGTTTGTGAAAAAACACTCCCAGAAAAGCATTGCGGTAAAATCTGTCCCCAAAATTGTTGATACAGCAATGGTGATTTCCGAAGATGTGGATGTTTTTTATATTGAACAAGAGTATTTGGATCCCAAGGAAGGGAGAAACAATGTAAACATGGTGGAGGAAATCATTCCAAAAGGGAAAGTACATGATTTGTGTGCTTTTTTTTGAGTCGCTAGCTATCTTCGGGGGAGATACCATGGCAGGGAACTCTAATAGTTTGCGGAAACGACACATGGTAAACTTGACCACACAGATAGAGGCAGGGGTTTCAGCACAGATGCATTGCATACCATCTCCCATCATATGTTTTGACAATGATAATATGAGGAATGTAGCGGGCCCACATGAAGATGCGGTGGTCATCGCTGCGGGCATAGCCGGAGACCAAGTTCAGAAGATACTCATTGATACGGGAAGTTCCGCGAATATTTTGTTTATGAGTACCTACAGGAGGTTTTACGGCTCACTTCTCACACGACGATCCGACAGAACTATAGTGGGCTTTACAGGAGCAGCAACAATAGTTGTTGGAGAGTTTCAGTGTGTGGTAGAGTTGGGTCGTGGGACATTTAAGAAGGATGTGGAAGTATAGTTTATAGTGGTAGACGCGCCAACTTCGTACAATGAGATTTTAGGTCGCTCTTGGTTTTCCTGGATGCATGGCGTTATGTCGACGGTCCACCAGTGTCTGAAGTATGTGGCAGGAACTAATATAGGAACAATCAGGAGCATCCAGAAAATGGCTCGAGAGTGTTATCAGATAGCTTTATCCTCCAAAGGAGTTCGAGGAAAAGTATCAGAATAGGCATAGCAATTAAAAGGGACTTCCTCGGAGATCATTCCCTGTGATGATCCGAGGGAGGCCCCCGGATTTTTGGTTTCGAAGGAGGATCACGAGGAGCATAAGTTTGATGAGGTAAAAATTATGAAGATTGGAGTAAAACTTTCTTTTGAGTTCAAAGAACATTTGGTTGTATTTCGATCAACAAAGCTGAATATGTTTGCTTGGTGTGCACAGGATGTTACGGGAGTACCACCGGAAATAATATGTCATAAACTTGCAATACGGAGGGATGTTCGACCGATTGTTCAGAAACGGAGACCGGTCTCCCAGGAAAAGTCTGCAGTTATTCTATCGGAGTTGAACGGTTATTAAGCATAGGCCACATTCGAGAGTCGTAGTACCCCGTATGGGCTTCGAATCTAGTCTTGGTCAGGAAAAGGAATGAAAAGTGGAGGATGTGCGTGGATTTCACAAACCTGAATAGAGCTTGTCCCAAGGATCCTTTTCCGGTACCCCGAATCGATCAGTTAATGGACTCCAGTTTGGGTAATCGATTGTTGTCCTTCATGGATGCTAATTCAGGATATAATCAAATCAGATTGGATACAAAAGATGAGGAAAGCACATCGTTCATTACCGGGAGAGGATTATATTGTTACAAGGTCATGCCATTTGGCCTAAAAAATACGGGGGCAACTTATCAGCGCTTGGTCAACAAAACCTTTGAGGGGAAAATTGGTAGAAATGTTGAAGCATACATCGACGATATGCTGGTAAAACGTTTGCAAGACGAAGACCATTTCTCTGACTTGGAGGAAACTTTTAAAAATCTGCGCATAGTCAATTTAAAATTAAACCCAGAAAAGTGCATTTTTGGGGTACGATTGGGGAAGTTCATTGGCTACATGATAAGTGAGCGGGGTATGGAAGCTGACCCAGAACAGATAAAGGCTTTGAAAACTATGACGCCACCGCGGAATATCAAGGAAGTCCAGATTCTGACAAGGAGATTTGCGGCATTGAATAGGTTTATTTCTCGTTCATCAGATAAATGTGCGGCTTTCTTTAAGGTATTGAAAATGTGAGATATTTTAATTGGACCGAGGAATGTTCGGCCGTTTTTCACCAGATTTAAGAATATTTAGTATCCCCGGAGACACTTTCCAAACCTTTGGTGGGAGAAAATTTGATTGTCTATGTGTCAGTATCAGATTGTGCAGTCAGTGTTGTTTTACTCCGAAAAGAGATCGATATGTTGAAACCAATCTATTATGTCACCAAAAGTTTGTTAGACGTTGAGAAACGATATCTTAAGTTGGAAAGGTTAGCCTTGGCAGTGGTAACAACAGCACGAAAGATGAGGTCATATTTTCAAGCCCACCCTATTGTGGTTCGAACAACATTCCCCCTAAAAGGCTTGTTACAACGCCCGAATATATCTGGGAGGATGACAAAATGGTCAGTTGAACTGGGAGATTTCGACATCACATTCGAGCCACGGATGGCGATAAAAGCTCAGGCTTTAGCAGATTTCCTAGTTGAATTCCACTCAGAAAGGGATGACATGGAGGTTATTGACCATTCGGGAACATCCAAATGGTTGGTTCGAACGGACGGGGGGTCGAATAATTCTGGAAGTGGTGCAGGAGTCCAATTAATCTCCCCATATGGGATAGCCATGTTCCAGGCTATCCGATTTGGTTTTAAGGCAACTAATAATGAGGCAGCGTTGGCAAGACTATGGCTGGCTCAGGTATGCGAAGCCAGGAAGGTTAAATTGCTCGATGACTCACAGTTGATGATAAATCAGGCTTTGGGAAAGTTCGAGTCGAGAAAGGATAAGTTGGTCAAGTACTTGAAAGTTTTGAAGGAATTGGCTTCCGAATTTGATGAGGTTCAGTATGAGCATTTTCGAAGGGAGGCAAATGTCGTCCCTGATTCACTAGCAGCGGCTTCGCGGTTGGAAGATTATCCATGGGTCTTAATTCATGAGCATCCTTCGGTTGATGACGGTCCAGAGCACTCAATGAATTTGGAGAGAGTCAGCAATGTGACCACGAATGATTAGAGGTAAAAAATCGAGAATTTCTTGGAAAAAGATAGTTTACCCGCAGAGAAGTCTGAGGCCACGAGGGTCAGGTTTAAGCCTCATGGCTATGTTATGTTAGGGGGAGTTTTATATAAGAAATCCTTGAGCAGACCGTTGCTTAGGTGTTTAGCGAATGACGAGTCGCAGTTTGTCCTATCAGAATTACACAACGGGGAAGGATCGGCCCATTGTGGGTATAAAGCGTTAATTCGGGGTGTATTTCTGGCTGGTTATTATTGGCCAACCATTTCTTCAGATGCGAAAGACTTGGTAAAGCGGTGTGATACGTGTCAGCGCTACGCCAACATAATACACAAGCCAGGGGTGTTCTTAGAGAGTATTTCTAAAGCAGTACCATTTGATAGGTGGGGCATTGACTTAGTTGGGCCCTTACCAATGGCGTCTGGTGGGAGGAAAACCATAATAGTAGTTGTGGATTATTTTTCCAAATGGGTGGAAGCAGAACCTCTCGCAGTAACAAAAGCAAATGATGTAATCAAGTTCGTGATCTCGAACATTTGCTGCAGGTTTGGAGTACCAATAAAACTCACAACAGACAATGGGCCTCAATTCGATAATAATGAGTTCAAGAGTTTTTGCCTTTCCAGGGGCATACAACAATGTTTTTCCGCCCCATTCCATCCCCAGGCTAATGGTCAGGTGGAAGTCACCAATCAAACGATTTTGGATGGGTTGAAAAAAATTTGGAAGGAAAGGTTGGAAAATGGCCCGATTATTTGCAAGAAGTATTGTGGGCTTATAGGATGACACCTCGAACAACAACTGTTGCATCTCCGTTTGCCTTAGTGTACGGTATGGATGTTATTGTCCCTTCGGAAACTGTCTTCCCATCATACCGTATGGTAACTTACACAGAAGATTTAAACAGTCAAAGCAGAGCCTTGGAATTAGATTTGGTGAAAGAGAAAAGACGACGTGCTCAGTTAAAATCCTTGCATTATCAAACATTGATGAGGAGTAGGTATGCCTCCAAAGTAAAGCAAAGAGATTTCAAGGTGGGGGACAAAGTGTTACAAAAAGTTTTTCTGCACACTAAAGAGAAAAGCCTTGGAAAGTTGGGGCCAAATTGGGAGGGCCCTTATGAAATTATGGAGAAAGCAAAACAGGGAACGTATAGATTACAAGACAAAACAGGGCGATATCTTAGGCATCCATGGAATATCGAACATTTGAAATTGTATCTAGAATAAGGAAGCAATTATCGAGTGATGATTTTCTTTTGTATATTTTCAGGTTCACAAAAATAGCGAGGGCATACTCTTTCCTACCCTGCTAGGCACAGGATGGTTTTAACGAGGTGTCACTATGAGTTGATCAATACAATTGCATGTATTTTGCCTTGAACTATTATGTCTGAGACAATGTCTTTTGCCGCGAACTATTATGTCTGAGACATTAGTGGTTTTGGAGAAGATGAAGAGATCAAACAACATTAGTGTTGATGAATCTCTTTTCAGGTATCACTTTGATGTTCAGGTTGTTATATTGGGAGATTAAAGAAGTTCGAGCTCGAAATTATTAAAAAAGAAGAATTTAACCAGAATCAGTTCAAGCTTTGGATAATCGTTTCAAGTTTTGAACGACAAGCAAGAAAGAATGCTCGAATAGAAAAACATAGATGAGAGAAAAGAATATGGACCTAGATTTGTTTATTCTTCAACATTGTTAGGTAAGGTTGATGCTTTCAAAGAATATTTGTTGAGACCTCTGAATGTGAGGGTATCCTCTTCCAAACAAGACATTGTTTTGCAGTTTCAATTAGAAGGAAATCGAATATCAATTATAGTCTCCATCAAATTTAGTTTTAATTAAAAATGTTTTTTTAAATCTTGAAACTTAAACCAACGTTTTTTGGAAAAAAAACGGTATGTTTTAAATAAAAAAAATTATTTCTTGTTAAAAAAATTATAAGTGTATTCAACACGAACATAAATAATATAAAGTATTAACCTATCACTATTTATAAATGTATTTATAAATGTTTTGAATAGGTCAGAATGTTATAGACAATATAATATTTATAATTAAATTATTTATTATTAGAGATGGTAACGGGGTGCACATATAAATTCAAACCGAAATTTAAAATAAAAAAAAACCTCAATATTCAATATCCCATCTAATATATACCATCGGATCCGACCGGTTCTTGTATTTAAAATTTCGGATTAATATAGAATTGGTAAATCCGAAAGATGGACACTCGTTTTAAAAAATATGGGATCGATAAGTAGGTTGTCATTATCTTTGTCCATGTCCAAACTTTTGGTTTGAACATGTTGAAGCTTCTCCTGGTGGTATGTATAGACTTGATTTTGGCTATTCAATTAATTATTATTATTAGTTAAGCAATCGATAAGGGGAATTACGATTCAAATAAAGTTAAAAACTCAAAATAGAATTTGACGGCTGTGGGATTTGAACCCACGCCCTTTCGGACCAGAGCCTAAATCTGGCGCCTTAGACCACTCGGCCAAACCGTCTTTGTTGATATAGAACACTATAAGGAATATAATCTTGTCTTTATCTAAATCGAACCGCAAACTCCAAATTTTTGGTATTCAAACTTTTACTATTTTTGGTATTCAAACTTTTACTATTCGCGTCATATCTGATTCAAATTAAATTTCATTTACTTCATTATAAATAATTGTCTTTTAATCATTTAACCTTAAACAGTGGGTCATGTCACATGTGCCCATTTTACTAAGGCTATTTTTTAGTCCAATAGTTTGCCGGATGATTCTTTTGTTATAAATATTGAGGTGACTATTATGTTTTAATTTTTAGTATTTAATGCGATAATATTTTGGTTTTTAAATACATACAATACGAGTTGTTCTTAATAGATAAAAATAGCAAATGAGGTTTTAGTAGACTCGGGGATAAGATCATGGATTTGGGTTTTGGTAAGTATAAAAAAATACTTTTTGCGAAGGGTTCAGAAGGTAAAAATATTATAATTACCAAGTCTAATTTCAAGCAATAAACAAAAACAACGGCTCTTTTTTTTCTCACTAGAACCAATTTCATTCTGGATTTCTGGCCCACGTAATGCTTTTCCACCGTCTATTTATCGATGTCACCTGATCTGTTCTTCTTCTGTAATGACCATTACTGGCGAAAACTGGTAGTGGTGGTTTCCGGTATCTTCAAGCTGAAATTAGCCTTTACATTTTACCTTCACCATGATTTAGCCTTATCTTCTCCCACTCTTTCATCTTTGTCTTTCATCTTTGTGTAGCAACACTTCTTTTTTGTCACCCAATACTTTTCGATTATTCAAAAAGCCATTGGAAGCGAGCATCACTTTTTATCTTTTTTTCGGTGCTTTAAATATGGTTTTGTGTTCCCGATCCCCCATTTTCTTCAGCCACAGAGAGTCTTCTCCGACCTCCGTATATCTAGTGGCCTTATCTCCGAATTCCTTTTTTCGGTGGCATTATCTCTGACCTCTGTCTTTCTTGCTATCGACCCTCCATCGTCTCTTTGTTGACGTTCCAACTTGGATATTTTGGTCGCGGCTACCGTCACGCTTTTGGCCGATAAATCACCGGTTGGCAATGGCTAGCGATCGACCAAAAGCCGATAAATCACCGGTTGGCAATGGCTAGCGATGGTCGATGCTCTCCTTATCTCTCCTTGTCGGAGATGCTGAAAGGTAAATGGCAAGTTAGTTTTCTCTATTTGAAATGTAAATCGGGTTGTTGGGTTTGGTGTCACAGACCCAGCTACTTCTTTGTGGATCCAGTGTATCTTTTAAATGTTAAAAGCAGTTCTTCAATCTTATTATTATTTATTAATTCATTTCTTTATTGTTTCTCATTCTTGGACAATATTAATGGTGGTGGTGGCTTTTCTGTTAGTCGAATTCTTGTGGACAGTTTATCCTATTTCTTTTCGGGTTTTTTATTTTATTTTAACCTTAATTAAAGAAAATGGTCCAAATAATATATTTAGTTCCATTAGTGTTTTAAAAGGTTTTAATTGCACTCCTACGATTAATGATTTTAATTTCATTTGTACCTTGATTAGTACTTTAAATGATTTATTTTTGTTAATATTTCAGATGAGTTTAATTTACTTAGTATTTTAAACAAATTTAATATTATTAATATTTTAAATGAGTTTAATTTTTGTAGTCTTTTTAATGGATTCCACACCAATTTGTTTTTTGGTTTTGGTAATCGCTCTGATCCTTCTGAGATGGAGCTCGAGTCGAGAACTGGTTATCAGCTTGTCCCCTTGCACGAGGACAAGGAAGATGATAGTGGAGACAAGGTGGAGTCACCTTCTAAAAGGATCCGCTTAGAGGATCAGGAAAAAAGGATATGTCCTCCGACAGGACCTTTAACTGACGCACTCGATTTCATCTTCTGAGAAAAATCCATTTGAAATTGAGCCAGAGTTTGCGGCTGGATCTCGTCTCCCTTCTATTAGCAAGGACAAGGAGGTGGAGCTCGGCGAGGAGGTGGATTCCCCCTAAAAGGGATTGCACAGATGAGGCTAAAGGTAAGGGGAAAATGGCAATATCCTCCGTTAGGATCATCGGTTGACTCACTGTAAGTATTTATTTATTAATATTGCTTTTTGGAATGTGAGAGGTCTAAACGACCATGTTAGGCAAAAAGAAGTCACCGATTTTATTATAAGTAATCATATCTCTTTGATTGTTCTTGTAGAAACTAAAGTCCAAATTCATAAAGTCGACCAAATAATTAGACAAATGATTCCTTTTTTGCTTGTAGTTACCAATCACTCGGCTCATCCCTTAGGTAGAATTTGGCTTCTCTGGAATCCAAGTGTAATTACTATATCTAGAATTTCCCAATCCCCCAGCTAATCCACTGTATGGCTAAATGTCACAATTACAGAGCCTCTTTTAAGCTCACTGCTATCTATGCTTTTAATGAAGCAAAAGACCATATTACCCTTTGGAAGGACCTTATTAATATCTCCAAGCTGGATAACCACATCCCTTGGGTTTCCCTTGGAGATTACAATGTGATCCGTCACCCTGGAAAGCGTCTGGGATCCTCTAATACCTGGTCTTTAGCAATTGATGATTTCAATAATTGTTACCACCATTGCGAACTCAATTATCTTCGATCTACTAGTTTTCCATTCACTTGGATTAATAAGCAGCATGCTCATCCAATTTTTTCTAAAATTGACCGAGTCCTTGTCAACCCGGATTGAGATGATCTATTCCATATGTCCAGTGTCCATTTTGGGTACCTTCGCACGTCAGACCATACCACAGTCACTCTCAACCTTGGTCTCCCCCGTCCTAGGTGGAAAAAGCCCTTTCGTTACTTCAATATGTGGCAATCCCATCCCCAGTTTAAGGTCATTGTCACCTCGAGCTGGACCATCCCTACCTCTTCCGGAGGAATGAGGATGGTCTCTGATAAACTATCTCGTCTGCAATCAGAGCTAGATTTTCTTAATCGCAAGGAATTTAGCAATATTTCATCCAGAGCCTCTGCTGCCCAAAAAGTATTGTTTGAGGCTCAATCAATTTGAGCCTCTGATCCTCTCAACCCTCTTCTTGTAACTAAAGAATCTGAGGCTACTGAATCTTTCATCTTTTTTAGTCGAGCGGAATAATCTCTCCTAAAACAAAAATCTAGAGAAAATTAGATCAAACTGGGTGACACGAATACAAAATTATTTCATAAGAGTATTAAAGCCCGGCTTTTCCGTACTAAAATTATCTCGATTTCTGATAATCAGTGAGATACTGTCTCATCTCCGACTAGAGTCTCTAACGTCTTGGTGAACTTTTTTTAGAAATCCTTGGGTTCCAAGCATTCTGCCATCTACCCAGGTCTTGAAAAAGTCTCTTCTCTGATCTATTCCCATGTTACTCAAACTGATAAAGAGTCAATGATCCGCGAGATCACTCACGCTGAAATTAAATTGGCTCTTTACAGTATTAATAGTGACAAGTCCTCTGGTCCAGATGGCTTCAATTCCAGTTTTTTCAAATCTATTTGGAATATAGTTGGCTCGGACATTTGTAAGGATGTTCAAGAGTTCTTCCTCACTGGAACTCTGATCGAATCTTGGAATGCGACCTCTATCGCTCTTATCCTTAAAAATGATACTTCTTCTGTGCCAGCAGACTATAGACCAATTTCCATTTGCAATGTTGTCTATAAAATCATTTCTAAAATTCTGGCCAACAGAATCAAAGCCGCATTTCCTTATGTGGTCGATTCTTCACAATCGGCTTTCGTAACGGGAAGGAACATATCTGATAACATCCTTCTATCTCAGGATCTTCTTAAGGTTTATAACAAAAATGGTAGAGGAAAAAGGGTTGCCCTTAAAATAGATATTATGAAGGCCTTTGATAATATTCGATGACACCTCATTCTTGATATGTTAGTTGCAATGCAATTTCCTGAGAAGATGATCACTTGGATTGTCAAGTGCATCTATTCTCCATCTTACTCTATAATCATTAATGGATATCTTCATGGAAATTTCAAAGGTAAAAACGGTCTTCGGCAGGGTGACCCTCTCTCCCCTCTTATCTTCGTGCTTGTTATGCAAGTGATTTCAGGGATCCTCAAAGAGAAAAGCCAGGACGGGAACTTCCGTTTTCATTGGAAATGTCAATAGCAGAAAATCATCAATCTCTGTTTTGCAGATGATCTAATGATTTTCTGTCATGGCGACATTCGCTCCCTCAATCTTATCAAGGATGCTCTGGATGACTTCTACTCTCTCTCTGGTCTTAAAGTTAATCCCTTGAAAAGTCAGATCTTTTTCTCGGATATTGACCATCACCTTTGATCGAATCTTTTACCCATCTTGAATTTCCCTGAAGGATCTCTCCAGGTAAAGTACTTGGGAGTTCCCCTCATAACTGGTAGACTCACTCATTCGGACTGTCGCCCCTTCCTGCACAAAATAACCTCCTGAATAGATTATTGGACTGCCAAGCACCTTTCTTATGCGGGTAGACTCCGACTAATCAAATCGGTCTTATTTGCGGGTCAGGTCTATTGGTCCTCGATTTTTATCCTACCTTCTAGGATAATTAAATAGTTAAACCAATATCTTCGTCGCTTTCTCTGGTCTGGTTCGACAATGAAAATCTATGGGGCAAAAGTTTCATGGACGACCGTTTCCACTCCTTATAAAGAGGGTGGCCTTGGGATCCTAGACTTAAAAATTTGGAATCAGGCGGCCGTCATTAAGCACCTCTGGTCTATTGTAAGTAATAAGAATCAATCTATCTGGTGTGAGTGGATTAAAGCCGAAAAGATAAAAAAAACAAAAGTTTTTGGGAAGTTACTTTAAGTTCCTCATCCACTTGCATTTGGAGGAAAATTCTCCGTCTTCGGCCTTTGGCTCGTAATTTGTACAGGGTGGCTATTAGAAATGGATTGAACACTTCATTCAGGCATGACCCATGGCTTCTCTTCTCGACTCTCGCATCCCACTATAGATCTGACATCATTAGTGACTTTCGTTTGGGAAGTAACTTAAAAGTCTCAGATATTATCAGCAATGGTGAATGGAACTTGCCTGCAAATCTGAGATCGGCGAGAGCTCGTAGTCTGGGTCACCTAGAAGAAATCCACAAGCTTATCATTTCCCTTCCCCATCCGAACACTGTATCGAGGGATGTCCCCTATTGGGCGGCAAAGGCTGGATGTAACAATTTTACAATAAATGATACGTACAATGTCCTGCGTAAGCCTGTCCCTGAAAAGGGATGGGCGGGCTTAGTATGAAATAAATCAAATATTTCGCGCCACTCTTTTATTTCTTGGTTGGCTATCAAGGGAAAGCTTGCCACCAAAGACAAGCTTCGTAGTTGGGGTTAAAATATCCCAACTGTATGCACCCTTTGCCACTCTGACTCGGAAACTACATCTCATATCCTCTTTGAATGTAGTTTCTCTCAGAGCATCTGGGCTTTTACCAATAACAAACTTGGCTTTCCTTATCACTCTTCGTGCTGGCTATCTTGGATTGACGAGGCGTCAAGATGGTCAAATTCTTGAAATCAGTGTATTTGGCGTACTTGTTTCAATGCGGTTATCTACCACATTTGAAAAGAGCGGAATTCAAGAATTTTTGGATCTGCCCCGACCTTGGCCTCTACGATATCATACCATATCTTATCGAATCTCTTATTTAGATTCCATGGTACCAAGATTAGCTGGCAAACATAATGTATTTAAATCTAACTTACTCTTTGTTGTGATACAGGGATTCTCTGTTTGGTCTGGAGCGTAGATTCCGGATGGGATGCTCTTGGAGTCACCACTCAGCCACCTGAGCCACCTCAGCCACCTAGTCATTTTTCATGTTACATGTTTGTGTTGTTTTATCCGGGTGTCATACTCTTCTCTATGGGCACCTCTATTTAGACTTTTCTATTAGCTGTAGTTCTAGCTGATTAATTGTTGTATTCGCGCGGGGTATACCCCAGAATTATGTATGAATTTTCTAATTAATTTAAGTTTTCATTCACAAAAAAAAATTCTAATTCCAAACCCATAATATTTCTTCCAAGTCTACTAAAGCCCCTCCCTTGAGACCAATTCTTTGGGTATCTCTCGTTTTGAACTCACATGCTAGCCTTTGCATCCTATTTTTCTATGTTAGTATTGTTGCGGGTCACCCTAATAATCGTTTTATTTTAGTTATTGGTTTCCATCCTATGGTTTTTAGTAAGGTAATTCTTTTATTAAGAATGATTCCGCAATGGATACTCCAAATTTATAGAATGTTTGTCATTCGAGCTATTGTCTCTCTGAACATCATAACCTCTCTTTATTAAAAGCTAATGTTGAGTCCATGTGGGGTAAAGATGGTCTTATGAAATTTAAATCCCTTCCCAAAGGTTACTTCTGTTTTAAATTTGGCTCTGAGAAAATGGCCAAGAAGGTTTTGGATTTGGCTCCATGGGACTTTGGGGGTCTTCTGATTATTCTTAAAATTTGGGAACCTTTCACCACTCTTATTAAGGATCCTTATACGAAAGTTTCTATATAGGTTAAGGGTTTTAACCTCCCTCTTAAATTATGGATAGCAAAGGGATTTAGAACATTGGTTCGATTACTGGTACTCACTTATGCGTTGACAAACAGACCGAGAGAAAGGAAAAGTTAAGGTTTTCTCGCATTTGTATCATTCTCACTGCAGGTTTGAAAATTTTCCCTGAGATTACTTTTAAGATACATATACTTTAAGGTAAAATCTGAGTATCAAGTCCCCCCCCCCCCAAGTGTGCAAATTGTGTTGTTTTTTTGTTATAATACTCGCCTTTGCAAAAAAGGATCTAAGAGACTCCTACCTCTGGATGTTCCGATTCTGACTTTTGAAGAACCCGATCCTTCCAAGCTTGATCATGAATTGGACATTAGGCATCGTCCGACCTCCACTGAAGAGGTCAATGAGGTGGGTTCGCTCTTCTAAAGCCAAGGATTTCGGTATAAATGATTTTTCCTCTGATAGGTTCATCGTCTGACGCACTATAAGTCATTTTCTATATGAGAATTGCATCTTGGAATGTGAGGGGTCTTAATGATCTCAAAAAGATGTTACTGATTTCATAATTAGTAATAGTATATCTTTATTAATTTTTGTTGAAACTAAAGTTTAAAACAATAAATTCGACCGCATTATTATAACTATGGCCCATTTTTGGCATGTCATTACTAACCTTTCATCACATCCCCTCGAAAGGATTTGGATTTTATCATTATTACGGTCTCTATGATATCCCAATCCCCTTTGTATATTCATTGTATGGCCAAATATCATAATTTTCCTTCTTCTTTTTTCACCACCATCCATGCTTTTAATGATGATTTAGATCGCGTCTCCCTTGGAATTACTTAATTTTCATCGTTGTCGTTGAAAGGGCATCCCTTGGGTCTCCCTCGGGAATTTTAATATTATTCGTAAACTAGATGAGCGACTAGGATCCTCCAATGTGGTTCACTCTTATGCCTTGTATCATGGCCTCCGAAATTTCGGGGTTTAATTTTTCCTTATGATAATTAATTGGCATCTCTGGTTTGGCGAAGAACCTTCACTTTCCATTCTATTCTCTTACCTTCAGACATGATCAGAAGGTAGTTAAAAATTTACTTGAAGGAGATAAAAATGGAAACAATGCTTTCTTTTTATCTCATAGCTCTGGAAAACAAGAGCTGAAACCACTACTGAAAATCCTCACAAAATTTCACTTGTCTGGACAAACAAAGGTATAACTTCCCTTGTATTGTGCTTCAAAATTTTACTTGGTCTTTTTTTTATAGTTGTTCTTATATTTTCTTTACCTATAAATATAAATTGGCTGCATATCGAAGCCCTATGCCGACTTCGTCCCTCATGCAAATGATGTTTTTTATGAATGGAGCATGTGGGCCGAGACTGTCTGGCTCAACAAATTTCGGCTTTGATTCACCCTAACAAATCTTGCCAAAAGTCGACTATAGAGGTTAAATCCTTTGGAAAGTATGTTATTAGATAAATGCATGGTCTCTCATTCGAAACAAGACGTGTTAGATCGACTAGAAATAAAAGATGTAGTGGTTTTTGTTCCGACAATAGACAGAGCTAAAAGTCACTTGGATGAAGAATCAGATATCCCTTCGGAAAGGGAATATGCTTCTAATGTCTTAACTCAAAGGGAAACAAATATAGTTAAAGGTTCGAAGGCAGGAAATCCTAATAAATGCAAGAAGTCTTCTACCCCATCAAAAAAGAAACTTCTCCCAAGAAGAAGTGTCAAAGAAAATTGAAAAATATCTCTGAAGACATTCCAGAAGCTTCTGGTGATATTGGTTCCCCAGAAAACAAAAAAAATGGTCAAATCAAAGCTTCCTCGGAAAGGATGATCATTGAGTTTGACCCGGTTCAACCTTAATTGGCTGACATAACTTCTCAAGAACCTCAAGATAATATCCAATCGGCTGACTCCATCATTGAATAATTTTTAGAACGGTTCCCCATCCAGCTCATTTGAAATTCCTCTAGAAGATGATTTCTCTCTTCGTCTTTGGAAATTTCTCCATTCTTCTGTCTCCATTAGAAAACATATGCAATATCTAAAGGATCGGAAGAGTTATTACAAATCCAAAATTTCAAAGACAAAATGAGAAATCTAAGAGATTAGACAACAAAATTCAACTCTTGAAAAGCAAGCTTATTACATCTCTGAAGACATTCCAGAAGCTTCTGGTGATATTGGTTTCCAGAAAACAAAAAAAATGGTCAAATCAAAGCTTCCCCGAAAAGGGTGATCATTGAGTTTGACCTTGTTCAACCTTCATTGGCTGACATACCTTCTCAAGAGCCTCAAGATAATATCCAATCGGCTGACTCCATCGTTGAATACTTTTGAGAATGGCTCCCCATCGAGCTCATTTGAAATTCCTCTGGGAGATGATTTCTCCCTACATCTTTGGAAATTTCTCAATTCTTCTGTCTCCATTGGAAAACATATGCAATATCTGAAGGATCGGAAGAGTTATTACAAATCCAAAATTTCAAAGACCAAATGAGAAATCTAAGAGATTAGATAACAAAATTCAACTCTTGAAAGCAAGCTTATTACATCTCTGAAGACATTCCAGAAGCTTCTGGTGATATTGGTTCCCCATAAAACAAAAAAAATGGTCAAATCAAAGCTTCCCCGGAAAGGGTGATCATTGAGTTTGACCTTGTTTAACCTTCATTGGCTGACATAACTTCTCAAGAGCCTCAAGATAATATCCAATCGGCTGACTCCATCGTTGAATACTTTTGAGAATAGTTCCCCATCCAGCTCATTAGAAATTCCTCTAGAAGATGATTTCTCTCTTCGTCTTTGGAAATTTCTCCATTCTTCTGTCTCCATTGGAAAACATATGCAATATCAAAAGGACCGGAAGAGTTATTAAAAATCTAAAATTTAAAAGACTAAATGAGAAATCTAAGGGATTAGACAACAAAATTCAACTCTTGAAAAGCAAGCTGATATGATTTTTGAAAAACTTGTTGCATCTGAACATTACGTCCTGCTCCTCGAAAAATGTTGCCAAGAAGAAAATGATCTTTACGCAAAGCAAAATTCCACTAAATACAAGCTCATTGAAGCTTACAAAGAGGGGAATGATTTAGCCTTAGATGGTTCTAACAAGTGCTTCGCGGATTTTGAAAGAGTCGCAAAAGAGAAACAACTCATCTTAGCTAATGTTGAAAAATAAAAATACGACGTTATTGAAGCTTATGCTGCTAAATATGTTGATAAATTAGATTCAAGGGACGCAACTGTTAGGTGTGCATTAATTCAATAAATTTATGAATGTTACCTTGATCTTAACTTGGGAAGCTTCTGGGGACATGTCCCAACTAAATTTCGTCTTCACGGGATATCGTTGAGTGAAAGTGAAAGTGAAAGTGAAGAACCAGAATCCGATGATAGTGACTCTTTAAGACTTCAGAGTAAAAAATTCGTAAAATTTCTCTTAAATTTAAAAGCATCTTTGTAAAAATTCCTCTTAAATTTTGAAGCATTTTTTTGTAAAAAGCCTCTTGAATTGCAAGGCCTTTTTTTGTAAAAGTCCTCTTAAATTTCAAGGCATATTGCACTAGCTTTTCATAATTTATGGCGTGCTATCTTTTGATTATGTTTCCAATTATATTTTGAATAATTAAGACCAACTTTTGTTGGAAAACCTTGTAGGTTTAGAATTTTAATAATTTAAGACCAAATTTCATTGGAAGACCCTTTAGGTCCAAAATTTGATAGTTGTAGACCAAATTTCGTTGGAAGACCCTCTAGGTCCAAAATTTAATAGTTGTATATCAACTTTTGTTGGAAGACCATCTAGGTCCAAAATTAGAATTTTAAAGGCAAAATTGTATATATATATATATATATATAAAGCGTCTAATAAGGCACCTCGTTAAAACCTTCATCTACATTTCAGGGTAGGAAAGAGTGTGCCACCGATATTTTACAAAATGTAACGTCAATTTTTTTCATTCATTCTAAATACAACTTAAGATGCTCTATATTCCAAGGATGCTTGAGATTTCTTCATTCTCGATCCTTTATCCATACGTTTTTGGCTTCATTTTCTCTGTTATCTCATACGGGCCTTCCCAATTAGGACCTAATTTTCCGAGGTGTTTTTCCTTGGTGTGAAGAAAAACCTTCCTTAACACTTTATCTCCCACCTTAAATTCCCTTCCTTTTACTTTGGAGGCATAGCTGCTTCTCATCAGCGTTTGATAATGTAACGATTTAATTTGTGCTCGCCTTCTTTTTTCTTCAACCAAATCCAGTTCCATTGTTCTGCTTATATCATTATGATCCTCGGAATATGTCACGACACGATAGGATGGAAAACTGCTTCGGATGGTACTACAGCATCCATTTCATATACTAATGCAAACGGGGATTTCGATATTGTTGTTCGAGGAGTTGCACTGTATGCCCAAAGAACTTCTTGCAAATAATCAGACCATTTCCATGTCTTTCCTTCCAAATTTTTCTTTAACCCATCAAGAATTGTTCGATTAGTAACCTTTACTTACCGTTTGGTTGTGGGTGAAAATGAGCTGAAAAAAACTGTTGTATCCCTCGAGACTTATAAAAAAATCAAATATTTATGATCAAACTGAGGCCCATTGTTTGTAGTGATTTTTATTGGATCCCCAAAATAGCAGCAAATATTCGAAGTGATAATCTAATTACATCTTTGGCCTTTATTCATGCTAATGGCTCTGCCTCCACCCATTTAGAGAAGTAATCTATCGCCACGATTATTGTATGTCGCCCCCCGGAAACCATTAGAAGAGGACCCAATAGATCAATACCCCATCGGTCAAACGGAAATGTCTCTGATATACTTTCAAGGGGAACTCTTGATTTATGAAGTATATTAGCAAATATTTGAAAAGTATCACATTTTTTAACCAATTCCCTTGCATCAGAAGAAATCGTAGACCAGTAGTATCCTGCCAAAAACACTCTTCTGATTAATGCTTTATACCCACAATGCGTAGACCCTTCTCCGTCATGCAGTTCTGATAATATCATATGCGATTCAATTTTGCTCAAACATCGGAGCAAAGGTCTACTGAAAGATTTCTTGTACAAGACGCCTCCAAGGATAATTACCCATGAGATTTCAAACGTATTTTTTTAGATCATGATTTGTCAATTGGTAACTCATCATTCTCTAAAAACTTGATGATGTCTTGTCTTAAATCTTCATTATCACAAATGGATACTTTATTGTCTTCATCAATGATCCCAATTATATGCTCCAATTTTTTAATAATTGACGGATTTCCCAACGTAATGATCCACATATATTTCTCAGAATACGAAACAGTGGCCAAAGAATCTGTCACATAGTTTTCTTTTATTTGAACATGCGCATAGCTGATTTTTTTTGAAGCCTTAAGATAGATCTTTCAATTATTTCAATTACTTTACTAGATGATCCTTTCGAGCCTCGGATTGTCCAGATGCATGATTAACAATGAGCTATGAATCACTAACTAGCTTAACTTTTTTAGCCCCATAGATTTGTGGAAGCCTTAGTCTTGCTAGAGCTGCCTCATATTCTGTTTCATTATTTGTCTAGGACCCAAAGAAAATGTCCTGATACATTGTAATTCCCTCTTGAGAAAACAATTGTATCCTAGCCCCACTTCTTGATGTACTTAAACACCCATCTGTTTGGATTATCCACTCGGCCTCAAAACTATCTTTGTCAATATTTATATCCGACTGCTCAGAGTGAAACTCCACTAAGAAATCTGATAAGGCGTGAGCTTTAATCGCATTTTTGGGTTCAAACTCAATATCAAAATCTCCTAATTCAACTGACCACTTGGTCATTCTCCCCAATATATCGCGTCTTTGAAGCATATTTTTTAATAGAGAAGACGTTCGTACTATCATAGAGTGAGCTTGAAAATATTGCCTCATTTTTTGAGCAACAATTACTAATGCAAGAGCCAATTTCTCTAACTTCAAATATCATTTTTTTTACATCCAATAAGCTTTTATTGATGTAATATACTGGTTTTGGAACGTTATCCTATTCTCGGACTAACACGGAACTTAAAGCACAATCTGAGACTGCTATGTAAACAAACAATCTTTCCTCCAGAAAAGGATTTGTGAGGATTTATGGTAAAGAAATGTATTCTTTAAACCAATGAAAAGCCTCCAAACATTCTTTTGTCCAGTTGAAACAATTTGCATGCTTTAATACCTAGAAAAAAACGTATTTGTCCAAAGAGCGAGATATAAATCTATTCAATGTTGCGAACCTTTTGTTAATATTTGAACTTCTTTAATATTATGAGGGGGTGTCATAGACGTTTAAGCGTTCAACTGCACTGGGTCGGCTTCAATCATTTTCCCACTTACTATATATCCAAGGAAATTTCTTGATCGGACCCCAAATGTGCACTTTTATGGGTTTAATTTCAAGTTCACTGTTTTTAAGATAATAAAAGTTTCATCTTGATCATCAAAATGATCCTCATCCTTAGAAATTTTAACCAACATATCGCCAATATATACTTTAGCGTTTCACCCAATTCGTGATTCGAAGGTTTTGTTCACAAGACGTTAATAAGTTGCCCCTGTGTTTTTCAACCCAAACAACATTACTTTATAACAATGCAATCATCTCCCAATGATAAACAAAGTGTTTTCTTCATCCCTAAGACATGATCTTACCTACACCATAAGTATTTTGAGCAGATTCATGTCTAATATGGGAAACCCATATTGGCAAGCACACAAGTGGCTCATGAGATACTTGAAAGGTCTAGTTTCTAAAGGGTTGTGTTACAATAAGAAGGATACGTCTGATATAGTTCTAAGAGGATACGTGGACTCTAATCTACGGAAGGTTGTTGCGCTCTCATCTACGGAAGCCAAATATATGCTTGCAATAAAATCCATAAAGTAATTTATTTTACTGAAGAGATCGTTGAGTAAACTCAGTGGTGTGGAGCAAGATGTGGTTATGTTTAGTGAAACATTAATGCTCTTTATTTAATAAAGAATTGAAAGTTTCATGAGCAAACTAAGCACGTAGATATCAAGTTTCACTTCATCCAAGGCGCGATGGACAGGGAGAAACTGAAGGTGGCTAAGATTGCTAGCAAACAAAATCCGTTAAAATTCTCTGACCAAGTTATTGGTGATTTCAAAACTCACGAAACGCATGAGACTTGTGCAAGCCTGTAATGCAGGTGAGCTGTAATTTAAAGAGTAGAACATTAAGTGCAATGGATGTAGGAGTTACTATAAGCCTAGATGGATAATGTTTAAGTGTATGCTAGAATTAACTCGTCAATAAAGGTACTGTCGTAGGACTACATGAGTAAAAAATGGATAAGTCAAATACATATTTAGGCATGAGCTATTGAAACTCTTTAGGTGCAGCTGGGGTTATGAATTAAATGCATAGATATTTATTAGAATATAAGGGTTGAGATAAGTTGTAGAAACCGGTGGCTATAGAGCCAAACGAGAATAAAAGTGAGCTGGACCAAAGCATTATGTCAAAACTACCTTAGGCAAATGCTTTATTACTTGTTACATTTTATTCCTGGTTGGAACTCGGCTTCTTTATTTGGGGTTTTAAGTATAATTATAACCTTAGCTATTGATTAAAATATTTAATCTGAAGTGTCTGCTGGATTAGAGTTTATTACATTCGTTGATTAAAAAAATTTAATATGTTGCATCTATTGGAATATGGCTTTATTATAGTCGTTAACTAAAGTAATTAAATCTAGAGCGTCTGAAGTATTAGGGTTTTATCTACATCATCTGATCTGAAGTGGAAGTAATGTTTTGCATGATAAGTCTATAAATATAAGATGCAAGAATGGGTTTCAAGGGTAACAAAACGAAGATACGATATATTGAAGACAAAGTGTCGATTCAATCGTATGTCTGTTTATTCTCTAAGAACATAAGTTGGTCTTGTAACGGGTGAAATGAGGTGAGAGATAAACACTGAAGAGGGAGTTTTGTGAATCATGTTATCTTTGTAAACTGTGAGAGGTTTATAACAAAAAGTGATTGAGGATTTTGTGTTTCAAGAGTGTTTATATAACTTTTTTTTAATAAAATATAGTATCTGTTGCACGTGGGTGTAGGATTATTTCCACAATCTGAATCACGTTTAATATTATCATGGGCTCTAGATATTTTTCACATTTTATTTTATTTGTTATTTCATGAATAAGGTATTAGTTCTTGTCTTCGGACAAATGAATTTTCCAAGAGGTTTCATTCAGAATACTCTTACCGTACATACTCATTGTTAAGTCCCATTGTAATCAATAAATTAGATTTCGTAGTACATAACTTATTCTTCGGATGCAACCCACCTTATTTCTAGATCATTTTATTATGCAAAATAACAAACGGGTGGACACGTTCCATACTATAAAATTTATACGTTTGTAAAGGTTATGCATCAAATTCAACCAACTGCAAAGAATGTTCCATATATTTTTCCACCTCGGTAAATGTCCTCTCTAGATAAATGTCTTTATATTAATTCCAAGCCATAACATAAATCTGGTTACTAGAGTTAGATCTATATCAAGTTTTGACTTATTATTATATTTATAGTTGAAATATTATTGGTGATAATGTTTTGTTTTGTTTTGTTTTATAATAATTATTATATTTAATAAATTAAATTATATAATATTTTGTGATAAAATATATTTAAAACTTAAACAATAATTATAATTTAAAAAAGAACGGATTATTTTTTTATGTAAAAATGTATTAATTAATTAAAATAGGTTGCATACAGTATTTGGGGACATACTTCGAGAGAGACCTCGTCAATCGACTACGAGAGTTTCATTGTGAAATAAACTGGAAGGTAAACATTGAAACGATCCAATTATAACATTATGGATCGTCCAAAACTAGTAATCAAAATACGGCATAAACTTTTACGCATCAACGACAGCATCCACATGCGTCCAAGAGAGCAAAGAGAGTCTGAACACGAACCGTCCCCATCAAAAGAATCCTGCAAAAAAGTAGAGTAATAAATAATAATTTTAGAAAGGTCACCCGGTCTTGGTGTCTTGGAATCTAAACCGAAGATCTGAAAAAATCCGGTGAGAAACCGAAGAGGCGATGGCAGGAGGGGAACCAAAAGTTCTGAGGTTCCTCTCCTTCCAGACATGGTAAATTACCGCAGCGAAACTAGACTGCCAAATGTGAAGGTTTCGAGATTGAGACCAATTTGACGCTTCGCAAACCCAAGACTGCCAACAAAAGACGTTGAAAGGGTATCCAATTTTGATACTAGCATGTGACCAGATACTCTGAGTGAAGCTACAGTAAAAAAAAAAAGATGAGATAGTTTCATTATCAGAGTTACACAGGACAAAGCTGGCTGGAATGTTGTAGTTCCAACTAATGAGTTTGTCTTTGGTGACAAGCTTGCCCTCGATAGCAAACCATAATACGAAAGCATTATGGGGATATTTGATTTATTCCAAATAACCCGGTCCACCCACGAATTATTTGATAGCATTACTTTTTTTTTTAATTCCATTTTTCAATTCGTAATTACGTATATGTCTTTCAAAATATTATTTCGTGTTTTGTGAAATGCGGTGTTTATATTGCCGTAATGCTGTTTTCGGCATATACAGAAAGTTTGCAAAAAATTGTCATTCAATAACCAAAAAAAAGTTCATTAATAATAATAGAAAAAACACTGTTTTATAACCCACCCAAGATGTTGCCTATGGCTCTGGTTGGTACTAAATATAATTAGTTAGTTTACATTTTGTTTGTGTTGCAAATATCTCTTATCTTCTTTTATCACATAAAAAATTCAACCGAAAATGTGCGACATTTGCTGAATTTGTTCTTTCGAATTCGTACATTCGGACTTGCGAATATATTAAAATGTTCACAAAATTCAACAAAAATGATTTTTCTACTATAAGCAAAAACGTAAAGAATCTGTACATGTTTAGATACAAAGGACAATAATAAGAATACATCACACAGAATATATGCAGGAAACTATTTACTTTAGAATACAAGAAATAGGATTTAACTTCTAGAGAGAGTTACAAGCCCTTCTTAGAATCCATGAATCTTTATCTGATCCTTCTTCACAATACCAGCCTGTTAAACCCATAAACCAACCCAACATTTCATTCAATACACACTTTGTTTTCATAAAATAATATGGCACTACTCTTTATTCATTACACTCACCTGAACAAGAAAGTTGGAGACGTTCTTTCTCTGATCACCTTGAAGTTGAATTACCTGCAATACAAAATCTATAAAACTCAGTATCACAAAGTACACTGTCTAGAGGAGACTTCAGGTCCATAAAAATCAAACACAGATAGCCAGAGGTTTAATAATGATTTAACGGCTAACTTTTGCATTAGACGTTGATAACTGAAATCTAACCTGGCCAAGTTCTGGATCCTGAACAACTGTACCGTTGCAGCAGAAATCTTTCTTGAGGTCCTTAAGAATTTTAGCATAACTAAATTCTTTCCTTAACCCCTGGACGGTAGTCAGACTTTTGCGGCCGTTTCTTTGCTGTATGCGAACGTGCACGTAGTCCCTTGCCCCAGCCCCAGCACCCGAGTTCTCAGCAATCGCCTCCGCAAACGGATCTGAATTCAATAAAGTAATTAACTTACTACACCTTAAAACATTCAGAATCATTGAGTACATTGAAAACACAAAATGGTACCGAAGGCATTAGGAACTTGGATGTCGAGCGCAGACATGAAAATGCAGGACTTCTGTTTTTTTGATAGAACAGATAACAAATTCTCTGATTCCAAACAGGACTTGTTACAGGGGGGGCTGCACTAGTTAAATGGTAACAGCAATAATGTAAATGCAGAAAAAATATATAATGAACAAATTATCGGAATCAAAGGTGGAGAGAGACATACCTGAAGGGTAAAAATAAATATTGAGATATAAGATTTGCAGGAAAGTAAAAAAATGGAACAAAGATCCAAAAGACAAATAATCAAGGAAAAAGATTTAGGAGATTTCTTTCTTTAGAGAGAGAGAAAGAGAGAAAAAAGCTCCTGACCTCACAAGGCTCTCAAGCTTTTCAGCTCTTCTTTCTTCTTTACCTAACACAAACATCTAATTCCCTGAAATTGTGTTTGCCTAAAAATAGCCAAAGGCAAACATTACATTACATGGTTATGATTTAGATATGAAACCAAGATATTCATGGAGATCTTGGCAAAAACATTACACAAGAAATTCTCAAAATATGAAAACAACAATCAATAATCCAGAAAAATCCATTAATTTGAGAAAAGAAGCATAAGAAATTTCCAACGCTCAAGACAAAAGATGGATAACCGAATGTTTCTCGATTTCGTAGTCTACTAGGGTCTTGTAAACTTCGATTCTCTAGCATTAAAAAACAAACCTTGTTATTTGGGAGAATTTCCTCTTTTTCTTGAACCTTAGCCCTCACAGTGCCGATCGACGACTGCTTTCCACTTCAATGGCAATACTTTTTTTAGTGAACATATCTACAAAGATCTGCCTACACTGACGGAGAAGCAAGGCAAGGTAAAAATCTGCTTGCCACCACGAATAACCAAGTCAAGTGTTGACTTTAATCCGGGATTCTATAATCCGCAAGAGTACAGTTATCTTCAAGCTGCTTTCCTGCAAAAATTTGAATGTGCTAATGGAGAGGAAACGCCTTCTCATCCACAGATCTTGGCTTCCACATCCTATCTGTCGTCACTGCTCTAGATGTCAAGAGTAAGAGTAATGCCGGTTTGAGTATTGACAAAAATCGCTAGTAAGACTAACTAACCTTGGAGTTTCTTTTGGCAAAGATAATACCATGCTCTTCTCGAGGAATGCACACCATCTCCTGATTATTAGCTATAAAGTTGCGGATGATGTTAGTGACAGTGCCGCTGCTCTTGACTTCAAGAATGATAGTCTGTGTTTCAAAATATATTTGCTACATATACATAAACGCAAAAGGTTCTGGGAGCTACACCGCTTAAGGTAGCAGAAAAACCAAATTTTCCGTACATATATAGCATATATAAGTAACTTTACAAATATTAATAATACATAAACAATACTAATATTTTTAATAAATAAACTAATCCGACACATAATTCATAACACATAAGATCTTAAAGTATTCAAAATTCATCATCCATGGCATCTTTGTCGACCTCGTCATTATCTTCATCGTTGCATTGATAACCATCACTATCCCGCTCTTCCTTTTCATCAAAACCAATGTCATTTTCATCATTAAGATTTAAAGGAAATATAGATGTTGATTTCTTCTTTCCAGACCTGCGTCTATCACGACCTCTGGAAGCAGTACCTCTTAGAGAATGAGGACAAGGAGCTTCACCAACTCGGATAGATCTTGCAATCTGATCTAAAGTCAAATCATCATCGTCGTCTACAAGGTCGATGGCCTCTTCATCCGACTCTTCTATACTTCCGACAATCCACTCGTTACTGTCATCTAAAACATTATCCCCGATGATTGGATCTATGGTATCCCGCATATCATATCTTCGCTGTAAAGCTCGATTGTACTTGATGAACAAAACGTTATCAAGTTTTCGTTGATCTAATCGGCTCCTTCTCTTGGAATGATGCTACACATGACATTCGTATATTTATGTACAAGAATCAATTGATAAACTATTGCATAATTAAAGTATATGAATTGCTCTTACATCTTCCAAAACACTCCAATTATGTTCACAGCCATAAGAACTGCACGTAAGATTTAACACTTTAATGGCAAACTTTTTCAGATTTGGCGATGAAGAACCAAACGAAGCCCACCATTTACCTATTAATTGATAATAAAACAAAACTAGTGAATATCATGTTTTTAATAAATTAACTATCAACATAATAAGAAACCGCATTACCAGGTGGTAGAAGTGATCTTTGTCTTATTGCTATTGGTAATCCAAAAAGTCCTTCGCCGTTCTTATATTTCAAAAGCTCGTGACTAATTATATCTTGAATCTCGTGGTTCGGCTCTAACCTTTCGATGCAATTATACAAACCTTTCATGATTTCTTCATCACCTTCAACATCCGTATTTGCATAGTAACATTGAGGGTTTAAAAAATAACCCGCTGCATGTAAAGGTCGATGAAGCTGACAAGTCCACCTCTTATCAATGATTGCAAAGACATTTTTGTACTCATCCACATTATTGTTAAAAGCAACAACGATCTTGTCTTTAGCCTTCTTGATTGCCTCATAAATATAACCCATTGGAGGTTTTTTCTCTCCATCTACCAGTCGAAGAATATCAAGAAGTGGACCACCTACTTTCACCAAATATGAGATATGTTTCCAAAAAGAAACCTTTAACATAATACTTGCTACTTGTTTGCCTTGTTGTTCATTTCCAAACTTACTGCTTGTCCACTTTGTAGATGTAAACATTTTTTTCAAATTCGCTTGTTGCTTATGAAACCTTTCCAACGTCAGGAATGCCGTAACAAATCTGGTTTTTCCCATTCTAACCATTTCTCTATTGCTGGTGAATTCTCTCATCATGTTCAAGACACCGGGATGATTATAAATGTAGCCATTAACATTAATTGCACGTTCAAGCGTCTTCTTCAACTTAGGCAACTTAAATATATCTTCAAACATTAGATCCAAGCAGTGTGCCGCACAAGGAGTCCAATATAAACTACGATACTTTTCTTCTAACTTCTTACCTAAATAGTAAAAGATATATACATACAACTATATAATAATACAAAAAGAAAAAAATTATTAACTTCTAATAAAGAACATACTTACCAGCAAAGACGTTCGAACTCGTAGTATCCGTGACAACTTGAACAATGTTTTTTTCTCCAATACGTTGAACAAATGAATCGAACAATTCAAACATCTTCAACCCTAAATGCGAATAACTAGATGCATCCACCGATTCAATAAACATGCTTCCTCGCGAAGTATTAACTAGAAAATTTATCAACGTTCTTCCTTTTCTATTTCTCCATCCATCCACCTTCAATGAGCAACCATGTTTTTCTTTTTCTTCTTCAATCGGTTTCATAAGTTGTTTTGTATGATATAATTCTTTATTCAAATATGATACTCGTACCTCATGATAACTTGGAGGTTTCATACCAGGACCGCATTGTCCAATTGCTTCAACCATAGGTGCAAAACTATCGTACTTGACAGCATCGAAAGCAATATTCGAATCATACATCCATCTTGCAAACTTTTCTACAGCTACATCTCTAGTCTCTTTTTCGGTTTCATTAGAACTCGGGATTGTACAGCTACTACCAACGGTAGTTTTATCCTCAGTGTTTTTTTGGCAATACCAGTTCAGCAGACCTATTTGTGCTGGCTTTTTCAGTGGCCTAGCTGATTGAGTACTCGACATGGGTCGCTTAGAATGAATTTCATCATCATTGCTCTCAACTTCTAGTTTTGTTTCTTCATCAACGACTTCATCAAACTGAGGACTATAAACCATAGATTTTTTAGAGATCTCTTTCTTTATTAGTAATGCCTTCATTTCTTGTTGGACGCATTCAGGTACCTCAGTGCACAAAGTTGCATTTCTAAAACCTCCAGCAAGATGTTGTTTCAGTCTAGTTATCCCTCCTTTTGTAATTTTATTACAATATTTGCATCTTACACCCAAATCCTTATTAAAAGGATCAACATACTCTGAGTGGTCCCATCCTGGATCTTTCCTACTTGATCCCCCCGACATTTCTAAATACAGGGAAAAAAACAAATTATGAAATATAATAATCATTTAAACCCTAATCCTAGGGCAAACCAAAACATAATCCTAGGTATTAAAACCAATCAATTTCGCAAATTCCAAAAGATAATAAACCGACGATTAATAACAGACCGATATTGACATGGAAACGGAAGAAACTTAAGCCCTAACACAATGCAACTATGATGAACAGGAGAGAAAATAAAACACAATGCAATTCAACGACAGGGATATTCAAAACTCAATCCTAGGTATTAAAACCAATCAATTTCGCAAATTTCAAAAGAAATAAAACCCAAAATCTATAACAAGTCAATATTGATATAGAATCATAAGAAATTTAAACTCTAGCACGTAACAATTATGATCAACAACTAAAACACAACGATTGAATGACGGGACTTTAAAAAGAGCTCCTAGGATTGGGTTTTGCAGATCCGAAAAGAAATAAATTCTAAGATTAATAACAGATCAATATTGATATAAAACGTGACAAATTTAAACCCTAACACATAACAATTATGATTAACAAGAGAGCAGACTAAAACACTACAATTCAATGACGTGGAAAATCACAACATAATCCGAGGTATTAAAACCAATTGATTTTAAAACTTCCACAAGAAATAAAACCAAAAGTTTAATAACAAATCTATGTTAATATCGAAACAGATCTATACCAAAACACTAGAGAAGAAAAACGATAAATGATACAGATCAAGAGTTACAAAGAAACATAAACTACTCTTTATTGACAATAAAGTGACTCGGAGAATCGATTACTAAAACTTAAACTAAAGAGATCATGCCTTGCAAGAGTTCCACTAAAAACAGCAGCAAACTTGAAGAGGCATAAGAGAGGGATTATGGGTTTTAGCTGATTGAAAAGAAGGAATCCACTCGGTCCCTTAAGGTTTTACTATTTGGTTTTTGGTCCTCCAACTGATAACATATGATGAACATATTATACAGATCATTCAAGTTTATTACTTTGCTCTAAATGTCCTTCAATTTATGAAATATTAAGAAGTGATACACACAAATGCAACATAAGCACTACAAAAACAAACACGATCATCAAGTTTGCGTTTTAACATGCATGTGATGCTAAACAAGCTTCAGTGAAAAAATTGAATGGGTTAAAATTCAAGTTAACATATTTAATTCATATTAGTTAGGTAAATTAGCCTTAAAATCGAGGGCAGTGACAACAAAGACAATGCATAAGCAAAGATCTACGGTTGTGAGAGGTTTCTACCTAGTCTTGGATCTTGTCACTAATTGGAAATATGACTGCTTGGATAACAGCTTCATATAATTGGAGATTTGTTGGTTATCCAAACTATGCCTTTTAGCTTCTTGTTTCACTTGGAGTAGGATTTGATGATTATAGTTATTACCAATCATCAAATGAACGAAAACTAAGCTCTCTCGCACCCACTAAATTCTCACCTCTCTCTATATATCTACTCTTTCTAACTTCTTCCTCTAAAACCCTAATGTATTTTCTTCCTTTAGTCTCTATAGAATTCTGTCTCTAGTTTAATAAGTTGAAATCAATAAAAATCAATGAAAGAGAGACCAGGACGACCTGGGATCCTAGAAGTGTATATAAGAAAGTTATCATCATATCAATCAAACTGCCAAACTTCGTCTAGTTTCTACGATACACTTCCTGGTAAACAAATTGGACACTTTATATATGCAAAAGAGAAAACAAGTTGCTTTGACAAATTGGACACTTGAATCAATTACATTTTGTTGTTCATACTACTACTGCTTCGATAATCAGCTTCATAATTAGATTAGCACTAACTAATTATTTATAATTCGATTTCGATGGTAATAAACTAACCTCTTCTAGATGCTTGATTGCGTAAGCTTACTGTGCCGTCCGTCTGCAATCAAACAAAATGTAGGTTTAAACATATAAATGAAAAGGCTCTAATTCCGGGAGCAACGATCAGTAATCCAAAAAAAGCCATCAATTTGCGTAGAAATTTCGAGATAATATACTCAACTACTGTCTAACCCTTCTATTATGTTAAGGTAAGACTATATCTAACTACAATATTTTGAAATAATCAATTGGAATTGATTTGAAAGAGGGGTTAGGGTTTTTATTTAGTATCTATTTAGAGGAGAAGACGAGGCACCCAATCGGTCCCTAACGGTTTTATTTTTTGGTGCATGTTCTTTGTAATACGGTGTATATCTAATAATGTTAATGATTAAATAATAGGAATTGTTAAAAAAAGTAACTTGATTTGTCTAGTTATATTTTTTTTTTAATTTTTGTAAAATTATCTTTTTTTATTGCCAAAATTAGAGGTTTGTACAAATATTGAGGATTAATAGAACAATTAGACCAAATACAATTTAGATAGAATTTGAACTACGCGCCTTTAATTCCCTCTAACTCCAATTCAGAATTTCAAATCCTATCTTCCTCAAATGCTTCAATTAGGGTAACATTAGGGTTTCAATAATCTTCACGAATGGATCCATTGGCAATGACAATCCGTTCTCGCAGACAATTATTTTTCAATCAATCACCAGAACTAGAAAAATCGCAATCAACAAACAGCAGCTAGCAATCAACAATCTTTATCACAGATCTTCTGAGCAATCTATGGTAAGCATTGTAGCATCATTCGTTGTGACTACTCCCTAAAAAAAGAAGAAAACCCAAGTAGTATCCAAACTTCCCAAAAAAACTTAATCATTTTGAATGTATCTGAATCCAATACGTTCAAGAAAAGTGATTGCAAAAAGCTCTGTAGGAGCATTGGACTGCTGGATATTGAGCTTAAGCTTACACTTTAGGGTCCATTTAGCAAGCCAGTCGGCTACTTGATTTTGGACCATAGATATGTGTTTTAAGCTCATGTTTTTGTTAAAAAAATTGCGGCAATAACTTACATTTGGATCTTCAAAATCAGTGTAGGCAGCATTGGAAAGCTGGTTGATAAGGATCAAGGATCCTGACTCAACATCTACATGGGTCCAGTTTTTTTGTAGCAAATTGTTAAGCCTTCCAGCATAGCTATGGTTTCAGCTTGCAAAGGAGAAGATTTTCCTAGAAGACTTCCACATGCATGAATAATGTCACCAGATTTGTTTCTGAAGATAATGCCAGCTCCTGCTTCACCATTAGCTATACAAGAACCGTCAACATTCATTTTAATACGGGATTGCAGAGGAGGTATCCATCTCAGGTACATTGGTTTCTTTTGGTTTTCTATTGAGCAACATCCTAACGTTACACTTGCACAATGGATCTTCTTCTTTTTTGCAGTTTTCAATCTGGAGGAAATGATTTCATTAAAGCTTTGTTGTGGAGAGTACGTTGGAGAAGGGAGCATATATTTATAAAATTATTTGTGAAATACTTTTAAAAATTTAAGTTTATGTATTTATTTATAATTTAAGTGAATATATATTTTTGGGTGGAAGATTATTAAAACTTATGACTAAATTTTTAAAAAATTATCAAAAATATTAAGAACCAAACAAAAAACATTGTCGGCATTTAAATTCAAATTGTAACCTAGATAGACGAATATATATATATATATATATATATATATATATATATATATATATATATATATAACTCGTTTTTCTAAAAACTCAAATAAAGAAAACTCGTAAATTACCCTCAGGTATGTACTTCGCTAACGTCGTGGCGAAAAAGGAGATAGTGTCTGCTTGCTATTAGTGAAAAGTAGTATAATTTCACCAACGACATGGCGGAATGACTTTCTCAAATTCGAATGTTATATTCTTTTGATTCATGAGTTTTATATGCATTGCTGGAGGTTATCAAAGACGAAATATCAGCTATTGTAGACTATGTTTATCATTTCATAACTTATGACGAGTATAGCTATGACTCGATGACCAAGTGGATCAAAAATCTAGGCAATACACTTGGATTTTCGCTTATAATAGGTTCCAGAGAAAAGGAAAAAAATGGAACAAAACCTAAATATATTACATATATAAGAGATCTAGTATCTATAGGTCAAATGTCAAATAGTGTGATTGTAAGCGGAAGGCGTGCGCTAACACAAAAAATAATTGTCATTTTCATTTAGTTAATAAACCGGTTAAATGCGATGATAAGTGGACATTAAATATGACTTCAGGAAAATACAACAATAATTCGATTGTGTATTTATAAGGACATACAGATTTTAAAAAGTTTAAAACAAATGACATAAAAATTATCAAAGATTTGGTGGTAAACTGAACAACACTGAGTCAAATATTTTGTTTTTTTAAAGAAGACCAATCCGGAAAATGTATCCAACATTTTTCACATATGCAATCATCATAAAAAACACGTTTGCTTGAAAATTATGGTCGGTCACAAATGTAACGTATGTTAGCAAAATTAATGCACAAATATGTAGAGGCATCGAACGACCAATGAAGGATCCAATGCCATATAAGATTTGTTTTTTGCACATCGCGTTAACATTGATTTACTACAAACCTTCCCCATGTGAATAATCATGGATAATACTTACATGACGATTAGATATGAGATATCGTTGCTGGAAGTAGTCGGGGTTGCATTAACTAACAAAAACTTTTGCATTGGATTCACATACATACAAAAATGAAACGAGACAACTACAGATGAGCTTTGAGATGTTTGAAAACAATTATAGAATATAGAAATTTTGGGTTGTCGTGTGTTATAATCACGGAACATGAAATTTCTTTGATGAATAACATAGACAAACTGATTTTGAGTGTGAGTCACGTGTTATGCGACTGACATAACAACTAAACCTCCACCTTTGTACAAAACAATTAAACCTCCAACTACAACTTTTCACATAAAATATAGTTGTATATCTTTCTTCCCCTCCTCTAGGTTTCTTTCTATCAGTTTTCCATCTTTCACGAATTCTTGTGGTGTATTATTTTTTGACCTCTTGTATTAATGCTTTCTCAATTTGTTCATCCTTCATATTTGTTGAAGCAACATTCACTACCTTATGTTTTTACTTCGATGACATCAATGTCGGCTATTATTTTTAGCATATTATGTGACACGTTATCTAGTAAATTGAATTTATTGGAGCATGAATCACCCATAATTATAGTTGTTTATAATATAGGAAAATTATAGGTTCTGATTAACATATACTGTTATAACTCTTTGTTAAAATAACAAAGAGAGAAGTAGCCGTAAGAGGCGGCTAGGGTTTTTGTGTTTATTAGAAAATATTCCTTTTTGTATTGAACTGTTTTTTTATAATGCAAACCCAAGTAAGGCTCTCAATATATAGAGAACTTAGAGGCCCATACAAGGAAACTTAATACACTGAATATTCTAACACTCCGCCTCAAGTTGTGTAGTGGGATTACCAATACCCAACTTGGATAAAACTGATTCGAATGTTCTTGCAGCAACCGCTTTTGTCAGGATATCTTCTAGTTGGTCTTCGGATCTGACAAACGTACGCTCGACTGTCCCATCTTTAATATTTTATTTTATGAAGTACCTATCTATTTTAACGTGCTTTGTTCTATCGTGCTGTATCGGGTTCTCTAAAATCTTAATCGCAGCTTTATTACACTTCAGGGGGGATCTGATTTCTTTCATTATCTTCTTTAACCAAATTATCTCGGTAATCCCATTAACGATTCCTCTAAATTCTGATTCAGCACTTGACAGTGATACTACGTTCTGTTTCTTACTCCTCCAAGTCACCAAGTTACCTCCAAAAAGAGTAAAGTAGCCAGCAGTTGATCGTTTGTCGTTAGGATTCTCTCCCCAATCAGCATATGTGAATACTTCAACATCAAGGTGTCTATTTTTCTTTAAAATTATGCCTCTTCCTGCTGTGCCTTTGAGATATCGAATAATCCTCATTACTGCCTCCATATGGTGTTCCTGAGGATGATGCATGAACTGACTAACTACTCCTACCGCGTATGCAATGTCGGTCGAGTGTGAGCCAGGTAAATCAATTTTCCCACCAATCTTTGGTACCTTTCTTTACTCGCTGGTATGGACCCTTCAATTATCTTTAGTTTGTGATTCACAACCATAGGAGTTAAGGATGGCAATGGGCCGTCCGCGGATCGGGTTCGGGCCGGCCCGCTTGAGCCCGTTTTTTTTGCACTTGAGCCCGAACCCGGCCCGACCCGCTCTCGGACTCATATTTCCAAACCCGAGCCCGCCCGCTAATGTCCGTCGGTCAACCCGGTCCGACCCGCGGACATTAGTTTTAATATTTTTAAAATATTTTTTAATTTATTTTAAATATATTAATTTATTTTTAAAAATATTACTTATATCATATATGAAAATATTATTTTTATATATATTTTATGATTTTCGGGCCGGAACGGGCCGGATAAATTTGAAACCCGAACCCGGTCCGGCCCAGTTGCGGGTTATATTTTCTGAACCCGAACCCGGCCCGTTCTAAGTTCGGGCCGGACAAAACCCGGTCGGGCTGGGTCGGGTCGGGCCGGACACCACCCGAATTGCCACCCCTAATAGGAGTGTCATTTGGTTTGCAATCCACCATGCCAACTTCAGCTAATAAATCCAATATATATTTCTGTTGGGAGATATAAATCCCTCATTTTGACCTAAGAACCTAGATTCCTAGGAAATACTTCAATCCTCCAAGGTCTTTCATTTCGAACTCGTTGAAGAGGTTTTTCCTAAGAGAGCTAATTTATTCTTCGTCATTCCCCGTTATAATCATATCGTCGACATATATTATAAGATAATTGACTAATTCTCCTCTCTTTTTGTAAAACAAGGTATGATCCCCATTACTCTGTTTGTAGTTATACTGCTTCATTGCCATTGTAAATCTCCCAAACCAAGCACGAGGAGACTGTTTGAGCTCATATAATTCCTTTTTCAGTTTACATACCTCATTTTCTTGAAAACCATCAGAGAGCCCTGGTGGGGGCTCCATATATACCTCTTCTTCCAAGTCTACATGTAAGAAAGCATTCTTTACATCAAATTGATGAAGAGGCCAATCTTTATTCGCGGCTATTGAAAGTAAAACTCTAATAGTGTCAATTATTGCAACCGGAGAGAACGTTTCAGAGTAGTCTATACCATATGTTTGTGCCCTTTGGCAACCAATCTTGCCTTGTGTCGCTCAATGGTGACATCAGATTTATATTTTATATTAAACACCCATCTACATCCGAATACTTTCTTCCCTTGCGGTAACACACAATTCTCTCATGTACCATTCCTTTTTAGAGCTTCCATTTCGGTATTCATTGCCTCATGTCATTCAGTCATCTTCTTAGCTTCTTGAGCTTTTTAGGGATTTGTTCAGAGAGAATAATAGCTGAAAATGCCTTTGCAATATTCGTCATTCATTTCCTGTCTGTTTTTACCAGATATGTAGAAGCACGATGAACGTGTTCCGGTGAATACCGGTCAGGAGGAACCCCTATATTTTTTCTTGGGGGAAGAACCAGAGTTTGAGTTTCAACAAATGAACTTCCTGAAATGTCATGGTCAGTAGTATTTTGTGAATTATGACATTGCAAATTGTTTACCTCTTGATAGACATTTTCTTCGGCTGATTTGCTGGTAGTATCCATGGCATTTATTTCTTGTTGGACATTGTCTTCGGGAGAATTATTGGTGGTAAGAACTGCCTCGTCAGTCTCCTTTATGTTGGAAGAGGCGTGTTCGGTGGCGCCATCTACCGACTCTTTCGGCACATCCTCAAAGTGACTTTAATATAGTAACCAGTTGAGTGATTTACTTACTTTCTCCTCCTGAGCACGAGATTGGTGGTAAAAAAAAATCGGATTATAAGAAGTCACAGTCCATGATGACATAGAGTCGACGAGTAACCGGATTGTAACACGGATAGCCCATTTGATGGACACCATACCCAACGAATACATACTTTTCAGCACAAGGATTAAGTTTGTTTTGAACAATTTTAGGGATATGAACAAACACCGAACAACCAAAGACACGAGGTGGTAAGGTCATAACAGATGGAATTGTAACTTGGGTGGCAAGCACTTGTGATGGAGTTTTATTTCCTAGACATCGGGTTGGTAGACGATTTGCAAGATACGTGGCTGTAGCAAGAGCTTCTAGTAAAAGAGAATGAGGAACTCTAGATTCAATCATAATAACACGAGTTTTTTCAAGTAAAATACGATTGTTTCGTTCTGAAGTACCGTTTTGTTGAGGTGTGTTTGGACAAGTGGTTTGAGGGATAAGACCATTTGTTTTGAAAAAATTATGCATTGTTTGGTTGACAAACTCTGTTCCATTATCAGAACGGAGAATCTGTATTTTTTTTCAAATTGAGTTAATATCATTTTGTAAAAACAAACAAATATTTCTTGTACTTCCGATTTATGTTTCATAAAGTATATCCAAGTCATTCTTGAGAAATCATCCACAAATAAAACAAAGTATCTGATTTGATTGTTAAGTAGAATTTGGTGCTGGACCCCAAACATCAGAATGGATTAGCAAAAAAGCATAATCAACTTTAGTATTAATTTGATTAAATGAGACCGTACGATCTTTTGCAAGAATGCAGGTTTCACATGTCTCATGAATGGAATTATTCAAAAAAAGAATAGGAAACAAACTTTTAAGATAGGTAAAAGAAGGATGACCAAGTCGCCGGTGCCATAACCAAAGTTGCCTTTCGGTTGTTCCGTGAGTAAGCATGGCATGTCCCTTATGAACTACCTCATCAACATAATAGAGACCTCTTTGTTCAGTACCACGCCCAATGATCTCCTTCGTACGAATGTCCTATAAAATGCAAAAAAATGGATACATAAGAACCATAACCAAAGTTTCCTTTCGGTTGTTCCGTGAGTAAGCATGGCATGTCCGTTATGAACTACCTCATCAACATAATAGAGACCTCCTTGTTCAGTACCACGCCCAATGATCTCCTTCGTACGAATGTCCCGTAAAATGAAAAAAAATGGATACATAAGAACCACACAGTTGAGTTGTTTTATCACTTGACTAACAGATAATAACTTTAAGGATAGTAAAGGAATGTAGAGGCAGTTTTTAATTTCTATTTTTTCCGAAAAAATAATTGAACCTCCCCCTTTGACTTCACAATTTTCTCCACTAGCAGTCTCAATATGGGACTTCTTTGGAGATGACATGTCACTAAAGTCTTTAGGATCATAAGACATGGTGTCCGGATCCCCGCAATCAAAGATCCAATTCATTGATTTCTCAAACCCTTTACCTCCAAGTTTTTCATAGGAGTTCGCCGCCATTCCTCCAAAACCAGTGCCACTTCCTTGCTCATTTTTAGTCGAATCTTCACCACCACTTGTAGACGAAGCCCGTTTGACATTAGATCTGAAACGCTGGTTATTTTTATCCTTATGATCGTCCTCCCACCATTCTGGATAGCCAACAGTGTGTTTCTTCATCCCACAATTAGTGCAATACAACTTGGATTTATCTTCTTTCTCTTTGGATCAGAATTTAAACCTCTGTGCAGAATCTTTAGTACCCAAACCCATTCCAATTTCAATCGAGTCACTATCAGAAGAACTTGATTTTAGTATATTAAGCCTGACCACTTCCCTTCGTATTGTAGCATATGTTGTTTCCATAGAAGGAAGAAGATCCTTTTTCAGGATATCTCTTTTGACTGGTTCCAGCTTGTCATTAATCGCCCTTAGCAATTGATAGAGTCTTTGTTATTAAGTCTTCTTATCGTAGATCTGAATGTCTTATGGGTCTTTCATAGGGTTCAGATCTCGCCCATCTATAGACATCCAGATGTTCTGCAGTTTGTTCCACAAGTCTTTTAGTGTATCGGACCCTTGCCTTAATGAATTAGCCCTTTTATGAATGTCAAACACCTGTAACGAATCTGTATCAGAACCGTATATGGTAGCTAACCCATCCCAGAGGGATTTTGCAGTGGGATATTGCGAGACATTATTCAACAAGATGGATTCAAGATTCTGGATAATCCATGTGAAAACACATTGATCATCTTGTTCCCACCTTGTATATATGTTGTCAGTTTTGGATGGAGGTGTCGGCTCCCCTGTAATGTGAGAACCTCTCCCAATTGCTTTCTTCATCAAGTTTGCCCATAGGGCATAGTTGTCACCACCGAGTTTAATCCATAGGGATACATTCTCGGGGTTAGTTGTTTGTTGTAGTGTTCCGAGACCATTTCTCAGAATGGCAGCAATCTGCATTGTTAATTCATCAGGGATTTGACTGACCACGACTTTATTGCCATTCATCTTTGTTGAGGATGTTCAGAATTCCCAGAATCACACGTGCTCTGATGCCATGTTAAAATAAAAAAGAGAGAAGTAGCCGTAGAAGGCGGCTAGGGTTTTTGTGTTTATTAGAAAATATTTCTTTTTCTATTGAATTGTTTTTTTATAATGCAAACTCAAGTAAGACTCTCAATATATAGAGAACTTAGAGGCCTATACAAGGAAACTTAATACACTGAATATTCTAACACTCTTGTGTCATCAATGTTGTGTATTCATCTTTCCAATAGCTGACTGCGAGATTGTTTGGATCTTGGCCTAAAAAGTCACACACACATATATATATATATATATATATATATATATATAACTATTATTAGCTGATTCCATATGTGAAATAAGGCATCATAATAAACGTGGATCGTAAAACAAATTATAATTCCAACCATAAATTGTGAATTATGCTTATAAATAGCTATTAAGAATCACGAATCAGAAGATACAATAAATGAGAATTTTGAATCAAGTTATAAAACCAATTGTGAGTCACGAATTAAGTTATAAGACCAATGCAAATCGTGAAACGATACCCATACAATATTTGTAAATCGCGGACAATCACTAACTACTATGACAAAATTTAATGTGGAATTATTTTTTACCTTTCTCTTGTGAGTTGTTTCAAAATATGTTTGTAGTCTATTTTTTACTTGTCAAAAAAATTCCACAATATTTTGTTTATGACTTGACCCAATAAGTGGAGGTTTTGGATACCAAAATATTTGTAAAAAAACAATCTCTTAATATTAGGTCTCTTGGTAGTAGGTATATGCAGAGTAGAAACGATTATTTGTTAATAACTTATTTTATAAGAAGACATTTTTATATGTTGTGTAATAGATTTACTCATGTGTGGTTGAAAACAAAACCAATCTTGGTACCCAACTTCATGTGAAGAACCATCGTCATTGTGTTTTCTTTCATTCTGTCATCTCCCGGATTAACTTTATTATCTGCATTGTAATTTTATCGTATTTTTCTTCTTCATCTGATCTATCAAAGTCAAATGCCTTATTTGGAATTTTTTCCATATCCGCGCGTGTCTCTTTTAGAGCAACAATCACCAATTTTATAGATAAATTATATGTTGCAATTAATTTATATTGTTCAAACTTTTGTGGCATTGATATTATGCATTCATATTCGTAATAACTTATTGCGAGAGTGTTTAAATTTTCACCTACAAAGTCATAGAAATAATACCATTGTCAGTAAATTCCATACGTGAAAAAATGCATAAGGTTAAACGCGAATCACAAAACAAAATATAATTCCAACCAAAAATCGTAAATTATAAGTATAAAAAGCTAATAAAAATCTCACATCACAACACACAATTTATGGGGATTGTGAATCAAGTTATAAGACTAAAGGGAGGTGTTGATGAATCGACCAAACATAAACCTAGTGTGTGAGAATATCCCATTGAACAAACCGTTAGTGCTACCACTTCAGCAAACTCGATAGGTAGTACACTCGTTAGCACGATTGCATCGAAAGTGGTTCCGGTTGTAGCACCCAAACTGCCACTTGCCCAAAAAAAAGTTGGTTGGCTAAGGAAAACTGTTAAGGATGGAAAGTTAACTATATATCGGGATTGCATCCCGACTTTTCTACACATTTATATCACTAAGTTGGTGGACGTTCTCCCAGACAATGTGAATATTGGTCTGTAACGCATTCAATATACAATAATGAGGATATATGGATAGATGTCAGACGCCAGTTGTTGAAATAGTTGAATAAAAACCGTGTATCTTGGTTGGAGGTTTATGGTTCCCCCACTGTGTTTGATGATATGTTACGTAGGTTGGATTACTTTAAGCTCAACCCTAGTAGCTATTATTGGATGACATTTCCGGACATAGGACTCGTCATTGCGATAAGATGTCAGTGCATGATATACCATGTCTCGCAAACAACATCATTATCGTATCTACAAATTCATGGACGCCCACCTGTGAACGCTTCAACGATTATATAAGTTGGAATTGCTTTCGTACATGGATGTCACTTTGTTAATGTAAGTACGCCACTCATTTTAATATTTATGGACTTTTGTTACTTTTTTCATACCTAAAGCACTAGTTTCACTTTTTTTTCCGCAGATTACTACTCCGGCCGATGGACCATTGACGTCGTTATACCCATCGTGGGGTGCCTACACCACGGAAGAAGTGAGTCAATGGACGCATTCGTACTACCGTAGATTAAAAAAAAGTTACGCAAATTATGCTTGTTTGGAAAATCAACTTAAACAACACACCACGTATTACTACAACCACGTCTGTTATACATATCTTACAAAGTTAAGCAATAAGCTGAAAAGTGTGGAATATGAAAGTATAAAATGCGTTCACAATGGTAAATCTAGTTCTATGCATCTAGTTATATGCGAGCATATTTTATTATTATTAAAAAATGAAAACAAGTTTAATTTTAATATTATTATTATTTTTAAAACAATAATTTTTATGTATTTTTTTCACTTTTATAAGATTTTTTTAACAACTTCTTTTAACTTTTCAATTATATCAAATTTGCTTTTAAACAACGACAAGTTCAGAAAAAGCCCATGACTCTGTTAGTGGTTATCAAAATAACATTTTATTAATACAGTTTAATAAATTGATATTCTGAATGATAGTTGATATTAGGGGTGTTACTTGGTTCGATTTGGGTTTTGTTCGTTCGTTAAACTTTCGGTTCTATTTTTTAAAATCGGATCAGATTATTTAATTTTTTCGTTTGGTCTGATTCGGTTCTGGTTCGGTCTGATTTCGATTCGGTATGATCCGGTCTACTTAAAAAATAAATAAATAAAATTATAATTTAATTTTAATTCTTTAACTTAAATAAATAATATAAAAATTAAAGTTTAGAAATTAATTTTTATTTTTATTAAAAATTAATAATTAACTATTGTTTTTGGCAATATAATGTATAAAATAAATAACAATAAAAAATCCGGTTTTGTTGGTTCGATTTCTTATATACTCTACCGGTTTATCGATTTTATCGGTGTGGTTCTTTATTGGTTTTATCGGTTCGGTTCCTAATTAGTTCTATTAGTTTATCGATTAGAATCCTTTAAAATAATACATACCGTTAAAATTTGGTTCGGTTCGTTACGGTCTAGTTCTCAATTTCCAATAACCATTGAGAGTTCTAGTTGATTTGGGTATCATTGGAATAATACATTTTTATTACATTAGAATATATTGTTTTAATAATAATTTTTTTCAAAACAAAAATAAAATGCGTTCATTCGTAGTGATAAATCTAGTTCTATTAACTTCTAAAGTATCCATTCCGCATTCAATTGATTTTTTTTTAATGTGAGCATATTTTTTTAGATTTATTGAATTTTAAATTTAATAATTATTTTTAAAATAATAATTTTATGTAATTTTTCCGTATAATAAAATATTATATAAACTTTTAGTGTTCATTATTTTTAAATATTACTTCTTCTTTTTTATTTATTTTTTATAAAAATATCTTAATTAATTTAGTTTATTTAAATTCATAATTAATGTAGATGTTACAAACTAAATATCCAAGTCATTTGAAAAGAATATCTTTGTACATTAAAATCAATTTTATACGATCAATTGGGCTTGAAAAAATAAGTAGATACAATATAAAAGATACAAAATAAAAGCTTAGTCCGGCCCCATATTCTTATAGGCCCTCAAGTATAGAATGAAGAGGGCATTCTGGCAAATGAGGCTCAAACAAAACATAGGGTTAGTGAGCATCGTTCTATATAATAAACGAATGTTCGCCGCCTCTCTTATTATACTTAAGTTATTTCTTTGATATCTTCTATGTTACTAGTGTCTGTAGTTTCTTTATTTATTATCGGTTCTGGGTCAAGTTTCTTCTTTATCTATAGATGAATTTGTTTTTGTAGTAAACCTAAAGCCCTCGGTTCAGTTTAGAAGATGAGTGAGTTCTGCAACGAATTGTCTCTTTCATCTTTGTTAAGAACAGCGAGGTATATCAAATGGCCGAGATATCGTTTCAGTCGTCCATTCTCCTGATTGACGGTCTGATTGTTGCTCTTCTACATTGTTGTTTCCATCAGATAATTTGCCATGTGTTCTGTACTACTTTTGATGTAAATATGGGTTGGAGTTGCAATATGCAACCCAAGCATGATAGTAGCTTTTGTTACCATAGGTTGGTTGAATATTCCGATTCCAACCCTTATCTTTGTCAAAACTAGTATAGGTGCAATGTAATTTGTTTTTTTTAAACAAACCCTATTATAAAAAAATACAGATATAAGGTTTCCTTTTAACTACAGATATAAGGTTTCCTTTTAACTATTATGATAGTATAGTTTTAACTATTATGATAGTTATTATGATAGTATATCCTATACATTATTTCTAGGAAGACACAATATTGTATATAATTTGAAGAATTCAAATATTTATCAATAAAGTGAATATAAATGATTATATTTTAGCTTATTAATATTGTTTTAAGTTTAAAGTTATATTAATATGGTTGTTGATTGATATTTTCGGTTATATTGTTTTATTTATGTTTCAAATTTTTGTTTTGTAGTATAGGTATTTTTATGATTTTGGATAAATTTCTAAAACTTTTCAATATTTAAAAATAAATAATTTGGCCACACCATGTTAGCCACGAGGTAGTGCAAACATAAATACTATATCAATTCAAACGCTATTTATTATAGTGTTTATTCCATTTTTTTTAAATTTCCCTAATAAAACTAAAAAGCGTATAAACAAGACATTTTTTTTAAAGCCATATGTAAACTATTTTTTTTTTTTTATAAACCATATGTAAACTAATTTAAATATTCAAACTTACATAAATCCTATTGAACTAAATAAATCATCAAAATGTTTTTTATTCGAACGGTTGTATTGCATTTTATATTTACGCCAAACTAATTAAATTGTTTTATGTAGTTTAAAAAGTAGAAAATAATTTGTCCATAAATAGATTATTTTGTTTTGATACGTTTCTGAACTTACATTGATCTTTTAAAAATCTAGATTTTCACATTCTAACTAATTATTTGCATTACATTCAATATTCATGCACAACTAACCATTCATGTAGTTTAAAAATTGGAAAAGAAATTGTCCGTAAAATTATTTCTGAACTAACGTTTAATATTCATACACAACTAATTGAATTGTTCTATTTTTCGACGTATATTTCAGAACTAAAATATAAGAAATAATATCTATCGTCTTTATAAGACGAGGCCAAGATAATGTAAATGATTACTTGAAACTCATAAAATTAAAAATTTAAATTTCTTATGTTAATCAGAAATAATGGCTTTTGAAAGTCATAAAATTAAAAATTTAATTTTCTTATGTTAATTAGAAATAACTGCCCAATAAGGACTTAGTTATAAAATTAAAAATTTAAATTTCTTATGTTAATTAGAAATAAATGCCCAATAAGGAGAGGACTGCTGATAAGGGGAGAAAAATATAGATAATCACGAGCTTAATTGTGTATTTAGTGATTAAGGACCAAAGTAAAGCAAACATGAGAAATAGAAGGGTTAGATGATATACCCTAAGAACTTGTTTCTAAATAGTAATAGAGTGGGTTAGAAATCCATCTTCACGGTAGTAATTATGTAATTTTACTATCTACCTCATGTATATATAAAGAACATTCTTTTTTTGGAAAAGGGTCAATGATCTTACAAAACATTAAACTTACAATTACTGTTACTTTATACAAACATTTCTTGGAAAAGCTACTTTATACAAACATTTCTTAAAAAAGCACACTCCTAAGAAAATTTCCGCTTCTGCACTTAAAGAATATTCTGAGTTGATCAGTGGTGCCGTTTGTAGGAGCCTGAGTGGTACCCGACATTAATGTTACAAAACATTAAAAACAATATTAAATAAATAGAGACAAAAATTCGTAGTGAGACTGGGATATCCGACTAAAGATTTGATTGGTGCTGAACTTGGTGACCATTTGATGGAAGAACAAGTCACAAATGAAGGAAATGACCCAAACCGTTACGTAGAAGAGCTTTTAGAAGAATCTATTTTGGTTGCCAGACGTAAAGAATTGTTGGAAGATATCGAAAGGCTAAACGCGAAGAAAAAAAAATGATAATAAGATCTAGAAAATTCAGATCGGAAGTCCGACGAGAGAGAGTCGTGGTTGATCAAATTCAAGATGCCATTCAACTTGAAGAAAGGCGTCGGAGAAAAAATCACCGGTCTTCCAAAAGGCGAGCTAGATCAGAACAAATATATGAACCATCAGAATCTAGTGAGTATACTTCTCTTAGCTCAGATGAATTTTCATCCTCGGACACAGATTCTTGGTACAAACTATATCAGAAGCAAAAGGATTCAAAGATGCGTAAGAACTCTCATCGGACCAGTCAGAGAAGGAAAGAGTCAAGAAAGAAAAGTGATCATGGGAAAAGAAAGTTGTATTCCGAGGAGTCAGACAAAGTAGGGAACGTCCGACTGGAACATGTAACTCCATGGAGGCAACTTCAATCCGACAGTTACAATCAAGCTTACCGAGTGAGTAATCAATTTACTTTTCCGACCGAGAAAAGGCTCTATATGACATCTAATGAAGGTCCAGAGGGTAGTGCTTATAAAGTCAGACATAATTGCGCTCTACTCTTTCCGAAAATCTTATCCGGACATCTTCCTAATTGGTTTGATATTTCCAAGTTTGAAAAGTTTGACGGGACTCAAGATCCAGATAATCACATTGAGAAGTTCAAGAACTTTATGATCAATTAAGAAAATGATGATAAGCTATCGTGCAGGGCATTCTCCCAAACCTTCAAGAACGCTGCATCGAATTGGTATAATCGTTTACCTCAGGGATGTATTAAAATTTTCGATATGTTTTGGAGTATGTTGTGATAGTATTTCGTTGTTAGCAATAAATTCCGTGCAAATAGGAGTACTATCATTTACTAAAGAGTACAAGAAACGTTTTATTCAGCTCAAGAAAGATATGGGTTTGCTTCCGGAGGTAATGAAATATAATGTCGCAGAGACACATGCGATGACATTCAGAGCTTTGTTGGATCAAATAGAGAAGTGGATTATAATAGATGAAACTAGAGCCTCAGAGATAGAATCGATGTCTTAATTTTATCAGGATCCGCCCTTGATTAGAGCTAGTACACCAACAGTGCATATCCGACCACAAGTATCACAACCAACAACAACCGTCCGAACCAGGTCAAGAAACAAGTCAAACTCCTTAACGGGTAGTACACAATCAACAGTATGTACCTGTAGGACAAGTGGCTTAGTAGTACGTTCGACCCATGTCTAACAAATGGGTCCGACCTGCTCACTATGCCGAGTTGACTGAGTATGTATAAACCATTTTCGAGACAACACGTGCGGATGTACACTTTTGTAAGCCTTTCCCGTTGCAGACCCCAATGGAGAATATGAAGAATAAATATTATCAATTTCATGAAGACATCAGGCACAATACAAAATATTGTGTGGCATTGAAGAATGAAGTCCAGTATTTTGTGAAAAAAGAATTCTTCGGTTATACCTAAGCAAGAAGCTGCTCCTAAACAAGAGGGTACTATGATGATATCTGAAGCGGTCGATGACGAATATATTGATGTATTTGATATCACTGCAGAATATCTAGATCCAAACCCGAGCATAAACAGTATAAACATGGTTGAAGAACCAATTACTAGAGGAAAGATTATAAAATTATTCGCATTCTTTGAGTTATTAACCATTTTTGGTGGGGATACAATGGCAAGAATATCAAACTACTCTCGGAAGAGACACATTGTTAGTCTAGCGACACAGTTGGAAGCAGGTGCTTCATCACACCTGTACAGAAATCCATCCCCGATTCTTTTCTTCGAAGATGATGACATGGGAACGGTAAGAAGCAGCCAGAAGATGGCAAGAGAATGTTACCGAGCTGCATTGGCCCATACACAGTTGAATGAGGTTGAATCGAAAAAAGAATATCAATCAGTGGGGCCTCCCGCGGATTTCGATCCTGTTGATGATCCGAGGGAGGCCCCCAGGTTCATGGTCCCAGATGATGGTTTTGAGGATCATGTCTTTTGTGCCGGTAAAAGTCTCAATAATGGTATAAGGTTATCCCATGAGGTAAAATAAAGTTTACTCAAATTTCTTTCTACAAAATTACACTTGTTTTCTTGGTGTACAATAGATGTTAAAGGGGTTCCAACAGATGTCATCTGCCACAGGCTAGTAATATGGAACAACATTCATCCGATCATACAGAAGAGAAGATCCTTTTCTCAAGAAACAGCTGAAGCGATAATGTCAGAGGTGGACCGTTTAACAAAAGTGGGCCACATAAATTAGTCAAAGTATCATTTGTGGACTGCTAACCGAGTATTAGTAAAGAAGAAAAACGACAAGTGGCGAATGTGTGTGGACTTTACCGATTTAAAAGAGCTTGTCCCAAAGATCCTTTCCCTGTTCCTAGAATAGATCAGTTGGTCGACTCGACGTTCAGAAATTGTTTGTTATCTTTTATGGATGCATATGCTGGGTACAATCCAATCCAGATGGACTCAAAGGACCAAGAGAGTATAATTTTTATTACTGGAAGGGGTCTGCACTGTTACAAGGTGAGCCATTCAGATTAAAGAACGTTGGGGTAACATATCAGCGCCTAGTGAACAAAGCTTTTGAGAGTCAGAGTGGCAGAAATGTCGAGTTCTACATCGATGGCATGCTAGTTAAGAAGCTCAAAGACTAGAATCATTTAGCTGACTTGGAAGAAAATTTTCCCAATTTGACCACGATAAATTTAAAGTTGTACCCAGAGAAGTGCACGTTCGGGGTAAGATCCGGATTTTTTTTAGGTTACATAGTCAGTGAACAAGGTATTGAAGCCGATCTGATACAGCTAAATACTCTCTGTACTATGGCCCTACCAAGAACAAAAGAGGTACAGATCCTGACTCGAAGATTGGCAGCGTTAAACAGATTTATATCGAGGTCCTCGGATAAATGCGCCCCTTTCTTCCAAGTACCGAGAAAAGCAAATTGCTTCGATTGAACTTAATAATTCTCTCATGCTTTTAACCAGATTAAAGAATACCTTTCCTCCCCGGAAATCCTGACCAAGCCCATTCCAGGGGAGAAGTTGTTCATTTATTTGCATGTGTCAGATTTCGCGGTGAGCACGACCTTGATCCAAGAGGAGACAAACGTCCTGAAGTCGGTTTATTATGTAAGTAAGAGTCTTCTGGATGTAGAGAAGAGGTACCCCAAGTTAGAAAAATTGGAACTTGCATTTGTAACATCTGCGCGGAAAATGAGGCCTTACTTTGAGGCTCATTCAATCGTGGTACGAACATATTTTCCATTGAAGAACATACTACAAAGGCCTTACTTTGAGGCTCATTCAACTCGGGTTTAAAGCGTCAAACAATGAATCAGAGTATGAAGCAACGTTGGCTGGGTTAAGACCTGCAAAAATTTGTGAAGGCAAAAAAGTCAGGTTGATAAGTAATTCACAACTTCTAGTGAACCATGCTTCTGGACGATGAGAGGATTTAAAAGATTATTTAGTAAAATATCTTGGGTTCATGAAGGCCTTAACCTTGAGTTTTGAAGATGTCAGATTCGAACATGTTCATATGGCTGAGAATTCAGTGGCCGATTCTTTGGCCAGAACATCTTACTCAGAGGAGTTCCCATGGATAGTCGTCTAAGAAAATCCATCAATTGTTAAGGGATCCGAATCAGTTGAAGGAGGTATCGAGGCCTTCCAAATTTCTACAGCTATAGTGAAAGACTGGAGAAGTGAGATACACGAGTTCTTAGTCCACAACATATTACCAATTGATAAAGTAATGCCTAAAAGAATACGATTCAAGGCATATGGGTATGTTGTAGTCAGAGATGTATTGTATAAGAAATATTTTAGTCGGCCTTTACTTCGTTGCTTAGGGAATGATGAGTCATAATTGATACTTTCAGAACTGCACGATGGGGAAGGGTCAGTACACTACGGTTACAAAACATTGATACGAAGAGTTCTCCTGGCTGGTTATTATTGGCCGACCATCTCCTCGGATGCAAATGAGTTAGTGTAGAAATGTGACACTTGCCAAAGATTCGCTAACTTGATCCATACACCCGATGTGCCCCTCAAATCCATATCAGAATCTTTGTCATTCAACCAATGGGGTATTGATCTAGTCGAACCACTCCCGATGGCCTCAGGAGGTCGTCAAACGATCATTATTGCAGTTGATTACTTCTCCAAGTGGGTGGAAGCTGAGTCGTTAGTAGGAAAAAGAGCGAAGGATGTGATCAGGTTTATCGTTTCCAACATTTATTGTCGTTTTGGTGTACCAAGGAAAATAACAATCGATAATGGACCACAATTCGATAACAATGAGATGAAATCTTTTTGTGCATCCAAAAAAATACAACAATGCTTCTCAGCACCTTTCCACCCTCAAGCGAATGGCCAAGTCGAAGTAACTAATCGGATAATCTTAGAAAGGTTGAGGAGGAATCTGGAGGGTAAGGCTAGAAAATGGCCGGATTACCTACAAGAAGTTCTATGGGCTTACAGGACAACTCCTCAGACTGCAACGCACGAGTCGCCCTTTGCACTCGTTTATTGGATGGATGCGGTGGTACCCTCTGAATAAATGTTCCCATCGTACATGTTAAGCGAATACTCCGAGGAAACAAATGATAGAGGAAAGTGCATCGAGTTAGACCTAATAGAAGAAAAGAGAAGAATGACGTAGTTCAACTCTTTATACTACCACACTTTGATGAAGAGTCTGTACACATCAAAAGTCAGAAGAAGAGAGTTCAAAGTTGGGGACAAAGTTTAAGGAAAGTCTTCATTCACACAAAAGAAATGAGGCTAGGAAAGTTAGCTCCCAATTGGAAAGGTCCGTACATGGTAACCAAAAAGATAAAGCATGGGACGTACATATTAAAAGATAAATAAGGAAAAAATCTTCCTCACCCTTGGAACATTGAGCACCTCAAAGTTTATTTAGACTAAACGTGTAAACACGTAGATATTTCCTTTACCAGTTTATGTAAGTAACGGTGGCATACTGATGTAGCCCAGAAAGTCCAAACAAAAGCCTTTTTAATTTTATTTTATTTTATTCAAATATCTTATGTATTTAAATCAAATCTAATTATATTAAGATTTTATTTTATTTTATTTTAGACAATTTATTTTATTTTCTTGTATTCTAATTTAGGGTTTTGAGAAGCTATTATATAAAGCCTCTTATACCTTAAGTTATTTTAAGTTTTTGGAATAATAGATTTTTTATCTCTGAAAATTTCAATTTTTGTTACCCGATTAGGGTTTCATCATGTTACCCTTAGATTAGGGTTTCATCTATCGTTGCTTCTTCTTCTACTTCCGCCGCATCATCAGTTTGGTATCAGAGCCTCAGTTCCTGCTACGGGTCAAGCATGTTTCTGAATCTTGATTTCGTCTGATTCAAGGTCTAAAGGAGAGAACAACATACGGCCATGAAGATCTCAAAGATCGTTTGGTATGCGGGAGACACACTAGGCGTTTCAATGACGATCATATTGACCGGTTACTGAGGGAGTTTAAATTGGCTACCAATCGTCGAATCAAGCTAAAAATTGCTTATTGAGATGCTGTCTCAGGCTATGAAGAGGTTTTCAAAACCATTTTTTTTCATCAACTGGACATGGGGATGTTGTCTTCAGGCTATGAAAAGGTTTTCAAAACTATTTTTTTCCTTCAACTGGATGGCTTCAATGTGACTTCGAATAAGGAACACTCGAGAAGAATTTATCTTATTCCGATAAGGTCAACAATTATAATTCCCAATATAACGATTGAATAAAATAAAATAAATAATTTTGGTTCTTGATGGTGATGGTGCTGTGAATTCGAGGACGAATTCTTGTCAACCAGGAGAGCATGATGTAGCCCAGAAAGTCCAAACAAAAGCCTTTTTAATTTTAATTTATTTTATTCAAATATCTCATGTATTTAAATCAAATCTAATTATATTAAGATTTTATTTTATTTTAGACAATTTATTTTATTTTCTTGTATTCTAATTTAGGGTTTTGAGAAGCTATTATATAAAGCCTCTTATACCTTAAGCTATTTTAAGTTTTTGGAATAATAGATTTTTTTATCTCTGAAAATTTCAATTTTTGTTACCCGATTAGGGTTTCATCATGTTACCCTTAGATTAGGGTTTCATCTATCGTTGCTTCTTCTTCTACTTCCGCCGCATCATCAGTTTTGGCGCCCACCGAGAGGCATGGGGGTAGAGATAAAACCCTTCACTCTGTATCCAGTCAGTTCTTCTGGCCGCATTTGAGGCAAGATGTTATCCGTTTTGTAGCTGGTTGTCGGGTTTGCCAGGTGGCAAAAGGTACATCCTCCAACGCAGGTCTATACCTACCACTCCCAATACCGGAAGGACCATGGCGAAGTGTCAGCATGGATTTCATCTCTGGGCTGCCAAGAACACAGAGAGGTAACAATTCTATTTTTGTAGTGGTTGACAGGATACCAATATGGTAGCGTCAAGCTACGCGATAGAACAGATGGCTGAAAATTCAGAAAAAGAAGACGAACAATAGAAGATGGATAGTTCTAACCCTAGGTTAGAGTAAATGAGACTTTTTTTAATAGAATTTTGATTTTCTTTAAAGTCTCATTTACTCTAACCTAGGGTTAGAACTATCCATCTTCTATTGTTCGTCTTCTTTTTCTGAATTTTCAGCCATCTGTTCCATCACGTAGCTTGACGCTACCACATACTCTTTCCTACCCTGGTGGTGCAGAAAGGTTTTAATGAGGTGTCCTAATAGCCGACTTATATATTAAATACCATTGCCTTCTTAAAATGATTTGCAGAATGTTTATCTTTTATTACTCGAAACACATTCCAAAAACGTTTGGACCAGAATGTTCATCTTTTTGAACTCAAAACACATTCCAAAAATTTTTGGACTAGAATGTTCATCATTTTGAACTCAACACATTCCAAAAAAGTTTGGACCAGAATGTTCATCTTTTTGGACTCAAAACACATTGCCAGAATGTTCATCTTTTTGAACTCTAAACACATTCCAAAGAAGTTTGGACAAGAAAGTTCATCTTTTTAAAATCAAAACACATTCCAAAGAAGTTTGGACAAGAATTCATCTTTTTAAATCATAAGATAATAAATATCAGTTATTAACATAAAAATGCTTTCACATGAAGAATTTTTTAGATAAGAAACAAAATGAGTCAGATAGGAATTTTGAAATGTTTTCATGTTAAGAAACCTTTTGTCTGATAAAAATTATTTTAGGTTAAAACATTTTAACATAAGGCATTTTTTTCCAATAAGGAATAAACTTGAAAAGCACAACATTATAAATCCTCACAGCAGGAGGTTAATTTTACATAACAAAAACTTCAAAAGGTCGTGGATACAAATAGTTAACAAGACAAGGGTAAAAACATTCAAACTTTGCTAGTCAGATGCATAGTTTTCCTTACTGTCTTACGGGGAACCAGATTCCGAGGATGAACTTTCTGAGTCATTGCTGGTCTCCAAACCTTCTATGGAAATACCCGTAGGATGATGCCTTTCAATAATGTGTAACCAAACGCTGCCTAGATTCAGATCCAGAAACTTCTCATGCATCTCTAACACCATAGAAGACCTCATGAACATCTCTTTCTTCGAGTTGAGAGAAAATACTGGCCACGTATGCATCGAGAAGTTTTTTCTGCTCAGTTTCAAAGTTGTTTTTCAGAGAATTCGTTCTCCTTCGAAAACTTCTCAATATCTAAATAAAAATTTCAAAGTATGCCTTAGTATTTGCACAAGACTCGGTAAAGCCATCAACCAAATTGTCTTGTTCGGTATCTCTGGTAATAAACCGTTCTCGTTCGTTGTTGAAATTTTTCCCTTTTTCGAAAAGTACAGTCTCCAAGAAAGTAATTTTGGTCAAACGATCAGCAGGCGTCTTCTTCTCCTTGTAAAGTTCGTCTTCAACCTTGTTCAGTTTGAACGATATCTCTATTTTCTTGGCAAGCTCATCTGTTAAGTCTTTCACCTTTTGATTCAATTGAGTCGCCTCGGAAGTCAACATCTTTACTTCAGATCTTCTTTGAAGGACTTCATTCTTGTAATGATCCTTGCGGTTGGCTTTCCATTCGAGGAGAGCAGCAGCACAGAGCAATATGTTTAGCTCATTGGCAACAAAATTGTTTTCGTATACATCAAAGTAAGCTGAGGCAGGGGAGAGGTATTCACCTTCCTCAAAGTTTTCTTCTTGACACATGGATTGTTTTTTCTAAGGGAAAATTCCCCCCGGAGTCCAAGTCGACTATGACAATTTTCTTTATTAGAGGCAAGCCTGGACAGGTTGTGTTGGCGCTTTCTCATTCACTATCAACCACTCTCTTTTCCTTTTCTTTAGCACTAGATCTTTTTGGTCTCACAACCCCAGCTCTCCCAGCTGGTCTCACTTCAACAGAATTATCAGCATCCCTCAGTTCTTCTTCCTGGGCATTGGTAGGAGGACTTTTCTGGGGGCCCAATGGGTGTTCTTGCTGAACTTCCAATAGCCTCTCTTCCTAAGTCTCATCCCGGTGATCTCCTTGGGCTCCAACTTCATGTTCCTCGGGAGAATCACTCTCCAACTCTGCATCATTCTCAGTTCCCTTACCACCTTCTTCGGGTTTTTTCAGTATCTTGGTAACTCGGAGCCCAAGCTCGGGTAGGAAGGTAAACTACATTGTCCAAGCATTCCAGACGTTTGAGGATAACATCATTCGGGGTAGGAACCACGAGATTGGACATGGACCTCTTCTCTCCAAGGTCATACCTCCAAAGATTGCTTTTCACAAAATTCATTGGCAGAAAACTCTGATGAAATTTGTGATCCCAATGTTCACCTTCCTAGACGCTCAGCTTCGTAAAGATGTCTTTGATAACTTTGGCGTGACTCTTTAATGGCTTGGTAATTCCCTTCTTAGCTGCTTGAAAGAAATTTTTAGGACTATCCAACTTTAATTAATAAAACAGAAGACTATGTAAGAATATATACCCTTCCCGAACCACTTCGAAATTAACCAATGAGGAAGGTCGTCGGAGCTTCCAAAGCGAGTTTCCCATAACTCGGAGATAAAGACGAATTGTTGCTTCCACTTTTTATCAACTTCTAAGAAATATTTAATCAACTTGAAGTGCCTTGCAAAACCAAGAGTAAAAAAAAGGTAATGAGATTTCTTAGCCACACCTGAAATGGAGATAAACTGTTACATGGAAAATGTTGTTTTAGAAAGTCCGGAGGCCATGATGCAGGCCATGGGTGTGTACCACATGTTGGCGCCAGCTTGAGAGGGACACAGTCCGATGAAGTTGAAGTATTCTACTAAAGCAGGATCAAGGGGTAGACGAAGGCCCCAGTTCATGAGCTCGGTATCAAGGATCATCTCATGATTGCGAACGGACAATGGAGTTTCTCCGACGGTTGGAAACCAAATTGTGATGTTCCCAGGTATCCTCCACCGATCTCTCAGCTTTACCTTCTCGGTCAGATGAAAGTATTTGTAGTTTACTCTATAAAGAGGAAGAAGATGTTTGGACTCAATATCACGAAGGTTATCACCTAAAACAGCTTCTGTGTTCGAGGGACGATATGTAGTGCGTTTCCTCTTCTTCTTGTCTTTCCTCACCAAGGAAGCTTTTCCACTCCGAGGGGGTGGATTAGTGGTAATTTCCAAGGGAGGAGAAGAGGCACCTTGGTTTGGCACAAATGGTCGGGGGGGGGGGGGGGAGGGAATTGCAGCAACTCCGGTTCGTAAGGGTTGTGCCTCAACCACTACCACATCAGGTTCTTCCTGATTACTATCTGGCTCATCAAGTAGAGCTCTCTCTCGGATTTCAGGGATGGACTTCAAAACTTGTTCTAAGTGAACAACCCTTGTCGAAACTTCTTGGGACTCACTTGTGGAGTTGTTTGTGGGGACCCTTGCGGAGTCACTTGAGGGGTCGCAGCAGAAGAGGAGATTTTCACTCGAATAGATTTTGTAGGTGGATCGAGGGACCTTTTCCTTTTAATGTGTTACCCTACATTTACTTTAGTTGGCTTTTCCTTTTCACCACCCATGGTTAACAAGGAAGAATTTTTTGAAGCAGGATCAGGCGACGAAGGGTCAGGCTTGTTATCCCAAAAACAAGCTTGACCGGAGGGCTGAGTAGCAAAGAAAGAACGTTCTTGAATGGGGGACCAATTTTCGCGAAAGGTTGATACCCAGATATTCATAGGTGTGGGATGTCATCTTCCACCAGAAGTTCTGCGAGCAGCAGCTTGGTTTGAGATATTAAACCACCTCCAAAGCTTATACCGTTCAAGATTGATAAACTCCTCAGGCATGAAAGGGCAAGGAAGAAATTTGGGATTAAAATCTTCTCTCTCTAAAACAAACGTTCTCGGCTCAAGATTAAACAAAGATCAAAGGGTGTAAACCTATAACTAAAGGTGGAAATGATTATTTATGGTGAAAATGGGCAGAAGACGAAAGGTTAAGAAAGTTTTGACACGTTTCCCCTTTCACAAACCGCTCCAAACAACGCGCTGGCAAGCTATGGTAGGGATACGACACGTGGCCAGAAGTGACCTCATCATCTAAAATATCTCTGATACCATAACGACTAGGTAAAGGCACGCGAGATCAAAACAAATGATGGTTCAGGTGAGGTCATCATGACCAAGGGCGAGGTCATAAATATGAATAAGTCTTATACCACATAATCCAAAGGGCAGCCATAAAACAATGCATTTATGGAACGCAAAAAACGAAGTAGTCCGATCTGAGGACATGTCATACAAAATCCGAGGAAGTTCGAAAATAAGGAATAATTGCAGTCCTCATTCAGATATCTTCATAAGGACTAGGGGGGCTACTCATAAGGGGAGAAAAATATAGATAACCACGAGCTTAATTATATAAAATATAAGGCCTAAATTTGGGTATTTAGTGATTAAAGACCAAAGTAAAGCAAACATAAGAAAAAGAGGGGTTATATGCTATATCCCAAGAACTTGTTTGTAAATAGTAGAAGAGTGGGGTGAGAAATCCATCTTAACGGTGGTAATTATGTAATTTTACTATCTACCTCATATACTATATAAAGAACATTCCATTTTTGGAAAAATGGTCAATGATTAGTCAATTATTGCTACATTTATTCATTTTGTCCTTTTCTCTCTCTACAAAACATTAATCTTATATTTTCTATTACTTTATACAAACAATTCTTAGACAAACACACTCCTACGAACATTTCCTCTTCCGAACTTACTTAAGAATATTTTGAGTTCATCAGTAACAAAGACAAGTGGTTGAGTGTTTAGTGTTTGAAATTCTTCTTGTAACATTCTATGTATAAAATAAAGGGTCTGGTGCCTATGGATGTAGTATTTTTTCACAATGCGAACCACGTTAAACATAAGATAATTATTTGTGAATTGGTCATTAAAAATCGAACTAGTAAAATCAAACAAAAATTTTTTCTAAATTAAGTAGAATAATAAGATCAACATTGATTATGCTCAAACTTATTCATATACAAATTAATATTGGTGTGGATTATTTTCGATTGAGGGTAATTTGGTCAGGTGTTTTGTGGTGTTTCAAAGGTATTTAATGTTTGGGTATTTTGTAGTGAGAGATTTAAGGTGCATGGTTGTATTAAATGTTCAGTACCCTCATTAATGAAAGTGGTTGGGTATTTATACCCTTAATTATGGGTCACATGTGCTTTCGGGTCAAACTTATGAAACCGGGTCGAGTTCAAAAACCCATTAGTTTATTAAGCAGAGTAGCAATTAACTTAGTCAAAAGGTGATTAGTTTTTAGTACTTTCGTCCAGTTCGGATGGTTCAGTGAGTGGCTTTTGTCCGAATTGCTCGTTTTCGGTTTCTACAGTTAGTGGTGAAAAGTTCCGGACTCATCAGTAGCCCCTTTTTCAGGTTTTATTCGAAGGCATTTGGCAAGAACTAAAATATCTTTCTTAAGCACTAATAAAATTCTCCGGACTGACTAAGTGTTCTACTCAAGATTTATCCGGAATAAAAATTTCTCAGAAGTTGAAAAGTTCTACTAAGGATCGTGGGACACGTGTCATCTTTTGATTTGCCTCACCAGCCGTTTTTTCCTAGAACGACGCTCCCAGTAATCCCCAAAAGTAACCTCTTCATTTAATACCCATGACGTCAGCGCCGCCTTCAATCATTACCTTTGTCTTTTCGAATTCTCCTAGGTTTTTGGCATCTCTTTTTGTCTCATTAGTATAAATTATTTCATTTTCACTGTTTTACCATCTTCATTACTCTCTCATTCTTTCATCTCAAAGCTTTCACCTCTCTTCTCAAAATCTTTTTGGTGTGAGTTTATGTTCACAGCAAGAAACGCACTGGTAAAAGGCGGATGTCTTAATCTCCCGGAGTTAGAAAAAGCACAAAAAGTTGAGCGAGAAAGGCAAATTGATGCAGGTCTTCCAGTTTCTCCAATCGACAAGTCTGAAACACCAACTTCAGACCCTGATCGAGGTTCATCTTCTGCTAGAAGCTCTAAACCCAGGAGGTTATTTCAACCAAGTCTTTCACCCATCGTATAAGGCTCCTCGATTCAGGAGTCACAACCCACTGTCGAACAAGAAAAAGCTGTTACAAGCACAATGAGACCCTCTCCATTCATAGCTATGGGATCGGATACTGAACAATCCCCAGAAAAACTGACACTTCGACGAAGAGGCCTCTTAGTAAAAGGCCAAGCTGTGGTTCCACAGTCTAATTCTCCGGAATCAGGCCCCCTAAGTCTGGGGCCAAGGACAAAGCTACAGGGTCAGAGGCTCCCATCAAAGTCCCTAAGGATAAATCATCTGGTCCGGAGGCTACTTGAACAAGCCTTCGAAATGAACCCTCCGGATCTGAGACCCAGCTCGACATCAGACCACAAAAAGAAAGCGATACTCAGTCGTTCGGACAGCTTACTGAGCCATCTACCAGCACTCCTCCACCAACGCCAGTTGACAATCCTTCCATGGTGATGGAAGAGGTGATGGAGGACATCATTGAAGAAGCCCCATTTGAGACTGATGTCTCCGGACAGACAGGGGAAGCTGCCCCTGATAAAAATGGCAAGGGTAAAGAGAAGTTGTGTTTGAAGCATCTGGACCTGCCAGAGTCCCTAGAAGGCAGAGTGGGACCTTGCTTCCACAACGTGAATGTAACGTATCTGCTAGCCATGCAGAACATCAACTATGCCTTCATTCATACTGCTGAATTAGGGCGGATCCAGACGAAGTGGGGGATCCCCGAATCTGTCAAAGTAAGGATACCAGTCACTCCGGAGACGTCAATGGACTGCAAGTTGAGTGAGATAGTTATCTACACAGAATTGTTCAACTGGGGGCTCAGGTTTCCCTTGGACCCAGAGATCATCAGATATTTTCATCTGATAAAGCTCTGTCCAAGCCAACTGAGTCCCAACGCTTGGTACACCCTCATGGCTTGCATCATGGCCTCCAGGCTCTACGAAATACCGCTTCAGATGTAGCAATTTACTGCTGTGGCCAGCCTTTGCAAGAACCATATCACCCCCTTCTATCATTACAACATGGTTGACAACTTCAAGGTGGTGGATGATCTGCTCGAATCGGAGAAGAATTGGAAAACCCAGTTCTTGTTCATTAGTGGAGCTTGGGAAAACGGGAAGAAGATTAAAGCTGGAGTCAACCAAAGCATACTAACCAGCAGATGGAAAAGCACAGGTAAAAATTTCATCATGTTTATTTTTCTTTCCTTATAAAAAATCTCGTTACTAAATTTCTTTTGTTTTTCTTTGGGTAGTACTGCCGAAGGAGTTCTCTGACTACTTGGAGGAGGGGCAGACAACCTGTGCCAAGCTGAATGCTTGGGCGGCCGACAAATAGGGAAATCGCTTCCACAATTGTTTCACTGCTGGCAACCTGGTGAGATCCCACCTCTGGAACACAACCGGCCGGAAAGACTTGTCTTGGGAAGAATTGACCACACCACCTCCCTCGGGCGTCATCCTGCAGAGGACAGAGACGAAGGATGGGAAGCTGGCCTTGCCTACCAGAGCTAAAGCCCCAACTAAGATGAAGGGCAAGAAAGGAAAGAAGAAGCAAGATGCAGCTGAGGTCAATCAGGGTGGTGTTGAGGAGATCGTCCCAGCAAACCAGGAGGTGCAGGACCAAAGGGGGATCAATGCTGCTCTCCTTCAAGTGGTTGAATATGAGAGTACCAAAGAGGTAGGCGGATCTCCAAAACCCTCAAAGGCTCCAAAAAAGACCGAAAATGGGGAGCACATGGTGAAGATAGGGAGGCCAAGAAGAAGAAAACCTACAAGGGGGATGGAGTAGCTCTCCGGCCTTCGGAGTCTCTTCCTCCGGTCGACCCAACAGACCCTACACAGGCAGAGAAAATCCCAAGTGATTTTCACACCGGAGAGGGTACCGGAGGGGATATTAACATCGATGGAGTAGATATCAGTGGCCTTCAAGGGATTGGCCTTTACTTTGGAGACCTCGAAAAAGACAAATTTGCTGGCCCTTACCTCCCTCCAAGCTCTTCGAACATGGTTACTTTAAATGGTAAGTCTTTTTCTGTTTCGGGGGAGAATGACATGGTGACTCACTCCTTGTTGGGCAACATCCAACCGATGCTCAACCTAGAGAGACAAGTGCGAAGTCAATCTACCCTTATCAACACACTCAATGCAGGCAAATAGAACTTATCGAACAACCTCCTTAACGCCAATCAGAGTATTGAGGCATTAAGGAGAGAGATCGAGGAGTTGAAGAAGGGGAAAGAGGACTTGGCCACCAGGTTAGAGAAGGAGGTGAAGGCCAACGACGATGTCATCCAGACCCTAACTAGTGACAAAATTTTGCTTGAAGATGCTGTGTCTAGAGTTAACCAGGAGAAAGACGATTTGATAAAGGAGCAGGAGAAGACAATCCAAGCCTCGATGCATACACCAACAAGGTGATAGATTCCCAAGAGGAAAGGTATGCTGAAGTCAAATCTGACATGGTCTTGCTCTTTCATCAAACATTTCCGAAGAGGACGCTCGGAGATTTATGGCGATATGTGGAATACGAAGACCTCCCATTCCACATTATGGTTGATGGTGATAGGCACAACTATTCCAGCGGTTATGATGATACCACTGACGAAGATGAAGGGACCGGAGAGAACCTTAAAAAGGAACCCAAAGACCCCAAGAAGAAACCAGATGAGGCTGGAACATCTAAGGGAGCCAAACCTTAAAGTTTTAACTATCTTTTATTTTTCTTTAATTCTTGTGTTAGACTAAAGTCCTTGGATGGCCAAGGCATTTTTGTAACCGTGTTCGGATCTTGTCCGGATAAACCTTTCCTTTTAAAACTTCAAAGTCCTTGGATGGCCAAGGCATTTTACATGTTTTAATATCCTTCTCTTTAGCCGGGAAGTTTTACCTTACACAATTCTTGCATTGTTTTTCGTTTGCCCAATTTTGACGGCTAATGTTTAAATAGCCCATAGTAATTTTACAAGTAGTTTAAGGTGAGAGTGTTTAAATTCTCCAATGACAAATGTTTAAATGGTCATCACTCCACCAAATCAATCCGATCTATCAGTGATACTTAGAAAGTTTTAAAGAAGCTATCAATCAAACCACTCCGAATTTTTTAAGAAGGCATCAAATTTTATTAAAAAGCCCGGACACCTCATTAAAACCTCCCCGCGCCACTAGGGTAGGAAAGAGTATGGCCCACTTATATTTACATGGACTTTAAACAAGTAAATATTTACATAACTTTCATTCTAGATACAACCGGAGGTGTTCAATGTTCCAGGGGTGATTCAAGATCCTTACATCTTTATCTTGAAGCCTGTATGTCCCAGGCTTAAGCTTTTCAATGACCACATAGGGTTCTTTCCAATTTGGAGCTAGCTTGCCGAACTGCTTCTCCTTAGTATGTAGGAATACTTTTCTCAACACTTTATCCCCTGGTTGAAAATACCTCCTTCTAACTCTAGAATCAAACCTGCTTCTCATCAATCCTGATAGTGTATGGCTCTGAGATGAGCCTTAACTCTTTTTTCTTCTATCAAGTCGAGTTGACTTCTGATTGCCACTTCATTAGCCTGTTCGGAAAATTTGGACTCTAAATGAAAGAATAGTTTCCTCTATAGGAGCTATTGCATCCATACCATATACCAAGGAAAATGGGGATTCATGTGTAGCAGCCCCAGAGTAGTCTGGTAGGCCCATGATACTTCTTGTAGATAGCTTGGGCACTTCCCAGCAGCCCCTTCTAGATTCTTTTTAAGACAGGACATGAAGGTCCGGTTTGCTACTTCAACCTGACCATTCGCCCGAGGGTGAAAAAGAGAAGAGAAGCAATGTTGAATGCCTCTAGAGGCGCAGAAATTCTCCATATCCTTGCTATCAAATTGTGGCCCATTGTCCGTGGTTATCTTTTGTGGAACCCCAAATCTGCAGCAAATATTATATAAGATAAATTTTATAACGGCTTTTGAAGTAGTTCCTGCCAGTAGGGCTGCTTCTATCCACTTTGAGAAATAATCGATGGCAACAATGATAGGTCTGCACCCTCCGGAAGCCATAGGTAGAGGTCCCACCAGATCCAACCCCCAACGAGCAAAAAGTATTGGCTCAGAAATTGACTCTAAAGGGACATCTGGGGTATGAATTTCATTACCATATCTTTGGCATGGATCACACTTCTTCACCAATTCCTTAGCATCTTTAATTATGGAGGGCCAGTAGTATCCGGCCAACATGACTCTTCGGGTTAAAGCTCCATAACCACAGTGTGCTGATCCCTCACCATCGTGCAGTTCAGACAGCACTATTTTGGAATCTTCGATCCCCAAACATCGCAAGAGAGGTCTACTAAAAGACTTCTTGTAAAGAACGTCTCTTAGGATTACAAATCCACGAGCCTTATACTTCACTTTTCTTGCTACCGCCTTTTCCGGAGGCAAGATGCCATCTGAAATGTATTGAAAAAGGGGATACCTCCAGTCTTGAGGTTGACTCACTTGTATGTTTAAACTTTCCTCCTCCTACTTGCTCTAATTAGGTTGAATGGATGGGCATTCTTGCACATGAATCCATGGGTAGGACTCAGAATAAGCTATGGTTTCCAAGGAGTCTGTTAACGTATTTTTTGTTCGGGGTATGTGCTCATAGGTGATGCGTTTGAAGTTAAGTGCCACTTCTTTAAGAATGAATAAATATTTAATCAGTTGCTTCTTTTTTGCCTCGGATTGACCTTGTGCATGATGGATAAGAAGCTGATAATCACTCATTAACCGGACCCTTTTGGCTCCACAGATTAGGGCTAACTTTAAACCAGCTATGGCAGCTTCATATTCAGACTCATTATTAGAAGCCCTGAAAGCAAAACATATAGCTTGGTACATTTTGTCGCCGTACGGAGAGGTTAAACAATCCCAGCACCACAACCCATGGTACTTGATCCACCATCAGTCCGGATAACCCATACTTTCATAGTTTTTTCACATGTTGCTTGCTTAGTGTCCCTGTCCGAATGAAATTCAACTAGGAAATCAGCAACAGACTGAGCCTTGACTGCAGTTCGAGGGGAAAAATTAATATCATAGTCCCCCAACTCCACTGACCATTTGGTCATTCTGCTTGATACGTCTGCCTTCTGAAGAACGTTTTTCAAGGGAAAAGACGTTCAGACAATGATAGAATGAAACTGAAAGTAGGGTCTCATTTTCCTAGCAGCAATTACTAAAGCCAATGCTAGTTTTTCAAGTTTTAAATACCTCTTTTCAGCATCTATCAAGATTTTACTGATATAGTACACCGGACGAGGATAATTATCCACATCCCTTACTAGCACTACACTTATGGCACAATCAGAGACTGCTAAATATATGTACAGTGTCTCTCCATCAATAGGTTTAAACAAGGTTTTGGGGGAAGATAAGTGTTTTTTAATTTCATCGAAAGCCTGGTCGCACTGTGGAGACCAGTTGATTTTTTTTGCACCATTTAAAGTTTGGAAAAACGGGGCACACCTATCCGAAGACCTTGAGATAAAATGGTTTAGAGCAACTAACCTCCCTATCAATCTTTGCACTTCTGTAATATTTCGAGGAGGCTCCATCTGCAATAAAGCACTAAGTTGGTTTGGATCAGGCTGTATCCCTTTCTCACTTATCACATACCCCAAAAACTTCCCGGACTGCACTCCGAACACACATTTTTTTGGATTCAACTTTAAATTAACTTTTACCAAGTTGGCAAAATTTTCCTGCAGATCTGCCAAGTGTAGTTCTTCTTCCACACTCTTTACCATCATGTCATCAATGTAGACTTCCATGTTTCTTCCAATCTGATTAACGAAAGCTTTGTTCACCAACCTCTGATAAGTAGCCCCAGCATTCTTTAACCCAAAAGGTATCACCTTATAACAATGAAGGCCCCTATCAGTAACAAAAGTAGTGTGTTTTTTATCCTTTGGATCCACTTGAATCTGATTATATCTGGAGAAGGCATCCATAAAGGACAACAACTTGTTCCCAGATGTATAGGTCTTTTGGGCAAGCCCTATTAAGGTCCGTAAAGTTGATGCACATTCGCCACTTCCCATTTTTCTTTTTTACTAACACCGGATTGGCTGTCCATAAAGGGTACTGGGATTCCTTTATGTGCCCCATCTTAGTTAGTCGGTCGACTTCTTGAACTATGACGTCAGCTTTCTCCTTAGAAAAAACTCTTCTCTTTTGTACAACAGGTGCTATATCTCTTCTGATGGATAGTTGGTGTGATATAACATCTGCTGGTACTCCGGTTACATCAGCATTGCACCAAGCAAAAACATGCTGATGGTCTGTTAAAAAGGATAGCATTTTACTCTTCAGTTTTGATGTCATCTTAGATCTGATCTTGACGTTTCTTCCTTCAGCCATAGAGTGAGTTTCAACCTCTTCAATTGGTATTAAAACACCAGGGGTATCTCTGGGGTCATCGATTTCACCCTCTCCCCCAGAGGGGCCCTCAAACTGCTAATACTCACTGATCCGAACTGCCCCCAAAGTTCGAGGGGCCAGTTGTTGCATAGAATTCCCTTGCTATCTTTTGACTACTCTGGAAAACTCCCACTTGTCTTTGCACATCGTATTTTAAACATTGGTGGACTGTTGAAGCCACAACATGCATCCTGGAGAGCCAAGACCTTCCCAAAATGGCATTGTAGCATGTGGGACAATCCACCACAATGAAAAGTACTCTAACCATCTTCTTAAAAGGGCCCTTGCCCAACAAAACCTCCTCCTCAAACTCCCCGATTACGTCCGTTGAGCTTCCAGTGAAACCCACAATTGACCTGTTCGAACGCTGAATCACTACTGGATTCTTCATTTGTTTATAGGAAGTTAAAAAGAGGATATTGGCTGAACTACTGGTGTCCACCAAAATTCGTCTAATGTTATTGCCCCCAATGGATGCTCCTATCACCACAACATCTTCATGGGGACCAGCTATGTCCCTCAAATCATCTTCATCAAAAACAATGAAGGGAAAAGAAAATTTGCGATTGATAGGAAGTCATGCCTCCTTCCAGTTGAGTAGCCAGGGTATGAACATGCCTCTTCCTCAAAGAAGCAGTTGGTGCAGTCATGGTGTCCCCCCCAAATATGGTAAGTGACTCAAAAAAGCTGATGAGCCCGGACACTGTCCTGCTGGATTCTGTGAAAACGCCCACCTTATTCCGGGTTGGATCAGGATCCAAATATTTTGAATCCACATCGAATCTTTCAATTATCACCATAGCCCCATCCAGAGCCGATGTCCCTGCGTTATTTGTTGGGCCAGTCCAATGAGCATTATCAGGCCTATTTCCACTCTTTCTTTTAACATAAGCACCCAACTTTCCTATTTCAATCAAATTTTCCACCTCTTGATTTAAAGCGATAAAATATTCTGTATTATGACCAATATCATGATGATATTGGCAGAAACAATTATTTCGACTTTCCCTGGGAGATTGAAGCGCAATTGGCTTCCTGAAATGTACTTCGTCTTTTGTTTTGTCATAAATGGTTGCCACATTCTCTTTCAACTCGGCAAATCACTCCGGTTGAACCCAAGGCCCTCGTTTATTTCTGGATTGTTGGCTCTGAGCTGGTGCTGGGTTGGACTGAGCCTTGGCCCTGCTGGGACCCTGTCCGGCTTTCTTAGCCTTGTACCCGGACTAATTCTGGTTCTGGTTTGGTGCAGCTGGGGCCGATCTCACCTGCCTATGCACCCTTGTCTTCTTCGTTTCATCTATATTGATTTGTTTTCTCACTTAATTCAGTAAACCGCCCCACGTCATGGCCTTCTTTCTGGTTACTGAATCAACCAAATTACCAGGGTTCAAACCCTGTCTTAGAGTAGCTATTGCTACTTGTTCAAAGCAATCAGCTAATTCATTCTTGGTGTTCACAAAGAGAATTATATATTCTTTCAAGGATTCATTTGGCTATTGAGCACAATGGATAATAGTGTCTCCATTGCCCTTCACTTCCTTACTTCCAACGAACTGCCTCCGGAAGGCCACCCAAAAAGTATCAATTTTTTTGATGCAGCCCTGTGGCAGACTATTATACCACTTCAGAGCACTTCCCGTAAAATACTGGGAGAACGCTCTACAAAGAAACTTATCATCATCTTCAAAATTCATCATAAAGGTTTTGAATTGCTCCAGATGATTATCTGGATCTTTACTCCCATCGTATTTTTCCATCTTTGTACTGTCAAACCTCTTAGGAAGGTTTCCGGACAGTATCTTGGAAGACAATGGAGATTGTCTCCAATTCCGGCCACGACTAAACACAAAATATTCATTGGGAGTTGCAAAGAAACCTGGTTCATCATGAAAGGCGAAAGGATCCATCAACAATCGGTCTACATGTCTCCGGCCATGGCTGTGACCATGAGATGACCCTTTTCCTAGATGCCTTTTCAACCTTCTATGCCTGTCCCTCTTTCTTGAATACTTTTTGACAAACTTTTGTTTCTTTTTAGAACGATCTTCATCACTACTGGATGATAGGGAATCCTCAACTCCATCTTCGTTCGAGGAGCTACTAGAAGATTCTGAATCTGAATCTGAGCTCTCCACCGTTTTAGACCGGTGAGACTTCTTTGAGCTAGCATGAGTCTTTTTAGTACTTACATGGGTCTTTGCTGATGGGTCATGCTCCCTTGGATTGTCAGTGTGGTGAACGGCTGACACTTTTGATTTTTCTTTTAAGCCCATCTCCACCCTTTTACCAGCCATCAAGGCTTGTATCTCAGGTTTCAATCTATCTTGCTCTTCAATCGTATATTCATCATTTTCTCCCACCACTTCTGCCAAAGTTGGTGGCACTGCTCGCTCGTCCGGATTCATCTGAACTGGTTTTTCTTTATGATTTCGAATGCAAAATTCAGGCACCTTCTCCTCCCACTATGGTCGCTAATTTGGTGTGGATTATTTTTGACTGAGGGTAATTTGGTCAGGTGTTTTGAGGTGTTTCAAAGGTATTTAATGTTTGGGTGTTTTGTAGTGAGAGATTTAAGCTGCCTGGTTGTATTAGATGTTCATTACCCTCATTAATGAAAGTGGATGGGTATTTATACCCTTAATTATGGGCCACATGGGCTTCCGGGTCAAACTTATGAAACCGGGTCGAGTTCAAAAACCCATTAGTTTATTAAGCAGATTAGCAATTACCTTAGTCAAAAGGTGATTAGTTTTTAGTACTTTCGTCCAGTTCGGATGGTTCAGTGGGTGGATTTTGTCCGAATTGCCCCTGTCCGGTTTCTACAGTTAGTGGTGAAAAGTTCGGGACTCATCAAATATGATTTCCCAAAGGTATGGTATTTATGTTATAAGAGTATATTATATTATGTTATATTTATTTGTTAAATGTTAAATAACATTTTCTTATGCGTTGTTTGTTATTTATTATGTTAGAAAATTTATATATCTACAACCCCAAAGGCAAAAAAGCACTCACACTTGATGGGAGCAACCTTGACCTATGAAATGAAACATGTTACTACATTGGTCTTTCATGATTATGAATTAGCGTTAAGAGTCAATAAGTATAAACTTCCGACTTATAAAATTTCTTCTACGGAGAAGAAAGATTCTAGAATTGGGAAAGTCCAACAGGATAAGTTTGGAGATCATAAAGTAAACAATTCCATTAACATTTTGTGGTAAAGTTCCAACCAAGATCACCAAATGTTTCTTGATGAGGTACATAATTGTTTTGCCAAGAACGATAAAATAGAGATTAAGACATTACTTATCAAGCTAGCCTCTATGGATTATCGTAGAAAATGGATTGTTTTTAAGCACATGTTGAAAATCAAACATTAGTTATAAGTTGAAATACTTAAGATTGACTTTCTAAAAGATGTTGTGGTAATCTTTCTTTTTCACTATTTCCATCCTCGATATAAGAACTTCCAAACCTTTTATAACTTCCAGTTCGAGAAATGGACTCTTAACCATCTCATTTCTCATGCAGCGCAAGAGTAGAAAACATGAAGCACGAACGTTAAAAAATGTAGATGGTGAAAGGTCATATGATAAGGGAATTAAGAGAATGAAGTAAGGTTCATATGCACATGCATCCAGTTCAGAATAAAATAAGCATAAGGGTACGTCTGGTAGAAGAGGTTATTCATTTGTAAGAAACCAGACTACTTTAACAAAAAAATGTAAAAAATGAAGAGCTATGATGAAATCTAAATATATTTTCACTACTATGGCGTGTTCTTAGATCAATTTAGTTTTAATTCCAAGAAATACTCGGTGGGTTGCTACAACTGCGACAACTCATGTTTGTATATATTTATAGAGGACATACAAAAACCATATGTTGAAAGATATGATAACAAGTATGATTAGTCATTCAACATTACCTATATCACTCATGGGAGAAGCAATAAATGTGAAACCTACCTTCTTAATAGAATTCCAACAAAAGAAACTACTAAAACACTGTATGAATTTTGGATTACGTATAAACTTAGTTTAAAACATTTACATGTTTGGGGATATCCAACTGAAGCGAAGCCTTATAGGCCAAATGAAAAGAAATTGGGCTCCAAAATGGTTAGTAGTTATTTCATCAAATATCCCAAGCACAGTAAGGATTTTAAGTTTTATAATTCTTTTTGAGACGGGAACAATAAAATTCTTTGAGGGTATAGAGTTTTAGGAGGGGGAAGAATTTAGTAACAAACATTTAGTTTGAGGAAGAATCATAAGAGATTTATTAAGGGTCTAACAATGATACTTCAGTAAGATATGGTATTTAAGACGCCAATCATCACTTCAAATTGGTTAGAACATATATATACTCAAGATGATGTCAATCTTCCACCCTGCGGATATTGTCCAGATTAAACAAAATGAATTTGTTCCAATGTAGTAAAAAAATTTATTCAAAGAGATCAAATTCTACCTCCTCAACAAATTCCAGTGTAAACTAAAGACCTTTGTGGATATCTACTAGAGAGTAAAAGAGTGTTATACCTTCATACTATATATTGTATCTTCAATAACATGAGTAATTTTGTGATACAAAGGGAAAAATCCTTTAAGTGTCTACCATAAAAAGTTCTAATTCTTACTTATGGAATGAACGAAGAGTTTAAATCGATGTAAGATAACACAGTATGATAGCTTGTTCCATTACCTCGAGGAAAAAACTAAATAGTTGTAAAATATAGAGTAGCTAACAATTTTACCTAAATGTATAAACTTTTTAAAAAAGGTCATCTCCAGTTTTATCGAAGGATTCTTTTCGAACAATAATGGTATTAGTTGCACATTTTGATATTTAACTTTGTCAAATAGATATAGAGATCATATTTCTTAATGAAGAAATTTAGGAAATGATCTATATAGTGTAACCTAAAAACTTTGTCTCCCGTGATCCAAAGTCGACGATATACAAACTAAAGAAATTTATTTATGGACTTAAGCAAACATCTCGATGTTGGTATAAAAAAATTCTCAAAGTTATTGTCTCAATTAATTTCTAGATAAATTAACTGGAGGACTATGTATATTAAAAGTTCAGTGGGAGTAAATTCATATTTATGTTGGTGGCATATTATTGGTCAAGATAAATAATTATTGCATGCAACCAAAAAATTTATTTCAAACAAATTTGATATGAAAGATCTTGGTGATGCATCATTTGTGTTAGGAATTGTTATTCATATGAATCAATTTTGTGGTATTTTGAGTTTATTAGAAGATGCATATATCGAGAGTATGTTACAACGTTATGGGATGACTAACAGTAAAGGAAAAAATACCTGTATCGAAAGGTGAAAAAGGTATGCGAATTAGGATTTAGTCGAATATATAAAGTCAGATAAACTAGAGGTCATAGGGTATTCCAACTAGGATTTAGTCAAATATGAGGATTCTCGTCGTTCTTCATCGGACCTCATATTCCTTTTAGTGGGAGGTGTAATATGATAGAAAATTGTTAAACAAACACTCATCGCATCTTCCACCATGATTGCAGAATTTGTTTTTTGGTTTGAGACATCAAACTAGGCATTTTGACTGCAAAATTTTGTTAGCAAATCCTCTTATAAAGACAGTAATACCTAAAGCTTTTATTGAACACCATTAACATGATGTTGTACTTTGTGTATTGTTAGTTTCAATTAAAGTTTGTATTATATTATTGTATAAGTTTGTATTTTGATAATTGTGCACTTAATTGCATTCGTGTGTATATATATATATATATAAGTATTAATTTTGTTATGCACCATGATATATCAATATAATTGATCGTTGTGATTTTGTGATATATATATATATATATATATTCGTGTGTATATATATATATATTTGCGACTTTTAATGCATTGTCGATGACTTTAGTCTATGTTGTTAACGATCATTTACTGGATTTGTAAGGTTATCTATACGCTGGTAGAAATTAAGAACGATCATTAATTAGAAATTAAAAACTATCAATCCACCCTAAACTTGAAGCATACATTAGCATTCGCGCCAAAAGTCTAGCACGAGACATGTCTATCGGGCTAGCCATATAGTTCGTAGATAGTGTGAGTGCCAAAATGTTGTCGTTCAGACTTGCTCCACACCATATGACTGGCGCGGTAGCTGATGTAGTAGCCATAATTTTTATCCGTGTGTTTTTGCTGGGTTTTGGCGAAAAACAAAAAACTGAACATTCACCCTTAAATTAGTAATAAAATCAACCAAAATAACAATAATGCCCAAACTTGGTTTGATTTTTTTTTAAAAAATAATCTAATAATAAAATTGATCAACAACCCTACAATAAAATTGATCAAATAAAATAACAATAATGCCCAAACTTGGTTTGTTTTGTAAGCATTGAAGTTTGAATTTGCAGCCTTTCGGTATTGATTTGGAGGTGAGTCGATTTCCAAGTGTTTTGTATCTGAGAGGAGCCTTCAATTTCAGGTGTTTTGACAATTTTTTTTGTTTTACTGGAGATTATTTAGTCGGATGAAACTTTCTGAACTCAAAAGTAGTTCGTCGAGTAAGCCACGATAATGGATACCGGTAAGCGCCAATATGTGGGTATGATTTAATGCCGATAGGTTCCAGTTTGAAGGTAGGCGTGGATGACAAACATCAATGCTAATATCTCATCTCTAATATCTTGAGTGGGTATGGTTTAGTACTGTTAGGTTCTATTTGAAGGTAGTCGTGAATAATATCGATGTATTTAGCCGTGAATATTAAGATGTCGTCTCTTGTATCTTGAAAATGGGTTAACACATTGAAGCTAATGGTTGCGTAATGAGTTTAAACATATCAACTTATTTGTTCAACTTCAACATTAATTCATTAGTTTAAATTCAACAATATTTCAGAGAGCGTTTAAGTTTGCACGTTATTTGTTCAAATAGTATTTTAATTTTAGTTTTGCACACTATTTTCACTTTAGGTTTAGTTTTAGTTTTAGATGAAAGAAAATTATTTGTGGGGAAACAAAAATAAAGTCCTTAATAAATTAACCTCCACTTCACGGGGTTTTTTAAACAAAAATAAAAAAAATAAAAATTTTGCGGAATAATTTTAAATTTATTTTGTTGTTAGTACACAAAATAGTTTTAGCTCTTTTTTCAGCATCTATAATGTATCATTAATAATAATAATAAACATTTCATCTTATGCGACTAGATCAAATCAGTTTTATTTTTATTTTAAAGTTAATAGTTTATGGGACTTAGATCTTGGTTTGGAGAAAGATATTACACTCCGTCCTATGGCTAAGTAATTTATACATGGTGGTTATCGGAAATGGACTGGATCCCTCATTCTGGTATGACCTTTGGCACCTCTCCACCTCACCGATAACACATTATGGCAAAAGCAACATCAAAGATTATAGGCTCGGAAATAATCTCAAGGTCTCTGATATCATCAATATTGGTCACTGGAACTAACCATCTAATATCATATCGGCGAGAGCAATAAATCATATCAATCTTCAAGAGATTAATAACCTCATTCTGTTTTTACCTCCACCAAATATCAACTTCAATGACTTTCACGATTAGACCGTAGAGACTGAGAATTCTATCTTCACGACCAATGACACATATAATACCATTTGTACCTTCACCTCTTTTGTGGGGTTGACCGTTTTAGTATGATAAAAGTTTAATATCATCGTCATTCTTTCTGAGTTAGGGTCTAAATATCCAACAATATTGCGTCTTATGCATCTCGAACTCTGAAAGTATTTTTGATATCCTCTATGACTATAGTTTGACTCAAAGTCTTTGGAACTATGATGGTTCCAAGTTGTGGTTCAACACTTACGTTCATTTTTTAAAATTTTGGGTTTGCGAGGCGTCAAATTGGTCTTCTTCTCAAAACTGTCATCTTTTGCGGTCTTGCTTTGATACGATCATTTACCACGTCTACATGGAGATGAATGCAAGATTTTCTTATTACTTTCACGTGATTGCCTCTATGGTTTCTTACCGTATTTTCTCGGATTTACGGTTCAGATTCCATAGAACCAAGATTTGTTAGCCTATGTAATTTTTCTATATTTTAATAACTTGTGTTTTTTTTCGTCTTTTGCAGATTTATCTTGTCTCCTTGTTGCCCTTATTCGTTGCTCGCTACTATTGCTTGTTTCTTTAGATGTTCTGCCTATTTTTTTTTGAGCTGCTTTATTTTATATCATACTTTTCCATGATATATATATATATATATAACTTTAGTTTACGTTGATTCTCTTTTATATTCTCATGCATTCCCTTAAATATACCATAAATATTTGTACGACTTTTATTTACTATAATATAATGTTTTTTAAAAAAAAACGTTCAATCTTTATTGATAACAATATATGAATATTTGGATCCCGTATAGATTAGAAATATTTATTCTATATTAGTTAGAACATCGTAATTTAATAGATATTGGATAGACATTGATCTATCCAGTTTAGTAAACATTGATCTTGTACGGACTAAGATGCCATAAACGCACAAATTTCATCTATATTATTACTCAGATTTAGAGTTATTAATGGTTTCAAATAACCGTACTGGCAAGAACCAAACCGAGAATCGGACTCGGCCGATCTTAACAATCCGATTCGCAATTACATGCTAAAATCAATAAAAAAAATCGAACTATTAAAACCAGTTTAAAACCGAACCAATTTTACATCGTAAAAATAAAAGTCGAACTGCTAGCCAATGTGGTTATAAATATGTACTACCTTATCATATCAATTTTAGTAATGAAGCATTTGTCGAACTTCAATATTTAACTGACATTGATATTTACCGTTTTATTTTATTAAAATTATGAACTTCAATATTTAACTGACATTGATATTTACCGTTTTATTTTATTAAAATTATTTTCTGACTTGAATAACCATACGGTAACTTATTAAATTACATACTAAAACCAGCCAGTGCCATCATATATAATCGTTGATATATTCATAAGGACTATATTCCGAGCTGGAGAAAAAATAAATCCATCTAATAAATACGAAGAATAGATGATGAATGTGAACCGAAATTATATAACTTCAGCAACTAGATACAGTAAAATTTTGAATTATTTATTTTATAACTATTGATTTTCCTATAAAAACCCATGCTACTCTTCTCATCTCTCGTATACATAATTTATTTTTCGCTATATAACATAAGCATCACTGCATCAACCAGACCTGTCTATAATCATATAATAACAGTATCGCTGCTGTGTTTAGCAACTCCAACTTTCTCTTTCTCTTCACCCCTTTAATAAATACTTTACACCCTTTTAATATTCTAAAGTAGAGGTGGACAAACGTGTCGGGCAGATGTGGCAAACGTGTCGACCAATCAATCCCGCGATCCATTTTAACATTTTCTGGCGTGCGTGGTGTAGTATGTTAAAAAGAATACGTGTGACAAGATTTTTGGCGTCGGGGTGTGTGTCGACAGTTATGCGTGTCACTATCTATGCATGTTAATAGGATAGTTCAGTGTGGTGAAATAGGGTACGGTTATATATATCTAATTCCGGTTTAAGTATATCCAAAATCATCTTTTGATTTTATTTTGAATTTTTTTATGAGATTACTCTCGACGTTCTAATTAATCTCGTAATTGCCATTAAGTAAAAAAACTATTAAGTGTATCATAAGTATATCCAATTCACCAAATGACTTATTTGGCTATCTATACCCAAACAAACACTCTTCTTTAGTGAATTTATCATCCAAATAGTCTAGTTTTCTGAAAATCTTAAAAATCAACTTCAAACTTCAAAATACAATAAAAAACATTCAACCTCATTCCAAAAGAAAAACACAAAATCGATCATGAATCACTCGGAACAAGGGATTAGCGTGGAGGAGTTGTTGTCGCTGGAGAAAAAAGATGATGAATTGTCGCCGAAGAAGGAGCTTCAGCCCCCGGAGAAGCAACCGTCGTCGCCGGAAAATGTAAGGTTTTGTCCGGTTTCACTGACGAGACATAGTATTGGAGTACAAAGACTATCCTCTTGCAATCGAATACACTGAAAAATCGTGGCTCGATAGATACACAGACAAATTCGTTGTTTGGAAGACGAACAATAACTTGCATTTGGGACATTGCACGATTAACCGCGTCGAGAGTGCTCATTCTAACCTAAAGCGTTACCTAAGTACAAGCAAATTAAACTTTGAGTTATTTTAGGGGAGGGTTCATTCACTAGTCGAAATCCAACATGCGGCCATTAGGTCTTCATTTGAGAAGAGTCGTTACATACCGCTGCATAAGTTCGCCGACAAACATTTTGAAGAAATTCGAGGCAAGGTTTCCCACACGGCGTTAGAACTATTTTTCGACGAAGTAGAGAAGGCCGAAGATAGCAAGATGGTCGCTATCGAAGATGGGTCGGATGTTAAACACAACGACGTATGTATATGCGCGATAAAATCTACCCATGGTATACCTGGCTACCACCAGGTCCGCAAGTGGCGTAAAAACGGAAAAGTTGCATCGTTAGAAGCGTTTCACAACCACTGGACAAGGTTAGATATAATGCCTCGTTCATACCGTACGACCATGGAGATTCTCAAAGATGATATGGAAAAGCTAGTAATCGATGTTATGGAGACAAAAGACGAAAGCCGTATAAAACACATTTACAAGAAATGGTTTGAAATTGTTTATCCTGAAACATCCTCATTGCTAGAGCCATTGGAGAAACAGAAACACCGAGGTCGTCCGCAGGTTAAACGAAAAATTGTTGTCGATACATCATCCACCAAACGGGACAAATGCCAATCAGAACATGTGGATGGTGATGATAAGGCTAGTCTTGACTCAGTGATGAACTCTTTAAAAGTACCAAAAGTAAAAAAGGGTAAAGCAGTTGCTAGTGCAAATACGATTCAGGCAGATGTGCCTAAAGTACCTCGTACTCGTAGTTCTTTTATTGTCTCGCTTGCTAGAAACATCGTCCAATCATCTATTTTGGAGTCAAAGAACTTATATACGAGCCGAAAGGTTTTTTGCGTTGGTTTCCGACTCACTTCAATCCTTTTATATCGGGCATAAATGATTTTAAGGCAGATGGTCACTGTGGATATAGAGAAATTTTGTTTGGGTTGCACGGATGAACTAATGGACAACTATGACACATACAATAAGATATATAACGGTAAAGAGGAGTACCTGAAGGTTTCAGAAAGTATAAACTACTACAACACACCAGCATCCTCCAAATATTGGATGAAAATGCCGGAAATGGGCATTGCGATTGCAACCAAGTTCGAATGCATTGTTCATTTTGTGTCACTCGTGGGGTCTCACAACTGTAGTCAAACATTTTTACCTCTGCGCGGTAAACCTCCCATTATGGCCCAAACACGTGAAATTGGGTTTGGATTCGTTGATACTAATCACTTCGTCAATGTAAGTCATTCGATTTATGGTTTTGTTATTAATTACAATTGTATTACTCAATGTTTAGTTCTAATTCTAGTCTTATTTAGCAGCTATCAATCAAGCCCCTATGTCTTTGCGCACGCATACATCCTACGTGTCAAAAGTTGAAGAGTGAAGAGGCTACATATTGGGAGCTACCAATAGTTGGTCGCTACAAAGAGAGAGCCAGTCTGTTCATTCCCAGAAGTAACTAATCTTGATGAATTTGTTTAGTCGGTTTATGTCTTTTGGTCGGTTTTATGTTGTTTAGAACTTTGTTTACTTTTTCATAACATTTTGTACTTCAATTGGTTGACGGTAATTCATGATATTTTCCAACTTATAACAATAAGAAACTCATCATTTCATAACTTAATATTAAACATTACTAATAAGCAACAATAACCTGAAAAAACAAGAGTACATAACTTAAAATTAAACATTACAAATAAGCGACAATAACATAGCAAAACAGGGGTACATAACTTAAAATTAAACATTACAAATAAGCAACAATAAAATCGCGGTGGTGGACTAATGGTATGCCAACCATACTCAGCCAAGTACCTCTAGTAGGTGGTTGTCGCCGACTGACTATAAGTGGCGATGGTAACAGTCAATAGATCCTCTGAAAGTAAGTGTTGACGCCAATCTAGCCATGCACTCTCTCGCCATGCGTACCTAGCCAAATCTACCTTCTTGTAACCAGGTATAAGTACAAGTGGGAGTTCGGGTTCATCCTGAACCCGTCCGAACTGGCGCATAACCCGATCAGGCATGTAACCCTCGACCGTGCTCATCATCCGCAAAGGATAAACGATGGTGCGAATCTCCTGCACGGGGAACTTGACTCTAATATCCCCGTATGGCTCGAAAATAACCTTTTCCAAATATAGTAAAACACTTCGAATGTTATAAAAAATATAACTTAGTATGAATATGTTACTTACTACTAAATTTAAACACTTACATCTTTCTCCTTCTGATCTAAAAGGAGAGTACGCACAACCGATTTGGGACGGATGTTTTGCCCAACAATCCGCTTTGGTAGCCACTTTTCAATCCTAGTCTGCCTCGCTACGTGGTTTGCGTTCTTGGAGGCTCTAAACGCGGGAAATTGTCATAAATTCAGCAATCTAGCATGACTACAAATCTGTACAGGTTATGCTTCGATGCTTTCGAAGCATCGCCCAAACTACGGAACAAGAATGCCAATGCACTCGTACCCCACGCTATGTCCCACAAACCCGAATCCATATTCTCCAACCCGTACAAATATTCGGCCTTGACGCTTTTATAACTAGTATCCGCAAAAATAGTGCAACCAAATAAGAATATCAGGTGTGCTCATGATACCTGGCAGATAGTGTCTGCATCAGTCTGCGTGATATAGCGACCACTGGTGAAAGTCTCCCGCAACCACTTTATCTTGAAGCCAACGCCTCTAGTGGACTGTATCTCAGCACAGACCTCATCCACTGTCAACCCCAACATACTAGCGTAGTAGTTGTATGCCTCATCACGCGGAGCCGTGACTACATCCAAAGTCCGACCAACTAAAAGGAGACCTGTAATGTAGTTGACATTATCTAGAGTAATCATCATTTCCCCGAACGAGAAATGGAACGTGTTGGTCTCTTGATGCCAACGCTCAACAAATAACTTATCAAGTACTGAATACATGAAGTACTGAGGTAAGTGAGCTATGAGAGGACCAAAAGGATTCTGCGCCAAGTGCCGCTGCACCTCTGGCTGAGCACTGAGGTCCCACATACGAAGCACATTATAATGTGCCTGTATGCCTAAGGAAGTACGACCTTCTAAATAAAAAACTAAGTCAAACATAAATAAAAGTAAAACATAGGATACCGTTTAATAACTTGATACTTACCTGTCCGATGAAAACGTGATATGCTTCATGTTCCTTATAGTGAGGAAATAGAGGTATCTTGTTGCATTTCAGAAATGCAAACGTCTTCCGCTGCTCCTCGGTGTGTATTATATCGATATGCTCCTCATCTATCGTATCTTGCTTAGGTTCCCCAGTACCATCTACCCTCTCACTGACAGCGGGAGGTGATGGAGCATTGGTAGCGGGATGTGGTAAAGCACTGGTAGCAGGAGGTGGTGATTGGTGTACATGTGACGTCTCACGTCGTGAGAAGCCTCCAGCTCTACTGTCATCCACTGCTTTCTCAACAGCCTTCTCTTTCCTCTTGTCGTGGTTGATTCGACGCAAAGACCGATCTGATCTGATCCTCTCCTCCTCCTCCCTAAGATGTCTAGTCTAAGGGTCATCTGATGAATCTCGTCCGCGCTTAGCATCGCGGACCCTCTTATCCTCGACTGTCCGTACCGTCTTCAAATTCTTGCCCCTGGGTGTCACCCGTAATTAGAGCTGTTATGGGGCCTCCCAACCCGTTAACCCGCCCGAGACCGGACCGGTAAGGCCCGTCCGAGACCGGTCCAGATAGCTTAGGGAGCAGGTTGGGAGACAAAATTTTGGACCAACTCTCCTACCGACCTGGACCGGTCTGCCCGGTCACCAGTCCGGTAAGGAAGATATATAATTATTTTTCTTATTCTATGTATATTTTTAACTAAAACCCTGAAAAAGTTATGATAAACTAACGAACCCACCAGTTAAGAGTCGTACCGGACCGACTCGACTCTTAACGAGTCGGTCCCGATCCCGGTCCATCATATTTGGCTCCCTTCGCTTACCGTCCGGCTCGACCCGCCTCGTAGCTTAACGAGTCGGTCTCGATCCCGTCCAAACCCGGACCGACCCGACCCGATAACAGGACTACCCGTGATCCCGGGGGATATACCCTAGACCGAGGAAGGGGTCGCGGCTCGACGGCATCAAACCTAAAATAATAACAAAAAATAAACAAAGTTAACACATGATATAATCCGTAAACTTAAAAAATAAATACAAATCGAACTTCCAATTGAAATACATATAACTCTCATATCGTTTTCCATAAAAAAAATATATTTTTCTTTTTAAAAAAATCGATTTATTCAAAAACTTCATTTTTTTTATTTCGGTTGTGCACCATAGGTGCACAGCAGCCCGTACCGAGTGGTACAGGGGCTGTACCACTCGGTACCGACCCTATGATGGTACACAAGGCTGTAGCGCTCGATACAGCCGTGTACTATCGGTACACCCCTTCGCACCGATGGTGCTGCCTTGGGCGCACCACCGGTTCGCTGCCGACCGACCATTTTCCAGCCAGCAATCGGGCTGGAAAACGACCCTAATCAACCCTAAATCTACCATATTCTACCATAAATTCAGATCTAAATCCTAAATTCATACCTAAATCTAACCTTAATCCTAAATTCCAACATAATTCTAAGTAAATTAATTTGCAAAATTAAATTAGGGAACTTACGTAGTTGGTAGTGGTGGGTTTTTGTTCTTCACTATGATGGAGGAAGAGGAGGAGGAGAAGGGGAGGAAGTAGTGGTGGCTCGTCGGAAAATGTTAGAGAGAGGCGGGAGCGTTATGAGAGAAGAGAGTTTGAGAGTTTAGAGACAAGTGAGAGAAGTGAGGGAAGTGAGAGAAAGTTGTAGGAAAAAAGTGTTTGATGGAGGTTAGTAAAAAAAAGACTTATATACCTACAATGGGTATACTTAGACCACATTTGGATATACTCAAAATTAGGTATACTTAAACCAGATTTGGGTATATATAGCTTGACCCTGATGAAATATTGTCTATGCAGCTAACAAAATAGCGTGTTAATGCGTGACCACGTATGCTTACCGTGTTATTCTATGCGTGATACTTATCGAGCTCAAATATTAAATATTTAAAATTAATCTATATGCATTAACCAATTGGAATTAATCTATACGCATTAACTAATCAGAATTTCAATTATATTTAGATATTATAAATAATTTATTTGTTATTTTAAAAAGATTATTTATAATATCTAACTATTAGATATCTAATTTTTTTTAACACTATATATATATATATTTTAAGATATTTTGAATACGATCATTAAAATATGATTTGTATGCTTTCAATAATTAAGATATATAGATCGTAAACAAAATAATGGTAATATTTATTTTGATATATTTTTAATTATATTTAGATATAGAAATAGTTTATTTAATATTAACAATAATATTTATAATATCTAACTATTCGATATCTAATTTTATTTAGATCTTTAAAACACTATAATTTTAATTTTAATATTGAATCTCAAAAGAAAAGTTTGAAATAATTGTAATTATTTTAAATTGTGCGAATTTATATTTATTTAGTGTACTAAAATAAAAATTTGATAATTTTTAAAATCAGAACAAATTACATGAAAAGTATATACTAGGGATGACAATTTTTTCGGAATCTGCGTATAATCAACTCGAGCCGATGCGATACGATGAGTTATAGATTTTAAAAAAATTCCACGGATTTGTGATGGATTATGGGTTTAAGAAATTTCACACGGGTACCCAACCCGAACCTAACCCACTGAGTAATACCGACGGTACCCGCTAAATTAATATTATATTAAATAATAAATTATTTAATATTATTTATTAATATTAATATTTTTATTTTGTAATAACAAAACCATATATTATTTGCTAATATATACCATACATTTAAAAAAATATTATTTTATATTTAAAAATTACAATTGATTTTTTAATTTTCTCTTTTAAATATTTTCTTCCCTTTTTTTCAAAAACTGATATATTAGTAAATGTCTAATATTATTAATATTATTAATTAAATTAATAAAATATATTAACATATATGAAAACCATATATTAATTATTAATAACATAACAAAATTATGAAATATTTGCTAATTATCATTTAATATTCTATATTTTGAAAAATATCGGTCTACACTTAAATATTAAAATTAAATTTTCAATTTTTATAAAATATTTTTGATTTTCCTATCTAATAATAATATTATTAATTAAATTTTAAAAAATTATATACCTATATACACCAAAATCGTTAGTTATTAATAGATTAGAAAGTATTCATAATCATCACTAGATACCATATATTTTCAAAATAGTATTTCTTTATTTGAATATCAAATTTTAAAATTATAATATATAATTTTGAATATAAATAATAACAACACTTATAATATTTATTATAATAATAAAATTATATAACATATCTTACTGATTTTAAAATTATAACATATGATTTTAATTAATAAAATAATAACAACACTTAACTTTTGTAACTAAATCATAATAATAATAATTAAAATAAAATCATAAAATTATAATCACGTATCTTATAATTTTAAAATTATAATATATAATTTTGATTTATAAAATAATAGAAAACTTATCATATCTATAACCAAGTAATAAAAATAATAATAAAAATAATAATAAAATTATAATCATACATTTTATACTTTTATAAAATTGTAATATATGATTTTAGATTATAAAATAATAACAACCATTATAAATTTATAATCAAATTATAATAATATTAAAATATAATAATAAAATTATATTCACCCTTCTTATAATATTTTAAAGTTAGTAATATATAATTTATATAATAATTAGTTCATAGAATGATGTTTTAGTGTCAAACAATAATACACAATTGATCGACGAGTTTCGGGTGTCACTATTGTGTGTGCGTGTCAAAACCTTTACGTGTGTTATCCATATCTGAGTATAGGGCTGTTATCGGTTGTCCGGTTCGGGTTGGGTTTTGACAGAACCGGACTGGACCGCTAAGCTTATCAGTTCGGACCGGACCAGACCGTTAAGTTATCGGTTTTAATTTTTAGAATTGAACCGCTAGGTTTTCGGTTCGGTCCGATCTGGTTCGGTCCGATTCGATTTCGGTTTCAGTTTGGTCCGAGTTTGGTTTGGTCCGGTCCCGTTTCGGTCCATTTCAGTTTGGTCCGGTTTCGGTTGGTTTCTTATCCACTTAAAAAAATTAAATCCAATTAAAATTGGATTTTTATTTATTTTTATTTAAATAAATACTAATGTTTATAATTTAATGTTTGATTTCGTTAAAAATTTGTAATAAACTATTAATTTTGATAATATAATTTATAAAAGAATAAGTAATAATAATAAATAATCGATTTTAACGGTTTTATTGGTCCGATTTCCTATCGGTTCGGTTCGATTCCGTATCGGTTTACCGGTTTTATCGGTTCTATCGGTTTACCTGTTCCATCGGTTCGGTTCGGTTCCTAACCAATTTTTTGTTCCGGTTCCTTATCGGTTTTCGGTTTTTAAAATAGAACTGCGAACCGAACCGTTAAGGTTCGGTCCGGTCTTTATCGATTCGGTTCCGGTCCGGTTCTCGGTTCCGAAGAACCGTTGACAGCCCTAACAAGCGTGATTTAAATGTCTGCATCTCATTTAAAAAACTATGGCGTGATCCCATTTATTTGTTTGCGACTGTCGTGAACCATTCACCCCTATCCTGAAGTAATTGTTGAATAAGTAAAAGAGTTAGTTAACATTTGCTGAATACTTCATATACCCCAGTGAATCACGAAGAAGGTATAGTACTTGGGGCTTTAGAGTAGGTTGAAGATTCCAAAAATAAAGCCATCGCAGTAGAAAAGGAGAAAGTATTAAGTTAAATCTCATAACGCTAGTTGCGGATTGAGATAATAGACTATTTCTATATAAAACACCGTATATACATATACATATATATTACCCAATTCACTTTTATATTTACTTTATAAATCCATCGCAGTAGAAAAGGTATAAAGTTTTAATGAACCGAAACTTTATCGGTTTAGTCTAGGTCCAACCGACAAATTTAGCCTTTGTCAGATTTAAAATATATACATATATATTACCCAATTCACTTTTATATTTACTTTTATATTCAATGTCCTATCCACACAAATAAGTCTTAAAAAAAAATGTAAATTACTTTTTAAATGCCAAGTTTAATACCTATATCTAAGGATACCATCCAAAATCACTTGTGTTGTGCCAAATGCCAGAGTCATAAAATCATATGATTTAGACAGCCTCTATATTTTAAACTCTAGACAATATATACAGTAAAATTCGTTGCAGAAATTCTATAAAAGTTTAAAAATTCATCAGTTAAACAAATAAATTGACGGGTAAAAGTTGAATTGAGAGAAAGCATAAAAGTTTAAAAATTCTTAAGAAGCTCTAAGAGAAAGTTCGAAAATCATCAAAAAAATCCAAGACAATTGATTCCCAGCAAAGATCAAAACATTACATATCTGGATATGTCTTCCCTCTCCTGAATCATAGGTTTTACTTTGTCGATGGCGTCCCTCGGAGGCCCAAATGAAGCGTTGATTCTTTGTGAATATTGTAGTCTCCTACCATCTCGTCATCTTTCAAACACTTTCCACCATAATTCAAATACTGCAAATTTGAGGGAATTTCTTCCTTATCCTCAATCTTAGCTTTCAGGTCAAGGATTGTGTCACTACTCCCGACCCAGAGAGTTATTGTTTTGCCCTCTGGAGTTTTGATAAAGATCTGCATGACATATTTAAGACGAAGAATAGACTCTGTCTGAATATTATGGTCTGCTAGGGTCGTCTCATCTTCTAATTGTCTTCCATTGAAAGTTAGACGCTGCTGATGTGGAGGTATTCCTTCCTTTTGCTTAAGCTTAGCCTTGACATTGGATATGGTGTCACTACTTTCCACTTCTAAAGCGATTGTCTTTCCACCAACGATCTCCACAAGTATCTGCATAGGTAACAAGACAAGTTGGAGGGTCGATCCTTTACGTATGTTATAATCGGCTAAGGTTAGACAATCTTGAAGCTGCTCTCGACCAAATGTCAAACGTTGCTGCTCTTGGATCCTTGCCTTAACACTTTGAATCGTGTCATTGGTGTATACATCAAGACTCTTTTTATTTCCGTTTTGGGTTTTCACGTAAATCTGGATCCCAACGCGCACAACCAAGTCAAGTATGGACTTGTTCTGAATGTTATGATCCGCGAGAGTACGGTCATCTTCAAGCTGTTTTCCGCCAAAGATCAGAATCTGTTGTTCGGGAGGAAACCCCTCTGAATCATAGATCTTAGCTTTCACGTTATTTTTGGTGTCACTACTCTGGACTTCAAGGGTTAATACTTTGCCGGTACGAGTCTTCACATATATTTTCATCCTAACACGAATTCCGAGGACAAGGTTCCAACAGCTTTCTGGCATAGATCAAAAGCTTTTTTTCTTGAGCAGATAAGTTAAAAAAAAAAAACACGAATCATACTGTAGTGAGATCAATCTAAAACTAAAGCATAACAAAATTTGAACTCTTGACTTTATACCAAGTCAACAGAAAACCCAAAAACATACTTCAAAAAAGTCAAAAACTTTAGATAACGCCGAACGTTTACGATGAAAACAGCTAAACATATGGAATTATGTTACAGCTAAACCCTAAAAGTGAAATACCTTACATGCAAAAACTTTAACCCATTCTTTATGAACAAAGCATGGTCACCAATTAATAGTAAACAGCCTAAATGTGGGAACGGATTGAATAAGAAATTCCAAAAGAAACTGAAGCAGTGAATGTACATTTCTGGATTTCTGAAGATAGTTCAACATAGAATTCATAGAAACGGATACAACCCAGGAGTAAAGCAGAAAAATCAAAATCATAACCTTATATATACCAAAAAAATCAATGACTACTAGACTACACTTCAACAAAAGAAAAGAGAGCGAAAGAAAAAATAAAAGGAAGGAGAAAAGCCGCTACATATTCGATAGCTTAATTTATAGTTTTATAGCTTAATTGACGATAAATAACTAAATTTACTATGTTACTAAATCTAGTATGCTACTAAATCAATTTAATATACTAGATTCGTGAATAAATATGTCTGTAATTTGTTTTGAACCAGTGTTATGCATTAGAAAACAAAATATAATTTGTTTGTGTGAAAATAAGTGTCAATGAAACAACTCGTACTAAAATATTTGCACTTTTGCGTCCAAAATTGTTTTTTTTAAAAGTACATAATGTGTTACAGAAAGCAAATCCAGCATTAAAATTTAGGGGATGCCTAACCTAATATTAAAAAGTTGAAGTAAAATAAGTATAAAAAAAATTCAAGAACAACATCAAAGAGAAATTCAAAGAACAAAATTCAAACCATATTGAATGGTACTAAGAACAACAAACAATAAATCAAGAAGAATGACATATAAAAAATCAAACCATTCAATCAACAAGAATAATATATAAAAAATCAAACCATAATAAGAACAACAAAAAATAAATCAAGAAGAATAACATATAAATTAAAAAAATTAACCTGATTTGTGTTGTTTTGTATTGGTTTTCTTGTAAGATTAGTGTTTTGTAGCACAGAGATGAAGTAAGAAAAACAAATGTGAGCAATATTTTATATATCTACCAAATTTTAGAAACCAAAAATCAAATATTATATAATAATATTTTTGATATAATAGAATACTATTTAAAAAATTATTTACTAATTCAAACCTAAGTAACATTGAAAAAAATTAATGGGAGTAATTTTTTATATATCTACCAAATTTTGGAAACTAAAATCAAACATATAATAATTATATATATATATATATAATAATAAACAAAACTGAAAAAATATCATTTAAAAATTTATTTAATCATTAAAAAATAACTAAAATTGAATTTTTTAATATGAAATAAGTTATGAGAGTTTTTTTTATATATAAACCATATTTTGGAAACAGAAATTATATATTGTATAATATTGTTTTCCATATATGTATTATAACTGAAACAAAACTGTAAACATATTCTTTAAAAAATCATTTAATAATTAAAACGTAACTAGAATTGATACGAAAATCAAATATACATCAAAAGATCACCATAGAGAAAATAATTAATTTAATAGTTAAAATATAAATAAAATAGAAAATTAAATATCAATTAAAAACCCCATAACCAATTTCTTCTTACTAAACGTAAAATATAAATTAAACACAAATCAAAATTTAGATTTTTAATATATTTTAATAATGGTAAAATTATTTTTTATAATTGATTAATATCTAAATACAATTATAAAAAACACAAATCTCACATATAAAATTTTAACTTAATAATATAAGGTTGTTCTAACAATCCCTTGTCCCTTCTAAATCGGCCCGGGTTTAGGATATGGATGTAATTGGAGTGTGAAACAATAATTTTGTTGAAGTTGCGTGATTATGTGCAAATGTGTTGTAAAAATAAGAAAAAAATGTTTGTACGTAAATGAATTCTGATTGTAAAATAATTTTGATTGTTTGAAAAATAATATACAACTTGTTTTGGTAACGTAACTGATAATTGGGTGTAAAACAACTAATATTTTTGTAGTTGCTAAACTATTTGTGTTTTTTTTGTGTTAAAAAACTTATTTTTTAAAATAAAAATAATAAATGGATTGTGTTACATATGCAAAATTACATGTAATTTGGGTGTGAAAAAATAGGGTTGTTCTAGTTGTGTAATTATGTGCAAATGTGTTGGAAAAATAAAAAAAAATGGTTGCGTAATAAAACTTTTGTTTCTCATTATGAAAAACAAAATAAAACTTGTTTTTTTAAATAATTATTAGTTCGTTGTGAAATAACTAACTTTTGTAGTTGTTAAAATATGTGTATTTTTGTGGTGAGAACACTTATTTAAAAAAATAGGTTGTGTTTTAATTGTAAAAATACGTGTAATTAGGGTGTGAAATTAGTGTGAAAAAATATCCAAAAATATCACTCATGAATTTTGTTTTATTCGCCTTTAAAAAATAAAAATATGTTTGTTTTTGGATATTTTTAAATTAGAATTTGTAAGATATGAAATTTTGAAGGTCAAAATTTTTTTTTTTTAAGGTTATCCATGTTCAATGTGTTTAAGACTATATATGGTTATTAGTATTTTTAAATTTCTGAGGTGGTTATGAGTAACTTACCATTAATTACAATTCACCATTTATAATAGGTCCATGATAATTTAGGTAGTAAAAATAATATAAATAATATAGTTAACTGCAACAACCATCTTACCGGAAATTAGAGAGTTTTTGTTACGGGTCGCTAAGAAAGTCAAATATACTAGCGAAATAAAATGACTAAAAAATAAGAAAGTGAAAACTCTCATAATTCAAAAAAACTTGGTGAAATGATGGATTGGGTTGACTTTGGAGGATCAAATTTCAAAGCATATTATCCGACTTGTTGGATTTCTTTGAATGATTGTTCACTCTTCTAAGTAACTCAGTCTTGAACGTAATGTTTTTCTACCATTTGTTAATATGTATGCTGTAACTTCAGTTGTGGTATTTGGTTTCGTGGGAAGGGGAGTTCCATAACTAGAAAGTCCATAAGGAAGAAGTCGAGTTCCATCTAAAACAAAACACAGCATTTCAGTAGTTTTGGTTCCGGTAGTTTCGGCATACTACTTCGGCCTAGATCTACCATAAAATGCTTCAGCCCAATCTACAACTACATGTTTCGACACAATATTTTATTCTTTGGCTTAATATCCACAAATCTTAGTAGCTTGTCACAATTCTTAGTTTCTAGCAAACGTCTTTGCTTCTAAGTATGGTCCAAAGATCCACCTTTTAGTCTCGATTGTACATCCGATGAAAAATTACTTATAGTCCACACGTAAAAATTCTCCATATATGCTTATAGTTGATGAACTCAGAAAATCCTTAGTATGGTTGAGAAGCGAAAATATTCGTGGGAGAAGATTGAACTAGAGAACATGCGTATGAAGTGACACCAAATGATTAAATCAGTGGTTGGTAGAAAGGAAAAGAGAAAAAAGGAATAAATGTAACAATAATTGACTAATCATTGGCCCGTTTCCCCAAAAGGGAATGTCCTTTATATAGTAGATAAGGTAGGTAGTAAAATTACATAATTACCATCACTAAAGTGGACTTCTCACCCCATTATTTTACTATTTACAAACAAGTTCTCGGGGTGTATCATTTGACCCCTATATCTTATGTTTGCTTTACTTTGGTCCTTAACCACTAATATATAAGTCTAGGTCTTATCTTTGGAATAAATTACATATTGAGCACCTATATCTTCCTTCTCTCATCAGTAGCCCCCCAGTCCATGCACAGATCTCTGAGCGTGGACTGCAGTTGCCTTTTGACCTTTGTCGGATCAGATTTTTTTGCCCCTTGGAATTTATCTACTTAGGTCGGAAACTTTAGCCTCTCGGTGATCGTCTGATCGGGTCAGAACCTTTAGTCGTGATGACCTCACCTATGCAATCATTTACCTTAAGCTCGTGTGCCCCTTCTTCGCTATTATCGAGTCAAATATTTTTTAGGCGGCGGAATCACATCTGGACATGTGTCACGATTTCACCCAACTTGCCAACGCGTCTTTTGAGGCGGTTCGTGACAAGGTAGCGTGTTAAAAACCCGTTACTCTTTAACTTTTCACCTTCTAATCATTTTTACTATAAATACTTACTTCTTTCTTTGAGTGAAGGTTTTATTTATTTTTATTTCTACCTGTCTTTGATTTGAAAACGTTTGTTCTTAGAGAGAGTGAACATCTTAAGACCAACTTCCCGCACTTTATTTACATGCCTGACGAGTTCATCAACCTCAAACAGTATAAACTCTGGAGGTGGTTTAACATTTCCAACCGAATCGGCACTCGTAGACCTCCTGGTGCAATCGAGTATCCTTCCCCTGCAGAAATTTAGGAATCAACCTTTCATGATAACTGGTCTCATATCCACGAACGTTCCCTCAGTCTTGCTACACTGTCCTTCGGTCAAGCTCGTCTTTGTAATAGCGGGGTTGGCCGTTTTACATCTACCACGCCTTCTGAGCTCCCTTCTAGACCTTCTCCCTACATAGTCATGGGTGACGAAAGGGGAAGACCGAGTGCCAAGGATACTAGCCATAGTGCTAAAAGAAAAATGTCACCTGACCCGGGGACAAATTCGGTTAGAACAAGGATTTCTTTTTCAACAGTGACTCCCCAAGTAACTCCACAGGGGTCGCCGCAAACGACTCCATAAGTAAGTCCCAGGAGACCTTCGACGAGGGGAGTCCGATCTGAACTATCTTTCACATCCATCCCTGAATTCCAGGAAATAAATTTGACTGATGAGCCTGACGATGATGAAGAGCGGCCTAATATGGTAGTGTTCGAAGCACAACCTCTTCAGGTCGTTCCTGCTGTAATTCCTCCCATCAGACCATCCGAGCCGAGTCATGGTGCTTCTTCTCCTCCCTCAGAGCCTGCCACTGGTCCACCCCCTCAAACCGGTGAGACTTCCTTGATAAAAGGCAAGAAGAAAAAGAAAAGTACCACTAGTTCCCCTTCGAACAAAAAGGATATTCTAGGCGACAACATTCGTGACATCGAGGCTAAGCATCTTTTGGAACTGTACATAGTGAAATATAAGTATTTTCATCCAGTTGAGGAAGTCAAGATGAGAGACCATTGGGGGATTCCAGGAAAGATCATAATTCGATTTCCCACAGTCGGAGAAACTCTGTTGTCTGCTCGGAAAAATGAGCTAGTCATTTATACCGAACGCATGAACTGAGGTCTTCGTCTGCCCCTTCACCCTGTCTTGGTCGAGTACTTTTACTTGATCGGATTGTGTCCCTCTCAGGCTGGAGCCAGTATGTGGTACACACTTATGGCTTGTATTATGGAATCCAAGCTCTTTGAGATTACTTTTACTATGGAGAAGCTTGTCTCCGTCTCGGGTGTGGCTAAAAATTCCCACTACCCGTTCTACTCGCTTGGTTTTTCCAGGCAGCTCAAAGTAATCAAAGATTCCTTAGAGGCAGACAAGGAGTGGAAGCAAAAGTTTATATTCATATCCGGGTTGTGGGAGACTGGTTTTGAGGACTCTTAGGATCTTGCGCATCAGTTAACACTAAAATGGTTCGATCAGGGTAAATAATTCCATCTAACGTTTTCCGGATTGTCATAGTCGGATGGTTCTAACGTTTTTTCCTTTTATAACCATGAAAGAGATTTCTAAATCCTTTAAACGTCATGCCAAAGCGGGCAAAGAACTTTTCAAGAAGTTAAGTGCTTGGGCAGGCGAGCATTAGAACTACAAGTTTCATCAGAGCTTCCTCCCAATGAACTTTGTCAATAGTAACATCTGGAGGTTCAACCTAAGTGATAAAAAAATCCATGTCCAAGCTTATGGTGCCTCCACTGAATGATGACATCCTCAAACTCTTAGAGTGTTTACACAATGCGGTCTACCTTCCTACTCACGCTCGTGATCCAAACCATCAAGATATAGAAAAACCCAAAGAAGGCAAAGAGGAGACCGAAGAGGATGCTGAGTCGGAAGGTGATGCTCTTGAGGAGCGAGGAGTTAGTACTCAAGGGGTTTCTCAACCTAAGGCTCAAAGTGTTTCCCGAGGTGCGGTGCAAGGTGGTCTTCCAGAGGATGTTCAGGGTGACCCCCAAGATGCGATTCAGGTGTATCCCTAAGGAGATAAAAGGTCACCAGAAATACCACAAGAGGTCCCATTGGACCCCCATGCCGTCTCTCCAGCCCATCCCCAGGTTAACAGATTGACTAAAGCTGATCATACCGTTGAAGTAAGGCCTCATGGTCGGACTGGTGCTGTGAGGCCAAAAATATTTACTGTTGAAGAGAAGCAGAAAAAGGTCGTTGAAAGTGGGAGAGAATGTGACAATACGAACTGTCCAAGCTTGCCTCCGGTAAAGAAAGTCATAGTGGTCGACTAAGATTACGATGGTGAGTTCGTTCTTCAGCGAAGGCAAACGCAAGAAGATGATTCTGAGGAAGGAAGGTATCCTTCCCATGCCTCGGCTTACTTTGATGTGTATGAGAATGACTATGTCGTGAACGAGTTGAACAAGCTGCTTCGCGCTGCTTCCCTCCTTGAACGCAAAACTAACCGGAAAGACCGCTATAAAAGTGAAGACATTGACCTCCGAGGTGGCTGAGTTGAAAGTCAAAGTAAAAGAATTAACTAGATGAGCTTGCCAAGCAAACAGAAATATCGTTCCAAATGGAAACCTTAACTTCTGAGGTAGATGAGTTGAAAAAGAAAGTGAAGGAGCTGACGGGTGAACTGGCCAAGACATCAGAAGTATCTACCCAATTAAAGGAGGTCGAGGACGAAGTTGCTAAGGAGAAGAAGACTTATGAAGATCGCTTAGCTGCCATTACTTTCCTTGAGACTGAACTCCTCGAGGAGAAAAAAATATTCAACGACGAACGGGAAACAATTATTGCTAAAGATGTCGAACGCGACACGACGGTGGATGGCCTCCTTGAGGATTATTGCAAAATAAAGGTATACTTTGAGAATGCGTTCGCGGATATTGAGAAATTATCAACAGAAAATGAATCTTTAAAGAAGTATTTCAAGGCTGAACATAAAACACGCCTTGACGAATATGCGGCTGGGATTGTCACTCGCCTGCCAAGATAAGGTCTGCTATGCTGATGGAGATGCACGAGAAGTTTCTGGATCTGCACCTTGGAATTCTTTGGACCCGGGTCATCGAACAACATCGTCTCGTTGGCGTATCCGTGGAGGACTTGGAATCCAGTGATGACTCGGAGAGTTCGTCATCGGACTCGGATTCCCCTGAAGGAAGTAAAGAGAACTCCGCATTCGACTAGAAAGTTCTGAGTATTTCTTTCTTTTTTCGTTGACTATTTGTATCCGGAACCTGTTAAGAATCCCAACTTTTGTGTATAATTTTCCTCATGTTGTGAGGGCTTACAATGGGATGATTTTGATGTGATGCTTATGTTAAAACATTTCTTCCTTGACTTAATTTGTCTGATATTTATGTACTTATGATTCAAAAATTAATTCTTTGTCCAAAATGTTTTGGATTATGCTTTGAGATAAAAAAAGATGAATGTCCTTGTCCAAACATTTTTAGAGTATGTTCTGAGTTAAAAAAAAATGAACTTTCTTGTCCAAACATTTTTACAGTATGTTCTGAGTTAAAAAAGATGAACTTTCTTGTCCAAACATTTTTGGCGTATGTTTTGAGTTAAAAAAGATGAACTTTCTTGTCCAAACATTTTTGGCATCTGCAAGTCGTTTTAAGAAGGCAATAGAATTTAATATATAAGTCGACTATTAGAGCACCTCATTAAAACCTTCCCGCGCCACCAGGGTAGGAAAAAGTATGGAACCGATACTTACATAAACTGATAAATAAAATATTTACATGACACACAATTTACTCTAGGTAGACTTTGAGGTGCTCAATGTTCCAAGGGTGGGGAAGATCTCTACCTTCCTTATCATTTAGCCTGTACGTCCCTGCTTTTATCTTCTCCGTTACCGAGTATGGACCTTCCCAATTTGGAGCTAGCTTACCAAGTCTCTTTTCTTTCGTATGCAGGAAGACTTTCCTTAGGACCCTATCCCCCACCTTGAATTCTCTTCTTCTGACCTTTGATGCATACCGACTTCTCATCAGAGTCTGATAGTGTAAATAGTTTAATTGTGCCCTTCTTCTCTTTTCTTCTATTAGGTCCAGCTCGGTGCGTTTTCTTTTTTCATTTTCCTCCTCGGAATACTCGCTTAACTTGTAAGATGAGATCATGGTTTCCGATGGCACCACGACGTCCATTCCATAAAGAAGTGCGAAGGGAGACTCGTGCGTTGCTGTCCGCGGAGTAGTCCTGTAAGCCCATAACACTTCTTGTAGGTAGTCTGGCCACTTCCCAGCTTTACCCTCTAAATTCTTCCTCGGCCCGTCTAAAATTTTCCGATTGGTTACTTCGACCTGGCCATTTGCTTGAGGGTGGAAAGGCGCTGAGAAACACTATTGTATTCATTTGAAAGCACATAAAGCTCTCATTTCGTTGTTGTCAAACTGCGGGTCATTGTCTATCGTAATTTTCCTTGGTACACCAAAACGACAACATATGTTGGAGATGATAAACTTTATCACATCTTTCTCCCTTGTTCCTGCTAATGGTTCAGCCTCTACCTACTTAGAGAAGTAATCCGCAATGAAAATGATTGTTTGGCATCCTCCTGAGGCCATAGGAAATGGTCCGACGAGGTCAATGCCTCATCAGTCAAAAGGTACAGATTTTGATATTGATTCAAGGGGAACCCCATGCATATGGATTGAGTTAGCAAATCGTTGGCAAGTGTCGCATTTTTGTACTAACTCTTTGGCGTCCGCTGAGACGGTCAACCAGTAGTAACCAACCAGAAAAACCCTTCGTATCAGTGTTTTGTACCCACAGTACGCGGATCCTGCCCCATCGCGCAACTCTGAAAGTATCAACTTTAACTCATCATTTCCTAAACAACGGAGTAAAGGCCCGCTAAATAATTTCTTATACAACACGTCACCAAGTACCACGTATCCGTATGCTTTGAACCGTATTCTTTTGGCCATTACCTTATCAATTGGTAATATGTCATGGACTCAATACTCCTGTATCTCACTTCTCCAATATTTTACTAGAGTTGTGGAAATTTGGAAAGCTTCGATGCCTCCCTAAACCAGTTCAGATCCCTTAATGATTGATGGACTTTCTTGGGTAACTATCCATGGGTGCTCCTCAGAATAAGATGCCTTAGCCAAAGAATCAACCAGTGAATTCCATGTCATATGAACATGTTCAAACCCGACGTCCTCAAACTCTAAGGTCAACGCCTTCAATACCCCCAAGTGCTTCACTAAATGATATTTTCTTGTTTCTGACCGCCCCAGGGCATGGTTCACCAAGAGTTGGGAGTCACTTATCAACTTAACTCGTTTGGCTCCGCAAAATTTTGCAAGTCTTAATCAAGCAAGAGCCGCTTCATACTCTGCCTCATTGTTTGATGCTTGGAATCCGAATCGAATGGCCTGGTACATCAAAATACCTTCCGGAGAAGTCCATTGTACTCCTGCGCCGCAGCCGGGTGAACTGGATCCCCCATCGGTTCGCACTAACCATTATGGGTCGGATTTCTCTTCCTCAATATCCATATTATCCCAACTAGAATGAAATTCAACCAAGAAATCATCTAGCGTTTGTGCTTTGATTGCAGTTTGTGGTTCAAATTCAATGTCAAAGTCTTCAAGTTCTACCGACCACTTTGTCATTCTTCCCGATATGTTGGGCCTTTGCAGCATATTCTTTAAGGGAAAAGATGTTCGTACCACAACCAAATGAGCTTGAAAGTAAGGCCTCATTTATCGTGCAAACTTTACTAATGCAAGTGCTAATTTTTCTAATTTGAGGTACCGTTTTTCCGCATCTATAAGACTCTTACTCATATAGTAGATCGCCCTTGGGACATTCGCTTCTTCCCGGATTAAGACTGTGCTGACTGCAAAGTCGGACACTGCCTGATAAATGAACAAATTCTCCCATGGATGTGGTTTTGTCAAGATTTCCAGTGACGAAAGATGTTGTTTGATGTGGTTAAAGGCGTCCGAGCACTCTTTTGTCCATTCGAAACAGTTTGTTTTCCTCAATACCTAGAAAGAAATAGGCACATTTATCAGACGACCTTGATATAAACCTGTTTAATGCAGCCAATCTTCAAGTCAGAATTTGCACCTCTTTGATCGTTCTTGGTGGATCCATAGAACAAAAAGCATTTATCTGCACCGAATCAGCTTCGATACCTTGTTCACTGATTATGTAGCCAAAGAATTTTTCGGATCTTACCCTGAATATACACTTTTCCGGGTTCAACTTTAAATTTATCTTGGTCAAATTGGCAAAGGTTTCTTCCAGGTTCGCTTGATGATCCTCATCCCTGAGGCTTTTAACTAACATGTCATCGATATAAACTTCCAAATTTCTACCAATCTGACTTTAAAACACTTTGTTTACTATGCGCTGATACGTTGCCCCCATATTTTTTAGTCCAAACGGCATCACCTTGTAGCAGTGTAGACTATTTCCGGTAATGAAGGTTGTGCTCTCTTAATCCCTTGGGTCTATCTAGATTTGATTGTACCCAATGGACGCGTCCAAAAAGGACAGTAAACTATTTGCGGATGTCGAGTCAACCAATTGATCTATTCAGGGGACCATGAAAGGATCTTTAGGACAGGCCCTGTTCAGATCAGTAAAATCTACACACATCCGCCACTTTTTGTTTTTCTTCTTCACTAAGACCAGGTTGGCCATCCACAGCGGGTATTGTGATTTACGAATGTGGCTCACTTTTTTCAAGTGATCCACCTCTTCCATTATCGCATCAGTTTTCTACTGAGAAAAAAATCTTCTCATTTGAATGATTGGACGAACATTGTTCCGCATTACTAACCTGTGACAGATGATATCTGCTGGGACCCCTGTGACATCTTCTGTGCACCAAGCAAACAAATGTAATTTAGTTGAATTTTTTTGAGTAAACTTTCTTTTACCTCTTAAGATAGCTTTGTTCCAGTCTTGAGACTTTTACGGAGGCAAAAAGAATGATCCTCGAAGCCTTCATCAGGGACCATGAACCCAGGGGATTCCCTCGGATCGTCAACACGATCGGAATCCGCGGGAGACCCCTTTGATTGCTATTATTTTTTTTGTCCTACCCCCTTTACCTGCTTGGGGGGCCAGTGCCGCTTTGTATCATTCCCTAACCATATTTTGACTAATTCTTACCGTTCCAACGTTACTACCCACCACATACTTCAAACACTGGTGAACAGTAGACGACACATCATGCATCTTGGACAACCATGACCTTCTGAAGATGTCATTGTATGACGTAGGGTTATCTACCACTACATATAGTACTGTGACTATCTTCTTGAATGGCCCTCTACCAACTCTACCATTCCCTCGAACTCTCCGACTACGTCGGTGGTTGCACCGGTGAATCCTACTATCGTTCGTTCAGATCGTTAGATTGCTGGTGGGTTTGTTATCTGGTTGTAAGTTGTCATAAATATTATGTTAGCGAAGCTCCCTGTATCAATAAAAAAAATTCTTATCTCATTTCCAGTTATCTCTGCTCTGATCACCATTGCGTCCTCATGCGGACCAGCTACGTCTCTTATGTCATCATCCTCGAAGCAAAGAATCAATGATGGGTTTCTGTATAGGTGTGATGAAGCTCCTATTTCTAATTATATAGCTAGACTCATGATATGTCTCTTTCGAGAATAGTTTGATATACCTGCTATTGTATCCCCGCCAAAGATCGTTAGTGACTCAAAAAATGCACATAACTCACTAACCTTTTCTTTAGTGATAGGTTCTTCCACCAAATTCACATTATTCATGCCCAGCTTCGGGTCTAGGTACTCTGCGGCTATATCGAGCGCATCAACAAATTCTTCGTCAACCGCCTCAGATACTGTATTTTTTTTGACAAAATCAACTAACTTTCCATTCTCTATCAGATACTGGACTTCTTTCTTTACCTTCGTGTGATGCCCAATATCGTCATGAAACTGACAATACTTATTCTTCATGTGCTCCCTCGGAGTCTGCAATGGGAAAGGCTTGCGAAAATGCACATTTACTCGTGCCTTCTCAAAAATGGTTGACACGCACTCGGTTAACCCAGTATAATGAGCTGGTCGGACCCACCTGTTGGACACGGGTCTAACATTTTGTTGAGTTTCTTGTCCTATCGGTACGTACTGTTGGTTTTGCACTGCCTGCTGAAGAGTTAGTTCGTTGCTTTTACTTGGGCACGTGGTCGGACAATTGTGACCGGCTGTGAAGCTCGTGGTCGGTTGTTCACCGTCGTTGTGCTGGCCCTTAGAAAGGTCGGATCCTGATAGAATTGAGACACAGACTCTATCTCCGAGGCCTTAGTTTCTTCTACTAAGATCATTTTCTCTATCTATATCAACAGAGCTCCAAATGTCATAGCTTGCATCTCCGCAGCGTTGTCTCTCATTACCCCCGGAAGAATACCCATTCGAAAAGCAGCCAATGCTACATTGTCTACACAAAATTCCATGTCTGTCTTGACCTGAATGAAACTTTTCGTGTACTCTTTCAAGCTTTCTCCAACTTTATGTCTACAATAATAGAATGATGGTATCTCCGTTTGCGCGAAATTTCTTGCTTTCGACGAAGTGTTGTCCGAACATGCTCCAAATCAAGTCAAAGTCTTTTATGCACCCTTGTGGTAGACGATTATACCATTTGGATTCAGTATTCTTGAAGGTTTAAGAGAATGATCTACATAACAACTTGTCATCATCATCGGAGTACATATTTATTTTACCCGGATCGACTTTCTTCATAGACTCCTTCCTTCTTCGACTAATCCGATGGGTGTGCTTACGTGTCTTCGAATATCTTTACCTCCGATATGCTTTGTATCCAACATCCATGTTCGAAGATGATGATTTATCAGAACTTAGGAAGGTATATTCGCTAGACTCCGACGACTCATATCTTTGTTCCGATCTGGCACGCCTTTTGGAATGTCGACGGCTCCTCATCCGTTATTTTTCTCCAGGTTGAATGGAATTTTGGATCTCATCAGACTTGATTCTCTCTTGGCGAACCTCAGATTTGACCTTCTTGGAACTCATCATGGCTTCTCTTTTCGTATTCAACCTTTCGATATCTTCTAACAATTCTTTACGTCTGACAACCAGGACAGATTCCTCGAGTAGCTCCTCCGCGTATCGATTCGGGAAGTTACCCTCGTTCGTGACATGTTCTTTCATCAAATGACCACCAGACTCAACGCCAATTAGATCCCTGGTCGGATTGGTCTCGATCTCTCCACAAGTCTCAGTATCCATATATTTTTTAAAATATAGTTTTCAAGGTTTTAGAAAATCAATTCTGGGTACCAATTGGTTCCCATAGACGGTGCCACTGATGAACTCAGAAAATCCTTAGTGTGGTTGAGAAGCGGAAATGTTCGTAGGAGAAGATCAGACTAGAAAATATTCGTACTAAGATTAAATTAGTGGTTAGTAGAAAAAAAGAGACAAAGGAATAAATGTAACAATAATTGACTAATCATTGGCCCTTTTCCCCAAAAGGGAATGTCCTTTATATTAAGGAATGAGGTAGGTAGTAAAATTACATAATTACCATCACTAAACTAGACTTCTCACCCCATTATTTAACTATTTACAGAAAAGTTCTTGGGGTGTATCATTTGGCCCCTCTATATCTTATGTTTGCTTTACTTTGGTCATTAACCACTAATTATATAAGTCTAGGTCTTATCTTTGGAATAAATTACATATTGATCACCTATATTTTCCTTCCCTCATCAGTATTAAATTTAGTATCCATTACTTTCCAATGTTCTACTCTTTAGAGATCAACCCACCTGCATCCCAGATTTGCACAAGTCTCATACATGTTGTGAGCTTTGAAAGTGATAATACCTTGGTCAAAGCATCTACATGATTTTCCTTATTAGAAATCTTAGCCACTTTTACTTGCTCTCTCCACCATATTTAAGATGAATTGGGGTTTGATATCTACGTGTTTAGTTCGTTTATGGAATTTCATATTTTACATTAAATGAAGAACACTAGTATTATCACCAAAAAAATTGCACATTTCTACATACCAATGATTTCACTCAGCAATCCTTTAGCCGAAAAGCTTTCTTCGTGACTTATGTAACATCCATATACTCGACTTCCATAGATAAAAAGGTAACAACCTTCAATATGCAAGACTTGCAGATAACCACTCCTCCAAAAGTAAACATAAAACCAGAAGTAGCATTCCTTGTGTCAAGGCAGCATGGATAATGAGAGTCTGCATACCTTCTCGACGCTATATTAGTTGTATCATCCATATACTCGACTCAACAATCCTTTACCAAAAATATTTCTTCGTAAATTTGGTAACATCCATATAGTCGACTTCCATAGATTAGTCCACATACCATTTTGACACTATATTAGTTGTATTATTCTGATTTGTAACACAATCCTACAAAATTCGAACCCTTCAAGTATCTCATGTGCCACTTGAGTGCATACAAATACAGTTTCCTCGGATTAGACATGAATCTGTTCAAAACACTTACGACGTAGTCAAGATCAGGTCTCTTATAAATCATAGTATACATAATGCTACCAATCACACATGCATACGGTATCTCCAATATTTTATTCTTATTTAATAGCTTTAGTTGGTTCTTGAGTAACACTGAGTTTGAATTTGGAACCAATGGGAGTTCCAAATTTTTTGGCTTTGGATATTTAAAACTTCCATATTATCTTTTTTATGTAATCTTGTTGAGATAAGAATTAATACCCTTGTGGCTCGTTGCTTTTGAATTCAACACCAAGTATATTCCTAGCATTTCCTATATCAATCATCTCAAACTCACATTTCAGCTAAGCCTTCACCGTTTCAATTATCATCATATCTCTTACATCTATTATGATATCATCCCCATACAATAACAATAGGTCTTGTATCTTCATATATATTCCTAATTCCAATAGACACAATTGGCATAACAACTAAGAACATACTTGATAAATCTCATGAAAGAATCAAATGTCATATTCCAATCCTTCAACAAATGGTTTAATCTATAGATGGGTCTCTTTAACAAATACATATCATATCCTTTCCCTTATTCAAACCCATTAGACTGACACATGTAGATTGTCTCTTAAAATTCTCCATGCATGAAGGAAATAGTAATATCTATTTGATATAACTTTATATCAAACCTAGAAATAATTGATAACATAACCCTAATTGAGGTTAGTTTCACAACCGATGCAAAATTTCATTAAAATCAATATAATCCTTTTTGGATAAATCTTTTTGCAGCAGCCTAGCCTTATACCTGGGTAAATCAACAGGGAGAATACATAGTTTCCTCTTGAATATTCATTTACTCCTATCAGGTTTCTGACCCTTTAGTTGCTTCGTAGAAAACTATGTGTCTATTATCTTGAGAGATTTTAGTTCATATTTCATGGTATTAAGCCACTTTTTATTATCACTAATCTTGGTATCATCATGATAGTTCTCGGGTTTAAAACTATTTTGCTATATTTTAATTGGTAATTCATAACCAATTATAGTAGCATAACCATGCTTTTGCAACAACTTGCTTGGTCTCTTTACTATATTTGTTACGAATTAATAACCATCAATATCATGTTTCTCTCCAGTCTAATCATGTGAAGGCCCTGGAACACCATACCCTCAGACATATTCAGTCTCACGTTGTGGTTGAACTTCTTTTGTATGAGCTCAAGTTGGATCAGGTCATATATCATCTTCAACATAAGAATTTGTAGATTTACTATTTATATCAAACTCATCATCAACTTCACACCTTTTCTCGGTCATACTTGGTTGGGTCTTCACCACCTTCTTCAATGACATTTTCTTTATTTAAACCCACACCCATACTTCTTTAGACATCCAGGATTCTATGCATCACAACCTATACCTTTTTACTCATTTTAGATAGGTGAGAAATAAGTATTTAAGTGTTCTCAGTTGAAGCTTTTGCTGCTTTATATGTATGTAGGAAGCACATCCAAACACTCAAAAATTCTATAGTATAAGTTTCTATTGAGTCTATGGATCTTAAGGGTAAAGAAACTTAAGCATCATAGATGGGTTGGAGTCGCATTAAAATTTTAAGACTGAACTGAAGATATAATTTAAGATGAATAATATGAGAGAGATTAAGATTATACTTGGTATTTAGATCAATATGAATAGATTAAGAGGGTATTCACTCTGATATTAAAAGTAATACGTACAAAAGGTTCTCAATAAGTTTGTATGTCTAAAGCCAAAGAGGTTGGAACTCTCATTAGTTATCCTTTTAAACTTAGTACAACTCAAGAACCAACCAAAGCAACATATAAGAAGTTCGTATAAGAGATTTCATATGTTAATTCCATTGTAAGAATCATGTACGTAATCATATACACGAGATATAATATTGCGTACTCTTTTACTATTTGGAGCATATATATGTCAAATATGGGTAATCCTCATTGGCAAGCCGTCAATTGGCTCATGAGATACTTTGAAGGTTTGGTTTCAATTGGGTTATATTATAATTAGAAGTACAAGACTAATGAGATATTGATAGAGTATGTTAAATCTTATTATATGGGTTGTCTTGACATAGAGAAATTAACTTCGAGTTATTTGTTTACGATACTTTAAGGAATGATTAATTGAAATTCAATTCTTCAAAGGATTGTTTCCTTGTCATTTAGGGAACATGGTTACTACTGAATCAATAAAAGAATCTATGTTGATGAAATGATTATTGAGTGAGACGACATGTATAAAAAAAGATGTGAATCAGTTTTGTGATAATAGTAGGCCTCTTTATTTAATGAGGAATTCAAATTTCTATGAGAGAACGAAGCACGTAGATACCAAATTACACTTCATCTGAGACGTGATGGAGAAATAACAAGTGAAAATGGATTTTTCTTAGAGTATTATCAGTTTCAAAATTCATAAACTATATGAGACTTGTGCAATTCTTAGAGGTAGGTGAACTAGATGTCTGAAGTCTAGTTGTAACATCATTAAAATGGGTACGGTAGTCGCTAGAAGTGACTTCTGGAACTCCCCCGACTACTTAAAGACCAAAGATTTCAGTAAGTCAATAACTTAAATGTTGTTGATTGTTGATTCTATATGGGTGGATGCTCAGCCGAAGACTTAGGTACATAGACATATGCTAGATGTTAAGGGTGTGCTTTGTTGAAGACAAATGTTTAGTTATTATTGGAACCAAAAATGCATAATCATTATCTGTTAGATCTAGGTGAATAAACGTGTAGTCAAAGACTTCTGAATATATCTAAGAGTTTTCAGAGGAAACTGATTCTCTAGTATGTTGAAGAATCTAATATTGATAAATTTATCCCAACCCTAAAGTGTCCTTAAATATGGAGCATGATAGTAAAAGGTACATTGTCCGTATTGGTGATGTTATTACCTGGTGCTAGGTGCCTACTAAAACATGGTAAATGGCCCACTTTTTATTGTTAAGATGACTAAGCTAAGTGGCTTAATTATTTGTAAGAAGTTCTTTGGGCATATCGAATGACTCCTCGAAAAACAACATCAGAATCTCCATTTGCATTAGTATACGGGATGGACGTTGTAGTACCATCCGAGGAAGTTTTGCTATCTTACCGAGTCATAACATATTTCGAGGAGCCTAATGATATAAGCAGAACTGTGGGGCTTGATTGTGTTGAAGAAAAAAAAAGGTGAGCACAAATTAAAGCTTTACACTATCAAACATTGATGAGAAGCAGGTATTCCTCCAAAGTAAAACAGAGAGAATTTAAGGTGGGAGATAAAGTATTAAGGAAAGTTTTTCTTCACACCAAGGAAAATCATCTTGGGAAGTTAGGTCCTAATTGGGAAGGCCCCTATGAAGTAACAGAGACGGTGAAGCTTGGAACATATCAGATTAAGGATAAAGAATGAAGAAATCTCAAGCAACCTTGGAATGTAGAGCATCTTAAGTTGTACTTAGAGTGAATGTAAAAATGTATATATATATTTTCTTTTTTCTTTAGTTTTGTGTAAAACATCGGTGGAAAACTCTTTCCTACCCTGATAGGCATTAATGAAGTGTCATTTTAGCTGATTTATATATACAAGTTTTTTTGCCTTAAAATTCTAATGCTGGACCTAGAGGGTCTTCCAACAAAATTTGGTCTATAACGATTATATTCCCAACGAAAGTTTGTCTACAACTATTATATTTCCAATGAAAGTTGACCTACAAATATTAAATTTTTGGGCCTAAAAGGACTTTTGATGAAGGTTTATCATCAACTATTAAATGTTAGGTTTTTAACTATTAAAATTTATGACCTACAAGTTGGTTTCAGTTATTCGAGGTATGGTAAAAGCGTAAAGAAAAGATAAGACATTATGAAAATTCATGAGGACTTTAGAAAAACGCCTCGAAATCATGAGGACTTTTACAAAAAACGTCTCGAAATTCACGAGAACTTGTAAAAAACACCCAAAAATGTTAGACGATTTAGGATTTTCTTTATTCTGAAAATTAAGAGGAGTCAATATCTTCAGAATCAGACTCTTCACTTTCATTATCATTTAATTCTATGTCAGGAGGGCAGAAGTTGGTAGGGACATGCTCCGAGAAACTTCCCAGATTAAGATCAGGATAATGCTCATGAATTTCTTGTATCAACGCACATCCGACAATTGCATCCCTCGAATTTAGCTTGTTAACACACTTGGCAACATAACTTTCCACAAAATTGTATTTTTTCTTCTTATCATTATCTAAAATAACTTGCTTTTCTTTTACAAACCTTTCAAAATATTTAAAGCAGCTGTTAAAACCATCTATGACTATGGAAGTTGAATCTTTTTAAAGAGTAATGGGTTCTTTCTTAGCATCGTTTTGTTGTGCCAAGAGATCCATTTCATCTTGACAACAGTTTTCGAAGAGCATGATATAATGCTCAGTTGCAACCAGCTTTTCGAAAATTGCATCAGCTTATAATTAAAGAGTTGAGTTTCGTTGTTTGAGCTCCTCGACTTCTGATTTAACTTTAGAAAGTTCAGATTTATAATGATTTCTCCGATCTTTGAGATATTTCATCTGTTTCCCGATAGAGACAGGGGAGTTAAGAAGACTTCAAATGCAATGAGAGAATTCATCCTCCATAGGAATATCAAAGGATCTTGATGGAGAACCCTCCTCGAAATAATTCAGTGGTGATGATATAGTGGGTTGAATATTTTCTTGAACTGCTTGAGGAGGCTAGTTAGCCAATGGAAGCGGATTAAGCTTGGGCATAAAATTTACCGTTTCTAGGGCGGTATTGACCGGGTTATTCTTTATTATTTCTTGAGAGATGATATCATCAGAAGCTTCTGAGATCAAATTTTAAAAACAAATATTATGAAAACAAATCCAGTCTTCTGTATTTAAAAATCAATTTTTTGTAGTTGCTCATGCATAAATTATGAAAATGTAGCAAAGTTTTTACTGTTATGATCATAAACAACAAAAAATGTCAAACACATTTCTGACTGGAATATAACATGGCAACCAGACCAATAGTACCAAAATATTTTTCCAAAGATAGGGACTAACAGTAAATAGACAAGAAATCAAGATAGTAAATGCATTTAGTAAAACTCCATATCCTCGCATATACCGTTCTTATAGGGCTTCCTTCGTAGGTTTCATAAGGGTCATCCTTAACAGCGATCACAAAGATTGTTACTGAGCATAAAGGTATATAGTCTCAAATGTATCTCGGCTCAGCTATTGAACTTATTATTCACATTTCAAAGTATGATAAGGGAACTTAATATTCACATTTCAACTTATTATCGTGCTTATTTCTCTCTCTAATTTTCTTGTGTTTCTCTCTCTAGATTTTGTTCCTCTAAACTTCTCTTTATCATAAAATATTATTCTTTAAATAACATTTGGAACAATCAGTTTAAACACATCAAATCAGCAAGTGATACAAACTGAATGCCAATAAACTCTTAGGGCATTAAAAATACCTCTTGTGAATCAAATGACATGCCAAGTAAGATTAACACACCTCACAATACCTTATACTCCAATACTCATGGGCTTATGCCTCATATTTGACTATTTTGCACTTTCAAAATAATAGTATTAACAGAAATAATCTTGTTGAGATTTGTAGTAATAATTGAAGTCATCTAAAGCAAAATCGTGATCAAGAATTAGAATATATTTTTTTCATCAATAGAATTATAAGGAAAGTAAAATCCGTGATTATAAATGAAACCACACCTCTCTAACTTATCAAAATCAAAGTAATGGTTCTTTGATTCTCTGATCTTACAAGCTTAAATGTAAGAGCTTCTAGTGAAACCCCATGTTGACAGTCACAAATATGTAAAACTAAATCATGACTAGAAAAAATAACTATTACTTAATATCCAAGTAAACTTTACTCACCTTATCCCTAAAAAAAGCATGGTAAAGCAACTGATGCAAGATTGCAGACTACAGTCTCTGTAGGACTAGTGTACTCGATTATCTCAATGCATAAATTTGAAGATTTAATTGTACCCAGATTTAATGGTTGCTCTTTATGTTACAAGAATCCTAAAATAAAGAAAGAAAACACTATGTTAACCATGATCCTATTTTACAGGGTCTAAAGCACATTAATGAAAATTCACATAAATCATCTTGTGGAGAATATGAGAAGACTTTGTTTCATTCTCAGATGCCAAAATTTCATACACAAGATGAAGTATTTTTTTGTATACATAATAATAAAAAAGGTTCACAATTTCTTATAGATAAAATTAAATCAGTTTAAGAGCGTAATTCATGACCTTTTCTTCATATTTGGTGTACATCGTCTTGAATTGTGTACTCCAACAGTTTACGAGGCATGGAGACTCGTTAGGATAAAAGAGTAACCAATCATTATCAGCCATGACTCTTTTTATAAAAAGATGCGATGCGGAACCCATAAGACATAAATAAATCTCATGTTATAGAAAAGAAAGGTATACAATATCATCACTGAAAAATTCATATATATGAATGTAATATATTAAATTTAAAATACACCATCTAATTTAAAATACTATAAAACACTTATTTGTACATTTACATAGTTTTTACGAAGATCAAGAAACAAATAGATGTTAGAATGTCATGGCTCTTAATAGACATCAAAATCTATTTCATACATCATAAAGAACATTTAAAAAAATCACCACCCGATATTGCATAAAAAATAATAAAATAACAAAACGAAAGCACCGTGGTTACATTTAAGAAAAAAACACCACTAGACATTAGCGTAAAAAGATAACAAACTAACAGAACAATAAGACCGTGAATATACCTTTCCTCCTGCCCTATTATTGATTCACATAGCAAGCGGTATAATTGAACATCTGCAACATTAGAATAACACCATTATACCATTAGATGTATCATTTGTCCCTATTAGTTAACGTATAATTGATAGTCCATTGGATGTTATCACGTTCCTCTCTCCCGTATACATTGGATGGAGCGATTCAGTCCGGGATCCGACTCTTTCAACTTTACGACCTTTTTTTAAACTCTAATTCTCTCTACTTTACTGGTTCTCACATGTTTGTTTTATGTAAATCATGCCTATATTTTCTCTTCCTTTCTCTCGTTTGTAATGGTTGCCGGTATCTCGATCTCGGTTAGCTTTTCTCATTCATGAGGCAAATTTTTTTGTTGTTTGGTTTTTTGGTTTTGATGGTGTACTCGCTTAAGCTTCATTCTAGTATGGTATTTTTTTTTCATTTCATTCGCCAGAATGGTCTTTCTGGTCGAAGCCATGTTTGTTTTGTTTTTCTTGGTAGTCGCGGTGTGCCTGGATCCTTTTGGAGGGAGGATCCATGACTATTATGTTCTACCTGAGGTGTCTCCGGTGGTGGTTGTTGTTCCCGGAAATGCGTGGCTAGTTGGCGTGGTTGTCGCGGTGTGTCTGGATCCTTTTGGAGGGAGGATCCATGACTATTATGTTCTACCTGAGGTGTCTCCGGTGGTGGTTGTTGTTCCCGGAAATGCATGGCTAGTTGGCGTGGCTGTAGTTATAGAATGTATGAACAAGAAACTTGGAACAAGAAGCAAATGTTACTACTTAATATTAAACTGAAATAACAAAGTACGAACAATCTAAATACTTTCTAAGAGATGGAAGCATAACCCACTTCTATTTTAGTGCCACTCTCTTACTCCACTAACACACTCCTACAATATCACCAACTCCCCACTACTAAGTCTTACTCCACTAACACACTCCTAAAATATCACCAACTCCCCACTGCTAAGTTTTATAACAGATGGAAACAATTAAAAAATAAATAAAACAATTAAAACTTTGTTTTAGAACATGTTTAGATTAACCCAACACACTCCCCCTTAATCTAAACACCCTTTGCAAGTTTCCTAATACCCAGCAATTCTCGAATCTGCTCAAAATTCACAAATGACATTGCCTTAGTGAGAACATCTGCACGCTGATTCTCTGAGCTAACATGTTTTATGATAATATCTCCACGTTCCACACAGTCACGAATAAAATGGAAGCGCACATCAATGTGTTTACTGCGACCATGAAAAACTGGGTTCCTCGCAAGATCTATTGTTGATCTGTTATCAACGTACAGTGTAACTGGCTTCGTTTCCATGTTTGTAAGTTGACTTAATAACTTCTGAAGCCATAAACCTTGACACGCCGCTGCTGTTGCAGCCATAAACTCGGCTTCGCAGGATGATAGAGCTACACAGCGTTGCTTCTGGGACACCCAAGTTATCAAACTTTCACTTAGATAGAATGCCATTCCCCAGTACTTGTTCGATCATCACTGTTTCCTGCAAAATCACTGTCTGAAAAACCAGAGAGCATATGATTACCTGTTCCCTTCGAGTAAATTAGACCATAGTCTAGTGTTCCCTTTATATAGCGAAGAACACGCTTCACAGCACCCAAGTGAAGCAGAGTAGGACGTTCCATGAAACGGCTTACCATACCAAATGCATATGCTATATCTGGTCTTGTGTGAACCAGATAGCGTAATCCACCCACTATGCTTCTGTACTTGGAGGATTCAACTGCCTTACCCATCTCGTCCTTATGTAATTGAATCTTTGGCTCCATAGGACATTTACTCGGATTGCAATCAGTCATACCTGCAACCTTTAGTAATTTCCTTGCATATGAAGACTGTTTTAACTCGACATACTCCCTTTTCTGATCAACCTCTATGCCCAAGTAGTACGATAACTTTCCTAAGTTGCTCATATCAAACTCTCTACTCATCTCTTCCTTAAATTTCAGAATATTTTCAGTGCTTGAACCTGTGACCAATATATCATCCACGTACACACCAATTATCAATGACTCATTCCCTTCACGTCTAGTATAAACTGCATGTTCATATGGGCATTTCTGAAAACCCAATTGTTCTAAAAAACTCCTCAACCGTGCATACCAAGCGCGTGGAGCTTGCCTAAGTCCGTACAATGCTTTCAGCAATCGGTAAACTTTTCCCTCATGTCCCTTTACTTCATAACCAACTGGCTGCACTACATATACTTCTTCATCGATCTCACCATTAAGGAAAGCTGATTTTACGTCTAAATGATGTATTTCCCAGTTGTTCGTTACTGCAAGAGCAATTAGCAGACGAACTGTCTCCAACCTAGTAACCGGGGCAAATACTTCATCAAAGTCGATTTCATGCTTTTGAGCGTAACCCTTAGCCACAAGTCTCGCCTTGTACTTCACAATAGTTCCATTTGAATCCTTCTTGATTTTAAACACCCATTTTAACCCAATCGCCTTGTGACCTTTTGGTAAATCTGTCAACTTCCACGTATTGTTTTTCTCTATTGATTCGAGTTCTGTCTCCATTGCCTGCCTCCATTCTTTTTCTTGAACCGCTGTTTCAAATGTGCTTGGTTCTTCAACGCTTAACAATAACAGATCATCATCCAACTCTATCACATATGTCTCATCATATATGTCACTCAGTAGCCTAAACTTTCTAGGTTCACTACTCATTGTGACCGACCCTGACCCATGTTCTCCTGTTGAAGAAGAGTTGTATTGATCAGCCGTTTCACTTCTATGACTGAGCACCGGAGTTGATGGCTCACTTGATTCATTTGTTTCACTTTCCGTTTCTGTATTTCTTGTATCACCCATTCCTTCGACTATGTGCTCAACTTTACTATGCAACTCGATTCCAGAAAACGTAGCCTCACTATCGGTTTGTTGTTCCCACTGCCAAACCTTATTTTCTAGGAATACTACATCACGACTTACACAAATGACTCCCTCCTTGGGATCATATAGACGATTGGCTTTGGTCTCTGGTTCCTTTCCCAGATAGATAACTGGTTTGCTACGATCGTCTAGCTTACGTGTGTGCACCGATGGAACCTTCATGTATGTCATACACCCAAAAATCCTTATATGTTGCAAATCCGGCTTACACCCGTCCATGCATTATATGGAGTTTTTCCCCATAATGTTCGTGTTGGCAGCCGGTTAAGCACATAAACTGAGGGTCTCACCGCTTCTCCCCACATAAATGATGGCAATCTTGCACCCATCAAAAAACTTCGAGTCATGGCAGTCACTGTTCGATTTCTACGTTCCACCACCCTATTTTGTTGTGGGGTGTAAGGTACTGTATAATGCCTTTGTATACCAGCCTCTTCACAGAACTCACTGAATTCATTTGAGCAAAATTCTCCACCCCTATCGGTCCTGAATATTTTGATTTTATGACCCACTTTATTCTCAACAAGTTGTTTGAACTTTGCAAATACATTAAATGCCTCACTTTTCAATTTTAGCGTATAAACCCACATTTTTCTACTATAATCATCAACTAATAGAAGGAAATAACGATTACCAGCTGGTGTTGGAGGCGATATTGGCCCACAAATATCTCCATGTACGAGTTCCAACATTGTCTTAGCATGAAAGTTCGCCTGAGATGGGAATGGTTGCCTTGTTTGTTTTGACATCAAGCACCCCTCACACTTCTTTGTTGGCTGTTTCGTTTGAGGCAAGCCATATACCATATGTTCCTTTGTCATCTGTTCCATTGCTCCAATATTAACATGACCAAGACGTGAGTGCCAAAGTCATGCTTCCTCTTCGACCTTGCTTAGAAGACATTTAGATGTGCTCTCCTCGAGACTGATTTTGTAGAGTCTATTCCCTGATTTTTTCACCTTCATAAGCAGCCTTTCTTGATCATCATACACCCACAAGGATGGTCATCAATTAATAGTAAACAAACCTAAATGTAGGAATGGATTGAACAAGAAATTCCAAAAAAAAAGTGAACAGTGAATAGTTCAATATAGAAATAGAAATCGATACGACCCAGAAGTAAAGCAGAAAAAATCAAAACCACAACGTCATATATACCAAAAAAATCAACAACTAGTAGACTACACTTGATCAACAAAACAAAAGAGAGTGAAGAAAAAATCAATCACCGAACAAGGAAGGAGGGAAGCCGCTACAATTTCGATGAAAGGGACATAAAAAGTGAAATGGGAGGCCGCTCAAAGCTCCAAGTCCAACCAAGTATATATTATTAGCGTACCTTATTTTAGATTTTCCGGCACGAGTCCCAATCTCCACACCCTTCCTCTCTTTTTTTTGTATTGATCAATCTACCGGTAGTTCCATTTCAAAAAGTAATAATATCTATTTAGTTTTGGAGTTTACTTCTCTTATTAGAGCATCCCAACCGCCAATATATAAATTTGTTAGATTTATATTAAATTTTTAGGTTACAAAATAATACAATGGATATTTTATATTTAAAGTAGTTATTTTATATTATTAATGGATGAAAAAAAAAATTATATTATTTTGTAACTCCGATCACAAATTTACCTACCATAATTTAAGCTAGTAAATATAAATAATATTTTGGAAAATAAAAAGTTACACATAATCGTCAAATTTACTATCTACTTTCTTCTACCTAGTCTTTTGGGGATGCTTTTAGAGGTTTAAATCAAAAAGTAGTTTTTAGATTAAAAAAATCATTTAGTCCATCGATTTCAAAATTGTCGGTGGTGTTCTTTTACTGACAAAATCTATAAATGTAATACGTGATTTGCAAAATCTATAAATTTTGTCTATCAACTTGGTAAACTTTATAAATTTAGTCTCTAGTGGCTGACTTTTTTCTTGGTGTCACTAACTTAATTTATAGATTTCGCAAGTCAGGCAATGATAAAATTTATAGATTTTGTCAAACCATAGATCATCTCACCTGCACACCCTCACTCGCACACCCTCACTCGTAACTTTGAAATCGAAAAACTCAATAAATAAAAACTGGATAATTTATAGACTATTTTCTAAATTTAATCCTATTAATATGCCATTAAAGGTTTTTCCTCGTGTTTTTTGTTTTTTTTAAATATCATATTTTTTAAATTATAACTTAAAAAATTGAAAATATCATTGGTTTTGTTAAAACAAAAAAACCAAATCCATGAAATATTTTTTTTCATGTTTTAAAAGATAATTGGTTGCATAATTAAGTGTAATTTGGATTGTGAAATAAGCTTTATTGTGTAGAAAAAATACAACTTGTTTGCGTAAAAATAAGCGTTAATTAGGTATAAAATAACTATTTTTTGTAGTTACTAAGATATGTGCATTTTTTTCGGAGGGAACCCGCAACTGCTACTCAGAGTGCAATGAGTGCGGACAGGGTAAACTCATGACCTTTGGTCACAAGCATGTCTTACTCAACCAACTCGGCTACCCTTTTGGGAGCAGATATGTGTGTATGTGTGTTAAAAAAACTTGGTTTAAAAAAATGGATTGTGTTACGAGTGTAGAATTGCGTGTAATTGGTGCGAAAGACAATTTTGTTCTAGTTGCATAATTATGTGCAAATGTGTTGCGAAAATAAGAAAAAAATTGTTGCGTATATATGACATTTGGTTGTGACATAATTCTGGTTGTGTGAAGAAAATAAAATACAACTTGTTTATGTGAAATAAGTGTTAATATAGTGTGTTACAACTAACTATTCTGTAGTTGCTAAAGTATGTGCATTTTTTATATTGAAAAAAACTTGTTTTTTATAACAGAAATTGGATTGTCTTATGGGTGCGAAATTATATGTAATTGGGGTGCGAAAAAATAAATTTGTTCTAGTTGCGTAATTATGTACAAGTGAGTTGAGAAAATAAGAAAAAAATGGTTGCGTAAATATGATTTTTTGTTGTAATATAATTATGACCGTGTGAAAAAAACAAAATATAACTTGTTTTCGTGAAAATAAGTGTTAATTGGGTGTGAAACAATTACTTTTTTTATAGTTTTTAATATATGTATGTTTTTTATTTTATAAAAAGTTGGAATGCGTTACGGGGTCAGTTAGCTCTACTTAATGGGAAATCTTCCACTTGGTTGTCTCTTGATCATGGACAACTCTCAAATGGCGCTTGAGGTGGATGGCTCCTTTGATAAACTCCGATCTATCAATCTGGGACACCTGGAATTGCTCGAGAATATGTTTTCCAAGGATATCTCTCATTTTCTCCTTTTATTCAGATTCTTTTTTCTACTGAATCATATCATTAGCCATAACTTCTGGATGGTTTCGAGCATAATTGACTCTTGTACACAACTGTTTTGCTATTACGTTGAGGTTAGAGAATATTTGAGTGCAATTGGTACTTCTTTAGATGTCTCTTCGATATGATAGTATGGGTATTTGTATAAGGCATAAGAGTAGATGATGAGCCAACTTGTGGAAGATCCGAGCTCAAGATTTCATGCAGAAGAGGAGCAGTAACCTGATGACCAATTTGTTCAAGTTGTTCTTGGATATGTTGAACTGTAGGATCCATGTCTTTGTAAAGATCTTGAATTTCTTTTGCACTGATAGGTTCTTCAGTAATGAAGTTGTCATTTTCTTTGTGATATTCAAAGATAACTTCTTCAGTTTCTGAGGGAGGCACCTCGATACTCTTCATTTCCTTTTTAGTTTGAGGAGTTTTTGAAGATTTTTTTTTCGAGGCAGTGGTCTTTTTGAGAAGGTCTAACCTCGACATTTTCTTTAATGGTTGGAAGACTAGTTTCGATTGCATTCCTCTTGGTTTCTCTCTCTCTCTCTCTCTCTCTCTCTTGTAGCTTTAAATTTGTTGAAGAACTAGAAACTGGTTTTTTTTTTCTTTTTACCCTTCATTTTTAATGTAAGTGACTTTGAGACATGTTTCGAATTGGCAGTATGACTTTGGCATCAAGTGCTAGTAATCTCTTCACAACATCATCTAGGTTTAGAGGTTCCATGAAATCTTATAGGGCAATAGTATCAGAGAAGCTTCTCCATAAATGATTGCTGATGAAATTTATGGGTATAACAACATTATGGAACTAATTACCCCATTGGCAAAGATGTCTTAGGCAGTAATATTTCAAGCTTTGCACATCCTCGAAATTTCTATATACAGTAGTAATACATATAAAAAAACGTTGATATATAAGTTATGGAAAACATAAGAAAATAAAAAGAGAACTTATTAGTGTTTCTCCAAACGAGGTTAAGTTTTATTGGGTTCTTCTTTGATATTTATTTACCACTCTCTCACGCTCTAGAAATAAACAAGAACCTTTATTTCCAGAACTTGCCAGCTTCAATAAGATTATCAATTATCTTGAAATCATCTCCAAGGGTCAAATAATAGAATGACAATACTAGATTTTTTGAAAGACCAGTCATGGCAATAAAGTCTTTGATGGAGAGAGGAATCTTTCTCATTCTAAAACCCATAATCCCTAATAGGATAGTGAACCATAAATTCATGCTTGCTTGTGTTGGGAACAGGTCAATGAGTTTGAAGTACTCTACTATCATTGGGTACAGCGGGAATCGAAATCCCCAGTTGATGATCTTAGGATAGACAACCAATTCATCTGCTCCACAATAAAATATGGGTATCATTTTTCTCTGGTAATCGAAGTACCACATTGTCTAGCAGTCCCAATTGTTTCTTTATCCGTTTGGAAAAAGGCTTGACTCTAATATTCATATGGCATATTTTTCAACGTCATGATATATTTAGGGAATATTGGTTTTAAGTTTACACTTGGAGTGGCAGTAATATCTCCATGTATTCAATAGACACTTTATTTTTCTTTTCTATTTTCTATGCTACCACTTTCTTGGAAGCATCGTCTTAGGTTTCAAAAGTAACACCGTTTTCTATAATTTCAAGGTTGAAATCTGTTTTTGTCATTTCCTCTGATTCAGTTTTTTTTGTTCAGAAGCTTCATCTCGCAGTTGAGGAAGATTAGAGCTTGTTGTTAGGTTTCGATGTTGAGTCTTCAAATGAGTTTGTTGTGACTCTAGGTTGGTCTCAACATTCTTTTTTAGAGGTGTAGAAGATGGTGTAGGATTCTCTATTGTTTTTTATGTGCAGGACTTTGTGGAGTATTATCGTATTCGAAGTATCTCATAGCTACAAATGGTATCCTTTTGATAGGAACGTTTTGGGAAGATTAAGCCTCTAATCAAATTCAAGGTGTTTCTTTACGTGAAATTCTAAGTGGTTAAGTGTTGACAGGTGATGGAGATTTTTCTGATAATCTATAAGAAGATACACTTTGTGTTTCTTTGGGATTATTTTGATGAGGAACTGATATGGTCCCAGAAAGTGCTAGTGAAGGATTTTGAGGCGGTGTTTGTAAGGAATTTTTCGGTAAGCAAGTGTTAAGAACAGGTTTGGATGAACTTTGGTTCCCAGGATATTTCTGGGTAGGATTGAAATTCCTATAAACTGTAGTATGAGTTGAAAGTTTGGAAGAACTATATGTTACACATGCAGTGCGATATTTAACAGCTCTTTCACTAATACATAGATAGCCGTAGAGACCAAAAATAGGTTTTTAGTTGATTGTGATTTTTTCATATACTAAAGTGAAGAAGAACCTTAAAATTAGTATTTGAAAAATGAAGATGAATCAGGAAAATTGGATTTTCTGGTAAAAGTGGTGTTGAAATAAGGTTTTTAGGTTGCTATCTTTCTCTCTCTAGAAGTTGAATGATAAATAAAAATAACTAAAGAAGAGGTATTTATAAAAGGATGATGAAAAAGGATGAAAGAGAAAATAGTCGGAAGAATATGAAGGGTTGATGATGGTTATTGGAGGGAGAAAATGGGCAGAAAAAGTGAATGGCTGATTACAGCTGTTGAAGAACCGCCAACCGGTAACCTACTACTAAGTAGAGTGACACCTGTAAATTGGCAGACCTAGTGGCATGTTGCACGCGCACTATAGTATCATATGAGTGTACATCCAATAATAGAGAAATGATTGAAAAACCATGTTTATATTCGAAACCAACTTGAGGGGGATATATAAACATTCGAAGAGACTTTAAACATAATATGTGAAAGCTTTGATTCGAGAAGACTTAAAATGTAATAATGAGAAGTCATAATACGAGGCAAAGCCTTGATATGGTTTTATTCGAAGATGATAAATGTTGAAATAAATCATTTTGATGAGAAGATGAGAGGTTTAAATTCGAAGTGATACAGAGTTTGCCAAAATTGACAGTCTTAATATGCACAAACTTTGATGATTTCTAATTCATATTCTTCATTCTTCATAAGAACTAGGGGACTACTAATAAGGATATGAATTATTATGGACTTAATTTGATGATATTAAAGTTGTTATAGATAAATTTTAATATTATGAGAGGAAATTAATATTAATTGTAAATATAATGGACTATTATGCAATTTGTTTTTTTAATTCATTCAGTTAAAGTTTCCACATGCACCCATATATAGAGGTGAGAGTTGATGAATAAACGATGACTTATACTTTCTAAATCAAACTCCTACTTTTAAGTCTCTTTCTCTCACAGAATATTTCTTCGCATTCTCTCAAAGAATACGAATACAATTCAAATTCATATTAAGAATTCTTCAAACTTAACATATATTATGTTTTTTATTAATTTTTTCCAACTATATACTGAAATCACCTTTTTAATAGGTATATGATAATTCAAATATGTTGCAAAAAAAGAGTTTCAGTTTGGGATCACTCGGAAAGTCAAATATGTTGCAAAAAAGAAAAGAAAAAGTAAGAACCTACACTTATTTAAAGAAAAATTAGCTAAATGATGGAAATGATTGATTTAAAGGATCTAATTTTAGAAGATATCATTCGACTGGTTGGAAATTTTCAAATTACTTTTCAATCTTCCAAGTAATCCAATCGTATACATATATTTTTTTCTCATTTGCTAATACGTATGTTGTAAATTCAGTTGTGGTATTTAGTTTTGCGAAAGGGAAGTTCCATAATTAAATTTTCAATTTGTACGATGATGAAACTTTAAATTTGTTGCTCTATAAGTCTTTGGAAATATTGAATGACAAATAAAAAAACAAAGGCAATTTTGAGATGTCTAATTTCAGTTTTCCTACCATATTTTCCATGTATATAAAAATTTATTTCAAAAGTAAATTGGCTTTTAATGAATTTCTAGTTTAGTGTTGAGACTAATCATGTATCAAGATTATAGTATGGTATTTGTTATTAAATATGACTTAATATTCTAGATTATTTTAATTTAATGTTATTGACTCTTTTAAACTACATTTTTGTTTGTTAGTAGTCTATGTATTTACTTAAAATCTTAGTATATGCTATTGTTAAATAAGAGAACAAAATATTAGGGCTGTTATATCTCTATTAGATTTGAAACATGTATGAATTTTATTTTTTATTTTTTGTTGTTATTTTGTTGCAACAATTTTTTAAAAAGTGGTTTGAATTTTTATTTTGGTGACTTCTAAAATTCTATAGGTTGAAATCATACTTATAACGATAAGAAAATAAAAGACAATATATTGAGAAAGAGTGTTCAACAAATGGAATCAGAGAGCAAGATGAAGTATCGAACAAGTTTGTTTCTCCCTTTTGAATTGGTAAATTTGTGTATAGTTCATTATTTTATTTTTTGATTTATCTAGAGTTGTAATCCGAAATATATGAAGTAATAAAAATACATGGAACCTAAGTTTTAAAGTTTTGACGAGAGAATGTAGAGTTTCCAACCTTAACCTCTATAAATTTTGGTGTATTTTTCCTTTCGCCTTTAAAATTTTCCAGATCTATGGAATCTTTATATAAATTTATAATATTTATACAAGGGAGTTTCTCTTTAGCTTTGAGATAAAAAATTGTATAATATATGTTATAAAAATGGTATAAAAACTTTGTTATGGTAGATCTGTGAATAACCTACATGATAAAATTGTTTGATTTTTTTACGAGATATATATTATAAATATATAAAATTAATTATTTGTTGATTTGATTATTGTAATATGTCCAGACGATTATTTTTTTGGTGATTACGAGTTGATACATTAATTTTGTGTTTGGTTTATGTGATATTACTGTCTATGTGGTTCGAAACACAATGGAGGCTAATATCCACTCTTGGAACATAAGAAAAATAACAATATGACTCATCGCTTACATAATGTAAAATTTTCATATTAGCAAGATCCAAGTTTATTTTTTGAATAATTTTTTGTTTAAATATAAGAATTATCATATAAAATTGCGAAATTGTGAACATCTTGAGTAGTATACAAATTAAGGTGTTACTTGTTGGTTTTTTTAAGAACTTGTATATTTGTATACTATAACTTTATAAGGTTTGTTGTAAATTTTAATGTGTTAAGTGTTTAGAGTTTATATCTAGTTGTTTGATCAAATTTACTAAACATTTAGAACTTAAAAGCTTATGACTATATTTAGTTTCTTGATTGTTTACCTAACCTATGATTGATTAAGAGTTACATATAGCTTGTGTGATTATATCTATATAATTTTATCCTAATTGTGACTAAATCTCTATACTCTTTGGGGTCCAAAAATAATTTCATCCAAGAGCAGAGCCAGATACTACATGAGTTTGATTGATGACTATTTAAGGATGGTGTGGGTTTACTTTCTGAAAACGAAAGATGAGGCATATTCAACCTTTGTCAAATAGAAGACGATGATTGAGAAGCAAACATGAAGAAAAATCAAACATCTTAGGACTAGTAATGGGTTAGAATATTGCAGTCGGCAGTTCAACAAGTTCTGCGAAGCTGAGGGAATAGTGTGCACTCACACTTATTCTAGAACACCACAACAGAATTGAGTCGCAAAAAGAATGAACATAACACTTTCTGGACAAGGCATGAAGTATGCTCTCGCATTCTGGTGTGGAAAAGGATTTTTGGGCTGAAGCAATCAATACAACGTGTTACTTGGTGAATCGGTCTCCATCAATGGCTATTGATTGTAAAACTCCTTTTGAGATTTGGTCTGGATCGTCGGCTGATTATGAACATTTGACGGTGTTCGGTTGTCCTGCGTATGCTCATGTCAGAGATGGTAAGCTTAACCCGAGGGCAAAGAGGTATATAATTCTAGGATATGCTACTGGAGTGAAGGGATATAAGTTATGGTGTACCTCTCCAAAGTCTCCAGGTTTTCTCATCAGTAGGGACGTTAATTTTAACGAGTTTGCTTCGATAGACAGTCAAAATGAAGTAGGAAAATGGTTGAATCAGGATCAGTTGTGAGTAAACAAGTGGAGCTTGAAGTAGAATTAGTTCCTAGCAGGTCCAATAATTCAAGTGGTTCTGAGGTGGATCCAGAATCAGGAGGTGAAGTGTCAGCATCGGATGATAGTGATGATGGTGCACCTGAACCAGAACAATAACCTTATAGCATAGAATTGGGCAGAGACAGAGGAGATATTAGACTTCCAAAAAGGTATGCGAATCTAGTTGTATATTCTCTGTCAGTTGCAGAAGAAGTTAAGATTCATGAACCTATTAGCTACAGAGAAGCTATAGCGAGTTCAGAGGCAGATCGATGGATTGGTGCTATGGGGGAAGAGATTGAATCTCTTCATAAGAATCAAACATGGAAGCTTGTTGACTTTCCTAAATGACAGAAGATAGTAAGCAATAAATGGGTGTTCAAGAAAAATGAAGGTAATCCAGGGGTTGAGGCATCTCGATTCAAAGCAAGACGGGCTAAGGGTTTTAACCAAAGGGAAAGAATCGACTTCAATGAAGTGTTTTCTCCGGTGGTGAAGCATAATTCGATTCGAGTTTTGTTAGCCATAGTAGTTTTGCAAGATTTAAAGCTTGAGCAGTTGGATGTGAAGACTGTGTTTCTACATGGTGAATTAGATGAGAAAATCTACATGAGATAACGAGAGGGATTTATCGAACCTAATATGGAGGATAAAGTTTGTTTGCTGAAAAAGTCACTTTATGGTTTTAAACAGTCACCTAGGCAATAGTACAAACGTTTTGATACATTCATGGTGTCAAAAGGGTTCACGAGGAGTCCATATGATAGTTGTGTGTATCATCAAAAGATGTCAGATGATTCTTATGTTTACTTGTTGTTGTATGTGGATGATATGTTTATTGCTGCTTATAGTATGTCACACATTATGCAGTTAAATAAGGAGCTTAGTGTCGAGTTTGAGCTGAAGGATCTGGGTATAGCAAAGAAAATTCTTGGTATAGAGATTATCAGGAACAAAAGTGTAGGATCATTACACTTGTCTCAACGAAGCTATATTGAGAATGTGTTACAATGATTCAACATGTTTGATGCTAAAGTAGTTAACATTCCGTTTGCTACTCATTTTAAGTTGTCTGCAATATGAGCGGCCAAAGACGATGCTAAGTTGGAACAAATGTTGAAGGTTCCATATGCAAGTGTAGTTGGTAGTATCATGTATGCTATGGTATGCACACGTCCTGATATTTCACACGCGGTTAGTGTAGTTAGTAGGTACATGGGATGTCCTGGGACAGAACACTGGCAGACAGTGAAATGGATATTTCGGTATCTTAAAAATACTATGAACCTTGGCTTAACTTTTAACAAGACCGATATTGGTGAATCGCTGAATGATGTTGCAGGATCATTGGTTGGTTTTGTTGATTCTGATTTTGCAGGTGATATGGATAAAAGAAGATCTCTGACAGGATATGTATTTAATCTAGCTGAGAGTGCAATCAGTTGGAAAGCACAGTTGCAAGCTATTGTAGCTTTGTCTACAACAGAGGCAGAGTACATGGGGGTAACAGAAGCAATTAAAGAGGCAATATAGTTGCAAGGTTTGGTGGCAGATTTGGGCTTGGATAGGACTACTACAAAAGTGTTTTGTGACAGTCAAAGCGGCATACACATTATAGGGAACCAGATGTACCATGAGCATACAAAGCACATAGATGTCAGGTATCATTTTATTCGTGATACAATATTAAAAGGAATTGTTGATGTGAAGAATGTGTCTACACACGATAATCCAGCAGATATAATGACCAAGGCAGTAGGGAGTGCCTAAACTGGATAGGTGTTCGCAGTTTAGAGTGAATTCTTTAGGGGCATTTGGTGAGTCAGAAGAAGAGAAGTTTCTTTGTTGATAATGAAGAAAGCATACTCGCCTCAAGGGGAAGATTTGTTGTGAATGATCGAATAGTTCCTTGACAGTGTACAGTGTTCAGCGGTGATGAGTCCGAATTCAGAATACTCCCCGAAAGGGCAGATCAGTGTAATTCTCTCCGAAAACCGGACATAACTTTTGGACCGGACAGATCACTTCGAACCAATGTGAGCCTAAGGCTGTTCGAACTATGACAAAAGTACTAAAAAACCTAAACACTTCTTGACTAAGCTACCTGTCCTCCTGCTTAGAACTCATGGGTCTTTAAACATGACCCGGGTCCATTAAACTTGACCCGAAAGTCCATAAGGGCCCAAATTTCATACTATAAATACCCAACCACCAGCATTAACTATGGGTAAGAAAAATTAACTGCTGCCAAGCTGCTCAATTCTCTCTCCACATTGAAACACCTTGAAACACCTTGAAACACCCTTACACCGCCTTAAAACTCCACTTGAAATTACTTGCCTACCCCTAGGCCATTTTTATCCACACCAAATTGGCGACCACAGTGGGAGGCGACGGTGCCTGAATCAAGTATTCAAAACCAAGCAAAGAATTTATGTCCGAATGAATTCGGATAATCCAAAGCTTCCACCAGCTTTGCTCGAAGTGGTGGAGGAGAACGATGAGTATACTGTCCAAGAGCGCGACAGGTTAAAGCTTGAGATAGAGGCTCTGAGGGCTGAAAAGGCCAAGATGGGCGTGAAAGAGAAATCCAAAGCGTCAGCTGCTCATCACACTGACAACCCTCGAGAGCCTGAGGCTTCGAAAACTCGTGTGAGCACTAAAAAGACACATGCCAGCTCTAAAAAGTCTCACCGGTCCAAGCCTGTTGAGAGCTCTGACTCAAGTTCAGAATCTTCGGGCAGCTCTTCGGACAGTGAGGGAAATGAAAAATCCTTGTCCTCTAGCAGTGATGAGGGTCGAACCAAGAAGAAACAAAAGCAAGTTAAGAAGTATTCGAGAAAAAGAGATCACCATGGAAGAATGAAAAGGCATATTGGAAAGGGGTCATCTCACCACCGGAGGTATACGGACAAGATGTTGATGGATTCTTTTGCTTTCCACGATGAGCCAGGTATCTTTGCAAATCCTAATGAGGATACCGTGTTCAGTCGTGGAAGGAATTGGAGGCAGTCTCCACTGTCTTCTAAAATCCTGTCCGGAAACCTCCCTAAGAGGTTTGACAGTACTAAGATGGAGAAGTATGATGGCAGTACTGATCCGGACAATCATCTGGAGCAATTCAAGAACTTCATGATGAACTTTGATGATGATGATAAACTAATTTGTAGGGCATTCTCCCAATCTTTTACGGGGAGTGCTCTGAAATGGTACAACAGCCTGCCTCAGGGTTGCATTAAAGACTTTGATACTTTTTGGGTGGCCTTTCGAAGGCAGTTTGTGGGGAGTAAGGAGCTGAAGGGCAATGGAGACACAATAATCCATTGTGCCCAAGAGCCAAATGAGTCGTTAAAGGAGTACATAAGTCGTTTTGTAAACACAAAGAATGGGTTGGCTGATTGCTTCGAACAAGTGGCAATAGCATCCCTAAGACAAGGTTTGAACCCAGGCAACCTGGCTGATTCGGTGACCAGGAAGAAAGCCATGACCTGGGGAGGATTGCTAAATCAAGTTGGCAAGCAAATAAACGTTGATGAAACAAAAAAGACCAGGGTGCACAGACAGGTGAGATTCACCCTGGTGGCACCAACTCCAAATCAAAACCAGACCGGGAATAGAGCAAGAGAAACCGGACAGGGGCATGGTAGGGGAAAAGCTCAGTCCCAGCCAGCTGCTCCTGCCCAAAGTCAGCAATCCAGAAACAAAAGAGGGCCATGGGTCCAACCGGAGTGGTTCGCAAAACTTAAAGAAAGCGTGGCCACCATTTTTGATAAAACAAAAGATGAGGTACACTACCGGAGACCGGCAACCTTGCAGTCTCCCAGAGAGCATCGTAACAACTCCTTTTGCCAATACCACAATGATATTGGCCATACCACTGATGATTGCATAGCGTTGAAACAAGAGGTACAAAATTTGATTGAAAGGGGGAAGTTGGGTGCATACGTTAAAAGAAAAGGAGGCAACAGGCCTGACAACACTCACCGGGCTGGTCCGGTTAATGCTGCCCCGGAGGGGGCTATGGTAATAGTTGAAAGGTTTGATGTGGAATCTGAATACTTGGATCCTGATCCAACAAGAAACAGAGTGGGTGCTATAGAGGAGCGTTCTAGATCGGTCTCCGGGCTCATTAAATTCTTCGAGTCACTGACAATTTTCGGAGGGGACACTGTGACAGCTCCTACTACTTCTTCGAGAAAAAGGCATGTTTATAATTTGGCCTCCCAGCTAGAAGGAGGCATGACCTCTTATCAATCACCAAATTCGTTCCCATTCATTGTCTTTGATGGGGATGATTTAAGAGACATTGCTGGCCCTCATGAGGATGCTGTTGTTATAGGAGCATCTATAGGGGGCAATGAGATAAGGCGAATTCTGGTAGATACTGGAAGCTCTGCCAATATCCTTTTCCTAGACACTTACAAGAAAATGAAAAATCCAGCTGTGATTCAGAAGTCGGACCGGTCGATCGTGGGCTTCACGGGCAGCTCAGCCGATGTGATCGGGGAGTTTGAAGAAGAAGTGTTGTTGGGCAGGGGCCCTTTCAAGAAAATGGTTAGAATACTCTTCATTGTGGTGGATTGTCCCACCTGCTATAATGCTATTCTAGGGAGATCTTGGCTCTCTAGGATGCATGCAGTGGCTTCGACAGTCCATCAGTGTCTAAAGTATGCTGTTCAGGGGCAGGTTGGGGTTGTCCGGAGCAGCCAAAAGATTGCAAGAGAATGTTATGCCACTGTATTGGCCCCACGAACGCTGGGGGCAGTCCGAATAAATGATCAATAGCAGTTTGAGGGCCTTTCTGGGGGTGAGGGTGAAATTGATGACCCCAGAGAGACCCCTGGAGTATTGATTCCGATTGAAGAGGTTGAAACACACTGCTTGGAAGAAGGAAAAAGCGTCAAGATAGGATCCAAAATGCCACCAATGCTGAAAGAAGGAATGTTGAAATTCTTGAAAGACCATCAGCATGTTTTTGCTTGGTGCAACGCTGATGTTACTGGAGTTCCATCAGAGGTGATTTCCCATCGCTTGTCTGTCCGGAGAGATATGGCCCCAGTAGTACAAAAAAGGAGAGCTTTCTCAAAAGAAAAAGCTGATGTCATTGTACAAGAGGTTGATAGACTCACAAAGATGGGGCACATTAAAGAATCTCAATACCCTTTGTGGACTGCCAATCCTGTCTTAGTAAAAAAGAAGAATGGCAAATGGCGTATGTGCATTGACTTCACAGACCTCAATCGAGCTTGTCCAAAAGACTTGTATCCGGTCCCCCGGATAGATCAGTTAGTAGACTCTACTTCTGGGAACAAGCTTCTCTCCTTCATGGATGCCTTCTCCGGGTACAATCAGATTCAAGTAGATCCAAAAGATCAAGAGCATACCACGTTTGTCACTGATAGGGGTCTACATTGCTATAAGGTGATGCCTTTTGGCCTGAAAAATGCTGGGGCTACTTATCAAAGGTTAGTCAACAAGGCATTTGCTGATCAAATTGGAAGAAATATGGAGGTTTACATTGACGATATGATGGTGAAAAGCGTGGATGAGCAGTTGCACTTGTCTGACCTCCAAGAGACTTTTGCCAACTTGGCCAAGGTAAATTTAAAGCTAAACCCTGAAAAGTGTGTGTTCGGAGTGCAGTCCGGGAAGTTCTTAGGGTATATCATAAGTGAGCATGGAATACAGCCCGACCCGGACCAACTCAATGCTTTGTTCCAGATGGAGCCTCCTCAAAACATTAAAGAAGTACAGCGATTAACGGGGAGATTGGCTGCCTTGAACAGATTTATCTCCAGGTCTTCGGACAGGTGTGCTCCATTCTTTCAAACCTTGAAGGGTGCAAAGGGGTTTGAATGGACACCACAGTGTGATGAAGCATTTAATGAAATCAAGAAACATCTTTTCTCTCCCAAGACTTTGTTCAAACCAGTTGATGTGGAGACTCTCTTTGTATATTTGGCTGTTTCAAGTTGTGCCATCAGTGCTGTGCTAGTAAGGGAGGTTGATGGGCATCCTCACCCAGTGTACTACATCAGCAAAAGCTTGATTGATGCTGAGAGGCGTTACTTGAAACTTGAAAAACTGGCATTAGCCTTGGTGATAGCTGCAAGGAAAATGAGGCCCTACTTCCAGGCTCATCCTATCATTGTCCGAACGTCCTTCCCTTTAAAGAATATCCTTCAAAAAGCAGACATTTCAAGCAGAATGACCAAGTGGTCAGTAGAGTTGGGGGACTTCGACATAGACTTTGCTCCCCGGCCAGCGGTAAAAGCCCAAGCTGTGGCTGATTTTCTGGTTGAATTTCACTCTGACAGGGATTCGGAGCAACCTACTGATTCAAAAAACAAGAAAGTGTGGATTGTCCGAACAGACGAAGGATCCAGTTCCATGGGATCTGGGGCAGGAATATGTCTCACCTCCCCATACGGGGACAACATGTTCCAAGCTATTTGTTTTGCTTTCAGGGCATCCAATAATGAGTCCGAATACGAAGCAGCTATAGCTGGGTTAAAATTGGCCTACATTTGTGGAGCTAAAAGAGTCAAGCTACTAAGTGACTCCTAGTTGCTAGTCCACCATGCCTTGGGCCTATCAGAAGCTAGAAAGGAACAGTTGGTCAAGTATTTACTCCTCCTCAAAAATGAAGCGTTAAAATTTAAAGCTGTTATCTATGAGCACATCTCCCGGGCAGAAAATGAGCTAGCAGACTCACTAGCAACGATAGCATATACGGAGTCCTACCCATGGATCCATGTGCTTGAAAGCCCATCTATTCAACTCAATGAAGGTATAAAAGAGGAAGTCTTTGAAGTACAAATGAATCGGCCTCAAGACTGGAGGTCTCCTCTTATACAATATCTGTCTGATGGCATCGTGCCCTTGGATAAATCACAAGCCAGAACATTGAAACACAGGGCTCGTGGTTTCATTATGATTAGAGAAGTCTTGTATAAAAGTCCTACAGCAAACCTCTCCTACGTTGTTTAGGGGATCATGAGTCACAAATGGTTCTCTCCGAATTGCATGATGGTGAGGGATCAGCCCATTGTGGATTTAGAGCTTTGACAAGAAGAGTGTTACTCTCCGGATACTATTGGCCATCAATTATGAAAGATGCCAAGGAGCTGGTAAGAAGGTGTGACCCATGCCAGAGGTACAGCAATGAAATTCATGTACCAGCCATTCCTTTGGAATCAATTTCTGAGCCCATCCCTTTTGCTCGATGGGGATTGGACTTAGTTGGGCCTCTCCCTGTGGCGTCCGGAGGGCGTAAAACCATAATTGTAGCCATTGACTACTTCTCGAAGTGGATAGAAGCAGCCCCCTTGGCAGGGACAACCTCAAAAGCTGTTATAAAATTCATTCTATCCAACATATGTTGCAGATTTGGTGTCCCCCAGAAAATAACAACGGACAATGGGCCACAGTTTGACAACAGAGAAATGGAAAGCTTCTGTGCCTCAAGGGGTATTCAGCACTGCTTTTCTTCACCTTTCCACCCTCAAGCCAATGGGCAAGTTGAAGTGGCTAATAGAACGATACTGTCCGGTTTAAAGAAGAATTTAGAAGGGGCTGCTGGGAAGTGGCCTAGTTATCTACAAGAAGTCTTGTGGGCCTACCGAACAACACCTGGGGCTGCAACACAAGAATCCCCTTTTGCCTTGGTCTATGGAATGGATGCAGTAGCCCCCATAGAGAAGACACTCCCCTCCTTTCGTGTTCATAACTTCTCCGGACAGGCTAATGAGATGGCAATTAGAAATCAGCTTGATTTGATCGAAGAAAGACGGGTGAAAGCTCATCTTAGAATGGCACACTATCAGGGCTTGATGAGAAGCAGGTTTGCTTCTAAAGTTAAAAGAAGGGATTTTCAACCAGGAGATAAAGTATTAAGGAAAGTTTTCTTGCATACTAAGGAAAAGCTCTTCGGAAAGCTGGCCCCAACTTGGGAGGGTCCATATACTGTGGTTGAAAGAATCAAGCCTGGGACATACTGGTTGGAAGACAAAGATGGCAGGGTTTTAACTCACCCTTGGAATATTGAACACCTTCGAATGTACTTGGAATAAAACTTATGTAAATATTTACTTGTTTAAACATCCATGTAAATATTTGGGGGCATACCTTCCCCTCTTCGGTGGCACGGAGAGTTTTCAATGAAATTTGGTGCCTTCTTCAAAATTCTCTAAGTATTTTTAAACATTTTGTCTCTTATCATACTACCCGGGTTAAAAGATCTAAGGGCTATTTAAATTCTAACCGGAAAGTCTTAATACTCTCACAATACAATAAAACTATTTAAACTCCAGCTATTTAAACAAACAATGAAAGAAGAGGATGGTTGAGCAAAATAAGATATTCATTCAACAGTTTAAAACTGCCTTGGCCTTCCAAGGACTTTTTGAGTAAGTTTGGGCACAGTACAAAAATCTGTCCGAATAATACGGACACCATCACAAAAAGAGTGCCTTGGCCTTCCAAGGACTTTAGTTCGAATAAAAGATAGACAAAATAAATTATAAGTTAAGGTTGAGCCTTTGAAGATGGCTCACCCTCATTTGATTTCTTGCCCTTGATGTCGCTCTTTTCTTCGACTATCTTCTTACCCTTGGGGTCAATCTCTTCCTCACCTGGGCTCTCTCCGGTTTCCTCTTCATCACCGGACGAAGACTCACCGGAATACCCCTCATCGACCATGGTCCAGTATGGGAGATCATCATCATCCACATAGCGCCATAATTCCCCTAGTCTCCTTTTCGGGAATTTCTCGTGAAACAGGAGGACCATGTCAGACTTTACCTTTTGAATCAGTAGCTCCTCGCTTCGGATCATCTCCCTGGCATAGGCGTTGATCTTGGCCTTGATCATGGCCTCTTGATCCCTCACCAAAGCAGCTTTCTCTTCAACAGCCTGAGTCACTGCATTCTCTAAAGCAATTTTGTCAGTGGTCAGGTTGGTGACGAGCTTCTCCTTTGCTGCAGTTTCTCCCCTTGAGGCTGTCAGGTCCTTCTCCAGTCCGGACAGCTTAGCCCGGAGATCTTTTACGGTCTCTTCCAAGGAAGCAGCTTTTGTGTTGCTTTCATCTTGATTCTTCTTTAGCTGATCATTTGCCTCCTTGAGCAAATCAACCTTATTGGCAGCAGTCCGGAGGTCCTCGGACAGTTTTTCCTTCTCCGACTTGAGGTCTTTGATGGTGTCTGCCTGACTTCGGACTTGCCTTTCCAAAGTAAGTATTGGCTGCACGTTGCTAAGGATAGAATGGGCTATAACATCCCTCTCACTGGAAACCATAAAAGTCTTACCGTTGAAGTTAATTGTGTTGGAGCTGCTTGGAGGGACATAGGGCCCTGCGAACTCGTCTCTGGGTAGCCCAAGAAAATATTCACCAAGTCCACCCAGACCGGTGATGTCCATTTCGTCTAAGTTAAGCTCTCCCCCCTCAACTTCATCTGTGTGGAATTCCCTTGGGATCTCTTCTTGAAAGTCTCTTGTGATCTCTTCGGCCAGTGTAGGGTCAGTAGGGAAAGAAGGCTCTGGGTCCCGGAGAGCAACCTCGTCTCCTTGGGAAGTCTTCTTCTTCTTGGCCTCCCTATCAGCACTCTCACTTGTTTGCTTCCGAGTCCTCTTAGAAGCCCTTGGGGGCTTAGGGAGGTTCACTTCCTGCTTCTCGCTCTCCTGTTCCACCACTTGTAAAAGGGCTGCATCAATTTGAACCTGTGCCAGTCCCTCTGTGTCTGTTGGGGCCTCCTTCTCATCATCACCTGCCATCCTCTTGCCTTTCTTCTTCTTGCCCTTCATTTTACTTGGGGCTCTGGCCCGGGCAGGCAGGAAGAGAGTCCCATCCAGTTCATGAGACCTTCTCAGCACGATGTCTTCATCAGGTTGGGTGGAGAACTCCTCCCAAGTTAGGTCTCTTCGACCTGTGGTGTTCCACAGGTGAGACCTTGCTAAGTTTCCAGAAGTGAAGGCTTTATGGAACCGGTTCTCCCAGTTCTCTGCGGCCCAAGCATTGATTTTGCCACAGGAGACCTGTCCGGCCTTCAGGTAGTCTCCGAACTCCTTTGGCAGCTCTGAAAAACAAAAGAGAAACTAATTAGCATAAACTTAAAAGAAAAGGGAAAATCGGACAGAGACTTAAGATGAGAAGCTTACGGTCACTCCTCCATCTACTCCTGAGGAGGCTTGGATTCTATCCGGTCTTGATTTTCTTGCCATTCTCCCATGAGCCACTGACAAATAAGAATTGGCTCCTCCATTTGCTCTCCGACTCCAGGAGATCATCGACAGCTTTAAGATCGTTCCCCATGTTGAAATGGTAGAAGGGGAACTGATGATGTTTGCACAAGTTGGCCACAGCTGCAAACTGTTCCATAGGAAGAGGGATTCCAGATAACCTAGACGCCATAATACATGACATCAAGGTGAACCAACCGATGGGGCTTAGCTGTGATGGGCAGAGTTTGACCAAGTGAAAGTAGCGCACTATCTCTGGGTCCAATGGGAACCTGAGTCCCCAGTTGAATAGCTCCGTAAAGAAGCCTATCTCATTCCTTTTACAGTCCATCGGGGTCTCCGGATCGATGGGAATTCGTATCTTTACATTCTCAGGGATCCCCCACTTAGTGCGCAACCGACCCAGATCTGAAGTATGGATGAACGCATACTTGGTCCTTAGCAAAGCTGAAAGATAATTGAACTCCACCTTATGAAAGCATGGCCCTACTCTCCCTTCAAGGCTCTCCGGCAGATCCGGACGCCTCAGATACAAGTCCTCTTTGCTCTTCTTGGCAACAACGATAGTAGTATCAGCCTGTCCGGAGGACTCGGACTCAAATCTAACCTCCTCAGTGGAGTCCTCCATCCTCTCCTCCATAATCGTTGGGGGAGCTTCAGTAGAAATAGTCCGGGGAGGATTGAGGCTTGGCAGAGCTGATCCTCCGGACTGTTGGCTGTCCGTATTTACTCGACTTCTCACCTCAATTTGAGTTTCTGAGGTAGAAGATTCCTTGGGGGGTAGTGGGCTGCTGGCCTCTAGTCCTGACAGCCTCTCCCGGGGAGCCCTTATAGTTGCCCCAGACCCTGATACACTATCCTTTGCCCCCGATTTCGAGGGTGTGTTTTTAGAAGAAAGCCCTTTGACCAACCGACTTGGCCTTTTCATGATTAGCTTGTCCGGGGAATGGTCAGAGTCAGACCCCATAGCAATGAAATAAGATTTTTTCCTAACACTTGTGACAGTAACTCCCGGTTCAACAGCAGGGATCGACTCCTGAACTGAGGAGCCAGATACTATGGGGGAGAGCGTTGATTGAAAAAGCCTTTTTGGCTTGGTACCTTTAGAAGAAGATGAGCCTCTGTCAGATTCTTCGATTGAAGGGGCTGGTTTCTCAACAGGCGACGATGGTAGCCCTGCTGCAAGTCTTTTCTCCTTCTCAACTCTTTGAGCTTTCTCCAATTCCGAGAGATTAAGCCAGCCGCCCTTGATCAGTGTTGTTCTTGCTGTAAACATAAACACCCAAGAAAGTTTTGAAGATTCTAGAGAGATAAAGCTCTGAGTAAAATGGCAGAGTGAAATTTGAAAGAGATAATGAGATAGTGAAAAGTGAATTAGAATTTATAGTAAATGTGAAAAAAGGAGTTGATTCCTAGGAGAATCCGAAAAGTTGGGCAATGATTAAAAGACGGCGCTGATGTCATTAATGGCATTTAAAAGAGGTAACTTGTTCGAGAAAGTGGTGCGAAGTTCAAGGTGAAAAAACGGCTAAAGTGACCAATCAGAGAATGACACGTGTCCCATTAACTCTGGCAAGAACCGTTTAGAATTCGTAACGTTCGGTCTGTCCGGGTTTATCCACAACTCTCTCCGGATTGAAAAACCACTTCCTATAATCGGACTGTTTTTCAGTTCTTTGACAAGGACACTTGTTCAAACATCTAAAAAAGGGGCTCCTGATGAGTCCGAATTCAGAATACTCCCCGGAAGGGCAGATCAGTGTAATTCTCTCCGAAAACCGGACAGAACTTTTGGACCGGACAGATCACTTCGAACCAATGTGAGCCTAAGGTTGTTCGAACTATGACAAAAGTACTAAAAAACCTAAACACTTCTTGACTAAGCTACCTGTCCTCCTGCTTAGAACTCATGGGTCTTTAAACATGACCCGGGTCCATTAAACTTGACCCGAAAGCCCATAAGGGCCCAAATTTCATACTATAAATACTCAACCACCAGCATTAACTATGGGTAAGAAAAATTAACTGCTGCCAAGCTGCTCAATTCTCTCTCCACATTGAAACACCTTGAAACACCTTGAAACACCCTTACACCGCCTTAAAACTCCACTTGAAATTAGTTTCCTACCCCTAGGCCATTTTTATCCACACCAAGCGGTACAGTTTTGTGTCTCTCATAGTGTCATTATGCCTTGACTGTGTACCGTGTTCGGCGGTATAATTTTGTGTCATTGACAATGAAGCTAAAATGGTAATGTCATCTTTGTTCTCATGTATACGAGCCCATTAGGACTATTATCTAGTAAGTCTATTTATTCCATATAAATAAATTACTATGGCTACACAAAAAGATAATCTGAAATCTGTAACATTTTCTATCATAGTGAAACTTTTTTCTCTGGCGGCGCCCATGGACGTAGGCAATTGTCGAACCACGTTAAATCTTGTGTTCATTTAAGTTTTTCCTTCACATATGTTCTGTGCTTGAGCCATTTTGTGATAATTGCATATAAATTTAATAACAATCTCTATAATTTATCTTAATTATTTTGTAGAAATTTAGCATAGAAAAATTTAATGGTATTAGAGATTTTCACAAATGACAGAGAAAATTAAATTTGTTTTGTATCAACAAAAATATCTCAAAATATTGGAAGATAATTCCAAAAAAATTAAATTTCTAAACATGTCGTAGGTGTTCTTATTATAAAAATGATAATGTTTTAAGAGAAATAAATGAGTGTGATACTCTTTTAAGAGTATAGAATAAACTTTAATATTTGTATTTTAAATATTTCTCGTAAATAAACTTTTTCTAAAAGAAAGACTATTTGATTTTGAATAAACCCAAGTAAGAGTTTTACTCAAAATTAGATGAATTCAACCATTTAACTATAAAATTAGCTAAATCATGTCAAAACGAAAAACTAAGTAACGAAAAACAAAGCAATAATTTTTCTCAATTCCCTCCCTAATTTCTTTAAAGATGTTAAGTTTGTAATTAAATATGGTGGGCAAGAATTAACATTAGATGATTGTATAACAGACATGACGCATAATATACCTTCATTGTGTCACTCTATCCAAATGAACAGTTTGGTTCCATTCAAACAACTTTTGTATAGATCGAATGATGAATCTGAGTCGTTCTATATTCCACTTGTCAGTTGTATATTGTCCAATGGGTTGATAAGCTTCATTGATGGGAATGAGAAGTCGGGGATCTTTGAGGTTTTGTTTTGGACTACAAGTGTGTATAGCTTCCTGGTTGGTTCATTTTAAATGTATGATTTTCTAACTTTAAATTTGACTTTAATTGTAACAAATGTATTAATTTCCATCATTTGATTATATAGTTATAGTTTTTCCTTATTATATTTCCTTCTGAATTTCGAAGTATTTTTTTTATTTTTTTATGCAATATTTTCATGAGTTTTTATATTTTTTTTCTGCTCATTTTTTCCGAGGTGCATGATGATATTGGTGATTTTTGGTATTCTTCTCACTCATCGACACTTTATTCCAGTGTGCAATACTACATTTTATATTGAAATTCTTCATCAATGTTACTTAGGATAAGTGATGATTGTAGATTTTCAGTAGATTTTAATTTAGGGCTTTAATAATATCCTCATCCATAATCAATATGATTATTTTTTTTATGTTCTTTTTTGCTTTCTTTTTTCTGATGACAGGATTTGATTAAAAGAAGTGAATTTTCTATTTAAAATCCAAACTTTTAGGTGTTGAATCTTGATTACTTGACTTCTTATCTTCAAGAACTTCTTCTGGACTTTGAGATTGTAGATTAGTTTCTTCTTGTTTGTTATTTGATCTATCTGGATTCACCTAATTGTCAATTATAGGTTTCACTTTTGAAACCCATTTTTCTGTTTGATTAATAGCATTAGCTTGAGATATAGTTTGGTTCTATTGTTTATTAGCTTCATGGATTTCGTTAGTAGTAACATTTGGCTGGAATAAGGTTGTTTGTGACCTATATGAAATCGATTAGAGTAGTAAAGTGACATATCTCCATATTTAATATCTTGTTAAAGCCCATATTTCTCACTGAAACTCATCCATACTTTTGTTTGAAGATTCCTAGAGATATGTAGTTCTAACCAAACCTTAAAACAATTTTACATTGCTCTATTTTTATAGAGAACCCAGACAAGTAGAGGGTCACATATTATTTTAGCTGTGACCTTAATTGAATCTTCGTTGTACATGTACTCGAATATGTTTGGGAGTGTGATCCAAACTGGATTTATTGGTGATTCAATTTTGGGATGGAAGAATGAAGTCCATTTTAAAATTCTCATTGTATGTTGACCAATGGTCCATACATTAATTCTCCATAGTTTCTTTATATATTCTTGAAGTTCAAACTCTATCATTACGTGTTTAAGATCCTATAGAGCTAGACTAATCTTGCCACAAAATCTAAAATTTCATAAAAAAATGTGAAGAATGGTAACTTGGGATATTCTATTCGAAAACTTATCACCTAATATATGGTTTGAGTTTGAGATCATATTTTCTTTTTTTCGTTACAAGAATCGATTTGACTTATACTCACCTTTGTATTCAATCTTAACCTTTCTGTGTATGATTTGGTCAGAGCTATTCAAATGGTTTCCATTATCTTATTTTTGTGATCCATGACTTTGAGGTAGAGGTGGAAATTCATTTTCTTTATCTTCTTGTCTAGAGTAGTCGGATCCTGTTTTTATATTATCTTTTTTTTATTAAAAACTGAGGTTTCTAAAAATGATTTGTTTAGATGATTGTTATATGATGATGTTGGCATTGTGAAATATAACAGTGGTTTAAATGATGACCTTTTTTCAATCATCTTGTGGTGAAGATTCTGGTTATGCACCATTCTGGTGACTATTGAACAATAAGTTAAACTATATAAACAGACGATAAGAAAGTATTTCTTAGAGTTCCTAACATATAAATAGTTCATTTAGAGAATTTATTGAAAAGTCTCGTGCTAAAAAAATCGTTTTGAGTCCATCAACCAGTTCGTCGTGTGTTTTCCGGTGAAAATCAAAGATCTGATCTCTCTATCTTTGGGAAATGGGTTTGTAGACTTTATCGGAAGGTTGTTTAATAGTTTATCTATTTCCTAAGTTATAGCCAGAATATTTATATTTGATTTATTATATAATTTGGTAGGTTTGACATTTAGTTGTATCTAAAACTTCAATTGATTTAAAAAAAATTAAGCTAGACGTATTTTTTAATTTTTTAATTTTATTTATGATCATATTAATTATTATTATTTAGTTTAAACTTGTGACCTTTATGTCACAATTGAATAAAGTGATACACGCTGGTACAACTTGATACTATAAAACATATAGAAAAACCCAAAATTACAGAAATAAAAAACTATAGCTAATCGATTTCTCTACCTTAACCTTCTCTCTCACACTAGCTTCTTAACTCCATACTTCATAAAACCAGCATATTCAACAATAAAAATCTCCACAATCCCCAAAGCTTCTCAGATCGACATGCTTGATACAAATTTCATTCCAAGTAGCATTAGTGTTGAACAACCCATTATTACTGAGAGACCAGCTAAGAGAGTCCACATTAGATTTATCCAGGTAGACCTCGAGAATATTTTGGATTTGGTTTGAGTCCAAGACATTCTCCAGCATATAAATGTTATATTTTCCTTCTTCTTAATAATCTTTGACCTTAAAGCCTTCATAGATAGTTATGTCTTCATTTTCAGAAAAGGTGATCAATGGTTGTGTTGTACATCATTTATCAAGAGGCAGATCCATATTACCAGCCTTATCACGCCAAATAATAGACTTTTCTGCCCTGTCTCTTAAATTCCATAATATTTTCCACACATTAGAACATTTCAGAAGGCATATGAACAGTTAACAGGTGATGATTGTTGAAGTATATGGTTTGATTAACTTTGCCCATAGGGAGTTTTGGCACCTCAAATTGTACCACGGCTTTAGAGAGAAAACCTCCACCAAATCATCAATCCTTCTCAAGCTCAACCCACCTTCTTCAAATGGCTTACAAAGTTTAGACCATTTGCATCAGTTGATAGTAGCACTGTTTTTTTAGTCCCCCAGAGGAACTTATTATAAAAGATCTCAAGTCTTTTGATAACAGTTTTAGAAAGGTAGAATTTTGAATAATAAACATAGGATAAACAGCTATCACGATCTGAATAAGGGTAAGTCTTCCCCCAAAGGAGAGGACGGTTTGATCCCAATTTTTTATTTTTTGTTTTAGCTATTAGATCCTCAAAGTTACTAACCTTTATTTTGTTGCTTATTGTTGACCCCAAGTACTTGTATGGCAGGTAATTGTGTTTAAAGCCCCAAAAAATTTCAAGTATTCTGGTTTGTTGAGGTGAGAGTTTGTTGGAGATAATAATTTTAGACTTTTCTTTATTAATCAGCTAACTCGAAATATCTTCATAATGGTTTAACAGGTTCATGATTTATGAAACATAAGAAATGAAGCCATTGTTGAATACAAAGATATCATCAGCAAAGCATAAGAAATGTATATTCAAATTCCCTCCACATTCATACATTGTTGATGTAAGATCAGAAGAAAGCCCTTTAAACCCCTTAGGAGATACTCTTCAGCTAGAATAAACAGACTAGGTGACAGGGGGTCACCTTGTCTTAACCCTTTATTAAACTTAACGAATCCATTTAGTTCACCGTTAATTAGGATAGAGAAGTAGCTATTGTCAATATTACTTTCTATTAGTCTAAGAAAGTCAGACCTGAACCCAAACGTAGCCAATATACTAAATAAAAATGTATGATCCAGCCTATCAAAAGCCTTGTCCATGTCCACATTTACCAGAATGTCCCCCCTCTAGTTTTGGTATTTAGGTCACCTGAAAGCTCTTGGACAATCATGATATTATCATGAATGCTTCTACCTTTCACGAAATCCCCTTGTTCAGCATAAATCATCTTAGGCAGCAGTATAGAAACTCTGTTGTTGATCAACTTAGAGACACTCCTACTGAAAAAAGTTGTTAGACTAATAGGTCTGTAGTCTTTCCACATTTTAGGAGAGAACATTTTAAGAATAAGGCAGAGGACAGTTGCATAGATGCTCTTAGGAAAAGGACATTCCCTGAAAATATCTTTGATAGCCTCACACAGATCACCCTTAATTATAGGCCAACATACCTTGAAGTACTTACCATTAAACCCATTAGGACAAACAGCTGAATTATGGCTCAAATATTTAATGATTGTATAAATATCAGTTTCAATAGGCAACCCCATTATCATGTCATTATCCAAGCAGATTCCCCAATGATATTTGGGTCATCAATCCGCACAGTCCCATTCCAGATTTTGGAGATTTTGGATCTCTTATTTCTTTTTTTCACAAAGTTTTGAAAGACATAAGTATTTCTTTCACCTTCTTTAAACCAAGTAGCATGAGTCTTCTGCTCCCAGTACTCCTCCTCTCTTGCAAGAAGCCAGAGATGCTTTGCTTTAGCCTCATCAAGAAGGAATCTGTCTTAAGATGAATTAGAGTTCAGAAAATTAGCTTCCAGATTAGTGATTTCTTCCTCGACCTGTTTTATAGAATCAAATATATTTCCAAATACAGTCTTATTTCACACTTTGAGTTCATCTTTAAGATGCTTTAATTTGTACCAAAACTTCTGAGTAGGAGAACCAACCGAATCAGCAGCCTAACAGTCTTCAACAGACTTATAGAAACCCTTATGTAGACACCACATGTTCAAAAACTTGAATGATGATTTTAGTTTTGTAGAGCTTGAGGAGATAGATACTAAGAGTAGAGCATGATCAGAGCACGTCTTAGATAGGTGGGTGACATTTGTTTTATCAAATTAGTTTAGCCACTTGTTGTTTTAGAGAAATTTGTCAAACCTTCTCAATTGCCTACCATTAGTCCAAGTGAACTTGTTACCTGAAAATCCAGCATCAATTAGATTACAGTCCTGTATAAAATTGTTGAAATCATCCTGTGTAAAATTGTTGAAATCATTACATAAGATATTTGAATAAAATAAAATTAAATTAAATTAAAAAGGATTTTGTTTGGACTTTCTAGGCTATATCATCCTCTCATGGTTGACAAGAATTCGTCCTCGAATTCACAGCACGATCACCATCAAGAACCCAAATTATTTATTTTATTTTATTCAATTGTTACATTGAGAATTATAATTGTTGACCTTATCGAAATAAGATAAATTCTTCTCGACTGTTCCTTAATATTGAATCTTACTGCTTAATTCTAATCGTTATGGTATCTTAATCATTTACTTACTATTTGCACAAATCTAATGATTTCTTCAATGACCATATATCTCAAGAGTCCAAAATCAAGCCGCATACTGGCTTCGACTTTGAGATGCAAAGAAAAACTTAGCTTTTCTCAAATGTCTTCTTGCTATTGTTCTGTTAGGGCTTGGTTATATCAACCCAAATCCAGATTGAATCTTACTTGAGTTTCAAAACCCGGTTGTTGTCGATCTCTTGTATTTCTTGTTTACTATATTTTCCCAAAAATAAAGAGAGGAGTTATAGCTTAAAGGAAACCATTTAATTGAATCAAAAGCCGAGCTTCATTGTTGTTATCGGAGTTAGCTTAGTCAGGAGTCTCTGGTCTTGGAGAGATATCTTAAACCACTGGAGAGAATACATAGAGAAGAATCTCGATCGTGAGAAATTTGTACCAGGTCGTGAGAATACATGGTTTAAGTCTCTATATTCAATGGGATAAAATTCAAAATCCAATAGAGGAAAAAAATTTCTCTAATTTGGGGCTAAAGTTCTTGAAAATTGTAATATTAATTATAATTCTCAATTTCGTAAATCCTTTAAATTTGGTCATTAAATCTAATAAAAATTTCTTTTCATAAAAAAAAACTCTAATCTTATCTTCTTCGAACAACCTACCATTTATTTCTCTTGAACCTACCACCTAATAAATTCTACCCTTCTTTTCTTATTACAAATTTGGCGATATTTTTAAAACTTTCTTATGCTAACCGTACCGATTAATGATTCATTACTGACCACTTTTTCATTTGGAAGAGTGTACTGGTATTTAATTCTAACTTTACCCTCCTTTCATATTTTTACATATGTATTATACTTTCTTTTCTAATTAATATTAATCTGCATATTTTTACGTATGTGTATTTACTTTCTTTTCTAATTAATATTTATCTGAAATAATTATTCTTACGCAATTAAACTTCAAGTAATGGAAAAATGGTTATTATATGCATTCAAACAAAAACCAAAACAAATTCTGCCCAATTTGACTTTCTATTTGATCTTCTTTGAAACGATTTTGTGTTGGATTTTTGTCCGATTTGGGTTCAATTTGTATTCGGTATTTGGTTTTTTCAAAAACAACATTATTTGTTTTCTATTTTAAAGTCACAAAATATAAGTAAGTGAATTTTTAGAAACATTGAACAAACGACTATTTATAAAAGATAAATTAGTATGAAACTAAGTGATTTTTTTTATATAATTTGAACTACTGAAACTCTAAAGTGTTGAAAGCTTAATACAAGGTAATAGACTAATTCTAACCTCAATCTAGATAATGATTGCAATTGTTTTAAAACAAATTATTATACAATGGGAATAAAATGTAGAAGAGCAACAATCAGACCGTCAATCAAGAGAATGGACGACTGAAACGATATCTCGGCCATTCGATATACCTCGCTGTTCTTAACAAAAATGAAAGAGACAATTCTTTGCAGAAGTCACTCATCTTCTAAACTGAACGGAGGACTTATCATACACTACAAAACTCAAATAATCTATAAACAGAGAAAAAAATTTGATTAAAAAACCATAATTAAAAAAGGGCACATAATAAACTACCACAGAAATAGACGAAACAAAAAGAAAGAACTACAAGTCTACAACTACTTGACGGAGGTGACGAAGATTGATTTATATGAAAGGATACGCAGTAACCCTAGGTTTTGCTTCCGCTGTAATTACCGGACTACCCTCTTAATTCTTATTCTATGTGTTGGGCCTATACCGATATGGGGCGTATTAAGTTTTCAGCTTATACGTAATTATTTTTTCAAGCCCAAATGTGATATATGAAATAATTGTGTATAGCTTTTCTTTTCTTTTTTTTACTTTAGTTTCGGCTTTACGCCCATACAAACCAAATATTTTTTTAGTGTTTTCGGGAATTTATAACACAATATTTGGTTTGTAAACGTATATTCGTAGTGAATGAATTTATTAAAAAGGATTCATTAAATAAATTAGTTATCAATTTGAGTGTTTCCAAATATTTACAACAAATTTAGAAAAATAATACTTAGAATATGATAGAAAAAATAAATAAACGGTCCAAATTGGATAAAAATTATAAATTTTATTTAATTTATACGATATTCCGTAAAAATTGAAATGGAAAAATAAATTTTGGTCTGATTTTACTATTTAAAAAAACACACTATTTAAAGAATTATACGTTTTACACGTAATTTTAAATGATGTATGACGTCTCTCGGGATAGTAAACGCAACAATGATGCAGGAAAATTATGACACTCGTTTTTTCTTTATTATTTATATAATAATTAATCTGAAAAACTAAAACTACATGAAGACTTGTTCCAAGAAACCCTTTAAGAAATTAAAACTAAAAAATCACACTATATTCTTCTTGTTGTTTCATCCATCCTTGATCATCTCTAATGGATGAGGGTGAGTGTTCCACACCATATCATCGATCCGCTGATCATGATATCCAGTTTTCGGCTCTGAAAATCTCCATCTTGATCGGCCAAAGATCAGGAATAACCCAACTTATGAATCTGTTACAAGTATTGCAAAAGATCGGTTATCAAGAAACCATTTGTAGATCTATTCAAAACCAAGTCTGAGAAAATCCGCCGAAGGAATGTTTTAGTTTCATATAATAAAGATCAACTTGAAATCAAGTGTTGATTTAAAAAAAATATAGATGGATAAAATAATAAATATGATGGAAGAAATAGCTTCACCCTTTTAGTTATCTTCATGACTTAGAGGGTCACGTGACCACAATCACATAAACCTCTATAAACATATAATTAACATCAAATTTCTTTTAATACTTAATTCTTTAAATAATTTATTATTATTTTTAAAATTTATGTTTTAAATTATTTTTTTATCCACAAATATGACCATTTTAGTTTATCCACAAAACTTTTAAAAAAATATGTTTTAAATTATTTTTTTATCCACAAAACTTTTTATGACCCCTCAACATCATATGACTCTTTTTCGCATATGTTAAATCCAATTGCCCAATAATAACCTACAAATTATAAAGTTAGTTGTTTATATGCAAACCATAAAAACAATGTATACATTGAATTGTAAATTAATATAAGAACGAATTGCCAAACATTAACATGAGGGAAGCGTGAATCGCATTATAACAAAATGTGAATCGCAGGATACTGAAAAATCATGTATATAAATCCTGAAATGAAGGTATAACACACATGATCATCTTTGATGTTTTTAAGTGCCTTAAACAAATTAATATCTTCATTTCTTTCAATTCGCAACAATTTTGCAATTTCATATCAAAGCAAAAAAAAATACAAACAAATACAAAGTGCGACACACATTCAAGTGTAAAAACGCGATACATTAACAAGGCGAAGCATGAAATTTTAACAAGGAAAAACACAAAACAATGGTAAGCATGGAGTGAGAATTATTAACAAGTATGAGACGTTTGTCATTGTGACACACACAAAGCGCAAATCACTGATAAGCGCGAATCGTGAAACCTATTCATTTGGCCTTTTCAAACATTGGTTTAAAGAAACTTATAAAATCCAAAACAACAAACATAAACAGATCTTACCTGTTTCACACCATAATACTAAGATATGGTTACATAAATCCCGAAAAAGTTTATTTTTATTCTAAAACTATAATCGTAATTCAACTAAAACAATATAATCAAATCCCTAAAACTAATAAAATAGAATTCAATCAACAACAACAAACTAATATAATTATTATAGAATGAAAATGAACTAACTTATCAGAGGTTGAGGGATGAAGTGCATGTTGAATGAAATAAGAAGACTATATTGAATTAAGAATCAGATGATCGTCAGATTGATGTTTGAGGTTAATTATACTAGAATTGATTTATCGTCAACTATTTCTCGAGTTTAGGTTTATGGTTTTAAAGAGAGAAAATAGAAAGAACAGTTATGAAGAAGAAGAAAAATAAAGGTCTTGTTTAATGAATTGAGTTAAAATCTGTATCTAGAGTTAGAGAGATAAATACAATAATTTTGTGAAGTAGTTCAGGACAAAAAAATTCAATTGCACGGGTTAGGTGATGAACTACATCGTCATAAGAAAATTATTTTTTTATAAAAAAAAAATTATATTTTTGGTTATTGTCTAAAAATCTTACATATTTGGATGGAAAGAGAGAGAGAGAGATGAGAGAAATAAAAAATTAGTGTTTTGAATAATAATATTTTTTATATATTAAATATGAAACTGATGGATACAATTAGTTTTTTAGGTAATGAATAAAATTTCAAAATTTTTAGATAAAAGATTCAAAAAAAAAAATAGCATGAGACATAGCCTAGCATTTATTATTTAAATTGCAAAAAAATATTAGGTTGACTTACATACTGTGTTTGATTAATTTGTAAAATTTGTGTTTAATTGACTTAAAAAATTATGCTTATACAAGTTGCAAAATATAAGCTAATTTAATTTGTGATAAATATGTTTATAGGCTTATGGAAATTTGGTTTAATTCATTTGTGATAATTAAGTTTTTCAAATTACAAAAATATATTAATTCAAATAAAAAAATTAAGTTATCTAACTTATAAAAATAATGCTTAATTCAGTTGCAAAAAATAGTATTGTTTGACTTACAAAAAAATGGAAAATATGCTTGATTGACTTGTAAAAAGTAGGGTAAAGTTACAAAATATAAGTTAATTTAACTTGTTAAAAATAATGTTATTTAACTTATGGAAGCGATACATATTTGATTTACTTATGATAAACATGTTAAAATTACGAAAGCACAAACAACTGCAAATCCACGAGTTTATTCACTTGTAAAATTTATTTATTTATTTAAATTCGAGAAATAAAAATACAAAATAAGCTTTAAAATAGAGTTGACAAAATCACGTATAAAATAATAACTAGAAAATTAAATTCTTATAATATATCAGTAATGGATATTGTTTTGTTCATCTTAAAAATAGGAAATATTGTTGCTTTCGAGTTATGATTATAAAAATACAAAGTTATTAGGGCTCTACTGCTACAAGGTCATATCTTTTGGGCTCAAGAACGCATGTGCAATCTACCAAATGCTGCCCTACAAGAAGTTCTCAAATAAATTCGGAGACAACTTATAAGTGTACATCGATGACATACTAGTAACAAACATCAAATACACCAACCATATTATTGACCTCACAGTTACCTTCACGAATATTTGAATGGCGAGCTTAAACATGTAGCCCAAAAACTGAACCTTCGAAGTCTGGTGTGAGAAGTTCATAATACATATGATGATCGAAAGACAGATAGGGAGACCCCATATAATGGCTAACTTGACCGCCATAAGACATTCATGCAATATCAAGGTGGTCTAAATATTGGTAAGAAGGTTTGTTGCACTTAACAAGTTCATCAACAACTCGTCAGACAAGTGTTACCACTTATTCTAGATCTTTAAAGGAGTCGGTTGGTTCAAGTGGAATCTGAAATATAACATACTCTCCACCAAAATAAGTTGATAGCCTCGTCAAAGTTCATGTAAGATCCAAATTTAAGTGAGCTACTCGATATGTGTATAACTATATCTAATTATGTGGTTATCATAATACTAGTCATGGAAAAAAGAGGGTACAACAACTTGAATTTTATTGTGAGAATAAAATTAAATTCCCCTTTGAAGTACACTTTAAACCAAACAATCAAGTTTGGCTTCGCGACTTCCAATAATGCGACTAAATATAATAATTCTATTTTTTATTACGAATCACTCACATATGTGCACTCATCGGGTGAAGCTTCTAACCCATTCATAACTCGCTATCAACCAGGTCTTGGTGTAAGCGGACGTTAACAATGATAACCTCATCCAATATTTGAGAAATATATGTATCTATGTAGCCATGTTCGAGTGCATATTTAATGATATGGGTAGTTTTGTAAAAAAACCAATAAAAACACAGCATGATATAACCTCAAGTAGTGACCGAATAATTGAAGTAATGACTATCAAAGAAAATGACCGACTAACAATCTCACATTCAAACGTACTTTAGAAGAAGATGTGCAATTAGACGACAGAGCCAAAACCAGAAAAATCAAGACTTATACGATAATATTGTATAGATAATAAATACATTGTACGAGTATGGTCTCACAAGTTCTTTTCCTTATTATCTAGGCACAGAAATATCATCATTAATCCATAAATAGGTTTACGAAGGCAATTGTACCACATACTTCGACTATAGGATGCTACATAGACAAGTCCCCAAGGTATGATACATCTGGCATACCATCTTGGTATATGTAAAAGCATTGCTCAAACACTATAACACATGTCAACTTTTTTCCAATCCTCTCTAAATCGTAATAGTCCATCTTAAGATGAATTATAAGAGATTTCATTTGACAGACACAAGCTGGATGTAATTGGCTATCTGTCAAACTCCTCAAGGTGTAGGATTTACCTCAGTGTAACAGTAGATGCGAAACACATAGCCAAGATGAGGGCGAAGGATGTCATAAACTTTCTAAAGATAAATATATACTGCAAAATTGTCTAACCCATCTTTTGTAATAAGTTAATTAAATGCCTTCAAGGTTGGTCCATATAAAAGGTTCATATACTTTTTTGAACCTACTAAGTCCAACCCTCCTAAAACTCTTAGCTCGAAAAGTTTTACCATGTTTTACACCTTTAATTATTCATGTTTTTCAAGTTAGGTTTTCCTCATGTTAAGTCTTGGTTTATCGTATATTTGGTAAGTTTAATTTATGATGTTTCATAGTGCTTGTAACAATGTGATTTGTAAGTCTTGGTTAACTTCATGTTTCACAAGTTTAATCACACATGATTTAAAATTCTATTGTAAACATGCTTCACAATTCTAGTAACAATATATTTCATAAGTTTTTGTTAACTTCATATATCACAATTCTAGTAACAACATCTTTCGCAAGTCTGGTCAACTGCATGTTTTATGACGTTACTAATGCTAATAACACGTTTCATACGCCTTAGTTAACTTCATATTTTGCAATTGATGGTTAACTTCATATTTCAAAATCCCGGTAACTATATGCTTCGCAACTTATTGTGAGCATGTTTCACAAGTCTTCGTCAACTCTATATTTGGCAACTTAGTATGAGTATATTTCATAATTTTATCAAAATTTTACAAGTTATGTTTTGTTATATGCTTAATATGTTGTTTACAAACTTGAAAAGAGTTTGTTTACACATGTAGATGAAGTAACTTGTCAAAAAAGAATCACCAATAACGTAATGGAAAATGCAAAATTAAACTATTGATGGCGGCTCATACTTACCAGTAACAAGCAAACAGACCCATACTCTCGCGATTCACCGAACATTGTTTCTTCTGGAAAATCATCGATTAACCAAACATTCTATCATTAAATTTGGGTGTGAAATTTATTCTAGAACTCGAATTTAATCCCTTAACTTTAACGAAAAGCGTAAAACCATGAACATAATATCGTAAGTTTCTTTCGTGTTGTTGAATTTCAAATTTTAAAATTTTAAATTTCTTGATTTTCAATCTAAATTAGATCAAAAGTCAAACTTAGGAAGGTAGTTTTACAGTTGAATGTAGTTCTAGGTAGCCTGATGCATGAGAAAGTATGATTTTGCATCATTGGAACCCTGGTATATGAGATACGAAAAGGATAATTGCTAGATGTAGGAACCATAAATCAATAACAAGGGTGAAGCCATTATGATAAATATATGCTTGAAGCACAAATCTCTAACATGCATGAATGGTGAATTAATACATAATCTCGTGAATCGTTAATTTGCACCCAACAATATCGAATTCCTATGACATTAAAGTGTGAGACGAGTCACTATAGAATGTAAATGAGAGTTAGAACATAGATTCACAAATAAAAAATGTAACAAACTAGTATATTGGCTCACGAATCATATTATCTAAAAAATGCAAATCGTGAATTTGATTACTTCATGTTATTTTTTAATGCAAATATGCAATGTCCAGGTCTTGATTTGGTATTTTAAAAATACACGATAAAAAAAATCATTCTAATGATCCAGTTGAATACTTTAAAGGTATGTTGAATTTTGTTTTAAACAAATAAGACCACTTGGTTAAAGGGAATCATTATTCATGCCATAAATTAAATATGATTCACGAACCATATATTAACCTACACGTGATTCGTGAACTTTATATTTAATTTTATTTAAATTGCAACCATGCCTTATACTAAATATGAGTCTAGCACTCAATTGTGAACCAGAAATAATGTATTACACTGAACGAGAAATGTAAATCATGAGTTGAGATGAAAGTAAATTATGCATCGTGCATTACACTGAATGTGAGTCATACATTGAACTGAATTGGATCACGAATCATGTATTAGCATAAGTGTGAAATGTGAACTATGTCTTATAATAAATGTGGATCACGAATCATGTCTTACACAAAACATGAATCATGTCTTATAAAGCATGATGAATATAGCCTTATACAAAATTCAAATCACAAATATGTTTATATTAAATGCAAAACATGAATCATGCACTGAATTAAATATGAATCATGAATTATGTCTTAAATTGAATGTGGTTCGAATTGCGTATTTTGTTACTAAATTTGATAGAAACAAATAGCAAAACACAATTTTTTAACAAATAAAAAACAAAGGGTTTTACAAAGTGATAAGGCCAGATATCTTTGAGACCAATAGACAACAAAGGGTCGGACTTCTTGGAGAGGGGTCATTTAGACCCAAAATAAATACAATAATGACTAACCTGTGTGCTAGCTATATATGTGTTTATGAAATATGTATAATAAAAAACTAATGTTGATTGGCTTGGAGGATGATGGGTTGACCCAGATTTATGACATAACCCACTTGGCTCATGAACCTAAAATTAATCTATAAATACTCAAAGGTACAACATTTAAGAGGGTTGGAACATTATCTCTCTACGCATTAAATATAAGAACCTCAATTATCTTTCTACCTTCCATGCTGAATTTAATACACCAACTAAACACTTACCAAAAATACACTCTGATTAAGTTTTATCCTCACCAAATTGGTGACCATAGTGGGTGCGAAAGGTACCCGAATAACACTATCTAAAACCTAAAGTACAAATTTACTTTCCAATTTCTTTGAGGCATGGATCACGATATACAACAAGATCCTCCTCTTGAAAATGAGGAGATCAGACTCAAATAGGAGCATGTGCACACGACTCGAGCATATTCTCTCTAGACATTTACCTAGACGTTTTGATAGTTAGAAAGTAAAGAAATACAATGGGATCCAGGACCCTAACAATCATCTTGTGCAATTTCAAAAATTCATGATGAGATTTAATGATGATGACAAGCTATTGTGTATAGATTTTTCCTAAACTATCAAGGGTAGCGCCTTGAAATGATATAATAGATTAATGTAAGGGTCAATCAATAATTTCAACATGCTGGTATTCTTAAGGCACTTTGTGGGAAGTAAAGAATTTAGAGGGAATTGGGATATAATAATGCATTGTTGGCAATGTCCGAATGAATCCTTAAAAGATTACATCATCTGTTTTTTGAATACTAAGGATGGACTGGAAATTGTTTCGAACAGGTGACCATAACTTCACTTCGACAAGGGATGTTAGTTGGAAAATCGGTTGATTCACTAACTTGAAAGAAGGTCCACTATGGAGGAAACCAAGAGACTAAGGCAACCTCATCAATATATACTTTCCCTTTCAGCCCCTGTTTCACAAGCTAGTAGCCAATCACAAGCAAAAATTAGCTATCGTCCGAGATACTTTGGGCAGGGTTCACATCAACCAAGATAAAGCCAATATAATTTAGGTAAAAAATCTAGGCAAAGGGGGAATCAATGGGTCCAACCTGGCTATTGTGCAGAACTGATTGAAAATATGGCAACCATTTATAATAAGACTAAGAACATTGTGCAATTTCGAAGGCCATCACCCATCCAAAATCTAAGGGAAAATCAGAACACGAGGTTCTACAAATACTATAATGATATGGGGCATAAAACTGAAGATTTTATTGCTCTAAAGCATGAGATACAATCGTTGATCAAAAATAGAAAAGTAACTACTTTTATGAAATCATAAAGAAGTAATAGGAAAATGAGCAACAAGCACCAACCAAGTACAAGTGGGGCTTATACCACGTCACCTGGAATCCGAAGACAAAATACAAAAAGTTTCTAAATAATCGAGTACCATGGTGATTATTGAGCGGTTTGATGTGGATTTGGAGTACCTAGATCATGATCCGGATCGGGGTCAAGTCAATATGGTAAAATAAAATATCGGGAAAGTTTATGAATTATATCGATTCTTCGAATCGTTAACCATTTTTGGTGGAGATATAATGACGATGCTTTTGAGTTATTCTAGAAAAAGGAATGTAGTCACCCTGACCATACAATTGGAAAGGAAAATGTTTTTCCATCTCTACCAAAACCCCTCTCCTTTTATAGTATTTGATGAAGATGACTTAAGAGACATCACATGAGGACAGAAATCCATATGTCATGAGGATACTGTGGTGATAGGGGCATCTATTGAGCGAACAAAAATCCGAAGAATCTTGATCAATAAAGGTAGTTCAGCTAATTTTTTTGTCTACCTGTCGATAAATAAAGAATCCATATGTCATACTCCGATCTAACAGAACTATAGTGGGGTTTACGGGTAACTTCGTTGCTATTATTAGGGAGTTCGAAGGGGAGGTCATTCTTGGTAGATGACCATTTAAGAAAATGGTCAAAGTACTATTTGTTGTGGTAGACTGTATGACCCCTTATAACACCATTTTGGTAGATCTTGGCTATCAATGATGCATGGAATTGCCTCAACAGTTTACCAGTGTTTGAGATATGCAATTGGAGGCCAAGTAAGGGTAGTTCAGAGCAGCCAAAAGGTAGTCTGGATATTATGTCATTTCACTTGCTCTGAAGTCTCTAGAAAATGTGACAACCAAAATAGAATAAAAATTATTGGAGTCCTCGTTGGATCCGGATAAAATAGATGACCTAAAAGAGACTTTTAGTGTTGTTATCCCGGTAGAGGTACACAGTTTAGTAGATGACAAAAATGTTAAGATTGGAGCTAGATTACCATTAGAGTTGCAAGAAACATTGTTATCTTTTTTATCCAAAAATTTGCATGTGTTTTCCTGGTGTAATGAAGATGTGAACGGTGTACCAGCTGATGTCATTTGCCACAAATTATGCATGTGGTCTAATGCAAATCCAATAATACAAATAAGAATGGCTTTTTCCAAAGAAAATTTTGAAGCCATCGTTCAAGAAATGGATAGATTAACAAATGTGGGACACATTCAAGAATCCCAGTATCCACTTTGGACTGAAAATCCGATGCTCGTTAAAAAGAAGAATCGAAAATAGAGAATGTGTATCGATTTCATAGTTCTTAATATGAAATTTCCCATCATTTCTTAGTTTCTCGAATAGATCACTTGGTGGAATCTATTTTGGGAAATAAGTTACTGACTATTATGGATGGTTTTACGGGATACAATCAGATACAGATAGATCCGAAGGATCACGACCACACTATGTTTCACTGACAGAGGGCTGTATTATTACAAGGTAATGCCTTTCGAGTTAAAGAATGTTGGGACTCCTTACCAACTCTTTGTCAATAAAGCATTTGCCAATTCGATAAGGAGAAATGTAGAAGTTTATATTGATGGCATGATGGTAAAAATCCAAAGAGAGGAAGATCATTTGGGCTCAATTATCAATGAGAAAAAGATTCAAGCTGACCCATCACAATTAGATGCATTATTGACTATGGATCCTCATTGGACCACCAAATAAGTTCATTTATTAACTGTTAGAGTGATAACTTTGAATAGATTTATCTCAAGATGATCAGATAAATTCTCACAGTTCTTTCAAGTATTAAGGAATGTCGAAGAGTCTAACTCGTCCCTAAATTGTGATAGAGCATTTCTTGAAATAAAAAAATATTTATCTTCGCCTAAAACTTTATTCAAGTCGGTTATCGGAGAAAGACTCAGTGTGTATCTAGTAGTATCATATTATGCTGTGAGTGCGGTATTAGTTTGGGAGGTTGACAATTATCATTGGCCCGTTTATTATATCAACAAAAGTTTATTAGATAATGAGAAAACATACCTCAAGCTTCAAAAATTGGCTTTAGCCTTGGTAATAGCGGCCATGAAAATGAGTCTTATTTTCAAGCGCATTCTATCATTTTTCGAACTTCTTTGCCTTTTTAAAATGTATTATAAAAACTGGATATATCAAGCCAAATGACTAAGTAGTATGTCAAATTGGGGGACTCATATCGAATTTGCTCCTCGAACGACAATCAAAGCTCAAGCTGTAGCGGATTTCTTGGTTGAGTTCTATTCGGAGAGACCCTATGAAGAATATTCGATTCATGAGCCAAAACAAGAGTGAGTAATTTGAACATATGGTAGATCTAGCAGGATGGGTTGTGGATCAGGGATTTTCCTACTTTCCCCTTTTGGAGATTATATGTATCAAGCCGTACGGTTTGGTTTCAAAACATTAAATAGTGAAGTAGAGTACAAAGCCGTTATAGCACGGTTAAGGCTTGCCCAAATATGTGGTGCCAAAAGAATCCGATTATTGAGTGATTCACAGTTTCTTATACACCAAACACAAAGACAATCTGAATCTAGAAAGAAACAACTAATGAAGTATTTACAAGTGTTAAAAGAGATTTTTCACTTGCTTTAAATATGTGAAATATGAACATGTACCAAGGTCAGAAAATTTGATGGGTGACTATTTGGCTAGTGTTGCATATTCGGAAGCATACCCTTGGATTTTGGTATAAAAGTTCCCTTATATGACAACGAATCTTGAAATGGAAGTTGAAACTGAAGAAAATTTCCAATTATCAGCCATAGTTAGTCAAGATTGGAGATATGGTATCTAAGAGTTCATTACTAGTGGAATCCTACCCGAAGATAAAAGTTTAGCTAAAAAGTAAAGTTCAAAACACATATGTTTTTGGTTTTGAGAGGGATCCACTATAAAAAGATCTTTTAGTAAGACTTTGTTAAAATGATGTGGATCTGATGAGTCCCAAACAGTTTTTTCTGAATTATATGATGGGGAAGGGCTAGCCCACTGCGACTACAAAGCTTTGACTAGAAGAGTCTTATTATCAAGGTATTATTGGAATCTATAATGGCAGATTCCAAAGAGTTAATTAAAAGATGTGATCCATGTCAGAGATATAGAAATGAAATACACATTCAAGCAGTTTCCATTAAGTCAGTATCCAAAGATATACCCTTTGATCGATGTGGGCTTGATTTGGTTGGACCCCTTCCAATGGATTCTGGAGGGTATCAAAGTATCATCTTGGCGATTTATTGTTTTTCAAAGTGGATATAAGATGCACCCTTCTCCAGAACAAATTCCAAAGCGGTAATTAAATTTATATTTTCCAACATTTGTTGTAGATTTGGAATTCCAAGACCTATTACTACAAATAATGGCCCTCAGTTTGAAAATATGGATATGGAAACTTTATGTGCATCAAGAGGAATCCACCATTGTTTTCCTCACCTTTTCATCCCCAAGAAAATGAACAGATAGAGGTGGAAAATATAACCATTTTAACGGGTCTAAAATATAATTTAGAGAGAACAACATGTAAATGACCTAATTACCTATAAAAAGTATTGTGGGCTTATCGAACATACTGTTACACAAGAACCTTCTTTTATCTCAGTCTATGGAATAGATGTGATCACACTAATAGAGGCTACTCTTCCTTCTTTTAGGGTTCAAAATTATTCCCAAGAGGAGAATGAAGTTGCAATAAATATTCAGTTAGATTTGATCGAAGGAAAGATAATTAAAGCTTATCTAAGAACTATACATTACCATGGTTTAATAAGGAGTATGTATGCATCTAAAATACAAAGAAAAGACTTCCAAGTGGGGGATAAAGTTTGAGAAAATTATTTATGCACAGTAAATATAGAAAGTTTGGGAAATTGGCTCCAAAATAGGAAAAACCATACATTGTTTGTGAAATGACTAAGCAGGGAACGTATCAGTTAGTTGACCAATAAGGCAATCTTTTCAGGCACCCGTGGAATATCAAATACCTAAGGTTATATTTTGAGTAAACATATGTTGTAAAAATTTACATTGTTTTTCTCAATCTAAATACTTGGGGGCATACTCTCTCCTACACTGGTGGCATGAAGAGGTTTTAATGAGGTGTCTGAATCATCTGAATCGTTATTAATATATCATTTTTCCTTTAAAAACGTGTATCTCAAGTTTTTATTTCCTTCGAATGGTTTGTTTATATCAAGTTTTTATTACATTTGAATGGATTACCTTCGACTAGTTCATGTATGTTAAATTATTATTGCCTTCGAACGGATTACCTTCGAATGGGTCATGTATCTCAATTTTTTATTATTTTCAAATGACTTATGTATCTTAAATTTTTATTTCCTTCGAATGATTTGTGTATGTTAATTTTAATTTTCGTTGAATGGATTATCTTCGAATACTTGTGTATGTTAACTTTTGTTACATTCAAATGGATTACCTTCGAGTGGCTTGTGTATATCAAGTTTTTACTACATTCGAATGGTTCATGTTTTAAGATTAGATATCTTCGGATAAACTAAAATGGGAAATAAAGATAATAATATATATAAGGAATTAAGTGAAGTTGGTAAGGTGATAAATGATATAAAATGCCTTGGATAACCCAAATAATTGGTGAAATCTAGGGAGAAAATAACAAAATTCCTTGACCATGCGAAGGACTTTCACAAATACATCTAATGAAGATAAACAAAATGCCTTATACATTATAAGGACTTTCATAACTACATAAAAACTTGATGGCCTTAGGGCTCATTCCCACCGATATCTCCTTCTTCTTTTTCTTATGAACTCCCATCTTCAGATTCTCCTTAACCTTTATCACCATGTAAATCTTTAGAGAGTCCTAGCTGATCGGCTAGGGGCATATCACGGGGAAATAAATTCTCTCGGACATGTCCCCACAAAGATCTCAAGGCAAGTGTATGAAACATTTTATGGAACTCCAACATCATATATGATTTGACTGAATCATATCTCTTTTGTAAGGAGTTTATCACTACATCAGTGTATTCATCTATAACATCTCTTCACTCTTGGGTCTAGTTAACCTTTAGAGAAGCAATTTCATCCTCTTGTTTCTTGATAAGAGCCTCTCAATTTTTCTTTTCATCTGACAAGCGCTCAATGGTAGCTGTGGCATCAGTTTGTTGGATCTTTAAGAGGTAATCTCCTCAGAACTGGATGACTGCAGACTATTATAATAAGCTTGTAGCTTGTCATGATCAGATTTTACATGGACTAGCTCATCCCTAACATATTCTACCTCTCCGGTTACATTTTCAACTATGTTATTTTCTTCCTCAATTGAAGTATTCAAATTCATATTTTCATTCTGAAAAGAAGTGATGTCTTCAATCTGAGACCTTATTTGTCTCTCCAATTCAACGATTGGCCTTACATAGCCCATAATTGAATACCATATCACATCTTTCTCCTTTGATAATTCAAAGGGAACCCCTTCGAATACTATAAGAGTTGCGGTGCTTGTAGACTCAGGGAAGCCATTTTCAAAGGGTTCGAAGTCAAAATCCCTCATACCTTTGATCAGGTACGCATCGCCAAACATCTACCTATCAAAAAAAAAGAAGTAGCGGGTAAGGAGGTTTGGATACTATGGCTACTGGAGGAACAACAATAAGGATTGTTGGAAAATAAATTTCCAAATAGAAGACTAACTCCAAATGAGTCAAAGTTTTCTTCCTCTTTTTGACTCTTTTTTCGCTGCCTTGTTTACTCATTTTTAGAATTTTCTTATTCTTGGGAAGATGAGATATGTAAGGCACCTCACTTCCCTCAATTGTAGTAGAATCATCATCCAATAAGGTTGAGTTAATTTTATTTGGTTGTCCCTCATTTCCAGCCTCATCAACAAACTGTGATGATCTTCCTTTGTTCTTTTTATCCTTGTTCTCATGGTTGGGGCTCTATTCCTGGTGAGAAGATGTAACTTACCATCAGCGGTCGAGGAAGAGTGAAAAGCTGCTCCCATATCAGCTCCCATAAGGGATGATTCCTCCAAAGATGGGTCTGAATAAATTGGCAAGCCTGAAGCAGATGTGAAAACCATTGGAGTACTTAATCGCTACCCATTGATTCAGTTTCTTAAAAATGACCTTTGTGTCAGAAAAATGTTAAGAGTAGGTCTTCGAAATAGTTGATACAAAAGAAGTTAAGGGTAAATATAAAAAATCACAGAAAATAATGAAAACTTAAAAATAAATCGTAAAATACTTACATGAATTCTTCCATGTCTGGTGAGCTGGATAGGTTTTCCTTTAAAGGTGATCTTTCGACCATTTTCCCACCAACCACTGATGAAATTAAATTGAGTTTTCCTTAAAAAAATGCTTCCAACAGATCGTCTACCACTTTGTAGTCATTCCCCATATTAAAATAGTAAAATGGGATGTAGACATTATAGGACAGTCCTACTACTGCAACTATATGTTCCATTGAAATCAGAATCTTAGATATTCTTGAAGCCATGATACATGCCATCAATGAGAACCACGCGTTTGGGCTAGCCTGACTCAGGCACAACCTCACCAAGCTAAAATACCTTACAATCTCGGGATCCAAGGGAAACCGAATCCCCAGTTGAGCATATCAGTATAACCTATTAGTTCCCCAACACTGCAACTCATCGAAGTCTCTCTGGTTTGAGGCAACCTAACTCTAACCATTTCACGAAACCCACATTTGACTCGAATGGCCTCCAATTCGAATTCATGGAAATGAACGTCAGAGAATTTATCCAGGGTTAAAATATACTTAACACTAACCTTTATGAAGTTGGTCCAACACGTTTGACGAGAGACGAAGGAAGAGGTTCAGATTATGTTGAAAGGGATTTATTTTTTCCCTCTTAATCACCATCTTGTGAGGCCTTCTGATTTTTGTTCCTTGCTGGCCTCAAAGTTTCCCCAGTCTGACCAGATGTCTCAAAGGTAGAATCTTCGCTATCATCTTCCATATACTTATTTATAACTTTAGGACTAGATCCCAAAGTCATGGTAGGCAGAACTCTATTGTTTTCTTCCTCATGATGAGAGGATTCGGTTGCATGTATTGTAGGATTTTCTATATTGTGAAGCTTGGTTGGAAGGGTTACATGTTCTTCTACCCTGTTTAGAACTCGTAAAAAAGGATTACTAACGGTTTTTTATGTCTGTTATCTCTTATTTGGTAGGAGGTTAATTTTTTGTCTTAGAAAGTCTAATAATTCTACGCGGAGTATTTTTTTCTGTATCTGAGCCCATAGTTCTGAAAGTAGAAGTGTTTCGACGGCTGGTGGCCCCTTAGGATTGTGATGATTTAAAGGGCTTAGGAGAATGGATGGGAGATGTAAATGATTGGGCAGTCGAGGATGTTTCAGAGCGAATATCCCGCCTGTTATAGGGATGAACTCCTCAATAATCAATAAATTGAGTTACTAGAAATCCGAGGAGACAAAAAAAACCTACAACAACTCTTGCTTTTTTCTTCTCTTCTTCTAGTTCAGACAAGTTCAACCAACCACCTTTGGTTAATGCATTTTTAGCGGTGAACATACAAACACTGAAATGATTCTGGGTTGAATAATTCACAGTGTTTTGTGCGGTGGAGGAGGAAAATGATCGCTTGTATCAATAATGAAACGTTTCTATTTCTAGAATATAAAGCGTCTCTCTCTCTCTCTTAAAATATCAATTGTTAAAAATTAAAAATGAGTTTATATAGAGACCATAAAAATGCTTGAGTGCCCTGCTAGAGAAGTGGTAACGAGAGCAGTAACTAGAGGGTTATAAGGAAGTGGAACTGTCTTTTTTCTAATTGGTTACAAATAGTAAAATTATAGGGTACGATTGATCTATATTGTTTTAACTATCATATCATTGATGTTATGTGTTCATCTTCAAATAACTGACCGGGAGAGTGTTTAGATCTTTGTCTACAAAGTTAGATAAATATAACCATAGTTAGCAATCCCATATGCGAAGCAAGAATAAACATGAATCACTAAAAAGAAATTACAACCGTGATTCATGAATAATGTTTATAAATAGCTCTTAAAAATCGAGAATCAGCCCTCACAATAAATGATAATCGTGAATCAAGTTATAAATAATATCACGAAATAGGAAATTAAGTTATAAAACCAATGCAAATTGTGAATCGATGTGCATATAACAAATGTAAACTGTAAACAATCACTAACTACTATGACAAAACTTAATATGGAATTGTTTCTTACTCTTTCTCTTGTGAGTGGTTTTAAAACATGTATGTTTTCTATTTGTAACTTGTTAATTTTTTGACAATCTTCTATATCTGGCTTGACCCTATATGTGGAGGCTTTAGATACCAAAATATTTATAAAAATATATTATATTAGTATTAGATCTCTAGGTAGTAGGTATATGTGAAGTAGAAACAATTATTTGTAATTAACTTATTCTCTTAAAAGTCGAGTTTCTTTCACGTGCAATACATTTACTCATGTGTGGTTGAATACAAAACCTATTTTGGTCTTTAGGTTCATCTGAAGAACCATCATCATTATGTTTTTCTTATATTCCAACATCTCCAAATCAACTCCATTATTGGCATATTCTTTGTTATTATTTTTTTTGTTATTCATTTTATTCGTCAACGTCACATGTCTATTTTTGGTATCTATTTCTTGTCCACATGTGCATTATTTTTTCCTATCAAATAAATAATCACCACCTCATCTTATAGTTTGATGACTATTTTTTTTTGTTTAGCACAAGAGGAAATGCATTATCCAGTAATTTATATCCATTGAAACTTAAACTGCCTAGAATTAGAGTTGTTTAAAATATATGCAAATGATATGTTATGATTAACCTATATTGCTCCAAGTCTTGTATCATTTATGTTATGCATTCATCTTCTCAATAAATGACTATGAAAGTGTTTGGATATTAGCTTAATAATTCACATAATATAATCATCGCCAACAAATGCCATAAACAAATTAAGGTATACGAGTAAACGTGAATCGCAAAGCAAAGTATAATTCAAACCATGAATCGCTAATCATGTGTATAAATAGTTAATGTGAATCACGAGTCAACATTCGTCATAAATAAAAATCATGAATGAAGTTATAAGACTTATGCGAATCATAAATCATTTTTCATACAGCAAACACAAACCGCAAACACTCGCTAACTACTATGCCAACACTTATTATAAAATTATTTCTTACCATTTCTTTTGTGAGTGGTTCCAAAACACATATGTAATATATTTCTAGCTTGTCAAAACTTTCCATAATCTTCCGTTTATGACTTGATCCAGTAAGTTGAGGCTTTAGATACCAAAATATTTGTGAATAATGTTTTCTATTAGTATTAAGTCTCTTGGTAGTAGATCTCAGTAGAGTGGAAACAATTTTTGTGAATGAAGTATTCTCTTAGAAGTTAATTTTGATTAACTTGTTGTAGGTTTACTCATGCGTGTTGAAAACAAAAATAATTTATGTCCTTAACTTCATTTACATAACCATTGTCATTATGTTTTTTTTCCATTCACATCATATCTGAAACCAGCTCTATTATCTGCATCTTATTATTCATTGTCTTTTTTTCTTCTTCTGACCCCTCAACGTCAAATGCCTCTTTTTAGCATATGTTAAATCCAATCGCCCAACAATAACCTACAAACATTATAATTTTTTTGTTTATATGCAAACCGTGAAACTCATGTATACGTGAATTGTGAATCCATGTAAGAATGAATTATGAATTCATGTAACAAGGGCAAAGCGTGAACCATATCATAATAAGATGTAAGTTGCTAAACATTTAAAATTGTAATTATAAAGCATGAAATTAAGGTATAACACACACTTGATAAAATTTTATATTTTAAAGGGCCTCAAACATATTTGTATATTCATCTCATGCAATTCCTCATAATTTTAAACATCTAAAAAACAAGTCTTCTCTTGATACTCCTTTCCCAATTTTCTTGTGTTGCGTAAGAAAATGTTTCATGTAATTTGTATATATATGAATATTTATAATATTACTTTTTTATTTATGAAAATATAGTAATATACTAACCAATATAACAAAACATCCTACAATTCTCTAATATGTGCAATTATTTTCAATTTGATTTATAACATTTTCAAGGATTGGTGTAACCCAAATTTAGCCATTGATTTTATCCATGTTTTCGATGTAATAAATCATTGTTGAAGCCAATACATCACCTGTTAGTAGAATCGACAGCCACATCTATTACTCTTTGTTGTCCTCTTGATTTTTTAGCTTTGGTCATTCCATCATAGTACATAAGAAGTAATGAGCTCAATAAAATAAAATTAATTATAATAAGAAATGACAAACATTATCAATACTGATTTCAAATCGTAAACAAATCAGGAAGGTAGAACACGAGTTGAGAACCATCGTAAAATACTAAACGCGAAACACGAATCTTTGTTGAACTATAAAGCACAAATCGTGAAATAGTACTAAGTGTTATACACAAAGTGTGTAGTGTAAAAAATATTCAAATAATATAGAAAAAAATGCAAAGTATTTTATTAACAAGATGTTGTACAAAATCCATACATTTATCTTCAAATTTTTTATTTGTAGTTGTTTGTCTTTGCCCGATTTTCTTCATTGACTCGGGTAAGATGAATATGTTTTTATTATTCTTGACTCGGGTGCTTCTTCTGCATAGATAGGTTGTAATTTTTTTACATTTAACATCCGTTATTCACCGTGCTTTAATTCAAAAATAGTCTTTACATATTTGGTTGTAACTTGTAAGATTTGTTTACCCCAATTTGACATTTGTTCATTATTTTTGTATGTCTTAATGATTTATATAGTAATACCCAAATTTTTCTTAGTGCAATTTTTCCCTCCTTATTTCTTACATACATTTTAAAAGGTTATAGAAGAGGTTATTTTGTTGCTTTAATGTGAACCTCTTTTATTTTTTCCCTAAATCTCCTTAGTAAGGGATAATAAACTAGATATGAGTAACCAAGTTTTCCCATGATATTTGTAACAAATATAAGCTCATATGAAAGCAAAGCAAGAAACATAAACAAATACATACTGCGACATACATTGAAGCGTAAAGAATAATACATTGACAAGGTGGAGCGTGAAATATTAATAAGGCAAATCACGAAAGAGTATCAAAAGGGAAGTAATAATTAATAAAAAGAATGAAACACTTGTCATAGTGACACATGCGAAGCACGAATTAGTGATAAGTTTATATGGCAAAACCTATTCATGTGGCCTAAATTTGTAAACTTTCAAACACTGGTTCAAATAAACCCATAAAATCTAAAACAATATACACAAACACATCTTACATGTTTCACACCATAGTACTTAAATATGGTTACATATGGTGTTGATTAATTTCAACTGAGGGTAATTTTGTCTGAAGTTTTGTAGTGTTTCAAAGGTATTTAATGTTTAGTATTTTGTAGTGAGAGATTTGAGCTGCCTGGTTGTATTTAATGTTCATTACCTTCATTAAATGAAAGTGGTTGGGTATTTATACCCTTAAGTATGGGCCACATGGGCTTTCGGGTCATGAAGTGATTAAGTTTTTAGTACATTAGTTCAGTTCGGATGGTTCAGTGGGTGGATCTTGTCCGAATTGCCCATGTCCGGTCCTCATAGTAAGTGGTGATAAAATCCGAACTCATCAGTAGCCCCTTTTTTAGGTTGTTCGAAGGCCTTTGGCAAGACCTAAAAAATAGTTCATGTACACTCGTAACTATGTCCGGACAGGTTTCAAATTGTGTAACGACTTTATCCGGACTGATAAAACTCTCAGAAACTGAACGGTTTTGCTAGAGATTGTGGGACACGCGTCCTTCTCTGATTCGCCTCACCGACCGTTTTTCTCCTAGAACGGCGCTCCCACTTACTCCAAAAAGTAACCTCTTCAATTAATATGGGTGACATCAGCGTCGTCCTCAATCATTACATCTATCCTTTCGAATTCTCCTAGGTATCGAAGAATCTTTTGTTCTTTTACTATAAATTAGTCCACTTTTCATTGTTTTACCATCTTCATTATCTTTATTCTGCTAATCTCTAAAGCTTTCGTCTCTCAAAAAACCCTTCTTTTGTTGCGAGTTTATGTTCACAGCAAGAAACGCCTTAGTAAAAGGTGGGTGACTCAACTTATCAGAGTTAAAAAAAGCTCAAAATGTAGAAAGAGATAGGCGCATTACTGTAGGCCTCCCTGTCTCCCCTATTGACAAATCGGAAACACCGAGTCCAGAGCCTGACCGGGGTTCCTCATCAATTAAAAGTGCTAAACCCAGGTGGTTATTCCAGTCCAACCTTTCACCAATCGTTTCGGGCTCATCGGTCCAGGAATTAGAGCCTGTTGTCGAACCAGAGCAGGCAGTCACAAGCTTTAAGAGACCTTCCCCATTCATAGCCATGGGATCAGACGTTGACGCCTACCCAGAGAAGTTGGTAGATAGACGAAGAGGTCGTCTGGTGAAAGGGCAGGCTCCAAAAACTACGTCTTCCAAGTCTGGGGCTAAAAATAAAAATACTGGGTCAAAAGCACCCATTAAAATTCCCAAGGACAAGCTGTCCGGTCCGGAGGCAACCAGTTCGAGTCTCCGGAAAGAGACCTCCAGATCTGAGCCCCAACTGGAGCCTAGACCACAAGAAAAGAGTAATGCCCAACCCTCTGGAGGGCCTGCTGAGCCAACCATAAGTTCTTCTTACCAAAAAACAACTGATAATCCTTCTATAATAATGGAAGAAGTGTTGGAGGATTCCATTGAAGAAGCCCCTTTTGAGTTTGATGTCTCCAGACAAACAAGTGAGACTGCTGCTGCCAAGAAATACAAGGGCAATGAGAAGTTATGCTTAAAACATCCGGATCTGCCGGAGACCTTGTGGGAAAAGTGGAACCATGCTTCCACAAGGTAAGTGTCAAATACTTGCTAGCTTTGCAAAAACTCAATTATACTTTAATTCATGCAGGCGAACTGGGTCGGATGCGAACAAAATGGGGGATCCCAGAGAATGTCAAAGTGAGGATACCGGTGGATCCGGAGACACCAATGGACTGCAAGCTCAGTGAAATAGTTTTCTTCATTGAGCTATTCAACTGGGGGGTAAGGTTTCCCCTAGACCCAGAAATCGTCAAGTACTTTCATCTCATCAAACTCTGCCCAAGCCAATTGAGCCCCAACGCTTGGTATACACTGATGGCCTGCATCATGGCTTCCAGGCTCTCCAGAATCGCTCTTCTAATGGAGCAGTTCGCTACTGTGGCCAACCTTTACAGAAACCACGTTATCCCCTTCTACCATTTCAACATGGGTGATGATTACAAGGCCGTGGATGACCTACTTGAGTCAGAAAGGAACTGGAAGACTCAATTCTTATTTATTAGTGACACCTGGGAGAATGGGAGGAATATCAAAACCGGTGTCAACCCAAGCCTGCTTACCAGTAGATGCCAAAGTGATGGTAAGAATCTCATCTCATATATCCACCTTTACTTATAACAAATTTGTTTGTCTAACTTTTCTTCTTTTGTTTTTTTGTAGTGCTGCCCAAGGACTTTAACAATTATTTAAAAGCTGGGCAGATCACTTGTACGAAGCTAAATGCTTGGACTGCTGAGAAGTGGGGAAACCGCTTCCATAATGCTTTCACCGGAAGCAATCTAACAAGATCCTACCTTTGGAATACAACTGACCGGAGGGACTTCTCTTGGGAGGAATTAACCACCCTCCCCCCCCCCCCCTCCGAAAGTAATCCTCAAGAGAACAGATGCAAATGATGAAAAACTGTCCTTGCCAGGTAGAGCTAAAGCCCCAAGCAAGATGAAGGGCAAAAAGGGAAAAGGCAAGCCAGGTATGGTTGAAGCCAATCGTACCGAAGTGGAGGAAGACCAAGGACAGAAGGGCAACCAACCTAGAGGGGCAACCAACCTAGAGGGGCCAGACCAAGGAAAAAACAATGTTGCTATTCTACAAGTAGTGGAGCATGAAAGTACTAGGGAAGTGGCTGCATCTCCAAAACCCTCAAAGGCTCCTTAGAAAGACAGGAAACGGGGAGCATAAGGCAAGGATATGGAGGCCAAGAAAAAAAAAACCTCCAAGGGAGATGAAGTTTCTCTCCGGCCTCCGGAACCTCTTCCTCATGTTGACCCAACTGACCCCACTCAAGCAGAAGAGATCCCCAGTGACTTTCAAACCGGAGGGGGTGCAGGAGGGGATATCAACATTGATGGCGTTGAAATCAGTGGGCTTGAAGGGATTGGTCTTTACTTCGAAAACCTCCCCAAAGATGATTTTGCTGGGCCCTACCTCCCCCCAAGCTCTTCGAACACCGTCACTTTCAATGGTAGATCTTTTTCTGTTTCAGGGGAGAGAGACACTATCACCCATCATTTCTGAGCAACATCCAGCTAGTGCTTACCTTAGAGAAGCAAGTGCGAAATCAGTCAGCCATCATCAACACACGCAATTCTAACAAGGAGAAACTGTCTAGTGACCTCCTTACTGCCAATCAAAATAATGATGCATTGAATAGGGAAATTGAGGAGTTGAAGAAAAGTCAGGAGGATTGGGCCACAAAGCTGGCCACTTCGGAGGGAATTATCAAAGAACTCCAATCAAAGCAATCCGACTTGGAGAAAAATCTTTCTTTTTCAAAAGAGGAGGTGGGAGCTAAGGACAACGTCATTCAGACTTTAACTAATGATAAGATTTCGCTCGAGGACACTGTGTCCAAGGCTGCACAAGAAAAAGCTGATTTGCTGAAAGAGTAAGAGAAAACAATCCAGGCTAGGATTGATGCTTATACCAACTAAGTGATAGACGCTCAGGAGGAAAGATACGCTGAAGTAAAGTCGGACATGGTTTTGCTCTTCCATGAGAAATTCCTGAAGAGGATATTGGGAGATTTATGGAGTTTTGTGGAGTATGATGACATTCCATTCCACACACTGGCGGATGGCGATAAAAAGAACTACTCCAGTGGCTGGGATGACACAAACGATGAAGAAGAAAAGACCGGGGAGAGTCCGGATGAAGAAAACGATTACCCCAAGAAGAAGAAGCCAAGTAAGGTTGGGTCATCTAAAAAATCTCAGCCTTAAAGTATCAACTATCTTTTTTTAATTTTTTGTGATTGAACCAAAGTCCTTGGATGGCCAAGGCATTTTTTGTAATCGTCTCTGGCTCTTGTCCGGATAAACCTTTTTGTTTGAAAACTCAAAGTCTTTGGGTGGCCAAGGCACTTCGTATATTTTAATGGGCAGTTTTTCTTTGCACAAATCTTGCATTGTTTTATAATTTTCCAGCTTTGGTAGCTAATGTTTAAACAACCCTTAGTTAGTTTACAAGCATTTTAAAGTGAGAGTGTTTAAATTCTCCGATGACAAATGTTTAAATAGTCATCACTCTACCAATTTAATTCGATCTGACTTTGATAGAAAATTTCAAAAAAAACACTAACTGAAACACTCCGAATCTTTTAAGAAGGCATTGAAGTTTATTAAAAATCTCGGACACCTCATTAAAACCTCTCCGCGCCACCAGGGTAGGAAATAGTATGCCCCAAATATTTACATGAACTTTTAAACAAGTAAATATTTACATAGTTTTCATTCCAAGTACAACCAGAGGTGTTCAATGTTCCAGGGGTGATTCAAAACCCTTTCATCCTTATCTTGAAGCCGGTATGTCCCAGGCTTAAGCTTTTCACTGACCACATAGGGTCCTTCCCAAGTTGGAGCTAGCTTGCCGAATTGCTTCTCCTTAGTGTGTAGAAAGACTTTCCTCAATACCTTATCCCCTGGCTGAAAATCTCTTCTTTTAACTTTGGAAGCAAACCTGCTTCTCATCAGGCCTTGATAGTGTGTGGCTCTGAGGTGAGCCTTAATTCTTCTTTCCTCCACCAAGTCAAGCTGGCCTCTTACTGCCACTTCGTTAGCGTGCTAGGAGAAATTATGAACTCGAAATGAAGGAAGAGTAGCCTCTATGGGAGTTATAGCATCCATCCCATACACTAAAGCAAAGGGAGATTCTTGTGTTGCAGCCCCGGGAGTGGTCCGGTAGGCCCATAATACTTCTTGTAGATAACTTGGCCATTTTCCAACAGCTCCCTCTAAATTCTTTTTAAGACCAGACAAGATGGTCCTGTTAGCCACTTCAACTTGACCATTTTCCTGTGGGTGGAAAGGAGAAGACAAACAATGTTGAATGCCTCTTGAGGCGCAGAAATTCTTCATTTCCTTGTTGTTGAATTGTGGCCCATTGTCTGTAGTTATCTTTTGTGGAATTCCAAATCTGCAACAAATATTAGATAAGATGAATTTTATGACAGCTTTTGATGTTGTACCTGCCAATGGAGCTGCTTCTATCCATTTGGAGAAGTAGTCAATAGCAACAATTATAGTATTGCACCCTCCGGATGCCATGGATAGAGGTCCCACTAAATCCAGCCCCCAACGAGCAAAAAGGTATTGGTTCAGAAATTGACTCTAAAAGGATAGCTTGAGTATGAATTTCATTGCTGTATCTTTGGCATGGATCGCACTTTTTTACTAACTCATTGGCATCTTGCATTATAGAGGGCCAGTAGTACCCAGCTAACAGAATTCTTCTTATTAGAGCCCTGAACCCGCAGTGAGCTGACCCCTCACCATCATGTAATTTGGAGAGCACTATCTGGGATTCCTCGACTCCCAAACATCGTAAAAGGGGTTTGTTATAAGATTTTTTTATAAAGAACGTCCCTTAGAATGACAAAACCACGAGCTTTGTATTTTATTTTTCTTGCTACTGCTTTATCCGGAGGCAAGATACCATCTGAGAGATATTGAAGGAGAGGAAATCTCCAATCTTGGGGTTTTTTTACTTGTATATTCAAAATTTCTTCTTCCTTATCCAGATTGGTTTGAATGGATGGGCACTCTTGCACATGTATCAAATGGTAGAACTCAGAGTAGGCTATGGTTGCCAAAGAGTCTGCTATCGTATTTTCCGTTCGGGGTATGTGCTCATAGGTGATGCTTTTGAAATTGAGTGCCACTTCTTTAAGGATGAACAAGTATTTAATCAGCTGCTCTTTCTTGGCTTCAGATTGACCTTGTGCATGATGGATAAGAAGCTGAGAATCGCTCATTAACCTGACCATTTTAGCTCCACAAATGAGAGCTAACTTTAAACCAGCTATATTAGCTTCATATTCAGATTCATTATTGGAAGCCCTGAAGGAAAAACATATAGCCTGGTACATTTTGTCACCGTACGGAGAGGTTAAACATATCCCAGCTCCACAACCCATGGTACTTGATCCACCATCAGTCCGGACGACCCATACTTTTTTATCTTTTACACCGGTTGCTTGCTTAGTATCCCTATCTGAATGGAATTCAACTAGGAAGTCAGCCACAGTTTGAGCTTTGACTGCTGTTCGAGGAGCAAAATCGATATCGTAGTCTCCCAGCTCTACTGACCACTTGGTCATTCTACTTGAGATGTCAGCTTTTTGGAGAATATTTTTTTTCAAGGGAAAAGATGTCCGGACAATAATAGAATGAGCCTAAAAATAGGGCCTCATTTTCCTTACAGCAATAATTAGAGCTAGTGCTAACTTTCCAAGCTTCAAATACCGTTTTTCTGCATCTATCAAGCTCTTAGTGATATAGTCCACCGGACGAGGATAATTGTCCACCTCTCTTACCAATAATGCACTGATTGCACAATCAGAAACCGCTAAATACACATAAAGGGTCTTTCCATCAACAGGTTTAAACAAAGTCTTGGGGGAAGACAAATGCTTCTTAATTTCATCGAAGGCCTCATCACACTGGGGGGGACCAGTTGAAGTCCTTTGCACCTTTCAAAGTTTGAAAAAACGGGGCACACCTGTCCGAAGACCTTGAAATGAAATGGTTTAGTGCAGCCAGCCTCCCGGTCAATCGTTGTACTTATTTAATATTTCGAGACGGCTACATCTGGAGTAAAGCATTAAGCTGGTCCGGATCAGGCTGTATCCCTTTCTCACTTATCACATACCCCAAGAATTTCCCGGACTATACTCCAAAAACACACTTTTCTGGGTTCAATTTTAAATTCACCTTTACCAAGTTGGCAAAAGTTTCTTGGAGATCTGTCAAGTGCAGTTTTTCATCCACACTTTTCACCATCATGTCATCGATGTAAACTTCCATGTTTCTTCCAATCTGATTAGCAAAGGCCTTGTTCACTAACCTCTGATAAGTAGCCCCAATATTTTTTTAATCCAAACGGCATCACTTTGTAACAATAGAGGCCCCTATTAGTAACAAACGTAGTATGTTCTTGATCCTTTGGATCTACTTGAATTTGATTATAACCGGAGAAGGC